>CM036771.1:25526175-26773484 GCA_020796225.1 Arion vulgaris
CCAAACTCCACAGTATACAGAGTCTTCTACAACAGAACATTAGGAAGAAGGCGAGAGGAAGACCATGAAAAGATGGTTAGATGGCATAGCAGAATCCTGTCAAAGAGCAAAATAACAATCACTCAAGCCACCAAAACAACGCAAGACAGAAACAGAAAAACCACAACATTGGGCAACAGCCTGGTAGCAGTGTGACGACAAAAGAAGAAGAAGAAGATTCATTGCTTCCGTTGCTCCCCCTGAGGTTCTTCTAAAAACTTTTATTCTCATCTTCTCACTAAGTTATAATATTTTTCTTTTTTCCGATCCAGAAGCACTTGAGCTTTTCAGCCTTCGGCTCGGTGCCATGGACATCGTAACCTTCGGTTCGGTGCCACGAACACCGTAAATCTGGGGAATCTGTGACTTTTCTGCCATCCCGCGGAATTGAACCCGCACGCACAGAGGGATAGTACCCGTAGTCCAACGCGCTACGAACACGCTGGGCAGACGGGCATAATCCTTCTTACTAACCTTGCTCTTGTACTTGAATCCAGTGAATTGCAACCGGATTGTTTCCCTTTATTGCTATCAGCATAACCATTATTCGATGTTAACACACTGTCAATTTTGCCATCACTCTTTCTTTTACAGAAGATGTCAAGGGATTTTTGAGAAGACTTGACAAGGCACAGCAGAAGTGTAAGAGAAAGTGCAAAAGAAAAATGTTGGACAAGGCCATTAAAAGACTGCGAGTTCAAGACGTAGACCTGACCAAGTCGTGTGATGTTTCGCCATCAGTTCATTAAAGATACAAACATTATGTAAATTCTGATTTTACTGGTCATTTTATCAACATCATCCTGAAAGTGGTTTCATTGAATTATAAAGAAATGTGGGATTTTTGGTGTTTTAAAGTCATTTAGTAAACATTCTTAACCTAACTCCGTGAGGTAAAACAGGATTAGAAAAAACTTATCCTAACTCTTTAAGGCAAAACATGATTAGAGAAAACTTATCCTAACTCTTTAAGGCAAAACATGATTAGAGAAAACTCTTTAAGGCAAAACATGATTAGAAAAAACTTATCCTAACTCTGTGAGGTAAAACAGGATTAGAAAAAACTTATCCTAACTCTGTGAGACAAAACAGGATTAGAAAAAACGTATCCTAACTCTTTAAGGCAAAACAGGATTAGAAAAAACTTATCCTAACTCTGTGAGGTAAAACAAGATTAGAAAAAACTTATCCTAACTCTGTGAGGTAAAACAAGATTAGAGAAAAGTAGAAATCACATATGTTTACAGAAGATGGCAGATTTAACAGAAAATCACAACGGAATGTCAGAAGACAAACACAGTAACATCTAAGCTGACACTATCAATGAAGTAACCATACATCTGATTGAAAGTTACAAGGAAGATTATAAATATCATATTCATGCCAACATTCTGCTACCAATGTCAACCATGGACTTTTATCTAAGACACGAATTATCAGACGGAGGAAGATCACGGTATGAGAGATGATATGCTTGAGAAAATCATCAAAGTTACCCAAATAATTAGAAGCACATACATTAAAAAATGTGAAAGTAAAAATCCGTTTTTATATCATTAGGTATATTAACCCTTTCATACATCTGAGCCGATATTTTGGCTCACATTATTTGTTTAAGACGACGTAAAGCCATAATACTGGTCAATTTAGTTTATATTGTATAGTACATGCGCCCAGATGTAAAACATAAATTTCGGAGTAAAAGGGTTAGATAATATAGTGTTAGACCCGTATTTTCATTGACCAACGACGACACATGTTGGACGGTATGGTCAACGTTAGTCCAGCAACCTTTACTTCCAGTGTTTCTTTCCTACACAATTTTTATCTGAGTCCACCTGAGAGCAGTTACGGTCGGAAACAATTTAACTCTAACTAGAAGATTTGATCTTAAGACCATGCGTCTACGATGCAATTACACTCTAACTGGAAGATTTGATCTTAAGACCATGCGTCTACGATGCAATTACACTCTAACTGGACAATTTGATCTTAAGACCATGCGTCTACGATGCAATTACACTCTAACTGGACAATTTGATCTTAAGACCATGCGTCTACGATGCAATTACACTCTAACTGGAAAAGTTGATCTTAAGACCATGCGTCTGCGATGCAATTACACTCTAACTGGAAAATTTGATCTTAAGACCATGCGTCTGCGATGCAATTACACTAAATATGTAAATATTGAATCTGGGCATAGAACATGTGATGAGACCACACACACAAAATTTGTTTCGGTGTATTTGTGAGAATTCAAACACTCTCACTTCACGAATGCAATGGCTGAAAATCTGGTCCGAAAGTGAAAGGAGGGTCAACATGTAGATGGATAGACTTTTTCTTCTTTTGTCATCACACTGTAACCGGGTTGTTGCGCAGTGTGGTGGTTTTCTGTTTTGTTTTGCTATGCTCTAGTGGCTTGGGTGATAGTTATGAATAAACTACAATAAAGAAATATTACAACAATGTGAGGTTCTATCAAACGCGGCCACTCGCTTGGCCCAACAAAGGGAATTGAAACTGTCCACTTCACTTCGCTTTCACTAGACATGCACTTGAGTGGAACCGGTAAGGTAAACGGTAACGGGAACGTTCTTATCAGACCTGGAGATTGTTTCTTCTTAGAGAAATGGTGTTGTTAGTTGTTACACGCTGAGAAACATATTGAGGAAGAAATCATAGCCAATAGTAAACCAACAGAGAAATGGTGTTGCTAGTTGTTACACAGGCAGAAACATATTGTGGAAGAAATCATAGCCAATAGTAAACCAACAGAGTAATGGTGTTGTTAGTTGTTACACAGGGAGAAACATATTGAGGAAGAAATCATAGCCAATAGTAAACCAACAGAGTAATGGTGTTGTTAGTTGCCCACGATGCGAAGCATCCTGAGAGACAAATCGGATCAAATATGGACTACTTGATTCGATGTGCAGTGAGGATGACCTATCACCTACGCTAAACGTTCTGACAATTTACTACAGTTTATGTGTCATGTCTTCCATCTCTATGTGAGTGTCTGTAGCGGTAGTGAGCTCGATCACAACCCAGCGTACCTGGTTCAAACTCCGCGGCAGGCAGTTTGGAAGCAAATTCGTTTCCGTGGGATTTTTGCGAAAGTTAAAAATTGACCTCACCGTTCAGATAGCAATGACAAACTACTGAACGTATAATTGATACCATCAAAAAATCAGCGACTCGTTTACTGTGGTTGATGGCTACATCCTCTAAAAAATATGCCACGATTTTCATTTTCTTTGATCTCCAATCAAGGATCTTATAGTCCAGACATTTGTAGTTGAGTTTTCTTATATTTCTTGCTTGATACTGCACGTTGTTGCTGTCAGAGAACAATGAATGTTGATACTACAATTACTTTCTTTCTGTGAAATGAAAACTATTGTATTGAATATTTTTAATGTATGCTTCGAAATAAATTTGTAAAAAAAAATGAGCACTAATGACAATTTGTTTCTCAAACTAGAGGCTACAGTGCATTTCAAAACGTTCAGTAACGATTGACCTCAAATATCTCCATATTCATTGCATGGATGAACGTGATTTTTGCATGTGGTGTTGTATTTCCGATGTCCCAACGATTTTCTAAAATTCAATGTTGCAGGTAGTGTACTTTTCTTGCAACGGCGAATTCATTTGATCTTTTCAAACCTAGTAATTATTTGGTGCTGGAAGAAAATAATTTACTGTAAATTTTAAAAATCACATATTTTCGGCATAGGCGTACAATTCGAATTTTGGAGGGTGAGATAACTCATATTATATAAATCATATAAGGTGTTTACTCACTTATTCTGAGTCCGATGAGTCTAACATATTGAAGACTATTCTTGGCTGCACGAACGACAGTCCATCTTTGTCCCAGTAGTCATTTTCCTCCTTTAAGACATGGTCTTCGCATTTACACCAATAATCTCTGTCTATCTTCGACACGGTGGCATATGTTAGTTCTTTCATATTGCTTAGCTTGAAAGTTTTATTTTCAGCTGCTACCAGTCCTTTAACTTTGGCCCAAATGAGTTCAATTGGGTTTAGGTGTGAATGATAAGGTGGTAGTCTCAATCACACATGACCATGCTGTTGAATCAACTTGTCTGTTTGGAATACCCTGGTCTTCTGTGATGTTTTAACAATAGATAGTAATTCAGGCTTCAAAACCCCTCGTTAAATGTTCTCCTTTCTGAGCCAAAGTTTTATAGCATCTTTGTACTCGAAGATGTCGGGATTTTGTCTTCTTCTGACACAGTGTTGTGGTATGATGCGTTGTCCATTATCCCACAGGATGGTCTGTCTAGGGACGGAAGAAGAGTATGTCCAATCCAATCTCTAAATATGTTACCGTTCATCTCGGTATGATAGTCCCTGTTGTCCGTATAATTGGAAGTGAAAATAAGTTCAGCATCTTTAACCAGCCCATTTTGTCTGCTGCCTGCATGTGCCATTATCAGACGTTGTCCTTTTCCACTAGGTACATATCGTTTAATTGTTCCATCGGATAACTGCCACTCCTTTTCATTAGTGTGGTGAGCATTGATCCAGGTTTCATCCACATACACAATATCGTAACCTTGATTACGCATTTCCCGTACTTCACGTAAATATTTACTTCTCAGACGTACTAAATGCGGCTTCTCGCAGATGACATTTCTCCCATTAGCGTACTTTCTAAAAGTAAAGCCGATGCTTCTAACAGTTCTCCATAACGTTGATTTCGATACATCAATGTCATTGTGTATTCTTAACCTAATCTTCAGCTTTCTTAGTGTCACAGTTTCTTTGGAATCGAACATTCTGAAAATTTCTCTTCTAATCACATCCCTGTCAAAATTGTCTACTACTTTCTTTCTGCCTTGAGTCAATGTATTGACTGTACTGACAGTTCCATTAACATTGAGTAATTTATGTAGATATCTTTTACTTAAGCCCAAAGCATGCATAGTTCTCTGTTCAGGATTTGATATACTCGATACAGTTTTCCACGATTAGATTTTCTAATAAAATATTTATACATTTTCACAGCCACTGTATGCAGTGTAAGAAACTTGATTTTCATACCCATTGTATAACAAATCTAGAATACTAAACGTTTTGTAATACACCTATGCTCTGAAAACACAAACGGTAAATTGTAACTAAACACACCGGAAGGATCATTATACATTTTTTAAAGTGCGATAAAGCGATTAAAATCGGGAAAACCACGTGACAAACGTGCAAGTCGTGGAACTTGCAACATCTCACAAATATGAAGGGGTAATACTTCTCATTATATAGTTGGCTAAGGAGATGGTCACTTTTATATACTTTACATAAAGAACATTTTAAACCATACGTTTGTTATTGAGTAAAAAAATATAAACCTCAGGACATTACGATCATTAGATCATATGCAAAGTTACAACAAATACGGTCAAGCGGTTGCAGAAATATTAAATTTTCCCCGCGGAAAATCATTTTGAAACGCACTATAGCAAAAGTGTATTGTTAAACGAGTAGACGGAAGCATGTAGTGTGAAATATGTAAGGGACAGCAAGTAAGATAAACGGTGCATGATAAAGCATGCACGATGAAAAAACAAAGTGTGGCATGAATAGAGAGACACATCTATACGGTGATTAAACATGTACGATGATGAATCATGTAGCGTAAAGTATTTCTGGGGGATGAATCATGTAACGTAAAGTATTTCAGGGGATGAATCATGTAACGTAAAGTATTTCAGGGGATGAATCATGTCGCGTAAAGTATTTCTGGGGGATGAATCATGTAACGTAAAGTATTTCAGGGGATGAATCATGTAACGTAAAGTATTTCAGGGGATGAATCATGTAACGTAAAACTTTTCTGGGGGCAAATCATATAACGTAAAGTATTTCTGAGGCGAATTATATAACGTAAAGTATTTCTGGGGATGAATCATGTAACGCAGGGGTGGGCAAACTACGGCCCGCGGCCATGCGGCCCGCCATTGGATATTTTGCGACCTCAAACACATTTTTAAATAAACGAACGATCGTCACAAATGATTTTTCCCATTAATATTACGCTGAAATTCATTGGAATTTTAATTCGATTTTCTTATGTATTAAATATACAATATTGTTTTCCAATTTGGCGTCATTTAAACATTAATATTGATATATATATCGTCAATGAAATTTGACTACGTTTAATATGAGCGTTTAATATTGAGTAATTTACTATACTAGAAGAATTGACGTGGTTTGATTGGCTGAATGTTTCTCAATGATTATAAGTACTCGGATGATATAATTTTATAAAGGTTGGAAATTGCCTTTCAAATTATAATTAATTGTTTTTAACTTTTAAGCATTATGTCGGGATGTATGTTTAGTTTATATTAAAAAAATGTTTCATACAAAATAGAATATCGTTAAAAGCTGTTATAATTAATAATACCTCCTTACAACAATAATAATGTATCGTCAGAAATAAACCTCCCCTCATATCCTACGAATGGAATGCGCAAATACTTGATTTGCAATCATAACTGCGCAGTGCCTGGGAATTCCGGTGTGTTTTAATAACTATCACGTTTGTATTTTCCCATTCATAAATTTCCGTATTTATATTGCAACCGAGTTTTCTAAATCTAAATAATTATATTCGCGCTGCCGGAAGCACATTTTTTAGTTAATTTTGCAACATTTTAAGACATTTTTATTATAATGAGTGCATCCAAAAAACGTAAGATTGAAGACTAGTGTCGGGTTTTCAAAGACGAATGGATTACCGAATATTGTTTTATGCAAGTTGGCAATAAATCTGTTTGCTTGCTGTGTCACGAATCAGTGGCTGTTTTTAAAGATTATAACTTAAAAAGACATTACCAGACAAAACATCACAATTTCGGACACAATCTAACATCTGAAGAAAGGAAAAGAAAATGCATGGAGTTGGTAAAAAGTGTAAAGAAACAACAAACTGTGTTTACAAAACAGTCTTCAATTCAAGATGCTGCAACAGAGGCCAGTTTGGTGTTGTCACACAAAATTGTGAAATACAAGCCATTTTCTGATGGTGAATTTATTAAGGAATGTTTACTAGATGCAACAAACATTCTATGTCCAGAACAAAACAACAAATTTGACAGTATTACATTATCCAGAAGAACTGTGGTCAGACGTGTTGAAAAGATAAGTGAAGATTTGACCCTTCAAGATGCAAGTAAGCATTTTTTGTGGTACTCTCTTGCATTGGACGAGAGTACTGATGTACAGGATACTGCACAATTATTAGTTTTAATACGTGGAATAAACAATTTTTTTTAAACTCTTTGAAGAGTTACTGAGTTTTGAGTCGATCAAAGACACTATCACTGGTCTCGATATATTCAATGATGTTAGTGGCTGTATTGAAAGAGCTGGGTTAATGTGGAACAAGATGGCCAGTATTACAACTGATGGTGCTCGTGCTTTAACTGGAAAAAAACATAGGACTGATAAAGCTGATCAATGATAGGATTAAGTCAGAATATCCTGAACACGTAATATTACCACTTCACTGTGTGATTCATCAGGAAAGTTTGTGTAAATCTGTTTTAAAAATTAAGCATGTTATTGACCCAGTTGTCAGTGTCATAAACCTCATCAGATCAAGAGGACTCAATCACAGGCAGTTCAGAGCATTACTAGACGATCTAGAAACTGAACATTCTGATGTCCTGTACCATAGTACAGTTCGATGGTTGAGTCTTGGAAAGGTTTTAAGGAGAGTATGGGATCTTAAAGAAGAAATAGTAATGTTTCTAGAGATGAAGGGCATAGAATGTGACTTTAATACTAACATTGTTAATGCAGAGTGGAAGCTTGACTTTATATTTGCCATTGAAATAATGGAAAAGTTAAATGAACTGAATGTTAAACTTCAGGGCAATGGTTTGTTTGCACATGAAATGTATGTTCATGTAAAATCATTTCAAGCTAAACTCTCACTGTTTTCCAGACAAGCAAGTGAAAACATGTTTTGTCACTTCCCTTTGCTGAAAAGAGAAACTATTTCTGATGAGATGAGTAAAAAATTCAAAGCTCAGTTAAATGTATTGGTTGAAGAATTTGGAAGAAGATTCCAAGATTTCAAGAACTTAGAGCAGCACTTCAATGTTATCAATTCTCCTCTCAGTGCAGAAGCTGATAAAGCCCCAGTGCACATACAGTTGGAGTTGCTTGAATTACAAGTCAATCATTATCTGAAGGAAAAATTTAAGTCTGAATGTTTGTTGGATTTCTATGGTTCTTTGGCTGAACAATCATTCCCAAACTTAAAAAACTTTGCAGCTAAATTTTTGTCATTATTTGGATCTACATATATTTGTGAACAGGCATTTTCTTGCTTAAAAATCAACAAATCTAAGAATAGGTCTTTATTATCTGATTGCAACTTAAATGCAGTAATGGAAATTTCTACAAGTAAACTTGTTCCAGATTTCAAAGGAATTATAAAATCTTACAAGCAATTACATACATCTCATTAGAAATCAGCAATAAATAAAATTGTGACTGTATGTGTATGGCGTTTTTAAAAATCTTCATTAAAACTATTGATATGAACCCATATTGTAACTGTATGCAACATAATATTTTGCAAATATTGTTAAAACATTTGCAAAACTTTTTATCCATATTAGAAAATATACTGTTATAGTGTAAGTCTGTTAGAAATATAATTTATTCCAGAAGTTATCTACATTATGTAAAACTACCTTTGTTTACAATAAAAATATTTAATTGATTACTTACCGAGAATTAAACAAAAATATACATAATATATATGTGGCCCTAATCGATTTACAATTTTCAATATGGCCTCTGCATAAAGTTTGCCCACCCTGATGTAACGTAAAGTATTTCAGGGGATGAATCATGTCGCGTAAAGTATTTCTGGGGGATGAATCATGTAACGTAAAGCATCTCAGGTGATGAATCATATAACGTAAAGTATTTCTGGGGGATGAATCATGTAACGTAAAGCATCTCAGGTGATGAATCATATAACGTAAAGTATTTCAGGGGATGAAGCATGTAACGTAAAGTATTTCAGGGGGATGAATCATGTAACGTAAAGTATTTCAGGGGATGAATCATGTAACGTAAAGTATTTCAGGGGATGAATCATGTAATGTAAAGCATCTCAGGTGATGAATCATGTAACGTAAAGTATTTCAGGGGGATGAATCAAGTAACGTAAAGTATTTCTGGGGGATGAATCAAGTAATTTAAAGCATCTCAGGTGATGAATCATGTAACGTAAAGTATTTCGGGGATGAATCATGTAACATAAAAGTATTTCAGAGGATGAATCAAGTAACGTAAAGCATCTCAGGTGATGAATCATGTAACGTAAAGTATTTCAGAGGGAGTGTATAAGGTGAAACATACTGAACAGAACGTACAATATTAATCATGCAGGGTAACAAATGTTGCATGACAAGTTCAATAATAAAACATGGTGCAACATGTAAAAAAAAACAAAGTAATATAGTTTTACAAGTACAAAACAATATGCAGTGACGTTTCGACCAAAATGCCTTTATCAAGCTCGAAACGTTGCTGTATATTGTCATTGTCATTTGCATAACTACAGTACTTTGTTTTTTAAGTGTTTCGTCATTGCTACATAGTTTTACATAGCATTCCTTATTTTGATAATAATAAAACATGCAGGATGAAACATGCAAGGGGAAAAGGCAAAATAAAGATTGCAAAGGGGAATATATATGGAGGAACATTCAGCGTTTAAAGTGAGCCACCTAACAGGAATCATGCAAGATTAAATATTAAGGGGTAACACGTAGGGTTAAATATTTAATGTAATAATACACACAAGATGAAACACGTAATGTGAAACAAGTAATGTGAAACACGTAATGTGAAACAAACATAAGGTGAAACATATCAGGTGAATTATATAACACTGTTTCATAACTGTTTATTTTTATATTGTAAAAGAACTTCCAAAACGAGCATGTAGAATTAAACCATGACAAAAAAGGCACTCTGAAACCTTGCTAGATCAACTTTGGTATCAAATAAACAATACTTACTTCAAAGTGTCTTCCAAGATTGGTTCAGAGGATGTCGACAAGTGGGTCACAGACACAACTAACTCAGCAACAGACTTCTAGACGATCAGACAGTCAGTGGATGTCGACATGTGGACGATCAGACAGTCAATGGATGTCGACATGTGGGTCACAGACAAAACTAGCTCAGCAGACTGCTAGACAATCAGACAGTCAGTGGATGTCGACATGTGGGTCACAGGCAAAACTAGCTCAGCAGACTGCTAGACGATCAGACAGTCAGTGGATATCGACATGTGGGTCACAGGCAAAACTAGCTCAGCAGACTGCTAGACGATCAGACAGTCAGTGGATGTCGACATGTGGGTCACAGGCAAAACTAACTCAGCAGACTGCTAGACGATCAGACAGTCAGTGGATGTCGACATGTGGGTCACAGGCAAAACTAACTCAGCAGACTGCTAGACGATCAGAAATCAATGAAGCCTCTATGATGACAAAGTAATCAATGAAGCCTGTGTAATGCGATATCACTAAATTGGAATCAAACGTCGAACGAGTACAAAGACTCACGTAACATTATACATTATTTTTACATTTGTCCACTAAGAATTCATGTGTAGTCTTAATTGATGCCTCTAGTTGATTTTGCTTGAAATCTTGCATTCATTATCATCAGTGTACATCACCATTCAGGAGAGTCTTACTCCGACTTCAGAGGTAGGTGTAATTTAGATCTCACAATAAAGGAACTAATGTCACTAATTTAGATCTCACAATAAAGGAACTAATGTCACTAATTGAGATCTCACAATAAAGGAACTAATGTCACTAATTTAGATCTCACAATAAAGGAACTAATGTCACTAATTTAGATCTCACAATAAAGGAACATATGTCACTAATTTAGATCTCACAATAAAGGAACATATGTCACTAATTTAGATCTCACAATAAAGGAACATATGTCACTAATTTAGATCTCACAATAAAGGAACATATGTCACTAATTTAGATCTCACAATAAAGGAACTAATGTTACTAATTTAGATCTCACAATAAAGGAACATATGTCACTAATTTTAGATCTCACAATAAAGGAACATATGTCACTAATTTAGATCTCACAATAAAGGAACTAATGTCACTAATTTAGATCTCACAATAAAGGAACATATGTCACAAATTTAGATCTCACAATAAAGGAACATATGTCACTAATTTAGATCTCACAATAAAGGAACATATGTCACTAATTTAGATCTCACAATAAAGGAACATATGTCACTAATTTAGATCTCACAATAAAGGAACATATGTCACTAATTTAGATCTCAGAATAAAGGAACATATGTCACTAATTTAGATCTCACAATAAAGGAACTAATGTTACTAATTTAGATCTCACAATAAAGGAACATATGTCACTAATTTTAGATCTCACAATAAAGGAACATATGTCACTAATTTAGATCTCACAATAAAGGAACTAATGTCACTAATTTAGATCTCACAATAAAGGAACATATGTTACAAATTTAGATCTCACAATAAAGGAACATATGTCACTAATTTAGATCTCACAATAAAGGAACTAATGTCACTAATTTAGATCTCACAATAAAGGAACTAATGTCACTAATTTAGATCTCACAATAAAGGAGCTAATGTCACTAATTTAGATCTCACAATAAAGGAACATATGTCACTAATTTAGATCTCACAATAAAGGAACATATGTCACTAATTTAGATCTCACAATAAAGGAACTAATGTCACTAATTTAGATCTCACAATAAAGGAACATATGTCACTAATTTAGATCTCACAATAAAGGAACATATGTCACTAATTTAGATCCCCCAATAAAGGAACGAGAAGCGTCTGGCAGAAGAGATTAGAGCGCGGCTCCAATGCGGGAGACCCATGTTTACTTCAAGGTAAGTCCAAGGATGTTTTCTGTTGTTGGCATAAATGAAAAATTATAATATAAACAGCTTCACGGCGACTGCACTAGCCATACGGCGATTAAATACCTCAGGCTCTTGTTCTACCTGTCCTACACCGCCCTAATAAGCGGTGCTACAAGCAGTAACGACAGTTTTTTTTTTTATGAAGGCACATGGAACCTGTTGTCCGACCACATACAGTTTGCATATAATTGTTAGCTTATGTTTGATTTTATTTTTTTATTTTTCTGATCCAGAAGCACTTGAGCTTTTCAGCTCTTCGGCTCAGGGCCATGGACATCGTAACCCTTCGGTTCTGTGCCACGAACACCGTAAATCTGGAGAATCTGTGGCTTTTTCTGCCATCCTGCGGAATTGAACCCGCACACACAGAGGGATAGTCACCGTAGTCCAACGCGCTACGAACACGCTGGGCAGACGGGCGATCACATACAGTTTGCACATAATTTTTAATTTATGCTTGATTTAAACCCAGGAATTGTAATGACGAGTGGTCTAGTGACCACTGCATCGTGTTATCATATTCGCTATTGGCGACCACAAATAACTAGAGGGGAAACTGTATTACCAGTGAGTCCTAACCGAACCATCATTGTGCGTCTCCTTCCCCATTAACTTACAGAGATTGAACCTCTATAGATCCACCTGAATCGTAGAATGATTGGTTCTAATAATACTTTTTTTAATTTATTGATTGATATGATCATCATTGCATTTCAGTGAGTAACCATGTGTGGTTCTGATCTCTTTCTTACACAGGAAAATCTCAGCTGCAGTGCACGAACTCCATAGCGCTGCGATCGGGTATCGGCTTTCCAGACTGCTCTTCTCAATTTTGAACTGTCAATGGTTCTTTTACGTGCTCATGTTGAACACGGGACCTACGTTTTATCGTCTGTCTCCTATAGGACTAGGAACTCGATCTTACCTACACTGAGATCAGGGATCTCTGGATAAATATCCATATAGCTCCACGAGGAAGCGAACCTGGTACATTTTGCACGAGATACGAGCGCCTAACCTCTAAGCTAATAGTAGCTAATTTTACAATATTGTGTGAATGGTTCTTGAAATTATAACATTTCAGTTAAGTGAATACACATTTCTCTTTATACATTCAGTCATTCATAAACTTATCAGTAATGTTTACAAAATACTGATCAAGATATTTTAAATTTTTGCTTTTTCAAATATAATTTTGGTTTACAAAACTTGAGCAACACAATCTGATGCAACACAATCTGATACAACACAATCTGATACAACACAATCTGATACAATACAATCTGATACAACACAATCTGATACAACACAATCTGATACAACACAATCTGATACAACACAATCTGATACAACACAATCTGATGCAACACAATCTGATACAACACAATCTGATACAATACAATCTGATACAACACAATCTGATACAATACAATCTGATACAACACAATCTGATACAATACAATCTGATACAACACAATCTGATACAATACAATCTGATACAACACAATCTGATGCAATACATAAGTTTACTGGTCATATATTTTTTGCACATTTTTAAACATGCAATTCTCAAAACTGTTCTTAGTAATTCTGGCCTGACATATTAGCGCCGGTGCTGCGAGTTCGTGCACTACAGCTTAGATATTTCTGTGTAAGAAAGAGATCAGAGAACACATGGTTACTCACAAAAGTGCAATGATGTTGGTCCTATCAATCAATCAATACAGTTCTATCTTACTTATGTTGCCAGTTTTTTACTAATCTGAAGACCAACCATGATCGTAAATGGTTGTGTGTTGGTTTGTGTTTTTTTATGTCAATTTAGCAGTAGCCGTTAAGTAGTAAACACATTTGTTTGAATAATTTGTGTTATTCTTCTTCTTCTTCACCTTTCAACTCCCAACGAAGCACAGGTCTTCAACAAACGTCTTCCAGCTTTTTCCCTCTCTTGCCATCCCTTCCAATACTTTCCATGTTTTACCTATCCTTTTAATATCAGCATCCAGCTCTCTTCTCCAGGTATGTCTAGGCCTTCCCTACTCCTCTTTCCCTGCGGGCTCCAAAACAGTGCCTGTCTCGTAATGCTTCCGGTCGGTCTTCTCAATGTATGTTATATCTATCGAATGTATGTTATTAATGTACCTGAATTATTCTTTCTTGTAATGTAAGCAAGCTCTTTTCATATATGTATTTTACATTCCTGTACAAAAAAAGTGTCATCATAAACACTAAAAGTGCATTGTTTAACACAATATTTCTCCAAACATTATGATATCAGTGCCAAATCTGGACGTTGACATCAAAATGATAGAAGAAAACTAGTCACAACAGAGATGAAGTGTCTACGCAGAATGCTGGAGTAACAAATCTTTCCACAACCATGTCTTCCTACCAGCTCATATACACTAGCGTATCGCTAAACTTGAGTTACAGGTTCAAACATTTTCACAATTTGAACAATTTCATGTTTACATGCCTTTAAAATAAATGTTCGTCTATAAATAGCAAAATAAATCCCTAACATTGAGAACGACATGAACAAACACACGCAAAAACACAAATATAAAAAAGCTCAGTACAATCTGATCAACATGTCAACAACACAACCATGTAACAAAATGTTAACATTTCTCAATTAAGAACCAAATATTGTTTATTGTACATAACAATTATTGCCAGTTTATTTGTAACAAATTCGTTCACTTTTCTTGTATGCGTTTATTATGTTTCTGTTTGTCAAGTTCTTGATGACGTTTATTTTGTCGAAACATCTGCGTTAAATGTTACCTGCACATAAGTCAAACTATTTAAACACTTTAGAACATTTTCATTATATATATATACATGACAGATATGAAAACGAGATTATTGTCAATGATTGCATTGGACGATGGAACATTATTTTAATCTTCTTTCTTAACATTCCCGATGTAACGTCAAGTTACAATTATTTGTTCTTCCCATGGATTTCTATTGTAGATTGTCATTTTCTATCAGTCAAAGATTGTCATTTTCTATCAGTCAAAGATTGTCATTTTCTATCAGTCAAAGATTGTCATTTTCTATCAGTCAAAGATTGTCATTTTCTATCAGTCAAAGATTGTCATTTTCTATCAGTCAAAGATTGTCATTTTCTATCAGTCAAAGATTGTCATTTTCTATCAGTCAAAGATTGTCATTTTCTATCAGTCAAAGATTGTCATTTTCTATCAGTCAAAGATTGTCATTTTCTATCAGTCAAAGATTGTCATTTTCTATCAGTCAAAGATTGTCATTTTCTATCAGTCAAAGATTGTCATTTTCTATCAGTCAAAGATTGTCATTTTCTATCAGTCAAAGATTGTCCCATACATGTGTTCTTCTTTAATGAAACATTTATTAAATAAAACTAAGTGATTAAATAAGACTAAGTGACTACAATAATTCATGACTGCTTTATTGTTCAATGTTTAAACATAAATTATAATAATATCCTACTCTCTCTCTCTCTCTCTGTTCTCTCTATCTCTCTCTGCTCTCTCTCTGTCTCTGTCCTCTCTATCTCTCTCTCTGGCTCTCTCTCTCTCTCGAGATCTAGTTCTAGTCCATATCGGATACAGATGATAAGGCATAGATCCTGAGGCCAATAAAATCACTTAAAAGAACACTTGACAATTTAAAATCAACAATTGAAAAGCATTATCAAAAACAGTTCATAATTTGATGAAAGAAAGCAATATTTGAGTGTAGATCTCAAAGTCACCTTCTTTACAGTTTTCATTAATCAATGCCTTGATGTCTGCATCCAACGCCACGGGATTCCTATCTCTGCGACATTTGTCGAATTTAATTATGGTCACTACATAGTCGTTTAGTACAAACATCGCTCACAAGAATGGATAAATCTACTGTTTGCGTGTGTGTGCAGATGATGGACATCTTAGTGAGATTACAGCAGAGGTCTCCAAGCACCTTGAACCTTAGTTGATGATTTAAGAAATTTAACATGATGATGATGATGGAGAAGACGGGAAAATTAGATATAAATACAGAGTCCTGCAGGTGAACTGTGATAAGAACAACGTTATACAAAGAATTTCGTTGGGCGGATGCCGGATAAATGCATCCCAAAACAGTTGATGTATGGCGAGCTTTCTTTAAAGATACTCTTAACGTGTCTCTTAAATGCTTGGATATAGATACCACATGATGGGAATCCCTGGCGCAAGATCGCCAAATGTGGCGTTGTAACAACACAAGAGGAACTCGCATAGCTGAGAATCGTCGTGCCGTTGAGGCACAGAGAAAGCGAGCTGCGCGAAAAACAGAACACACAACACTCACATGTCAAACCTCGATCATGTATGCCCCACCTGTGGTAGGGATTGTGTTCTAGGATTTGACTCTACAGCCACCTCCGTACACACCAGAGAGGTGCAGCAGCACACGTCTGAGGCTGTTGTCATCATCGCTTGCGATGGACGGCTATTACTACTATTATGCAAAGTTAACTCTACATGAATATAAGTTATACCACTGTATGATTATCATTGAAACACCTACAGATAAATATCGTATATGTACACTGAGATAAAAGACGTTGAAGACAAAGAACTGATTAATTAAATTGTATCCGCTAAATTGTCTTAAGTGGACAGGCAATAATCGTTTTACCAGGTGCTATATCTCTGTTCTTCAAGTGGGGGTGCAGTCTGCCCATTTGGAAGTCGTACGTACAGGCGATGACGGCGATGCTTCCTCCAAACTACAACAATAATCGCACAAACAGCAGCAGAGACGACCATACAAGCAGTGACAGTTAAAAGAATAACTGTTGTGTTATCATCGTCATCATCATCATCATCATCACCTTCGACGCCCTTGTAATTAGCAGCCAGTTTTAGTCCATCTCTGTTGGCACTGATGTTCCAAGGAAAGTCATTAAGATCTGTTGTCTGTCCGACTTCTACTTGATCACTGTTGCTGGTATCTTGATTTGTATTATTCTGTTGAACTTCATCATCGGTGTCAGATACATTCTCATTTTTGATGGACAAAATGACATTCTCCGCAGTTGTAACTGTATCCTCTTTGTGAGTGTCAGCAGAGAAATTTGGGAAATTATTCCTGACTTTCTTAAGAGAGTTCCGGTTTTCATTCGAGTTTGATCTAGTCCTGAAGCGAGTAGGAAACGGCCATCTAGATCGTGTGCTGGAACTAGTAGGCACAGAAGTACTTGTTCTACTCCTGGAACGAGTAGGAAACGGCCATCTAGATCGTGTACTCGAACTAGTAGGCACAGAAGTACTTGTTCTACTCCTGGAACGAGTAGGAAACGGCCATCTGGATCGTGTGCTTGTACTAGTAGTGGATCGTGTGCTTGTACTGGTAGGTGCAGACGAGCTTGACAAGGTGCTGGTTCGAGTCGGAAATGGGCTACTTAACAAATCTTTTATTTTCCTGTGCAGTTGTATTTTCTCTTGTATGTACTGCTTCTTCTTGTGAAGCATTTCATGTAATTTTGACTTTAATGTTATCAATGATTCAAAGTTAAATGTATTTTCCTCTGTTCGATCTTGTGAGTCCTTATCCTCTGTGCTTGATGAGCTTGATGACCTATGCAGCTTCCTGGCAGCTTCAATCATTTCCTCTTTGGCGTCGAAAAACGCTTGCTTTGAAGCATGCAGTTTTTGAATGTCTTCTCCGAATTGATCCCATACTGTTTTTGAAAGTACTTGATGGTCATCATCTTCGGTATCATCATATTCATTAAGCTCATCATTTACATCAACGCTTTCATTTTTATTGTCTGAAACAGTTTCCTCTGATTTGCTGCTGTCGTGTTGATTAGAATGCCCATCATCACTCTTCGTAGATTCATCGTTGTCGTTATTGTTATGTATGGACTTCAGAGCTTCTCTAAGATTATCAAATAAATCGTGCAAACGAGACTTGTCCAATTTGTATTTCTCAATTACTGCCTCAGTAATGTTGGATGTCTTATCTTTGATCATAGCAATAATATCAAGAATGAATGACTTAAATTGTTTATGACTTCCTGTTTCTTCACTGCTTGAACTGTGCTCACTATTTTCCTTCTCATTAGAATCTGATTCTCTTCCTTGACAGTTTCTGTCATTCCGTTGTTTCTTGTGTCTACGTTCTTCACTGCTGTTATCTGAATCTACATAATCTCTGCTGGACGATTCTTCATTACTTTGTGATGATGAACCGTGCACAAAGTTGATCAGTTCATGCAATTTGTCCTTAATATAACTCTTTGCGGATTCTTTAATGTGGGGTAGTATTTTATTTTTCGATCGCTGCGACAGTTTCCTAATATCATCAATATCTGGATGTCGAGACTGATAGCTGTCGATTTCTTCTTTAAACTTCTCAATCTTCTTGTTTAAGTTTTCTACAAATGTATCCACTTTGTCCCCGATCTTGCTATCAACATCTGCAGAAATTTAAAAAATGAATGATTTAAAAAAATATTTATTGAGACAAGTAGTCGTTTTAAATGAGACTTGCATTTATCAAAGAATATCTCTAACAATTTGCAGAATAATGCTTGCCTTCGTTCCGGGGCACATGGGTGCCGTTGGTAATAAGAGAGCAGACAGACTGACTGGCTCTGTCACCTTATCAGGGGACCAGCCAGTTGATAGAGCTGACATTTTTAACGTCCTCATAGAGTGTGACCGCAAAGAAGATTTTCATTTAAATTAACCCTTGTCAATTTCTAGATTGCAAGATCTGGGATTGAAGATTGAAATAGCCAGAAAAGAACAACACAACAGACGTAGGAGTAGACTCATCAATCAAAATCGAACTGGTACGGCCAGTCGCTGGACGCTGTTGGGGATATTGCAAAGGAAATTGTAGCACATATAGACATGTCCGGAATACAATGAAGATATTCCAAACTGAAACTGAGCAATATCTCCCGATATGTGTATGACATACAAGACAATATTTATCAATATTTTAACTAATCTGGTATTAGGTGTGCAATCATCCATTCAAGTATGGGTATAAAACATGGACATTTATCAAAACACTTGAAGAGAGGAGTATATTTGCTTTTGAATATAAGTAATATAGAAGAATCCCCCGTACACTTTTCACAGAGGAAATAACAAATATATATCACGAGAAAGAACTTAAAAACAAAGAAAACTGACTACAAATAATAATGAGAAAATTCGAATATTTTGGAGATATAAACAAATACAAAGCGTTGAAGAAGACCTTAATGACAAATGTCATCTCAGTAAAGAGAAGTATTAAGAAGAAGATGGATTCAGGACGTGACTGGTGAGAATGACAAGTTGCAAAAGCCTTTGAAAGACGGAAAGAAATATTGAAGACTGTTAGGTTGGCAAAGCTGTTCTCATGACAAGCTATTAAATGATGATGCACTTTCCCTTTATTATTGTATGTAAATTGATTAAAAGGTAATCGCATATCCTTTACAGGACTTTGCGAATCAACCCCAGCTTTTTGACGCTGTTTGTGATTTTTCTAGGCATTATTACGTTCAGTAGTTTGCCATTGCTTTCTGAACGGGTGGTGCCATCGTCCTTTGTAAAAATCCACGCGAAACAATTTGCAACCAAATTGTCCACAGCGTGATTCGAAATCAGAACGTCGGGGTTAATAGACCAAGTCACTATCCCCTAAGCCGCAGACGTTGTAAATTGATTACATGCTCTATGATGTATGTGATCTTTATTTAATTATAGTATGTCACCAGATTACATGTTCTGTTAGTGTGTCATTTTTACTATATTATTGTTTGTGACTTGATTATATTGTATGTAATGTATGTGATCTATCTAGGTCCTTATTGTATGTAACCGGGTTACTGCTGCTACTGCTGCTCTCCATTGAATTTCTGGGACTTCATTTATTGGGGCAGTTGTTGTATCTCACTCTCAGTCGATGCTTCACAAGATCCAGATGGGCGGGTTTTTCTGTATGAGTGGATGTTGTCTGTAATTCTAACCAGCTTAGGGATATACTGTCCGGGCATGGGTGTTTACGGTATGAGAAGCGGACAGGCTTGTATCAACAGCATCGATTGTTGGATTGAAGATGAAAGGATATTCTTGGTTCTCGACTCTGTTGATAAATAGGACACCAAAATCGATGTTGAATCGATCAAGCGATTTAAGCAGTTTGGAGTTGCCCGTTGTTCAAGTCGAACTGGATGCCTGAGAGGCAGAGTGAGAGGTGTGTTTAATCAGCGAGTCACAGGAACCATCAGTATGCATACTCTTCGATATCTGTTGGGAAGACTGAGCACCTATGGGTCTGCCCGGAATGCAATGACGTCAGTTTAGTCACCAATAACCAACCGGGTTATTTATTCCGTAATGGATATCCGTGGCCCGGCGGCAGTCAATTTTGTTTTAGCACATGTTTTTAGATAAAGGGTATTCTCTATCTCGGTTGCGCAAGTTGTGCATACCGATAGGTGCGGCAAGACGGGAAAACCACGAAAGAAAATCCAGTAGACACATCAGTCAACACAGAACGAAAGTTGTTAGCCTAAACACACTGAAACACGTGCATGGGAGGAGATCGGAGAAAATTATGGACATGTCCGATGTGCAAATTAAGATGATCCTCAAAATGAACAATGAACATGTTGAAGGTGGTTCAAATTCAGATACAATAGTTTTTTCACGATGTGTCGCCGGAGTCACTTTGAATTTGGCCATTTCAGTTAGTGACAAGATCGTTGGAAAGAAACCAAACACTTAAAGAGCCATGAATTCAATCATATATATATATATATATATCATCTGTTGTTGTCTGTCTCTAACAGAGGTTATATCACATATACCACAGTATACAGAGTCTTCGACAACAGAACATCAGGAAAGAAGGCGAGAGGAAGACCACGAAAGAGATGGTTAGATGGCAAAGCAGAATCCTGTCAAAGAGCAAAATAACAATCACCCAAGCCACAAGAACAGCGCAAGACACACAAAAAGTAAAGCAATGGAACAACCCGGTAGCGTGACGACACTGGCACAACGGTACTTGACGACAGGCACAACCCGGTAGCAGTGTGATGACGGCACAACGAGCAGTGTGACGACACTGGGCAACAACCCGGTAGCAGTGCGACACTGGGCAAACCGGTGCAGTGACACTGGGCAACAACCCGGTAGCAGTGTGACGACACTGGGCAACAACCCGGTAGCAGTGTGATGACACTGGGCAACAACCCGTTAGCAGTGCGACATGGCACACCCGGTAGCAGTGTTACGACATGGGCAACAACCCGGTAGCAGGATGACATGGCACACCCGTTAGCAGTGTGACGACAATGGGCAACAACCCGGTAGCAGTGTGAAGACAAAAGAAAAATATCACATACAAAAGTGACACATATTCTAGTCTGATACAAGCCATTGTAAATGTGCTCAATTATAGGGTATGTAAAATAACATAAATTAAGATTAATACAGTAATTACAGCTCTACGTTTGCTTTCTGACATAAATGATTGACAACTATGTTGCAGTCAATGTCTTTCTAGTATATGTGATTGACAGTTATGTTGGAGTCAATGGCTTTCTGCCATAAGTTACTGGCATATATCTATTTGTTATTTCCTATGTACATAGTATACTAGTTTTAGTCATATATTTTCATTTTAGGACCGTTAGGAACTTGTTTGACTCTATATGTTGTGTGTTGTGCGAGAGTTGAAGTTCTTCACCTCTTGTATCCTTTGCTTGATAAAGGCCTTTTGTTCGAAACGTAACTTATATTGTTATTGTTTCTGTATTTTTAAAACTACAGTACTTTGTTGTTACGTGTTTCTGCATATATTGGAGTCAAGACTACATGGTCGTGTATAGAACTATTGTGTGAGACACGAAATTGTGTATTATAATGCACATTCAGACTTTCTTCAGCGAGTTCCAGTTTTCAAGATCAAAATAGCGAATATGAATGTATTGTTTTGTGCGACACTAATATTTCGTGGAAGGTAGAATCCGTGGCTTCCGATAACATACGGTCGACGGACTTAAGTCAATATTATGAGAAATAATAGCACAACCGTAGCGTGACCTCGCAATTCAGTATTGTTCTATCAAGACGAATTCATGTTCAAAACAACACAACATGCTAAGTCAAGTTTATATTATGTTACAAGTTCAGTTTAACATGCTAAGTCAAGTTTATATTATGTTACAAGTTCAGTTTAACATGCTAAGTCGAAGTTTATATTGTATGTTACAAGTTCAGTTTAACATTAAGTGAATTTTTTCCAGTAAATTATTAATATTTTTCAGTCAAAAAAATAACCTTGGACTCATAGAAGTTAGTAAAATTGCAACAAAACTTACAGTGCTCTATCAAACACATACAAAAATCAGCCCCATTAAACAGGAATGTTGGTTTTCCCATCTGAACTAGTCGGGGTTATGTTGCCGGGGGTCACGTATAATCTTAGGGCACCATGGCAGTGACCACCGTCTCTTCACTTACTTATGAACGAAGATAGATTTTAGAAGTAAAGGTCAAGAACATATTCTTTTAAGTACGACAGGACAGGTCAAGACGTTGTAAGTAGGATAAGGTGTGTCAAACGGCGAGAAGAGTCAATGCCCACAGCAGAAAATCGACTGCAAGCTACGTTAAATAACCTTGAAGTGTGGTCAGCAAAGTGGAATATGAAAATAAATCCTTCAAAGACCACTTACACTGTGTTCTCCCAGAATAACAAGGATTACAAGATAACGCTTAAAGTCAATGGGCAGATCCTTCCAGTGAGCAAAACCCCAACGTACCTAGGAATCACACTCGACAGAAAGCTGACTTGGTGCACCCAGATCGAAAATGCTACGGCAAAAGTGAGGCACAGGCTAACAATGATGCGTAAACTCGCAGGTTCCACATGGGAAGCAAACACCAGAATTCTCAAGACACTTTACTCTGGTAGAGTGCGACCGGTCCTAGAGTACGGTATGGCAGAGTGGAGCAATGCATCTAACAAGCAATTCGCAAAAGTGAGCAGCAGTCAAAACCGGAGCTTTACTGCATGTATCACTGGAGCCATAAGAAGTCCAAATGCCCATCAAGGCGATGGAGACCATCGACAGGCATCCAAACTCAATGACTGACCGAAGGGACAAAAAGTAGTAGTACTTGCGGAAAAACTCAAACGGCTCGAATCTCATCCAATGCATGAAAGAATGTATGAATTCGGAAAGTGGAGAATACAGAGATCCAACTTCGTTAGAATCTCTAAGGCACTGACCAGAGACCACCCAGTCCTTTCCAAATGCACAGCCAAACCAATCCCGGCAATCGACAAGTGTCCGCCATGGAAAACAAAAATGCCAGAACTAAGGAAATCAATCCCAGGCATACTGAACAAAAGGGATCAAACAAACCTCGACAGAAAAACTGCAGCAGAAGAGCACATAGAATCAGAGTACCCTGAAAATGAGTGGACGCACGTCTACACGGACGAATCGGCAAATAACGCAATAAGCGATGGCGGAGGAGGAATAGTGCTTAAAATCTCAAAGAAAGTAACGGTCAAGAAAGCGATTGCAACTGGCAAATACTCGAATAACTACCGAGCAGAGGCAGAGGCAATCAAAGAGGCGGCCGAAATGATCTTGGAGAGAAGAAGCACTACACGTAACAAGGTCGTGATATTCACCGATGTTCTATCGGTCATCGCGGCACTTAAATGCGTTGGCAAAACAGAGATGAATGAGCTCAAAAAGTCCCTCGCTGAACTAACGAGTTCACTCAAACGCACCGTCATCCAGTGGATACCGTCACACTGCAACGTTAGGGAAACGAAGCAGCCGACAAGCTAGCAAAAGAGGGCGGGCGACTACCTCAGACTGATCTCGAGATCGGTTATGAGGAAGTCAAAACAACCATCGGTTCGCACTATAGAAGCAAATGGGCAAAAGACCACCCCCAGTACACAGACAGTGACGGATACTATGGTCTCTCTCGCAATGAACAAGTCGCCATGTTCCGCCTCCGTACCGGCCACAACAAGCTCCGAGCCCACATGTTCCATAAATTTAAAATTGGCACAACTAGCCTGTGCCCCTGCAATATGGCAGACATGACGGCAGAACACGTCTTGCAAGACTGTCAACGATTAGCAGGTATAAGGAAAGAGTACTGGCCACAACACACAGAGCTTCGCAAAAAGCTGTACGGAGGAACGGAGTCCCTAAAAACAACAGTAAAATTCATGATAGAAGTTGGTCCATCAGTCTAGGCCGGGAACGCAAAGGAAAGGAAAGGTAGCAAGCTCATCAACAGAAGTAAATGCTGGGAACAACCACCACGGTGGGATGACGAGGTGAGAAGTCGTGGTTCGACAAGCGGTGTGCTGTCAGGAAGTGGCAAAATGTCAAGAAAATGGAACCACCCAGCATGGTCACAACCCACAGTTGCAACTAGATATGAATAATAAAACTGGATGTTTTTTTTCCGTTCCAAAAGCACTTGAGCTTTTCAGCTCTTCTGCTCGGTGTCATAGACATCGTAACCCTTCGGTTCGGTGCCACAAACACCGTAAATCTGAAGAAAATGGGTTGCTTTCTGCCAGCGCGGAATTGAACCGCAGTCACAGGGGCTTGTCACCCATCGCCCAACGCTCTACGAACATGCTGGGCATGCGGGCAACTGGAGCAATTGCAAAATGGTTGAAAGTGGAAAGTATTAAGTTACCTATATTCTCCGTTAATAAGTTACCTATACTCTACAGTAATAAGTTAACTATATTCTACAGTAATGTTATCTATATTCCCCAGTAATAAGTTATCTATATTCTACAGTAATAAGTTACCTATATTCTACAGTAATAAGTTACCTATATTCTCCAGTAATAAGTTACCTATATTCTCCAGTAATAAATTACCTATATTCTCCAGTGGTGGCGTCTGTGGCCTAGGGGTTAGTGACTCGGTCTACTAACCTCGACGTTCTGAGTTCGAATCTCACTGCGGACAGTTTGGTTGCAAATTGTTTCGCGTGGATTTTAACAAAGGACGATGGCACCACCCGTTCAGAAAGCAATGGCAAACTACTGAAAGCAATAATGCCTAGAAAAATCACAAACAAGTTACAAAGCTTGGGTTGATTCCAAAGTTCTATAAAGGATATGCAATTAAGACGAAGATATTCTCCAGTAATAAGTGACCTATATTTTCCAGTAATAAGTGACCTCATTTCTCAGTAATAAGTTACCTATATTCTCCAGTAATAAGTTACCTATATTCTCCAGTAATAAGTTACCTATATTCTCAGTAATAAGTACCAATATTTCCAGTACAAGTACCTATATTCACACTAACAATTACCTACATTCTCAGTAATAAGTTACCTATACTCCCAGCAATAAGTTACTTTACTCACGATGTTTGTAAGAATCCCAAGTTGTTCCGCAGAATAAATTCCTAGTATGTTGACATAACCACAATAACCTATTCACCAGTAGCAAGTCGCATATATTCACCACTAACGAATTACCTATATTCTCCAGTAATAAGTTACCTATATTCTACAGTAATAAGTTACCAATATTCACCAGTAGCAAGTCACATATATTCACCACTAACGAATTACCTATATTCTACAGTAATAAGTTACCTATACTCACCAGCAGTAAGTTATCTTTACTCACCAATCGTTTGGTCCAAAGAATCGCCAACAGGTTGTTCCGCAGAAGTTGGTAAACTTCCTTCAAGTATGTTGACAGTTGAAGCCACAATAACGGCTATAAACATCGCAGAAAGCCAGCATAACGCCATCTTAGACTGTGTCCACTATTGTCAGTGCAGACTTGATGTAGGAATAGAATTTGAAATTCGTATTAATAACCTTATGAGAGTGTTGTTATATGACTCTAAACATTGAGGGCAGCAAAAGTAACCACCAGAAAACTACAGATCTTCATAAATGGCTGTTTACGTAGAATAGAGGGACTGAGATGATATGACAAGATTACGGACGAGGAACTCAGACAAAGAACTAAGCAGATACCAGTGGAGAATGAGCTACCAGAGAGACGCTGGCGATGGATATTACACACATTCCACACATGGACATTGAGAAGACCGACCAGAAGCAATGCAAGGCGGACACTGTTTTGGAACCCACGGGAAACAGGAACACGAGAAGGCCTAGATTTACCTGGAGAAGAGAGCTGGAGACTGATATTAAAAGGATAGGTAAAACATGGAAAGAATTGGAAGGAATGGCATGAGAGTGGAAGAGTTGGAAGAAGTTTGCTGAAGACTTGTGCTCTGTTGGGAGTTGAAATGTGAAGGGAATGGCATGAGAGTGGAAGAGTTGGAAGAAGTTTGCTGAAGACTTGTGCTCTGTTGGGAGTTGAAATGTGAAGGGAATGGCATGAGAGTGGAAGAGTTGGAAGAAGTTTGCTGAAGACTTGTGCTCCGTTGAGAGTTGAAATGTGAAGAAAGTGAACAGTACAAGAAAATAAAAATCGTTTTTGTCAAAACGGTTGATCATGCCGGTGGTGGTAGTGAGGATAAGTTCTCACTGTCTATAGAAAGCTCCCAAGACTTGAGTATCTTAAAAGTCTTCAACAGCCAAGTCCAGCTCCTGATCTTCTTGTGATGAAACTGTTTTTAGAAGACAGGAGAAGGGCTGAATGTCGAGTAGCTGGTTCTAGAACACCAATAGCTTGGGTAAGATGGGATTATTTAACCTTGGTAGATAACTAAATATAAGGTCTAATGGTGAAAAATGGACTTCATTGCAAAGTGCTTTCGCCATATGGTTCCGTCCTTGTCAGCATAAATTTCATGCACCTACCAGAGTGTTACATACATAAATCACAAACTCCGTAGCTACAGCCACATTCCAAGGGATCTCATAAAATATGTCATATGTCACTCGGTCCAGATTTGAACCCAAACCTTCAGAAGACAAGCAAACGTCTTAACCACTTCACGATGTGCTAGATAACTAATCTAGGAGAAGGTAAGCTCTGAGTTCAAATCTCCGCTGCCTTGCGGTTTTACCCATTCATGGGTAAAGGTTTGCTGTCATCAAATGGACATAAAAGTCTCTTATCATTAGTTCTCTATGTCAGATACACTAGCTTATCGAGATTTGATGTAGCGTTCACAACCGCATCTTTTCATTATTTTCACTTTGGATGACAACCTTTCATAAGGCTCTTTAATTGTATAAATTTAACTCCCTTCATGACACAAACTAAATTTGTCTCTCGTATTTCGTCAAGCAAAAAAATTTTGATCCGATTTTTTTAATCCGAACAAAATTAGTTTTTGATTGGAACAAATGGTGTTATCGTTTTCACGTTACTGGTTTGTAAGATCCAGGTCAGTGCGATATATTTTCTCAGTATAATGCAAGTCTTCGAAATGCCGCCCCTTAAATGTTTTTCCTTAAAATAACCTTCAATTGTAATTTTGATTTTGCTGCTAATGCCGCCCTCCTTGCGGTATCACCTGATGCGGCTACCTCACTGTATCATAGCACTGCACGACCCTGGTAAGATCAATAACTTAGTATAATGGCTGATTGAACACGCTTTGAAATTTATACAATTTTTAAAGAATTTTATCAACTGATAACGAGGTAAAAAAAACAGCGTACAAAAGTTGAAAATATTCGCGCTGATCCTGCAGCTGAATGAATGAGCTATCACAATTTAATTATTCCAGAGTTTAGAGTTAAAGAGTTTTTTTATGTATTGTTTAACAACAAAACAACAATCTGTTTTATGTTATTAGATGATACAGCATATCTTCATCTACGTTCTTCTTCCTCAGACACAAATCAATGTAACATTCAGTTGCCTTCACGTCTTGTGGTGTCTTGCAGACTACAATCAAATCACTCCCCCTTTTTCTATCGGTCAGGTGTCATACTTTACTGAGAGAACCATGACTGACCTATACTACACATCTCCGTCTCTACTGTTTTCCACCAGGGTGTCTTTGATCTGTCTCTACATCGTCTTCTCTCCGAAATTTATTGCAAAGCAGTTTTCATGATGATCTCTGGATCACTTCTGATTACATTCCATATCTGCGTCTAACGTCTGCTTTTTACTGCCTGCTCATGTCTGCTTTATCACTGTCTTTCATATTTGATTTCACTTTTTGAGAAGTTCTTCGTTGTTGATTTTTGCCTTCAAATATTCTGAGAATTCCTCCCAAGCAAGTTGTATGGAAGAATGAAAGTCTAGAGATTTTCTTTTTTGATGTTCTCCAGCATTTGGAACCATATTAAAGTATATCAATTAGGCAGATAAACTAGGTATATAAAAATGAAATCTAAATACAAAGAATATTGATACTATTTTTTACCTAACAAAGTAAATCAACATCTTCTATGAAGTATGGACTTACTAAATCAAATTGATACAAAAACTTGATCTTGTTTTTAAACAACAGAATAATATGTTTCTTGTTATTTATCACAAGCCACAGATTAGTTAGTGTTGCAGGTTCAAACCTTAGACTGTACTGACTTATACTGTACTGACTTATACTGTACTGATTTAAGTGTATGTTTACCTGCACCTTTAAAACATGCGCAACAATTGTCAACCTCCAATGACGCTCTTACCGTGAAATCAGTTAACTTATAGTTACAGTTATTAAGACCTACTTCTGATGTATTACTACGCATATATGGTACATACTGGAATATCCTATCAAAGCATGCATGCACAGACTTATAATTTGTTACTAAATATATATTTATATATAAAATGTGTTAACGTTTGCTACGCATAAAGAAAAGAAAGTATGTGCAGCGTATACATAAATGCCATATTTTATTGCAAACATATCACCGTGAACTCTAAAAGTGCATGGTACAGTACGATCTTTCTCCAGACATTCTGCTAGCAGTGCCAAACCTGGAGAACGACATCAAACGCAAAAAAAAAAACTAGTCACGACAGAGAAGTACCCGTGTGTTGACGGGACCCGCAACGAAAGCAAAAAATTGTAACACTGCGTCTTACAAGGTATGTCGTACGAGGTCACGTAGGGTCCACCGAGTACTGATCAGGGGCTCGAGAGGGAGGAAAGAATATTCAGCAATGTGTCCAGGCATGTCGTAAGAGGCGTCTAAGGAGGGTTGGTAAATCACAAAGCGTGGTTAACAAGTGGTCGATATGGGGGGTTCGAAGAAGAATAAGAAATGGTTACACCAGATAAAACAAAGAGTAATTTATAAGTATTTCTGCTTGGAAAAACAAAGAGTAATTTATAAGTATTTCTGCTTGGAAAAACAAAGAGTAATTTATAAATATTTCTGCTTGGAAAAACAAAGAGTAATTTATAAGTATTTCTGCTTGGAAAAACAAAGAGTAATTTATAAGTATTTCTGCTTGGAAAAACAAAGAGTAATTTATAAGTATTTCTGCTTGGAAAAACAAAGAGTAATTTATAAATATTTCTGCTTGGAAAAACAAAGAGTAATTTATAAGTATTTCTGCTAGGAAAAACAAAGAGTAATTTATAAATATTTCTGCTTGGAAAAACAAAGAGCAATTTATAAATATTTCTGCTTGGAAAAACAAAGAGTAATTTATAAATATTTCTGCTTGGAAAAACAAAGAGTAATTTATAAATATTTCTGCTTGGAAAAACAAAAAGTAATTTATAAATATTTCTGCTTGGAAAAACAAAGAGTAATTTATAAATATTTCTGCTTGGAAAAATAAAGAGTAATTTATAAATATTTCTGCTTGGAAAAACAAAGAGTAATTTATAAATATTTCTGCTTGGAAAAACAAAGAGTAATTTATAAGTATTTCTGCTTGGAAAAACAAAGAGCAATTTATAAATATTTCTGCTTGGAAAAACAAAGAGTAATTTATAAATATTTCTGCTTGGAAAAACAAAGAGTAATTTATAAGTATTTCTGCTTGGAAAAACAAAGAGCAATTTATAAATATTTCTGCTTGGAAAAACAAAGAGTAATTTATAAATATTTCTGCTTGGAAAAACAAAGAGTAATTTATAAATATTTCTGCTTGGAAAACAAAGAATTTATAAATATTTCTGCTTGGAAAAACAAAGAGTAATTTATAAATATTTCTGCTTGGAAAAACAAAGAGTAATTTATAAGTATTTCTGCTTGGAAAAACAAAGAGTAATTTATAAGTATTTCTGCTTGGAAAAACAAAGAGTAATTTATAAATATTTCTGCTTGGAAAAACAAAGAGTAATTTATAAGTATTTCTGCTTGGAAAAACAAAGAGTAATTTATAAGTATTTCTGCTTGGAAAAACAAAGAGTAATTTATAAGTATTTCTGCTTGGAAAAACAAAAAGAATTATAAATATTTCTGTGGGAAAAACAAAGAGTAATTTATAAATATTTCTGCTTGGAAAAACAAAGAGTAATTTATAATATTTCTGCTAGAAAAACAAAGAGTAATTATAAGTATTTCTGTAGGAAAAACAAAAGTAATTTATAAATATTTCTGTGGAAAACAAAGTAATTATAATTTTCTCTTCTTTATAAGTATTTCTGCTTGAAAAACAGAGAATTTATAAAATTTCTTAACAAAGTAATTTATACTATTTCTACTTGGAAAAACAAAGAAGTAATTTATAGTATTTCTGCTTGGAAAACAATAATTTATAAATATTTCTGCTTAAACATTTATAATATTTCCTGCTGGAAACAAAGAATTTAAGATTTCTGCTTAAAAACAAATAATTTATAATATTTCCTTGGAAAACAAGGAATAATTTATAATATTTCTCTTGAAAACAAGAGTAGGATATGTTACATTGGACAAACAGAATGTTTAAGATACTATACTAAACAAGTAATTGCATATCCGAGACAAAGAAAGAATTTTCAGTATTTTGCTTGAATTGCAAAGCAAGTCAAAGTTTTTATTTAAACAAGTATGAAAATTCAATTTTCACTTCTTTCTGTTTACCTTTCCATTCACAGCAAGTTTAAAATTCTCAGCTCTTTCTCTCATCCCAGTTTTATGTTTACCTAGTCTTTTCAATAATCTCACTCTTTATTTCTTTCTTCTTTCTTCAGGTTCCAAACAGTGCCTGTCTTGCAATGAAACTAAATTACAATTTTCAGTTTCAATGTAGTTCAATTCTAGCATGTGCCAGCGAGAGTTGGGAAATAACTAAATATATATAAAGTAAGTTTAACACATTTGAAAATAGATGTCTGTAAAAATATAATGAACATAAAATTGGATGAATTCAGGAGAAGTGACGGAATCAGAGAAATGTCTGGTCAACCACTAGTGACAACTGTAATAAGAAATAGAAGATGGAGATATATTGAGCATACTCTGAGAAAAAGTGAGTAAAGAATCACAAATGCGGCATTGAAGTGGGAGGCAAATGGTTCACGTATGAAAAGATGCCAAGGAAAATCCTAATCGAACTTTATTAGAAGGATCTTCTTCTTCTTCAAACACTCTATATCGACCACTTGTTAACCACTTTGTGATTTGTATGTGATCTGAGCCTAAGAACGAGTGTATGTTGTACCAGTTATGCGCCTATAAGCAGGCCAGCACATTCGATTTATGCGATGCTATTAGTTTACTAGGGTAACTTCCCTATGTCCTACATCAGTCGACTCTTACGATATGCTTGTAGGTCACAGTGTTACTATTCATTACTTTCCTTACGGGCCCCGATACCACACGGGAGACCTGAAATGATCGAGAAATATAGGACTCAGTTCTATGGAACGTGTTGCCCAGGATAGAGCGGTATGGAGAACTTACTTGCAGGCCTTATGTAACTTATAACAATACGAGAGAAATATAATATTGTGTTTAACTATTTCTATACTGCAGTTTATAACTGGACCTCTACTTAATGTACTTGCACATTCTGATAGCAAGAAACACTTGATTTCAGTTCATACCAAGCTAGTTCCAGTTTAAACATGTGCCTGGGTAGGACTTTTCACACAAACTTAAAAACTGGGACTTTCAATTTAAGTAAACAAATTATGATTGTAATGTTATGTAAGACACTGGTATTGCAGTAAGTGTACAGTTGATTGTCTTTTATTGATCTGTGGAAATGCAGTTTTCATGTCTTGTCTTATCCACGTGTGCCGTGAAGAGAAGTGGGGAGTTTCAATTTTCTATCCTGTGTCAGTTGTGTTGCATCTGTAATTGTTAGTCTTTGATGCCTGCGATATTATCTATCCATCCGTCCGTGGATGCCGGGACCCGCAAGAAAAGCCAAGAATAGTATCACTGCGACATACAAGGCATGGTTCATTTGAGCTGAATATGCTGAGCTTTAAGCAGCAGTTACGGTTGGAAAAAAATGCCACGTCCACCTTGGGATTGAACCCAGACCACTAGCCTAAGAAGCCAGTTGACTAACAACTATGCTATAATGGCTCCCTTGGTTCATGTCATGTGATAACAACTAAACGACCAACTTGTTAAGTAAACACGAAAGTAAAATTACGTATTTGCTTCTGAGTCACAGACTTATGATCGTGTTGACGTCGAAACACATCCATGTTCCAGCATATAGTCCTCGTATTAGATACAGTGTGACTTGGACAATTCAACGTGATAAACAGGATATTATAACTGTGAATAATTTGGCAACGTGAAACATTTCAATGTGAAAGACAATGTATATTTTTCTTATTGTATCCATCTCTTCAGGGAAGAGAATCAACATCTGAGATGATAGCAAACACCAGACCAGGAACAGAGATGTGTGGAGATCCATGATCGCCTACGTCAGACGGCACATCACCTGATGATGATCTCTCTCTCTCTCTCTCTCTCTCTCTTACAATTACACAAGGCCTGTAAACAAGTTACTCATACCTCTCTATCCTGGACAACTCGCTTAATCTCTTATATGGAAGTGAGTTCGCTATGTTTTTACCTCCTCAGTAAATTTCATTTCAGGGTTTTGGTTATTGGTTATTGGTTATTGGTTACTAAACTGACGTCATTGCACTCCGGGCAAACCCATAGGTGCTCAGTCTCCCCAACAGATATCGAAGAGTATGCATACTGATGGTTCCTGTGGCTCGCTGATTAAACACACCTCTCACTCTGCCTCTCAGGCATCCAGTTCGACTTGAACAAAGGTAATTCCAAACTGCTTAAATCGCTTGATCGATTCAACATCGATTTTAGTGTCCTCATCCAACAGAGAGTCTCGAAGAGACCGAAGAATATCCCCCTTATCCATCTTCAACTCCCCAACAATCGATGCTGTTGATGCAAGCCTGTCCGCTCTCTCATTACCGTAAACACCCGCATGCCCAGGACAGTATATCCACGTAAGCCGCTGGAGGTTAGAAACTTCTATAGACGACATCCACTCATACCGAAACCTGCCCTTCTGAATGTGAAGCATCGACTGAGAGTCAGATACAACAACTGCCCCAGTAAATGAAGTCCCAGAAATCCAATGGAGGGCAGCAGTAACGGCCTCAACCTCCATCCTCATACTAGAAGTAGTTGTCCTGTATGCCCTTACATTCAGGGTTTTACCATGATGTTCCTTCTTTCTTGAACAATTTGCATCCCACTTGAATGCCTGCTTTGTAATTCATTGATTGTTTCCCCTCAAAGTGTGCACAACATATCTCCATCTCATCTTTCTTATAACAGTTGTTACTAGGGGTTGATCAGACATTTCACTGATTTCATGTCTCTACTGAATACGTTCCAATTTATGTTCATTATGTTTTGTCACAATTATATTTTTTATATTATCGTCAATACAGCTAGTAATAGATTTGATTCACTTAGCTTCTTTAAAATTAAGAAACTGCTGTGCTGAATGACGTCACACTGGCTGCTCGTGTAGAAGTGAGTTGTCTATCTAACCAGTGTCCTAAACGTCCAATAACTTTATTACAATATAGATGCTTCTAGTTATATCTTGTTGTCAGGACCGGTCGAATGTTGATGGTAGGGAGGAGGAGTATTGTAGTGATACCTAGATTGTCATAGGCCCCTAAGCTCGTGGAGCCCTGTGCAGTGTCCATCGTGCCTATACATTAAGACGGTCCCTGATTATGCTGTTATTATTTTCTGCTTCCAATTCGGGTCTGAGAGCCGCTGTAGCGTAGTTGTTAGTGAACTCGCTTCGCAAGGCTGGTGGTCTGGGTTCAGCTCCCGCAATGTGCGTGGAATTTTCCCGACCGCGACGGCTCTCAGGTCGACCCAGCCTCAACTGGGTACCAGACATGCTCTGGGAAAGTAAAGGCGGCCGGCGTGATGCTGACCACATCACCCATCGTGTGCCGACGGTCAATGAAAAATACAGGCCTAACACTGTATTGACCTATATACCACGAGGTATGAAAGGGTTCCTTTTAATTCGGGTCTATGTAACACACCGGAGGAAATAAATGGAACACTTTACAAATGTGCATGTCATCCTTGCGCACAGATTATGCTAATCTTTTCTATATCGTTCCAATTTTAATATATGTGCTATGTAAACAGTACGATATTTAGTTACACTGTTATCAATTTCAGAAAAAAAACTAGGATTATGTCCACGGATAAAACAAATTATCATTAAGGAAATTGAAAATGTTACTCATGTTTAATTATACAGACTCCGTAATTAATAACATTTGGCTGATGCTACAAATCAGAAAATTAAAGTATTTTTGACATATAAAGAGACACGAAGGGCGGAGAAGACTACCAATGGAAGAAGTCATCTCGACAAAGAGGAGAAGAAGACCACGGAGAAGATGGATTCAGGATGTAACTGATGATTTTTAACTCCTTACGGACCAAATGCCACACTATTTGGCCAAATGACATATACAAAAAAATATGAAGTCTGACCATGAGATTCAGAGATTAAATATTAAGAAGAGTCTATAGTAGCACACAAGGAAGCAAATAAAGATCTATGGACATGTACTTTTCCTGTAGCAACATATGAAATAAATCGTAGATTATTAAATAACCAATAAAGAAGATAATCGAATCTCGGTTAAACAAAGTGCTGCAGACAGATTAGTTATTATCCATCGACAAATTCAAGAAAATATAAAGATATCCAGCAACACTTGGGCACCGATAAACATTGGCTCTTAAACTATCTTTTCTTGGACATTGAAACATGATCATATTTCAACGAAACCGTAGTGTAGAAAACTCTCTGTTCTGCAACAGCTTGATATTAAAGAGAGTTGGTTATTAAAGAGCATAGAATCAAGGAAAATTAAATATTTCGGACACATAAAACGACATTAGTGTCTGAAGATAATTTTGGAGGGAACGGTTCCTGGAAGGAGAATAAGAGGAAGACCTGGAAGACGATTGGTGCAAGATGTCATTGACGATCTGACAAGGACTGCTGCTGACGCTGGTCAACTTGCACAGAACAGAGCGTTTTTCAGGACTGATGTCATGGGAGCCAAGTTCCGGAAGGGACAAGCTACTTGATGATGAAAATGACTGTAGAAAGAACAATAATCAAGGGCATGTTTCATTGAAGAGGAAACAGTTGACGACTAAGACAACGGTGTAATATTATATTAAGGAAACATTGAACATGATGATGATTAAAGAGACGAGAGAATTGACATAAGATCAACACGTCTTTCAGATAAGCTATTGTAAGAGCGGTGTTCTAAAAAGGACATGATATAGGAAGAATTTATTAATAATTATCTATCATAATTTGTATTCTGTACAACTAATATTGTACAGGATCACAACAATTTAACAGCATCACAAGACAGGCTCTCGTATGGAGCCCCAGGGCAACAGAGGTATGGGAAGACCCAGGAACACCTGGAGACGGGAGTTGGAGATGGAATGCAAGAAAATGGGAGCGGGTGGAGAGATCTGGAAAAGATGGCTTGGAAGGCCTTGGTTGCGGACCTATGCTTCCCTAGGGACGAAGGGTGAAGAAGAAAGCTAATATTGTAACTGATGATTTGAGCATTACGACTGCAGAGACATATGCGAAAGAAAAATGTTGATGGACTGTTAGGATGGCAAAGTTATGATATAAACAAGCTATTAGATTATGATGATAACTAATGTTCTCTTTTACACTAAACTTCACATATTAGTTATCCTAGCTATTATTATAACGTCCTATAAAGGATACGCACCTTGATGATGATGATGATGTATTATTTTTATTTGCTTTGTCTGGATCGCAAGTTAGCATAATTACTGATATTTCAAAAAATGAACTAACTTTCTGAGCAAACCAACGCTGATTCTCTGATATTAATAATTATTCTCATCAGACAGAAAATCTTCATAGATCAACAAGCCATCATCATCAGTTACAGTTCACAACGTTTCAATTTGACGCATGTAAACGTTCAATTTGAGCTCGTAAAGAACCCGGCAATTCAAAATCGAAAGAGCAGGCTGAGCCTGCAGGAAAATCATTAGAAGATTAAAATAAAATTAATAAAATCTCAGATCAGACAAAGCCATCATCATCAGTTACAGTCTCCACAACGTTTCAATTTGACGCATGTAAACGTTCAATTTGAGCTCGTAAAAGAACCCTTGGCAATTCAAAATCGAGAAGAGCAGGCTTGAAAGCCGCTGCCCAGGAAAAATTCATTAGGAAAGATTAAAAATAAAATTCCTTCAACTATATCTTCAGCATCTTCAAAATTACATTGGGGACGTCGCCGGTGCTACGGTTTTCCTCGCACTGCAGCTTAGACCTTCCTGTGTAAGAAAGAGATCATAGCACACATAGTTACTCACCGATGTGCAATGATGATGGTCATATCAATCAATCAATTAAGTAATCAACGACCTAGGATGGTTGCAATGGAACTTCAATATTCAACTTTAACTGTCTTTTGCCTAGAGGTTGCACCCTTCTTCTTTTTTTACCTTTCAACTCCCAACAGAGCACATGCACCGGAACACAACGGATATGTTGCCCCCTGCCGAACTGTAATTTTCCCATCTCTTGATGTTTTCCTCTTACTTGTGTGATGGTCTTCTTCTTGTTTACCGTTTTTCAACTTTATTTCCAATAAGGTTTTCATAAATGTGTTAGCTCTCTTTATGTTTCCTATAAATGTGATTTATCTATCCGCTACTTCGAATAGATAATTTATGCTCACATATTATCTATTCGAAGTAACAAATACTATCTGTTATTTGGAATCGATAATTTATGTGAATAAGCTATCAATCAAACAAGTGTCATGCCTGCCGGTGTAGGCGATCATGTCTCTCCACAACTCTGCTTGGTGCATGTAATCAGTTCTGACGTCGATTTTGTGTCGAAACATGATGTCAGACCATCCAACATCTTCTCCCTCTGTCTTCCACGATCTCTTCTTCCCTGAATTTTACCTGTTTTAACCAAATGTTCTAAACCTCCTCTTCGCATTATAGTTCATAGTTCATAAGTACAGTTCCAACTTCACTGCAACGGGTCACCCCATAATTTCCCCGTTCCTGTGCCAATGAAAATCACACGAAATGCTAACAACTGTGAAATGTTTCCGGTGTGAACTAATTCCAGAATGAAACAGCCGCGTACCGCCACAAAAAAACAACCTGCACCACATAAAATGAATATGACCGTCGCTAATGTAGCATCACTTGAATTGCAATTTTTGTCGAAGGAACATCAATCACGACAAAATCCAGCTTTCTGCACACAATATAACTGCATACGGCAGATTGAGTTTGTTCGTCATTTTCTGAATACACACAACAAACGCACAGTTGACACATCAAAAAGCATTCCATGTAACATTCATAGCTCATAGCGTTGCTCAAGCACTAACTCAGTAGCTCGGCAAACGAAACCGTAAAATATCCGACCAAACATGGCGGAAATGCGCTAGCAAAATCGTGTTCAGAATCAAACAGTCCTGACTCTGAATGGCCCTCCCACATTCCGCCATTGCTGGCCAGATTTCATTATATGCCGAAGAACCTTGCTTGTCTGATTCTTATTCTTTTGATAAGGTTTCTTTGTGTGCCTGATTTAAAACCTCCTCATTTGTTTTCTTCGCTGTCCATGGAATATTCAGCATTTTTCTGTGAAACCTCATCTCTGTGACTTCAAGTAATCTTATTAATTGTTTGTTTGTTCATTGTAACTTCTTTTTCTTACGCTCTATATCGACCACTTGTTACGGACGCTGTATGATTTGTATGTGATCTGAGCCTAAGCGCGATTGTACGTTGTCCCATTTATGCGCCTACAAGTAGGCCAGCACATTCGATTTCTACGACACTTTTTATTTACTAGGGTAGCTTCCTAGACGTCTACCTCAGTCGTCCCCTTACGACATGCATTGTAGGTCGCAGGTTACAATTCTTTGCTTTCCCCGTGAGCCCCGGCAACACACGGGAGGTCCATTGTAACAAATCATCATCATCATCATCAAATAGTTTGTCCTAAGCAGAACTTTGCCACCCCAACAGTCCTTCGGAATTTCTCTCTCTCTCATAGGCCAGATGTCCTGCCTCTGCAGCCGTCATGTTCAGACCACCAGTTACATCCTGAATCCATCTTCTCCGTGGTCTTCTCTGTTCGCCGGTATGCCTCCTTTCATGATGGTCTTCTCCAGCTCTATCTTTTTATATGTTCAAAATATCTCAATTTTCTCTTCCTTATTTGTTCTTATAACAAATACTTCTTTATATTACTTGTTATTTTCGGATCGGTTATTTATATGGCTCAGATACATGGACAGCCTACTCAAGACACGAGAGGAGACAACATCTTTCACCTTCGATGTCTCCGCAAGATTATGAACATCAGGTGGTACCACAAGATAACTAACTCTGAAGTACTGCAACGTTCAAATCTGCCTTCCATCATGGGCATGCTCAGCAGTAGACGACTAAGATGGTTGGGACATGTGAGAAGAATGGAAGATTGTCGCATACCAAAACAAATGTTGTTCTGTGAACTTTCGGAGGAAGAGGCACCAGGGCAGACCACTGCCGAGACCAGCGCTATTGCGTTAAGTTTAAGTAGGTCATGTCACTGCTCAGATATTTTTCTCGATCCAGAATCACTTGGCTTTTCAGCTCTTCGGCTCGGTGCCATGGACATCGTAACCCTTCGGTTCGGTGCCACGAACGCCGTAAATCTGGGAAATCTGTGGCTTTTTCTGCCATCCCGCGGAATTGAACCCGCACACACGAGGGATAGTCACCCGTAGTCCAACGCGCTACGAACACGCTGGGCAGACGGGCGCTCAGATATAAAGATGTCTGCAAAGCTCAATGAAAAACTTTTCTATAGGTCCCAGCACATGGGAAAAACTAGCTGATAAAGAGTTGTGTGGAAAGCCAAATTGTGAATGGGCGCAGAGTCTTTTGAGAAGAGACTTATCTATGAGCTGAAAGACAAGATATAAAAGCGAAAACTTAGAAGTTATCACAGTAAAACACTTGCCAATTGACCGTCTGTAAAGACGAAAAAGGCCATTATATATTTTCGGAACTTGGATGTATTCGATATTCGAGCATCGATTACTTGTATTCGGATATCACAAGTACTGTATTTACAACAAATATGGCGGATAAACGCGAGTCAGGTAAGTTTATTGTGAAAGGGGAATAAAATAGAAATGATTAAATAAGTCTAATTTATAAATACACACGTCGAGTAATAGGTATATTATTAATTTAATAATTAAATCATTTAGTTATTAAGTTAATAAAAGTAATATAACATAGCATCAATTATTTCACACTGAATGAATGAATCAGAAGGAAAATTGAAATCAATTCAGTGAAATTGAGTCAATTGATTTGTATTTTTAAGCAAAATAGTGACAATTATAAATCAGATAGTTAAAGTTTAAACTCAATAATAACATAATCAATAACCATCAAAACAATCGATAGCAATAATGTAAGTGCATGTCAATGTCGACGGCGTTAAATTTACTGACATAGTGATCATATAGTCAAAATATAGTGATACTAGTACTAGTAGTCTAGACTCTAGTAGTAGTAATTAAATTTAAAAGTACTAATTAATTACTATTAGTATACTACTTATTACTACTATTTTTACTAATACTATATACTAGTATCAGTATCTCATAAATAAACATAAAAGTAAAACTTGAACATTAGGCAGCCAGCCTAGCCTAGAGTTAACAGTACTTACTTAAACTAGTTAAACTGAAGCACGTCTTATTTAATAATTCAGTTTATTTTTATCCAAGCTGTTAATCTTATTTTTATTTGCTTTGTATGGATCGCAAGTTCGCATGTATATTGACTAACTTTTTCAGCAAACCAGTTAAAGCAGATCTTCAGGATATGTACCAATAATTATTCTCACACCAGACAGAAGAGTCTTAGTTAGAGACCACATATGCAAAGTCCTAGCAATAATCCATATGAATTGAATATGTCATACGATGGAAATTCACATGTTTATTTTTATACCAGTTGAGTTGTCATTGAGTAGCCTAGTAGCATACAATTTTTATATCCAAAGGACATGCTATATGAATATGTGTAGGCCAAAACTTTTGTTTCGGATGCGCCTGTACTACACTAGTAGGGGCCAGCGGGGTCGCAACATTGTAGTCTTGCTTGGCAAAGACTGTTTATATATCACAATAAGAATGATCAAAATGGTTGAAAAAACGTACCAAACAAATGTGTAGAAAAACAAAGCGCTTTTGGAAGGAAGAGAACCTGTATTTGTATATTTGATATTTATTTAACAAAAATTATGGTCAGTAATAGGAAAAGTCATGTAAGGTTGATTTGGTGCCATTAGTTCTATGACCAAAATCTCTTTCTTTCTTAATTTAAATCAGTGCGAATCAAAGATGGACAACAATTGCGAGTCCTGGATGAAGCAGCTAGACGACGTCGGCAGAGAAAGGCTCTGGAGGCTTTGGAACAAGATAACTTTTCTGATGACCCTCACGCTGATCTTAAAATGAGCAAAAAAGCACCAAAATTTGAGGAGGTTATGGACACATCATCATCAGGTGAGTAATCATTCTTTATTGCTAGTCCTTACTTTATGTTTGTGCACCAGAGGGTCATGTCCTCCTGTAAGGAGCAAACATATTGAAAACATCAGTGTGTTGATACATGTCACAAATTCCCACCAGTGATAAGTCAAGGAGTAAACCCTTTCAAACACCAACACAAGAGGAGCATTATTGTCTTGTCTTGACTGTCAATTCACCTAAAGATAGAAAACTTCATACAAACTATTGGAAAAGAACAGCACAAAAGGTATATCGGTAGGCTCATCAATCAAAATCTAACTGGTACGGTCAGTCGCTGTTGATATTGCGAAGGAGATCGGAGCACCTATGGACATGTCCAGAGTGCAATGAAGATATTTGAAACTGAACTAGTGGGAAAGACTATTTAGTCCTGAAAGACAGGTGTTCTGAAAGAAGTGTTGGCTCTGATCACATACAACTACTGCCTTGCAGAAGGCCAGTAGCCTCTAACAAATTAATTCTGATGTCAGAAGCACTGAACTGCAGGTCACAATAGAATGTCAGTCTGGTAGACAGTTTTGATTTCCTAACCTTTCAAATCTAGTCTGACATAAATTATTCAAATCTTTATTCTCTTAAAACTAGCGAACATTATTTTATTTTCACTATTTGTCTGTAAATTATTTATATTTCACATATTGTACAGTTGTACCTAATGCATACGAGTTTGTTTTGCTTCCTGACACAACAATAATTTGTTAAGATTTGATGCATTCCATATGTACTATTCGATTATACACTTAATCATATATTGCAGTCACTGGTTTCAAGAAGAAGCGAAAGTCAAGAGGAGACTTCAAACTGCGCTACAGAAAAAGTTTTGCAGCTCTTCTGGAGGAAGAAGTAAGAATTGTGTTATATTGAAACAAGAGAGGGGATGAAGAAACCCATACTTTTGTGTTTGATAAATTGAGATGTTAATGATAAATTAAGATGTCACTGACAACATATGAGAAAAGAAGAATCCAAATGACAGAGATGAAGTGTTTACCACGTAAATGTTACAGGAAGAGATAAGATCAGAAACGATGAAATCAGAAGAAGAATGGGATCCTGGTCTGTGCTAAAATATATATCAAGAAACAACAGGTTGAATGGTTCTGACACGTATCAAGGTTACCACAAGACAGTCTCCCACAAACGGCAATCAGATACAACGGCAACAGACCCAGAGGACGACCATGTAAATGATGGGTCAACAATATCCGAGGCACTAAATTCCACCTTGTACAAAGCACATGAGACTTGCTCCAGATGTCTCTTTTTTCGACCTGACGCCAAAAGGCAAAACAGGATTAGAGATAGAAGTAGAGTAGAATGATATAAACAAAATACTATCTGTCTATACTCTGTCCCAGTTTTGCGTTCATGAGTCATGTAATTTCGTATACATAAATAAGATATTCTTAATAGTCAGACGTTTAAGCTTTAATTTCTATTCATTTACCAAAACTAAGTTACAAATTTTCAACTACAATGTTGTGTCAATTCTAACATATGCCAGCAAGAGTTGGAAACTGACTAAAGATAAAGGATGTAAGTTTAATGCATTTGAAAATAGATGTCTGCAAAAAAATAATGAACATAAATGATAAAATGGGATGAATTCATGAGTGGTAATGAAATTGAAGAAATATCTGGTCAACCACTAGTAACAACTGTTACAAGAAAGAGAAGATGAAGATAAGATACGTTGCCATGCTCTGCAAGAGTTGAGAAATATCGGACTATTCCATAGAAGAGATTGAACAAGTTGCCCAGGATAAAGTGGTATGGAAAAATTGCTTGCTGATGCTGTTATGATACGAAAGAAATACAGTATAAATAATAAGATAACAATTATCTTTGCCATGTGTTATATATATATATATATATTCATTCATCACTTCTGTATGACAGAGAAACAAGGACACTTGAACAAGCAACTAGAAGATAAATTGCAGCATTGAGGGAGATGTTGATTTATAAAATTATTGGCCATATTTCATAAACACAGAAACAAACAAATGAAAAAGAGAAAAAAAAGTCAAGAATGAAAGAGGAAATTGTTGAAGATCAAACATAGACAGACATAGGAGACATGGGGAACACCAAAAAGTTGCAGATATTCATCAATAAATACCTGCGCAGGATACTCCATCTGCGATGATATGACAGGACTACAAACAGGGAACTCTGGACTAGAACAGGACAACAGGTGAAACAAGAGATAAGGAGCAGAAGGTGGCGATGGATAGGACACACACTGAGGAAACCCCTTTAGCATCACAAAACAGGCTCTCTGGTGGAACCCCCAAGGCAATAGAGGTAGGGGAGGACCCAGGAACACCTGGAGACGAGAGTTGGATACAAGTAAATGGGGAGAGAGTGGGGAGATCTGGAAAAGATGGGCTTGGAAGACTTTGGTTGCGGACCTATGCTTCCCTAGGGACGAAGGGTGAAGAAGAAGAAACATAGACAGATTAAATATTGGACATAAAAAGACATGACACTTCTGGGAACTATACTGGGGTAGAAGGTAGACAGATAAGAGAAAGTACCAAAATTAGGGTTCTGTTTTCATACCATTAGGTATATTGAGGAATGCAGTGTTAGGGTCTGTAGTTTTCTTTAACAAACAGCACATGATTGGTAATGTGGTCAATGTCAGGCCGCCAGACTTTACTACCCAATGTTTCTTAGGTATTCATCTGAGGGTTGGGTTTAAAAAAAAGTTCTGACTTCGTTAAGTCAGAAAAAACCCACTACCACTGTGGAATTGTATCCTGGGACCATATGCCTATGAAGCAAGTGCACTAACCTGGTTTTCAGAAAAGAGGATAACGGCTATATAATTGAGGGGGAAACGTTAAGAGATAGACAAAGAACAGTTAGACAGAACCATTGCAAGAGACAGAAAGTGTTGGACAACTATTCCAGTCAATCTTCCATGTAGATATTCAATTAATCAACACATTTTCCTTTCCTCTTTCATTAGCATATGCTGAATAAAGAAGGGCCTTCATACATCAGTGCATGTGCTCCACCTACCAAACTACCAGAGAGACATTTCTGTGCTGTATGTGGGTATCCTTTTGACATTGAAATCATCTTTAAATGCTGTGTGAAATCTGTAATGCTGTGTGCATTCTAGTGAGAGTACAAGTGATGAGGATGTGTAGATTGACAAAAGTGCAGTAATAAACAGTCTACTTTTTTAGTAATTGTTTTATATCAAGCACAAGAACATAGCATAACACAACATATTTATATTCTTCATTTCCCTGGACATGGACCAGCACCTTGTAGGGCCAGCAACAAAATCTCTCCATCATGCTTAGTCAATCTCCGTGGGGATACCCATGACTGACTTACACTACGTATCTCCCTCCACCTTTTTTGTTCTCCATCAGATTGTCTCTGGTCTGCCCTTTCTTCATCTTCTCTCCATTGTCTACTGCATGGTAGTTCTCATGATAATTTCTGTATCATTTCTGAGTTCTTGTCCTGACAATCCCCAGCGTATGTTTTTTATCACAGTGTGCATTTTCTCCACAGTGAGTATGGTCAGGAAGATTGAAACAGGCTTGACTCAGAGATAATGGTTTGAGTCACTAAGGAGGTCTAGGCTGGCAAAAATCACGTTTTACTTTTGTGCCAGGGCAGGCAGGTGTAAGGTGAAATGAACACGTTGATAGACTTGCAGGTATGGCTGCTGTAAAAAAACGAACAAGAAATGGACCAAGCTGATATTCTAAATTCCCTAAGGGAGAGAGGTTGGAGCACTTATGAACTAATATGTTCTATGTGCTGTAACGATGATCCAACAACTAAAACAAAACTCCTGATTGCACATATTGAGTTCTTGGTTACTGATTTTATTTCTCAGACACGTATGGAATGCTGACAGTTGAGACGTCTCTTTATATGTGGTTTTCCAGCATTCAGATCCATACAAACAGACTGAAATACTAATGTTCAAATTACTACAAATTACACCCACAAAATCACAATGATTTACAAGATAGTTATACTAGAGAGAATGAAGGAATCTCAGTATATTTATTATATGTATATTCACAGCTAAAATTTGTTAACTGATCATTGTTTCAAGAAATGTGTCCTTAACTATTCGTAGCTTTCCTTCCAGTTACACATGTGTAATGTGTGGAGCTCGCTATTGTTGTATTCGTTGTTTGGGTACTCACCATGATACACGGTGAGTATATTTAGTTATGTAGGATTTTATTATGCTGACCTACAGAAAGCCAACTGGGACAGGGTGTCATGTAGTGGCATGATCTGATGACTTTATCTGTGATCTTCAGACTATCTAACCAGATGATATGGTACAATGGAGAGGTGGTCAGATAACTTTGTCACATGTATGTCTTTGGATTGTATAACTTGATGATGATGACCGAGTACGGTGGAGAGACAAGATCAGATTACTTGATTACCTATCAAGACCTAGAGTATGTATTCTTAGCACCCACACCCCTTTTTTTCTCATGTCACCATATATTCTAAAACAGACCCCCTCTCATGACTTGTCATCTTCTTTAAACGCTCCGTATTGTTAACCACTCTTTGTGATTTGTGTGTGATCTGAGTTTAAGAGCGGTCACACTTTGTGCCAGTTATGCGCCTAATAATAGGGCAGCACATCCAATTTCTGCTACACTTTATATTTAATAGGGTGGCTTCCCTAGGCTCCTACTCAGTCGCCTCTTAAGACATGCCTTGTAGGTCGCAGTGTTACTATTCTTTGCTCCAGCCTGCCCCTAGAGAACAGTATTACGATCCAGTCATCAACATTAAACACCAGCGTCTCCAGTCAACAAACTTTGCTTATCTTGGCAGCCTCCTATCCAGATCGGCAAACATAGATTCTGAGGTCAACAATAGGATATCCAAAGCCAGTGCTGCGTTCGGAAGGTTACGTGTCACTGTGTGGGAACGGAAGGGGATAAGCATAGTCACAAAGCTGAAAGTTTACCAGGCCATAGTGCTAACCACGTTGATGTACGCAAGCGAGACATGGACAGTGTATAGCAGACACGCAAGAAAATTAAACCATTTCCACACAAGCTGTCTACGCAGAATACTAAAAATAAACTGGCAGGACAAAATTCCAGACAACTAAGTCCTCACAAGAGCAAAGATCCCAGCGTCAACACCCTGTTGCAGAAGGCCCAAGTGAGATGGGTCGGTCACAATGCTTGAATGCCTGATAAACGCATCCCAAAACAGTTGATGTATGGCGAGCTTGAAGGGGGCAGACGTTTAGCTGGTGGACAGAAAAACGCTTTAAAGACACTCTTAAAGTGTCTCTGAAATGCTTCGATATAGACAATACGTGCTGGGAATCCTTGCGCAAGATCGCCAAATGTGGCGCTGTAACAACAAAGAGGAACCCGAATAGCTGAGAATCATCGTATTGTTGAGTCACAGAGAAAAGAGCAGCGCGAAAAGACAGAGCACACAACACGCACATGTCTAACCTTGATCATGTATGCCCCACCTGTGGTCGGGATTCTGTTCTAGGATTGGACTCTACAGTCACCTCCGCACACACCAGAGAGTGCAAAAGCACACGTCTGAGATTGTTGTCATCATCGCTTGCGATGGACGGCTATTATTATTCTTTGCTCCTTGCGAGCCCCAGCAACACACAAGCGTCTTGACATGTCAGAAAACATATATGATATCCTCTTTATGTTGACGACCGTTCTCTGTATGTTGATCAATTTCATTAGGTTAGAAAATTTGTTGCATTCTTCTGTAGAAACAATATCTCTATGGCCGCTAGAGATTTTACTGTCTTTTTGTTCTCTATGACTCACTTCCATATGTTAGTACTGGTTCTATGTAACTGGTGACCTTCAAACATCCATGATAACTTATTGGTATATTTTCTGGTCTATTCTGTTTCTTAATTCTGATCTTCATCTACCATCTTCTTCTGCATTCACCCGCTATGAATTCAGGCGTAGCCATGCTCCTGATGTGGCGCTTCTAATTTTTGCATGAAAGCCTGCTTACCGTTTTATTGGTTTCCTCGCCATATAGGTGGGCCATCTCTGACTCAGAGGTATCTACCATCTGATGCTACCAGAGTTCAAAATGATATCAATTATTTAACTTGTCATTCACTTTGATTGTGAATTTTGATGGAATGTTTTTTTTTTAAGATGGTCATAACTTCTGTCTTCTTACATTCATGTGTAGAACTTTGTACTTTCTGTCCCCGGGCACATTAACTTGTTTCTGTAGATCAGCTTCATTAACTAGACAGTGTCATCGATGTGTTGCAAGTCATTTATTATGTTAGCCATCTCATCTATTGATCGAAAATGTTTTCACTGTACAGAGAGAATAGATTAGGAGATAATATGCAACTTTGCTGCCTAACTTCATTTCTGATTTACTGAAAAATTTCCTTCTGTTTAGCTTCTCTTATATCTGCTGTTTACTGTCAATATTTAACTCTTATTAGACCAGGGCAAAAGCCATGTTTTTACAAGCCATTTGTTGTTAGAATAAAATGCCCTTTAGTGTGGCTCCTGGTAAAAAGGCATCTAGCCAAATCCACATAGTGTGCTGTTTGGTCCACAAGGAGTTTAGCTAGCCCTATGGAAAAACCCTGATGATTCACTTTCTCAAATGTCTTGGGGTTTATAAAGCAGAAGTATAGATCTGTTTTTAAATTTTATGCTCTCTCTTTATTAGTGTGCTTATATATAGCATTGCTAGTGCCATTGCTTTCAACAACTAAATATCAATTTTGAAATTAGTATTTAGCCGTACCAAATATGGTTGTTTAAATTCTGATAGTTGTTATGCAATCTCTGAAATTTTGTGTTTGTATATTTTTTCAGGTGTCTCAAGTGGACGGCATAACTACAATCTGTACATTTATACTGCACCGCTACAACTCCAGGTTGCCATGGTGAAACATTAGATGATAGTGCAGTCTCTTTGATCTGTCAGCCTTGTGATACTATCAAATACCTGTTTCAACTATTGAAAGAGATATAAGTGTTTGTTACCAAATATTGGTTAGCTACATAGCACCATGTGAATACCACACTTTGCTGGCCATTGGTAAACATGTTCATAGGTCTTCTCAACAAACAAAACACTACTACAATTTGTATTAGCCATTTTCTGCTTGTGTATCAGTTATGATGGAATATAAATCATTAATGTCCACTGGATGCTATGCTGGGAAGATATTCTTCATCGGTATTGTTAGCACATACATGCCATGATGGGAATGACCTGTGAACAGCAGCCCGACCTGCAACATCAAAAGCATCTATTTTTTTTTTCTGATCCAGAAACATGTGAGCTTTCAGCTCTTCAGTTCGGTACCATGAACACCGTAAATATGGAGAACCTGCGGCTTTTCTGCCAGCCCGCGGAATTTAACCGCACTCACAAGGGTGCTTGTCTCCCGTCGTCCAGCGCACTACGAACACGCTGGGCAGGCGGGCAAAAAAAGCACCTATAAAGTCACGGTGTTGGAGATGGATTCGAGGGACATTCTGCAGTGGCTTAGCAACACTGCTTCTTGGATTTTTAGTTAAACTTTGATTTGTGATGAAGCAGTTAAACTGTTGTCTTGTACTTCAAAGGTCTTTGGTTCAAAACCGGGCCAATGCCACTTAGTTCACATGTGCATTTTTTCCAGAGATCCCTAGGATAGTTACTGGAGCTACAAAGTTCTTGTAATACTCTCGGCAGGTGGCATACCATGTGAACTAAGCCATATGGGAAACATGGTTACAATGAAGTGCATCATTAACCTTTTAATATCTGTTGAATGAGGATGCTGCAATTGATTCAATATTTTGATTAAAACATTGCACAAGTAGAACACCTGCATGTCAAAATAAGGAGTATGTTTAACCATCAGCATGTATTCTCGCCATCATCTGCTGAGGGAGACTGAGCTGCTATTGTGCCTGTTAAATAACAGATGCATTCACTTTCTGATGTTCTGTGCAATGTTTGATGGTCTATGAAATGTCAGCAAACTTAAATGTACATGTGACACAGTCAGACTTATCTGTTATGAGTCATCACTAACATTATCATTGTATTAAATAAAATGTGATCTATTTCTATTGACATATTTGTTTTCATTTTGTAAGACAAACAAATAATTTGTACAAATATTTCAAGTGAACAAATGCAGGAATAAATTCCAATTTCTCTTCTTTCTTTCTTGAACAATTCAACAATTGAAAATAACTGTACTTTGCAAGGCTATATATAAGATAAGGAAGAAAAAATAATGAACTCTTACATTTATAGAATAACATCTAAAGTTCTTACATAATCTGATATACATACATAAATTAAAGTTCTTACATAATCTGATATACATAAATAAACTAAAGTTCTTACATAATCTGATATACATACATAAACTAAAGTTCTTACATAATCTGATATACATACATAAACTAAAGTTTCAAGAAATTATTTGACATCTAAGTGTTTAGATCAATGAAATCATAGTTCATGTATCATTGAATTACACACACAATAATATTTGTTACAGTAATTCAATGATACATGAACTATTGCTTACTGCTTAAAGTAACGTTTGAAATGTTAGAGCTATCAGCTAATCACATGAAATACTAGTTATTAACTTAACCCTTTCGCTGCTACATACTTTCCGAAGACGGATCTAAAAATAGCTACTCTTTGTTTCTAGGTCACAAACGTGAATGTAAGCCCATAGCAATGACTAGAAATGTTATAGTTTAGTCGTCGGATCACCATCATTGCACGTCGAATAAATTAGTCCATAAGTGCTCCGATCTCTCCCTAAGTATGTCCATCAGCGTGTGGCGACTAACGACTAGAAATGTATAACGTGTTACACGTCTTTAGCCCACAGAGGAGATATAACAGATGTGTTAATGCGTCTTTAGCAGTGAATAATGGAGAAACGTCTATACACATCATTAGCAACTAAAGGGTTAATAGTTAAAGTGTTTACAAGCATGTGATAATAGCCAGACATTGCAAGCGATGATGACAACAGCTTCAGATGTGTGCTGCTACACCTCTCTTGTGTGTGATGAGTCCAATCCTCGAACACAATCTCCTACCACAGGAGTGACATACATGATCACGTTTAGATATGTGGGTGTAGTGTTCTGTCTTTTCGTGCTCTCTCTACACCGTAACAGTTCTCAGCTACGTGTTTCTATTGTGTTGTTACAGCACCACATTTGGCAATCTTGCGCAAGGGATTCCCATCACATGGTCGCTATATCAAAGTGTTTTAGAGACACGTTAAGTATGTTTTTAACACTTTTTAATCCACAAACTGATCGTATGCCTTTCAAGCTCATCATACATCAACTGTTTTAGGATGTGTTTATCAGGCATCCTAGCAACAGGACCCATCTCACTTGGTCCTTCTGCAACAGGGTGTTGATGCTTGGGATCTTTGCTCTTATGAGGACTTCTGGAATTTTGTCCTGCCAGTTTATTTTTAGTCTGCATAAACAACTTGTGTGGATGTGATTTACCTTTCATGTGTGTCTGCTGTACACTGTCCATGGCATGTACTGACTTTTCAAATTGTCAAATCAAGTTGATCTAATGTGTGCAGATGTCAGGAGAACTGAACTAAACTGGCATATCAAATGTTACACTATAACAATACCTCTCGTACGTTATAGTTACATATAGCCTGCAAGTAATTTCTCCATACCGCTCTATCCTGGACAACTCGCTCAATCTCCTCCATGGAACTGAGACCAATATTTCTTGCCTCTCCAGAAAGTTTGTTTCAGGGTCTCCTTAGGTCGTCCTCTCTTTCTTGAACCCTTTGCATCCCACTTCAATGCCTGCTTTGATATTCGTTGATCATTTATCCACTATAACAAGACTAACTTTTTTTTTTCGATCCAGAAGCACTTGAGCTTTCAGCTCTTCAACTCAGTGCCATGGACATCGTAACCCTTCTGTACCATGAAGACCCATAACCCTAGAGGTATATAACAAGAAGACCCTTTCATGGAACCCACAGGGAAAGAGATTGGTAGTCAGAGATTAACAATATACATAAAAGATAGGAAGACTTGGCATGAGCTTGTTGTGGGTATGTCCCTAACAGGGTTGAAACAGCACAAGAGGGAAAGGGTCTAAAGAATTATTTTGTTTCCCCAATATGAATTTGACCCAATACACAAATAAGACAAGAGACCAAGCAAGAAAATGTATCAAATTTTATAAGAAAGCGCGCTGGAACTACATCGGCCACACACTTAGAATGGATGAGAGAAGACTCCTTACCAATCCCTCATATGGACACCAGAGGGAAAAAGAAAACGAGGAAGACCAAGAGAGACTCTGCGTAGAACCATCACCAGAGAAGGCTCAACGATGGGCCTAGTAAACATTAAAGACTTAAAACAAATAGCAACGAACCGAGAGACATGGAGAGCTATGACCTCTGCCCACAGGCCCAAGAGGAAAGACTAACTAACTAACTAATATGAATTCAGGCATTTTCGTATTAAATTCAACTGATTTCATCAGTGTTCCTTGCCATTAAGGCAAGCATTGCTTCAGGGGTAATTGTAATATTTCCTGTAGCCCAACAGCGTTCGGTATGCTCACAGGAGGGTGGTATAATTAAGTTTTATTCCCAGTGACCCACTAAAATTGATATTGAATCCATCCAGCGATATAAGGAGCTTAGAATTACACTTTGTACAAGCAGAACTGAAGGGGAAGAATTAAGAGTATTTAGCTAGAGCAGCCACGAGAGCCAACAGTTCAAATGTGAAATATAGAAACACGAAGTAGCTTTACAAATCACAAGAATACAAAGTGATGTTTCGACCTAAATACTTTAGTTCGTGTTTTTCATATTTCATTTATGGTACATTTTGACTGGTCTTCCTTATTGATTAGACCACTCTAAACTATTGACCAAAATATTAAAGCTCTCCAGTTCTTTCTCAATAGGAGAACTAATCCACTTGTGTCAACTTCTGCTCTCCTTTGTCTTGCGGAACTAGTTCTCACTCTTAACTCCTTTCAGTTTAATAACCAATTCTTTGAGCAGATCAGTGGGGTTGCCATGGGTACTAAAATGGGACCTAGTTATGCTTGTTTATTCATGGGTTATCTTGAACACCTAGTATGGACTACATATGATGGCCCCTTCCGTCTGTCTATCACAGATACATTGATGACTGTATTGGCACTACTGATATGCCTGAAGCCGATTTGTCACGCTTCATTAATTTCATTAATGTTTTCAACCCTTCTATTCGCTTTACTTCTCACATCTCCACTACTTGTGTCAACTTTCTTGACATTACTATCACCATACGCCTATCCACTATCACTACATCAGTATATTACAAGCCTACTGATGCACATAGTTTTCTCCTTCATACTTCTTCCCATCCCTGGGCTTGTCATGACTCTTTGCCATTCTCGCAGCTCTTGCGCCTTCGTCGCTTTGTAGCGAGGACGATGATTTTCTTGAGAGAGCTCGCGATATGCTTGATTTCTTTCACAGGCGCCTATACCCGGAGATGTGCTTGTCTTGGCTATCCATCGAGTTCAGAAAATCACTCACCAGTAGGCCCTTACCAGCCAGCATAGGACTACTAACTCTGACAGAGTAAAACTTATCTTAACTTTCCACCCCCATAGTTCACTGGTGAAAAACGTTTTATTCCGTCATCTGTCTATCCTTAAGTCAGATCCTGAGACCCGCTCTGTCTTCCCCAACTATCCTTTGGTGGCTTACAGGCGGGACAGAAGTCTTAAGGATATGTTGGTACACAGTTGTACAAGGGTTATACGTGTTTCCAATATATCTGCTTTATATTCTTGGATCTATCTATCTAGTTGTTACAGGGTGTTAACCTGTGCTTCTTACTCTGCTACTCTTCTTCTGTATTCCTTGCAAGACACTTCTCCCTACTCAACGACATTAACACTACCCACACTGTAACATAGAATACAATTCAATTGTAAAATATATTGTACATCTATGTGAGAATCAATCTGATTCTCAACTTTTATTTATTTATTTATCTATTTCAATACAAAATAACATATACATATAAAATAATTAAAATTCTGAAAAGATGTCAACAAGCAATTTAAAACACATAACAATGTAAAATATAGCTACTAACTAATATTGTAAATGTTCACTAAGTAATATCTACAGGGTGTTCAAAATAACTGCAGCCCCATTGACAATTTGAAAGTTGCCAGGTACAAATTGAGTTGTGTTCATTTACTATTTAAGCCGGTTTTGACTAGCTCGTCTTACGTCACATTTGTTCATCGCCCTTCCCGCACTACAATTACACACCGTCACACAACCTTGACCTATACTACGTCATAACTGAACCTTCCCATTTCCATACATATATGCCAGATTAGCTCCATTCACGGGCTGCAATTATCTTGAACACCCTGTAGTATCTGGAAAACTCTTGTAACATCTGTCATCGGTATGCTGAACATGTCCATCTGGAAACACTGGTAATATCTGTCTATCTTCTACACCTGGAATAATCGATCTATCTGCCACACTCTTTAGCGAACTGTCTATCTTGTAATCACTTGTAATATCTGTTTATCTGGTAAAACTTATATCTTATCTTTACATTGAATATATGTCTATCTTCTACACCTTGTTTTAATTCTAACCTGTGAGTTCTAAGTCCACAATAACTCCAGTAGCCTGATATCTTACCCCACTCGGACAGTCATCAGCATATGTTGTTTCTGTTCAAGTTCTCTGTCTTCTGGTTCTCTATGTGTCTGGACCTAGCTAAGTTCTTCTGCTAATTTCTTCTCCTAAGTTCCTCTCTCTGTGTTGGTACTAAAAATTGAATTTCATCCTTTTCCGTATTATAATTCCTACACTGGACTGTCGATGACCCTGCCTGAATTCTCAATCCTAACCTCCTAGTTCCTATCGGCTGTCTGTTCTCTCCGTTCTGTGTTCTGATGGTAACTACCTCTCTTCAACAACCTCCTCGTAGATCTGTCCAAGCTATTCTCCTCTGCTCTGTGTTCTGTTGGTCTATTTATCCGCCAATCCAAAATCACAATCCTTTGTTCCTAGATCTATTCAGGTGGTCAGGAAATTGACCTGGCTAGAATTAATTGCCTGATCCCTTGAGAGCACCACTGCCACATAGTTCTGTCATTAACATCCCTGCTTGACTTATTTCCCACTGGCTAAAAACTCCAGGAATCCCTTTGATTTGAATTTCACAGAAAACTGAACTGACTCTTATCTGATTGATCGCAAGTTCTGCTGTTGGACCTAAAATCAGTCTAGTCTGTACAAGTTTCTTTTCAAGATCAAATCTTCAATAGTATTATCTCTGAAACTTTCCTATCTGGACATCTCTGGGGTACATTTTTCCCTCTCTAACTATAAAATCGCCCACTGAGCTGGACTCTGAAACTTATTGGTCAAAGATTTAATTACCAGCCATTAACTTGTTTGATAGTCACCTGTAGTAACACTCACTGCTGCCAATAGCATTTAGTCTCCACCCCTCCTTCCAGTCAGCTCTTAGTTCTGAAACGTTATCAGATGGGTCAACAGTTTAATTATCGGACACTACCTTTGTGATTGTCACCGATGTGGCCTATAGAAATTTGATTCCATTTTTCTTGACCACCCACGACACTATTACACTGTCGCTTTAAGTCCAATATCCAGACTCATTTTGGCACTGTCCAGTGTGGCCGTCGGCGTTGCAACATGTGTGCTTATGTGATACAGATGCGTACTGTATCTTTTCCTTTAGCCACGTTTCTTATTGACGACGGTTTCACATGCGAGTCTAGTAATCTTATCTATGCCATTATCTATAAGCGGTGTAACAAGGCTTATATCGGTGAGACAGGCAAGAGGCTCAGTGACCGATTCGCCCAACACTTGCGCAACATACGCCAATGCTCTGTAGCCACCCATTTCAATGATACTGGCCATTTAGGAGCTCACGATGTCCAGGTCATAGCCATCCAATCATGTTCCTCGGATGATCGCAGTCGATTTGCTCTGGAGAATCGGTTGATTTCTTTGTATGGTACCTTGTGGGCTCAACGTATTACATTCCCATGCTTCTTAGTACTTTCTCTTCCCATGCCTTGTAATCTATATGGTTATATGTTGCATGTATTCAAGTTATATATTTACTAGATTTTTCATTGTTTCTCTTCCGTTCTATTTCTAGTTTTATGTGTGTTTTTGTGTTACATTTATTTCGTTATTCGTTTTTATTCCCAGATTTTCATTAGAAACGTTTGTATTTAGTCGTCCATTTGTTTTTTTAAATTTGTCACTCCTGTTCGTTTGCTTCATAAAGGCCTTGTTGGTCAAAAGGTTGCTGTATTTTGGCATTGTTTTTGTAATTTGTAAAACTACAGTACTTTGTGATTTGGTATTTTGATTAGACCATCATCATTGCACTTTGGTGAGTAACCATGTGTGCTCTGATCTTTCTTATACTGGAAGATCTAAGCAGCAGTGCACAAACTCTGCAGCAACGGCGAGGGTCCACAGTGTAATTTCTTCCTTATTATCGATATCAAAAAGACATGCGTATCAATTTAAATACTGTGAAAATCTTATATCACTTAGAAATAATAACAAAATATGTCATACAAAAATATTATTCCAGAAAAAGAAAGGCATTATTATGCATAAAGTCTATGGCACTAAGAAAGATAGTACTTGTGTGTGGAAGCGAGCCATGGGCAATGTATAAACAAGACCTGTGAACAACACAGAGATGTGAATTTAGAGAAGAATGCTGAGAACTCCATGTAAATTGTGACATATCTTTCACAGGACTTAGCCATCAACCACAGTAACGAGTCGCTGATTTTCTATACACCACTTATGCGTTCAGTAGTTTGTCACTGAGAACTCAATGGACAACTAAAAAGAACAAAATTGCGGTGCCAAAAGCAGTAAACGTTTATTGTTTTAAAAAAAGGACATAAATTTTTCGCCATACTGTGAGAAAAGGTTTAGAAGATGTGAAAACTGATCAAATTAATGGAGGACGAGAGACAGAAAACTAGATAACTTAACTTTAGGGCACAGGATAAAAGTTTGTGGAGATCATGCTCGATATAATGATATATGTATGTGTCATTCAGCTATTCAATTTGTGGAGTCATGAATACATTTGTAGATATGGTGTTATGATATCTTCTGCGTTCTCACTAGATTGGGATTTCGGATTCTCTAATAACGGCAGCCGTCTGCCTCAGATTATCAGACACGCCATACAGTTTGTCTTGGACGCTGGTGTAAGTGGGCAGATTCTTTTTTCTCAGGTCTGCATACTGGGGGCAGTTCTCTATAATATGCACTGTTGTCATACTCACCAATACATGTGAATATTGGCCAACTTTTTCAGTTGAATAGTCTCAACTTAGTTGAGCTCGTCTAAAGATTTTATTACACCAGGTTTTCCCCATATGAATTGGCTTTACAGCAATGGCGGCTACCAGTCAAGTATCATATGATCTAGCTTGGGCAACAATCCTAGACATTTTCAGAAAAAATGCACCCAGATTCGACCCTATGGCTTTAAGAATGCAAATCAGGACTTAACCACTGGGAGGATAAAACAGCCAGGAAAGCATAGGATCAATTCATGCAACTGATGTTCCATTTGAACAATACTGACGAAATCACTCATGTCAAAACATTATTTGATGTTAACAAATTCATCTTTATTCATAATATTCATCATTTGTTGTTAACAAATATATTATCTCTCACAGCACTCTTTCCAAAAATTTGTTTCACGTCTCCCAAAAAAATGTATCATCCCTCACAGACCTCTCTCAAGAAATGTATCATGCCATATCAATATTGATAGAACTATCAGAATCTGTCTCTTCATCTTCTGAACAAATGGCATCACAGACTTCTCTCAAGAAATATATCATCCCATATCAATACTGCTAGAACTATCAGATTCTGTCTCTGAACAAATGGCATCACTCACAGACCTCCCTCAAGAAATGTATCATCCCATATCAATATTGCTAGAACTATCAGAATCTGTCTCTTCATCTTCTGAACAAATGGAAGGTGTGTTGGTGGTCCCTCTGGAATTCTGGTCACAGGAACCTGTGTTGGGCTGCCATGAAAATGCTGTGATAACTTCCCCGTCTGATGGACCATATAATGATTTGCAAGCGGAATGTGAGACCAACTGCTGATGGCATCTGTGAAATATAGTCAGGAAACACTGTTTAACAAATGAAAAAATGTATTATGGTTTTCAGGGGTAAATGGCATTAACTAAAACAATGGTCTGGCTAGTGACATCTATGCATGTTTCTCAATTAGTATGCTCAGGTAGATTGAGACAGGCAGAGCTAGAAAACAATGGTTGAAGAAGTCTAGGCCGCCAAAAATGTTTTATATGTGTGCTAGCGCAAGCAATTGTAAAGGGAAATAAACAAGCAGATAGTCTTGCAAGTATGGCTGCTGTAAAAGAGAGTGTGAAAGGAGTAAGAATATTGGTCCCCAGTGTGTAAACATATTTCAAACTCTCACTAAGGATGTGCCTAGGCAACTTCACTTAAGTAAACACTCCCAGATTTTCATTAGAAACGTTTGTATGTAGTCATCCATATGTTTTTAAAAATTTGTCACTCCTGTTGTTCGCTTGCTTGATAAAGGCCTTGTTGGTCGAAACGTTGCTGTATTTTGTCATTGTTTTTGTAATTTGTAAAACTACAGTACTTTGTGATTACGTATTTTGCCAATCAAATAGTTTTACTGCAGTCTCATCTATTAACACTTTACTGACCAAATTCGACGGTCGTCAATTTCCGGAAAAGTCTTAGAGACCAACTCGACGATCGTCGATTTCAAACATGTTGAATGCAAACAGACGGCAGTATTGATAACTTTAGCGCTGACGTGTCATCCGGCATTTTATTATTCCAAAATGGCTGCGCAGATATCGAAAGTTAGACCCGTTGAAGCAATGTTTTCGTGAAAATTCAGTACTTTTGTTACAAGTACACTTCCAGTATTTTTATAATGTCTGATAACATAAACTAGACTTATAACATAGATTATTCTGACTCTGCCAGCGAATATTGTGACGAAAGTGATACAGCAAGGTTAAGCAGAGATGTATCGGCGAATAATACGAATGTGACAAACATGTTGAATTACACAATAGGGTTGATGTTGGTACATCTGAAGTAAGAAGTGGGCGTGGTACAAGAGACCAGAACAGAACTGCACATGTAAATAATCTTTGGAGATGGAGTAATAGTTTTCAAAACGAACTATTTGAGCTTGACATTATTCTTCTATACCAGGGGTGGGCAAACTTTTTGTGCAGAGGGCCACATTGAAAATTGTAAAGCCATTGGAGGGCCACATATAATATTATGTATATTTTTGTTTAATTCTCGTAAGTAATCAATTAAATATTTTTATTGTAAACAAAGGTAGTTTTACATAATGTAGATAACTTCTGAAATAAATTATATTTCTGAAAGACTTACACTATAACAGTATATTTTCTAATATGGATAAATGTGTTTAAGGGCCGCAAAATATCCAATGGCGGGCTGCATGCGGCTCCGCGGCTAGTTTGCCCACCCTGTTCTATACGAATAACAGCATCGGTGACCGACTGTCACGTCAGACGCAACTGTAACTGGGTATTGCGGTATATCATATGCCCATTGATTTCTTTCAAGCTTATTTTTCCTGATACTGCCATAGATCTGATCACCGATGAAGTGAATAGGTACTGTGAAAATCACATATATCAGTACACATGAAGTGTCATGTACAAAAATCGTACTTGTGACCAGACTGGTGCATTTGAAATTTATGGATTCATAGTGTGCCTTCAGATTGATATGGAAATGTGTTGTAAACCAGCAGTCTCAGACTACTGGTGTAATAATTATGTCAGGTATCATCTATGGTTGTGTTTCATCCAAGTTTGTGAAAGATCTTTATGGATACAAAAACAAAGGATATATACTCTACTGTAACAGTTTTGCATTCAAGCCCAGCTTTATTTCAAGAGCAGCTTTATTTCAAGAGCTGAAAGAAATGCAGATAGGTGCATGTGGAACAGTACCTGAAAACAGGAATAATTTTCCTGAAGAAAATGCAACTGAAATTAACACGACAGATCAACCTGTATTTTGTGCAACAGAAGATAAACTTATGCTGGCAGTTATCTGGCATGACACATATCTCTACTGTTCACTCCAATGGTGTTATGGACAAGACAGTCTGAAAATTCATTATAACCAAGAAGCCAGTACTTGCAGAAAAATAAAATAAAGGTATGGGGAAGTCGACCACTCGACCAACCCACACAGATCCTATAAGTGGTACCTGCTATTAGTGAAACATGTACAAACAAAGTACTATAGTTTTACAAAATACATAAACAGTGACGATAAACAGCAACGTTTCGACCAACATTTATACCTGCTATTATATCATTTCATAGATGAAACTGCTCAGTTCAATTGGCACATAAGCTACAACACTGCAAGCTCCACAACAACTATCACAGCAAAGAAGTTTAGGCAGGATGTCAGTATTGCTTTTCTCGAACCTGCTATTCTTCAACAAAATGTGACGCCTTCATGTCCGCAAGATCATGATTTAGTGAGTGTCATTTCATTGCAAATATGTAAACCCAAGATACAGACTAGACTGTAAATTGTGTACAGCTGCAGGGAAAAGAAGCCTGACTTGCATATGCTGCCCAAATTTCAATGTTTACCTCTATGCTTGACACTCTGCATCAAGTTATACCACACAGTTGAGGATTATCAACGTTCCTGCAAAAACTCCTGCAGAGGCATACAGCTACAATATAAACCCCAGTTCATGAAGGAAGCAGATAAGACTATAACTAGAGGTGTAGTTTATTCATTTAACATTCACAAACACTCATTGTGAGATGCCGCATAAACACAATACACTCAAAAGAAAATTAAAATGTTTTGCATTTTTTTCAAACTTATGTCTGTTTTTTATGTTGAAATATGTTGTCAATCGTTAAACCAGTACTCATAATTAGCTTGTTTTATTCATTGACAACCATGTCCCTAACATATTATTGCCTTGAAATTGAACAAACTCACTAAAAACTAGGAAAAGTGGCTGGTTTTAAAACATATCCTATAATTTCTATAAATAGCCACACAAAATCAAGATGGCCGCCTCATAATTATGCGACAAATTTACATAAAATATTTTTTTACGGATGTTACAACCATTCATAATGGTGTCGAAAATTTTGAGACTGTATGTCGCTTTTAAATTTTTATGAATTTAATTTTAAAAACAGTTATTTTGTAAGAAAACTGCAAACACCCTTGGTAATGGGAGACAGTAATGCTCAGGATTGCTGGTCAGCAAAGTGTTAAGTAAACGCTCCCAAATATCAGCGTTGAAGGCGCAAGATATTCTTGACTGACAATCCACCTAAACAGAATAAATTTTATATAAAGGCAGGTTAGATAGACGTTGCAGAAATATCTCATTTCTATTGTGCAGACTTTTAATACTTTCCCCTTAATTTGATATATAAAATTTTAAGTTTCACTTAATCACAAAAAATATTACAGGCTTGAACTCAAACCAAAATAGACCACATTTAAAAGTTGGATATCTGCAATGAAATTATTCCGGAGATAGTTAACTAGGATCGTTGTTGGAGGTAAAGAGTTCAAGCAACACTCTCGGCAGATGGTGTGCTATTTCTGCAGACTAGGACAGAGTCATATTGGGAAACCCTATGCCATGAAGTCAGTCCTTCGCCTTTAGACCCTTAAGTTACAATGTTCTGTTACAAACACACTAACCTTGTTTGTTGTGCTGCTGAGGACAAATGATCTAGAGGCCGAACAGAACTGGACTGAAAGGGGCTTGAATTGTTGGCCATATCTAAAGAAAGATGTTCATATACTAATTGTTAGATATATTCAACTCAAGTATTAATGCACATCATTTTTTTTTATTAAACAATTCATTGTGTTTGGGTATTTATTTTCTCACAATCTTTCTAGGATTGGTTGTGGAACAGACATTATTGAATTTCTGGCAGACCCATATCGACCAACCTGTGTGATTTGTATGTGATCTGAGCCTACGAGTGATGGTACAGTGACAGTTATGCGCCTACAAGTAGGCCAGCACATTTGATTTCTGCGATGCTTTTATTTACTAGGTAGCTTCCTAGGTCCTACATCAGTCGCCTCTTACGACATGCCCTGTAGGTCACAGTGGTACTATTCTTTGCTTCCCATGTGGGCCTCGCAACACATGGGCGGCAAGGGCACATAAGTCAGAGATAAAAATGTCCACTTAGTTCTATCTTGTGTCTCTCTATAACTTTATTCCTTTCACACCACTATGGCATCCAGATCTTCATGAGCAGTTTTGTTGTTGTCTGTGTGTTTCCTATTTTACAATAAGGTGTCACCAACACTATGTCTCATTCCTCCTAGATGCTATTTATGACATGCAAGAGCTGATGGGTTCTATTCCTGACTACCTCGGAAACTTCACAAGTCAGCCTTGAGCAAATGTTAAAAATCACTTCTAAATCTACTTCTCATGTACTCTGTCCTTCTTCTGTTTGTTTGCAAAATTCCTTCAAATGCTGTATAGATTCATCTTAACAACAGTGGTGTCCTTATCCAACAAGCAAGATTAACTCAATGAGAGATTAGATAACAATTTTTCAGTTCTTAACACACATGTATTACAACTTGTTCCTCAGTGTGGCATTCCAGAGGTACTGAAAATCCAGTTCACCCCCGAAAGGAAATGTCCATAACATATTTTTCCCCATACAATTAGTCAACATGATGCATTGTGACTTAACACTTTTGTAAAAAAAATCTACAAGATAATAACTTAAATAAATTGGAAGCAAAACTACACCAAATATGCAACAGAAATGGTTGAGTAGTAATACAGTGGATTTGGTCAAGGACATCATTGGAAAAATTAAGAAAGCAAGTCACAACTTTTGCCATAACAAAATCTGGAAAGGATTGAATCTTAAAACAGAACTTAATATATATAGAAGCAGTGTTCTGGGAGTGTTGTTATACTATACAAGTGGTGGGAAATGACCTATAACATCACACACAAGCTGGTGACATTCCAAAATAAATGTTGAAGAGCCATGCAAATATTCTGGAGAAATACAATAGCAAATTATGAGATTTTAGAACGAACAAACTGTGCATCATTGTAAAAATATCTGTCTGTGGGGCTAGATAATTAGTGCCGAAAGAAATAAAGGTCTGTGGTTGAAATCCTGTTTTTGGTAAACAAACTTGGAAGCTCCTAATGCTTGTTTGCTGTCGATTTATCGATAATATTCATTTGTTCCGGTGCTTCCCTTGGGGCTCTTGAAACTCATTTTCTTGACTTCTTCAATAAACTTTAAATGTTACAAAATCTGTTGTATACAATTGCATAGTCTTCATCTTACAGCATTGCTCACCTAAAACATATGGTTCTAAAGACTTGGGTACCATTTTTGAAGCCCTAGTTAAATCTTGTGGTGTACACTCTCCTCTTTCCAGACCAAAAGTCATGCCCATCCTCTTCAAAACTTCATCATGATCATTGATCTCGAATGTATTGTCAAACTTGAATAAATACTCATACCTGTAAAAAAAACCGATGACACAACACAAGAATAATTACTCAGAACTACCAACAAATTATGACAAAATAGTGAAATAACTAATGTTATGCCCTGGTATCTGTGCTGTGGAGTGAAGGCGCCGCTCTTACGGCTCTAACGGTACAATATACATACCCTGTGTTAGGTTGAGCACGTAAAAAAACCATTGGCAGTTCAAAGTTGAGAAGAGTAGGCTAGAAAGCCGCTGCCATGGCAAAATTCATTAGAAAAATATGTCTACAAAATATTTTCACCATCTATATTACATCGGGGACCCTCACCGGCGCTACAGAGTTTGTGTACTGCCGCCGAGATCTTCCTGTGTAAAAAAGAGATCGGAGCAAACGTAGTTACTCACCGAAGTGCGCTGATGATGGTCCTATCAATCAATCAAACTGAAAGAGATGCTGGAGATGGATTGGACATGTGATACGCATGGAGTCTGGCTCTCTCATAAAAACTGTGCTGAGCTAGACACCAGAGGATGAAGTGGAAGACTTAAAATGACTTAGAGAACATGAGCTGAAAGAAATGAACAACAGCTAGAATAGAATACAGAGGAAGGCCAAGAATAGAGAAGAATGGTGTGTATTTGTTGCTGCCATATGCACCAAGGGAGTCACAGACCAGAGAGAAAGAGAGATATAGACTAGATAAGAGAAACATATTGATATTGAAACAAATCTTAATATGTACTATCTGCTTGTCTCTTTTTCAAGTAATGCATATTGTAATGTTGATACAGTGAACAAGAATTAATGAACAACTTACTTATCATTAGAAATGCTGCAGTCGATAACCGTTGTTTTGCAAGTACTGACTATGATGAATGGCAACTGAATAGATGAATTGGAGACTGGTAAACCCTGGGACTTCTCTAGATCTCGGTTTCTCTGTACCAGATTTTTGAAAGCAATTTGCTGAAAATATTTACAAAATTAACTTAAAGTAAAAAAGTAACACATATGATAATAATACAGTTATTTATATCGATTACGTGAGTGCACTGAAAAATTCAAAGAATTTCTAAACTTGATCAGCAAATATAACAAATTTACTTTCTTGGTAAAGAGGAAGCTGAAGCAAAACATATGATGCCTTGCAGTATCCTCTGATGTTTCCATGTGATCAGGACACATATGTCATCAACGTAAGTCATGAACTTCACATCAGTCAACAAAATGGTGTCAGCAAAGTCTTACCACATATATCGAATGGTTATAATTTAATTAAAACAGATTACTAATTTACAGACAATTATTGCATCAATATTTAGTTGACATGTATGCTAAGATTGAGACTGAAGAGCAGCTCTTCATCCGAGTGAACCAAAATAAGCTGTGAGTCAATGATTATATTTGAAAGATACAATTGTGAATACCGATAAGTCAGAAAATCATGGCAAGTTAGAAAAAATGAGTAAACAATTTGTGATTACAGAATTTTGTTCTCCTTTTTATATCGTAGAGCAATAATTTATGTAAAAATATTTCTGAAAAACACACTGGAATATACAATTACTATATACTAGAATGCATATCCCAGGCAAACTGGTAGTAATGCTAGTATAAGTGTATATATATATATATATATATATATATATATATATATATATATATATATATGGATATCATTAGGTAAGCATGGATGTTGCCTACAGAGTACAACTTCCAGAGGCTTACGTGAGTCTACTATCCTGAGTCCGCGGATGTTTGCGGAACTGAGAGATCGGACCTCCTGCATCAACAGCATTAATCGTCCTGAAGTTGAGGATGGATAAGGAGGATGTTCTTCTGCCTCTTGGCGACCTACTGTTGGATAAGGACACTAAAATTGATGGTTAATCTATCCAGCAATTTAAGAAGTTTGAAATTATATGTAAACGAAGTAGTTGATGCTGATGGACAGAGTGAGGAGTGTGTTTAACCAGTCAGCGAAGAGAAAGTACCAGTGTGCATATCCTACGACCTCAATTAAGGAAAGACTGGGCACCTATGGGTCTACCCAGATGTTAATGTAGTTCTTTTTTTTAAAATCTAGTTCTTTATCAAACAAATCTTTAACCCTTTAGCTGCTAAGGACGTATATATACGTTTTCCCCATTCACTTCTAAAGACGTATTAACACGTCTGTTATTATCTCTCCTCTGTGTGCTAAAGACGTGTTAACACGTTAAACATTTCTACTGTCACTGCTATAGGTGTCCATTTATGTTTGTGACCTAGAAACAAAGAGTAGCTATTTTTAGTTCAGCCTTCGGAAAGTATGTAGCAGCGAAAGGGTTAACTTGCAGGTTGGCTGGGGACAGCCAAAGGCTGACAGAGAGCGAACCCAGTAAGCGATTGCTAAAACCGGACACATCGCCAAAGGATAAGCACCAGAGCTCTAAATAGCGCTGAAGATGTGGCGAAATCCACCCACGCTTAGGCTGCATGAATCAGATTTCCACAGGAATGAGATTTATGGGAAATCTGGTACATCAGTCTAAAGGTGATCGCGAGAGAGAGAGAAACAAATCTTTCATTGCAAAATTCTTTCTGAATCAACAAGTCCAAATTGATCTTGACACTGATGAACATTGTTGTATGTGGTAAGATTTTGATCTAGCAGAACTTGTGTATGAACAGATGAGGGGAAAAAAACATGTCTGTAAATTTATTCTAAGGTGTGCATTTGCTAAGTAGTGTAAACACAGATACATTACCAATACTTTGTAAGCATCTCACCTTTAGCACAAGTTCTTGCAGTTGCTGAGTTTTGTGTTTTATTCTTTCCATCCGTTTTTGTTTTTCAATCTAGGCAGATATAATTAACTGTAAGGTACAATTTACTAGAGCATGCTTAGATTATGATAAGTTAAAGCAAAAAGGATTAACAAGAAACATTTAAATGTCTAAGTCCAACACACACTACTATGTATCTAAAATGCTTGCATGAATCTTGAGGGACACTGGTGATAAGGAAAGCATGCCTTCATGTAAAAAGCAGTCACATGCACCATATTAGGTGCCATGACGTCTGAATTCATAGCAGGCGCTATACATATAAAGAAAGATGTACTTTACATTAAGTTTTTTTAAAACTTGTCCTTACTGCCTGTGTTACCGCTGTTTGCGCGGTGTAGGACAGATGGAACATGAGCCTGTGGAATTTAATGGTCACATGGCTAGTGCAGTCACTGCGAAACTGTTCAGGTTAGGATTTTTGTAATGCCCCAGACATAAAAAACTCCTTGGCTGTACCGGAGATTGAACCCGGATCTCCCGAATGGGAGCCTGCACTCTAATCCATTTAGCTGAAAAGTACTTCACCTAAATGGGGACTTACCTCCAAATGTTGACATTCCTGTGCAGAGTTTGTAGGCAGACCAATCCACCTGATCTCCTTTTTTTCTTTGGATATTATGTTCATAGCCATCAGTACGTTTAGGGCATCATATACTCTGCGTCTTATGTTTTTCTGATCATATGACTGAAAAAATATGTCACAGAATTGTAATATAGTACACAACAATATCATGCAAATAGATACATACTACACTGATGTTGAATTTATATAGTGATTAAAGAAGTTTGAAATTCCACACTGTGCAACCAAACTGGATGTCTGAGGAGCAGAGTTAGAAGTGTGTTTAACCGGTGAGCCATGGGAACTATCAGCATGCAGATCTTTCAACATCTGCTGAGGAAAACTGAGCCCCTATGTGCCTGCTAGGAGAAGAAGATGTAAGCATAACTGGATCACTTATGAGTACATAATCTATCCCAATCCAGAATCTGTTATTTATCACTTCATAAACTTTCTTCTAAGCATGCTTATACTAATATCTTCTATGCATGTATTCATTCCTACAGTCCCGTTACAATATTTCATATTTTTGACAGTCCTGAAGAATGTGCTCTCTAGTTTGGGGTGCATGTCCACATGTAAGAAAATAGTAAAGGGTGTATATGTGGAATATGGTGTTTGACCCGTATTTTTATTGACCGTCGGCACACGTTTGGGAGAAGTGATTAACATCATGTATGCTACCCTTACTTCCCAGTGTTTTTCTGATACCCAATTGAGTCTGAGTAGACCTGTGAGCCGCTATGCTCTGGAAAAAATGCCCACCGCCACTGCGGAATTGAACATGTGAACAAGCCTCTCTGTACCCATGGCTAAAACGTTTAACTTGAATTTTTTATATATATATATGGCTATTGTGTCCTGTCCTATTCTGTGTCAATGGTGACTTTGCATTGGTGACTTTCTAACTAATTTAATCACCCTTTTATTCTGATGACACATAACTGATACATCCAGTTGCTCATCTGCAGCATCTTTCTTTGCCATTCTGTCTGTTGTCTTATTTTAGGTATTTCTGGTACAGTGGTAGTGAAGCTGGAGCTTTCTGAAAGCTGAACGGGACTCAGCACCACCATACGCAACCTGAGTGTTTAGGCGACAATTCTACCCTAGTATCAACAAGACTGTTTAAAGTAAGCTTCTTCTTCGAACGCTCCATATCGACCACTTGCCAACCACTATGTGTGATTTGTATGAGATCTGAGCCTAAGAGCAATTGTAAGTTGTGCCAGTTATGCACCTACAAGTAGGACAGCACATCCAATTTCTCCGCTGCTTTTTATTTACTAGGGTAGCATCCCTAGAGCCTACATCAGTCATCTCGTACAACATGCATTGTAGGTTGCAGTGGTACTATTCTTTGCTTCCCTTGCAGGCCCCGGCACCACACTAACGTAAAGTAAGCTATATATATATATATATATTACTTGTAAGAAAGTGGACAATGTACATACTGTGACATCAAGTGAATGTAGTCTTGGATCACTGAATTCTGCAACCAATTCATCTGCAACTTCATTATATGTTGTAACACCTTTAGCTTGAACCTTCTCACACACTTTCATGGAGAAATGACGCAAACCTTTTCCACCCTTGTCACTTTTCTTACGTTTTCTGAGAAAAGACACTGTAACACTAAAACTCTACTTATGTGATCCAAGCAACAATTACAGAAGACTACAAAGAAATGGCAAACATAGTAATGACAAGTATTTTTGAACAACTCTTCTTCATCTTCATAGTTCTTCTCTCAATCATTAAACAACTGTGTAAAACTTCAATGAAAGGTATCTTCATAGTTCTTCTCTCAATCAGTTAACAACTGTGTAAAACTTCAATGAAAGGTATCTTCATAGTTCTTCTCTCAATCATTAAACAACTGTGTAAAACTTCAATGAAAGGTATCTTCATAGTTCTTCTCTCAATCAGTTAACAACAGTGTAAAACTTCAATGAAATGTATCTTCATAGTTCTTCTGTCAATCATTAAACAGTGTAAAACTTCAATGAAAGGTATCTTCATAGTTCTACCCTCATTCATTAAAAAACAGTGTAAAACTTCAATGGAAGGTATCATTCACTTTTGGTCATTTTTAGAGTTCCTTAGATTTAGAAGTAGCAGCTAAAATGCCTATAGGTGAAGGATCTACCTCATTGCACCGGGTTCATCCATAAGTTTCCGTCCCTGTCGGCAGAAATGGCATGCCATCTGCAGAGAGTATTGCACAAATCATGAACTCTATCTTTAGCAACAACCCTAGGGATCTCACGAAAAATTGTATGTGTGACTCAGATCGGATTCAAACACACAACCTTCAGAATGGCAGGCAAATGTCTTAACCACTTCGCCATAGAGACCTCCAGTAACGACATGTTGTTAGGAATATATTCTCCCTGTAGAGCAAATGCTTTTGAAGGATGGCTCCACCCTGGCACCACACGGACATGCCTTTATCTAACTTTCTTTATTTGATGTGGCAAAATTCTGATGCCCCAAAACAACTGTGGTCAGATCTCAGATAAAAGACATGGTAAACAGTTAACAATATTTGTTATTATAATAGTAATAATTCCTCTTGTACCGTTATACGTTACATAGGGCCTGCAAGTAATTTCTCCATACCGTTCTATCCTGGGCAACTCGCTCAATCTCATCTATGGAACTGAGACCGATATTTCCTGCCTCTCTTTCAGTGTCCCCTTAGGTCGACCTCTCTTTCTTGAACCCTTTGCAGCCCACTTCAATGCCTGCTTTGATATTCGTTGATCATTTCTCCTCAAGGTGTGTCCAACATATCTCCATCTTCTCTCTCTTATAATAGTTGTCACTAGTGGTTGACTAGACATGTCTCTGATTTCATCACTTCTGAATTCGTTCCATTTTATATTCATTATTTTTCACAGACATCTATTTTCAAATGCATTCAACTTGCATTCTATATCTTTAGTCATTTTCCAACTCTCGCTGGCATATGTTAGGATTGATACAACATTTGAATTGAAAATTCGTAATTTAGTTTTAATACTATATAACTTGCAGTTCCATATTTTATTTAGACTTTTAAAAGCTGATGTTGCTTTGCCAATTCGTATCATAATTTCTTTTTAACATTTCCTGTGCAATCAAAATTGCTACCTAAATAGGTGAACTGCTCTTATTTTTATCATTTTAGATTCCAGGGTGATATCTGCGTTACTTGCCATAGGTGTCTTCATTATATTTGTCTTTTCATAGCTTATCTGCAGTCCAACTTTTGATGCTATAGATGACAAGTTGTCTGTTTTCTTTGCATATCTTGGTTGTTTCTACTTAACAAGGCAATACCATCTGCAAAATCCAAATCTTCTAGTTGACTATTTTCTACCCAATTGATGCCAGTTTGCATCACCCAGTCAATGGCCACTCCAAACAATAGCGGAGATAGAATACAGCCTTGCTTTACTCCGGTTTCAACCATAAACCAGTCGCTGTGTCCACCATCAGTGTGAACTGCACACTGTGAACCATCATAGAGGCTCTTAATAATGTTTGTTATTACTGTTTTATTTTGTAGTGTTAACATATATATTTTATATTGTTTATATTCTTGCAATAAACTATTCAGGAAAACTATTCCAATGTAGAGCTTACGATATCTCATGAATTTTGTAAATAACCATGATCAAATTGTGATCAAGATATTGGCAACTACTTTTCAAACTGGCACATCGTGACAACAAAATGAATGGCAAAAGGAGACAGAATGACAAGATGAGATATTTGACAGCTTAGCTTCATCGTATGTAAGAAAATTGAGAACAAACATAGTTAACAGTATTGTGTACAAGAGGTTGTACAGATTCATGATCGCCCAGACCGGCTGGTAGGGTGAGCGAGATATAGAGAATGTCTATTTGTCTGCACCTTTCAACTCCCAATGGAGCACAGGTCTTCAACAAACTTCTTCCAGCTCTTCCTCTCTCTTTTCATGTTTTACCTATCCTTTTAATATCTGCCTCCAGCTCTCTTCTCCAGGCTATCCCAAACTCCTCTTTCCCTGCAGGCTCCAAAACAGTACCTGTCTTGCAATGCTTCCAGTCGGTCTTCTCAATGTATGTCCTATCCTCTCTTCCTGAGCTCTTTCTCCACTGGTATCTGCTTAGTTCTTTCTGATTTCTCGCTGTAATCTTATCATACCATCTCAGTCCCTATATAGAGAATGTGACAAGTAAGAATGTTGAATATTTTATTAATAGAGCTTACCCATCTGAGAAGTCCATGTCTTGGAAATCTGCAGGCCTTTTTCTAGCTGATAAAGGAGTAGTAGCATCTACTTGTATTGCTTGTGGCCTCACAGGGGAGCTCATCTAAAACATTTCAATAGTTTATCAATATAGGGGGAGACTGCAGTAAAATTATGTAAACTGGCAAAACTTGTAATAATAAAGTACTGTAGTTTTACAAAATACAAAAACAATGACAATACACAGCAATGTTTTGACCAAAAGACCTTTATCAAGCAAACAATACAATAGGAGTGACGAATTTCAAGGCACACTACATATAGACTACGCTTGATAAAGACCTTTCGGTCAAAACGTTGCTGCGTATTGTTATTGCTTAAATAGTTTTAGACATTAGAACTATAAATTTATGATTGCACAAAATCTGTAGCAATTCAGTTTTAGCACATAACTCCTTCATACTTCAGAGCCGATATTACTGGCACACAGTATTTGTTTAAGATGACACAAAGGCAATATACTGGCTAATTTAGTATACATTGCAATATAAATGTGTCCAGAGGTAAACAAAAATTATTATGGAGCGAAGAGTTAACCCAACGGGACTGCAGAGCCGATATATCGGTTCAGAGTAATGTTTATGATGTCGCAGAACCGATATATCGGCTTTTGTATGTCTATTCACGGAAACGAATGTATCTTCAGAACCCCTTTACTGAAGTTTAAAAATCTTCAGAAACGGAAAGTACATATATGTAGGTACATTACTATCTCCATTTAACAAAGATTTGAAAGAGGGAAAGCAGTATATTATTGTGTTCAAGTCGAGACTTTTTTTTTTAAACGTTAATGTTTCCGACGATGCTTACAGTGTAATCTTGAGTACTGTTAGATCAAATTATAACTTGTGATAGTAATGAAGAAGATTTAATTGATGGTAATAATGACATTTGATTGTTTATGAAATGTAGTATCGATAGTTGTAAGTCTAATGTAATAATTGCATCTAAAGAATGGCTTTCCACATTCCGTTTATTGACGTGTCCCTACCAAAAGTGAATATTATAAAAACTACTGCACCTAGTTAGATGAAACTTATAGAATATGTTCATATATGGATTATATTCATTTAACTGCTACTTCTATGAGCAGAACAGCATACAACGCAAGACAGTCACTCTCAGTTTACTTGATGAAGAATACCCACATGACCTCTGGGTCCGGGTATACACGGATGGGTCAGCAGAAAATGCAGTGAAGAATGGAGGAGCAGGAGTGTACATAGAATACCCAAACAACGCTAGAGATGCGATTAAAGTGCCAACGGGAAAATTCTGTCACAACTATGATGCAGAAATTCAGGCAATCAAGGTGGCAACTGAAAACTGTTGAATACCAGACCCGATCCTCAACCTGTTGTATTTTTGACTGATGCAAAATCAGCACTCCAAGCACTTCAGTCCAGAAAATTGCCAGGTCTACAGACCCTACTGTCTAAATTGTCCAAGCATCGCAGGGTTGTCTTGCAGTGGATACCCTCTCACTGTGGAATACCAGGAAATGAAACAGCAGACCGATTGCCAAGGAAGGTGCTGCAGGAGAGCAGCCGGATGTGCCAGTTACCTACCACCAAAAGAAAAGGATGATTAAATCAATGAGAAAGCCACAAATACCAACACAAGCCGATTACTATAATATGAGCAGATTGGAACAAGTTGTGATTCTGCGCCTTAGAACAGGACACAATCGGCTCCGCAGCCACATGTATACAAAATTCAAGATTGGCAATTCAGCCATGTGTACATGTGGACAGGCAAACCAGACTGCAGAGCACATACTTCAAGACTGCCCCAAATATGATACACTGAGGCAAACTCACTGGCCTACGAAACAACACTCGACATAAAACTACACGGACCTCTGTGTGAGCTACAAAAGACAGTGAAGTTCATACAAGAGACAACATTGAATATATAGACATATTTCAAGCGAACGAAAGGAAAGGACTGCTACTTCTGGAAACATCTATGAATATTAAGATGTAATACAAACCGGAGAGTAAAAATATTTTTATAACTTTTTGTTTTTCAAAATAGTCATGCTACAATAATCTAATTCTCTCAAATGTATATCACCTGATGTAAAATGTTATTATATTAATGTATTCCACATCCATGTAGCAACAATTTAATATATAATATGTCATACTTTAGAGAAACAGTACAAGAGTTATAAAGGTTTTAAACTAATTGACATTGAATGTTAAATTTGAATTGCAAAATAAATGCGTCCAGAGGTCAAAATAATACAGGGCGAAAGGGTTAAGAACCAACAACACTGCACTCCGGGCAGACCCATAGCAGTTCAGTCTCCCTCAGTAGATGATGAGGGGTATGTATGGTGATTGTTCACGTCGTCCTCTGACTACTCATGTATTTAAACTGTTCTCTCTCATATCCCTTCCTGCTTGATTGCGTGGTGAGAAGTCTGGCTGGGGTTTCTTGGCTAATGTGCATGGTAGGGTTGTTGCATAGCAAAGTGGGGTATACAGGACAACTACTTCTAGTATGAGGATGGAGGATGAGGCCGTTACTGCTGCCCTCCACTGGCTCTTTGTGACTTCATTTACTGGGGTCGTTGTATATGACTCTCAGTCGATGCTTCACAAGATCCAGAAGGGCAGGTTACAGTATGAGTGGATGTTGTTTATAGAAGTTTCTAACCTCCAGAGGCGTATGTGGATATACTGTCCTGAGCATGCGGGTGTTTACGGTAATGAGAGAGCGGATAGACTTGCATCAACAGCATCGATTGTTGGGGAGTTGAAGATGGATAAGGGGATATTCTTCGGTCTCTTGCGACTGTCTGTTGGATGAGGACACTAAAATCGATGTTGAATTAATCAAGCGATTTTAGCAGTTTGGAGTTACCCGTTGTTCAAGTCGAACAGGATGCCTGAGAGGCAGAGTGAGAGGTGTGTTTAATCAGTGAGCCACGGGAACCATCAGTATGCATACTCTTCGATATCTGTTGGGGAGACTGAGCACCTATGGGTCTGCCAGGAGTGCAATGACGTCAGTTTAGTAACCAATAACCTGCTTGATTACAAACCCCTATGTTGCCATCATCACTGATTCATCTATCGTCCTCCTCCAGCAGGTAATGTTTTATGTATAAGTATGTCTTCCCTGTTCATATTCAACGTCACCTTCAAATGTGGTCTCAATGCAAGAACATCTGCTCATCCAATTCCACAAACCCAAGCAGGACAGTAAGATATAAATTCCTGATGAGCTCAGATCTCGATGTATGTCTTACATGAATGCCTCAGCTCAATAGACTGTCCATCCAAGGTGACTCCTGGTAGGTCAGCCCTGACTACGGAATTATTCAAAGAGCACCACAACATACATGCCTTCTCAGGATTGACCTGAGAGCCATCTGCAAAAGTAAATGTTCGACCCAATCCAGTCCGCTGTATTTTGGCTAAATTTGCTGTATAGATATCGAATAACATGGGCGATAGAGGAGAACCTGTGATATATAAGACATATAAGTGTAGGGTCTAACGTTCATGTTCCTACAGGTAGTACCACGGCCCTCTCCATCAAAGAAGCAGATATCCAGTTCAATAGTCAAGGATTAGCCCCATAATTTAGCAAAGAGTATCAGGATTGAAAAATGAATGCAGAATGTGATAGATCACTTGAACATGGCAGCAACAGAGACAGAATATCTGGCATACGATAGAGAGATATTTCAAAAGACTGTTATTGTGGCAAAGTTCTGAACATGACAAGTTACTGGATGATGATTATGATGATAAAAACTCTTACCTGTGAGGTGAGGGAAGGTTTAGGTAGAAGATGTGGGGACTTATTGGCAGGATGGGATATTGGTACAGCCACTAGCTGAATTTCTGCAGAAATGAAGAGTAAATATGGAATCAGTTATGGCATGTTTGGCAGAAAATATGAGTAAATATAAAATTGATTGATTGATATAATAATAATTTCTCTCGTATTATTATACCTTACATAGGGTCTGCAAGCAATTTCTCCACACCGCTCTATCATGGGCAACTCACTCAATCTCCTTCATGGAACTGAGGCCGATATTTCTTGCCTCTCTCTGCAAAGTTCATTTCAGGGTCTCCTTAGGTCGTCCTCTCTTTCTTGAACCCTTTGCATCCCTCTTTAATGCCTGCTTTGATATTCGTTGATCATTTCTTCTCAATGTGTGTCCAGCATATCTCCATCTTCTCTTTCTTATAACAGTTGTCACAAGTGGTTGACCAGACAGTTCTCTGATTTCAAGAGTAGAACAAGAAATGAATCACAACTGGAACACAATACAGAGGACAGCCAGGAATAGAGAAGAATTATATGCATTTGTTGACTCCCTAAGCGCCAAGTGCATCACAGGCTAGATAGAGAGAGAACATTATTTGAATACACATATCCACCATTTTCTAACACTTTACAAATGACCTACATTAGTAACTGTTGTCGCTAGTCAAAAAGAAATCAATAGATGTTAGCCTTTACATAAAAATAGTAGACAAGCGAAGCATATCACTAAGCAATGCATGGACAGTATCTTACTTACACTTCACCATCAAATAGCTTGTGCTGAGCAGAACTATGCCACCCCAACAGTCCTTTGAAATTTCTCTCTCATAGGCCATCCTAAAACCAACAGTTACATACTGAATTCACCTTTTCTGTGGTCTTCCTCTTCTCTTTGCCGAGATGCCTCCTTCCATGATGGTCTTCTCCAGCCCTTTGTGTCTCTTTATATGTACAAAATACTTTAATTTTCTCATTCTTATTTGTAGCAACAGCCAGTTTGCTTTGATTTTGAGTTCTTTCTGGATAGATGTATTTGTTCTCTTCTCTGTCCAAGATATATGGAGGACTCTTCTGTAACATTTATATTGGAAAGCACATATGTTTTTCCACTACCTTGTTAAATGTTCATGCTTCACACCCATATATTAATCATACTTACGCTTAGCATTTGAATACTGTCCAGTAAAACCCTTGATTTCTCCATTGTAGTTAAGAATACCCACCTGTGAATGCAGAATACAGAATGCTAGTGAGATTACGGTGAATATGAAATGATATAAATGGGTGAACACAATACATCAAACACAGAACTGACAAGGATGAAGATGTCTATGGGGATTATGATGCCAATACTGTCCGAAATGTGCTGTATAGGAAGACAAAATTATTTTGGAGACCATGATATTATTGCCTATACTTGCCTGTATGGTGCCAGGGCCCGCAAGGGACGCAAAGGATAGTACCACTGCAACCTACAAGGCATGTCTTAAGAGGTGACTGATATAGGACCTTTGGAAGCTACCCTAGTAAATAAAAAGCATTGCAGAAATTGGATGTGCTTGTCTACTTGTAGGCGCATAACTGGCACAACGTACAATCGCTCTTGGGCTCAGATCCACATGCAAATTACACAAAGTGGTTAACAAGTGGTCGATATGGAGTGTTCAAAGAAGAATTGCCCATACTGAGTATTTTTTTTTATTTCGCTCACTATGAGCTCAGATGTAGACATGTCGCATAATTTGATGCCAATCACTAATTTTTGCGTAAAGGTTTGATTTTCTTACCACCAGTGTCATTTGCCATTTAGAAATACTTGACCAGAGGCTAAGGAAGCAATAAATAGCCACCAATGTAGGGCAGCAACAAACTTTCATTCTTTACCAGAAGTTATTAAGCACCGTTCACTGTAAAGCACCAACCAAATAATGACTGTAGATGCAATAAATAGCCACCATGCTTGGTGGTATCTTGTTGGACAGCAAAAGCTCTCTCTTGTTCACTTGTTGCTACCTGTATAATGGCTTCCTTTTATTTACATAGGCAGAATAGTCTCAAAACCTGCATTTCGGAGTACTATGTAGTTTTCATTCATCTGACCCATACCTGCACAGATCTGTCCAGATTGGTATGGCCGGTATGAAGCAAAACTCCCGGGATCTTGTTAGGATAGGCAAGCTGTCAAATCATGACAAAGTAAATACATCAGTTATGACATCATCACATACAAGAGAATGAAGCCTAGACATATGCCATGGCATGTCTACAATCATAGATTTTAGAGCATGAGGAAATCAGATTAGTTTAGTTGTCAGGTCATCATCACTGCACATTGAACTAATTATTAGTCCATAAAATTGAGCACAATACTGGAAATCAACAAATAGTGAACCAACATAGAGCTTGTGTTGTTAGTTGCCACACGCAGAGAGACTGAGAAAAATGAGGAGAAGGCAGATAAATAGAAGATTGCAAGAATCCTATAACTACACAGTCTTCTAATAACCAATGGAACACACTTGATTCAGAATAAAAAAAACCTAAGTTCCTCATTACATCTTTCTGTAATGGTGGACAGAAAAAAGTTAGAAAAATAGCATTGTTACATGCAAATAAAAATGAATAAACAAAAAGATTACTCACATCTTTAGCTAATGAATCTAGACCCGCATGTTTGTAAAACTGAATCAACTCCTCCTTGCTGCTACCATCATTAATAGTTTTTGATGGAGTGACCTGAGTTACATGTCCTGGACTTCCATGACCTTAAAATTAAACAAAGATTTGCAGTGTTGTTTAAATTACTTCTAATCTTTTAGTCATTAGGATAAATAACGCCAGAAGTGTTTTAATCTAATCTAAACAACATTTGACACAGAAGACCGACCGGAAGCATTGCAAGACAGGCACTGTTTTGGTACCTGCAGGGAAAAGAGTAGGGAAAGACCTAGTCATACCTGGAGAAGAGAGCTACCTAAATTCAAGAACAGACTGAAGGAGTAGAGAAACAAAGGAACTCAAGACAGATTCAGACAAGGTATATTGCAAAAAGGCACATAGATGCTAATTACCCAGCTGACCTTTGACACATGCCTATAGAGATGGCTATTCTACAAATGGAATAAGTAATGGACGAGAAATATTAACTCTAGACTTCAAAATGGGGAAGAATTAACCCTAGTCATTCACAGGAAAATTTTCAAAACAATTTCAGTGCTGAAATGGAAGATCTCAAGGTGGTAGCAGAAATGGCCATACAACAAATAAACCCTGATGAATAGGAAACTAGTGGCCATGATGGATGTTTTGTCTATGTGTGATTACAAAGTCCAGCTAGTGCTAACAGTCAAATCTTGGACATTTCCATGACACCTTATCATACTGTTTTGCTGAAAAGAAGAGATCTGTGATGCACAGATTTCTGGTTTGAACTATAGCACTCTGCAATTTTACATTCTGAACGCCCTCATAGAGTGTGGCCGCAAAGAGAATTTTAATATAAACCAATCCATGTCAACTACTAGATTGTAAGCCAGAAAAGAACAGCACAACAGGTATATCAGTGGGCTCATCAATCATCATCGAACTGGTATGGTTAGACGCTAATGGAGATAATACGAAGGAGATCAGAGCACTTATGGACATGTCTGGAGTGCAATGAAGATATTTCTAACTGAAACGTTCATGTACCCAATATTGTGTTTGCAAGACAGATTGGTTAAAAGTTTGAGTCTCATACCACATGAGCATTAAAATCATCATTTTTTTGTGGTCTGTTCTTGGAACTACACTTCACTACATTATCTAGCTCTCCATAGAAATCATCCTTTAAATTCTCTTCTGATATCAGTGTTGGTGCATATGTTGTAATAGGTGAGACACATGGTTGATAATCTCAAGGATAGTGTTTTATAAAAGATCAATAATTTCCAATGATGAGTTTCTCATAGCAAAGCCCACTTTACTCCATCTGCCATTATGTATCCTAGATATTGCTTACTTTCTTTAGTAGTTCCATATGTATTTTATATCTACTATATATTTTATATATCCATAGCACTGAGACTGAGACAGTAAAACAGAAACATTGGCTACAAACAAAAATATAAAGAATTTCACTTTTTTCGATCATCATAACGAGAAATGTTGAAATAAATGTTGTGTCACAGCACTGTCACTAGTTATTAGGAATTGATGGAAGAATTAGACACTTAAGTCAACTCAAACTTTGAAAACCCAGTGAGGGCCAGCAGTGATTGAAAGTACTGAAACTGAAAGGTTAGTGTGTACAGTAGTAGTGTATCAATCATGTATGTCAATCAATGTGTATACATAACACTGTGATAACACACGCATACATAACATTATTAATACTTAATCATTGTACATTATGATTATTATGTACATAATATCAAACTTTCTGACTGGAAAAGTTGAAAAGATCACAAAAATTCAGATCAGTCACACCTGAAATTGACAAAAGAAAAGATTGGCGTCTGTATATTATTAGCCTGTGCTACAGGGAGTAGCTAAAAGGCTCATATTAAAATATTTAATCTTATCCTGTAATAACTTGTAATAAGTGTGACACTTATTGACTTAGTGTCAGTATAAGTAACTCGTATGTAACTTACATTATGATTCAATGATTGTAAGTAATCAGTAATCTATACCTTAATATAGTGAGTACTTTAAATGAGTATTCTTCGGTACTGAATGTCAACTAATACACTATAATAGTACTTAAGTACAGTACTGAATTCAGTACATAAAAGTGTTAGTGTACAAACACTGTGTTAGTGTTACACTACAGTAGGCATGCCGATAACGGAAGTTCGTTTCCGGCGAAGTCCGTAATATTTCGTGAAATGAAATACCATATTGGTCATCACGTGTCGGCACTCGATTTGGGATATTCGCCCGTCGCATCGATTTTACCAGGACTTCCAGTGATTTTAGACCACTATGTAAAGAGAAGATTTTTCGTGCCGATCCTTTCTTCAGATTGTTCTTTGAGAATTAGAAGAAAATTTTGTCTCGTTTGGAAGTTACACAAGACAATTTGTCTCGAGGTGAGTTTAATTGGAATAATTGCATACTTACTCTTTAAAAATCAAAAAATCATCATTATATTAGAATTCTCCATCCTTTTTACATGTGTGTACGAACTTTGGAGATCTCGAAATATTCCGAACTATAGTTATCCTATTTGTTGTAAGCCATGTGTCACTTAAAAATTCTTCTAGAGCGTCGCCGCCATTTTTTTTTTTTTTTTGGGGAGGCAATTTTAACTAGTTTTAAAGGATACACTGCATATTAATATAGTATTACATTAATTGCAAGAGTGTAACTAAACCACCAGCAACAAATATTTGTGTTCTAATGTTTAAATCAATTATTTATAATATTGAATCACGTTATCAATTTTTAAAAAAAAATACTAATTAAAATTACATAGAATAATTTTTTTATTTCTGCACATTCACTGATTTGATCATTTCTGTATTGATTTTACTTGAACCATGGATAACATTAACAAGAAAAGTATTGAAGACATGAGGTCATATGTGATGCAGTGTACAGTGTACCCAGTTAAGAAGGAGTACGTAGCACAGCTGCTGTTGTACCGCTGCAGATCATGATGAGAGATGACCATTTCTGAGGTGGTAAAGAAGGTATTGACTGTTGTGCTTGCAACAGAAACTGGTAAGAATGGCAATGAAATGTGCCTTATGTCTTCTATCACACACTTTGACAAACTGATGAGATACACAAACAGAACTTTAACTGATTAGCTACGGAATTGAAATATGCCTATGGGTTGCGGCTGAATTAAATTTAGGTCCCATTTTCAGGTGTATGTACAAATTCAGCTGCAGTTTTCTTATTTATTAACAGATGTTTACAAGTAATATACCATTTTGTAGGTAAATGGATATACTTTAAGATAGATCTAAAACAATTGTTTGTTAATAGGAAATTTGTAAATGTAAAATTATTATTTACAGCAGAAAAGCATTAAAAGAATATAAAAATTTTCCAACTTACCTTCAAGTTTAGAATTTCCAACACATTTAATACCTATCACTTGGTGGTTACCACACATATATATATCTACACAGTATATCTAATAATAAGAACATCCCAGAACACAGAAATTGAACAACATTTAGTAAATAATTTACACTGCTTATAGTCTATAACCTTATAAGCTTGTTGCCATGGTAAACAATTCGATACAGTTTTTGAGTGGCTTGATAACACAATAAATATGACAATATACTCTACCAAGATCCCTTTGTAATCCCATTTAAAGACATTTAAATTTGTTGCAATGGATAATTTTCTGTCATGTCTTGAATTTCAGCATGCCTGGGATGTAGATGGGAAAGATGTTCTCTACATGAAGAAAGTTGTGTCGTTCAAGACCAAGACAACAGCTGACAAGAAGATTATTCGCCATATACCCCCAACTTGGAGGACAAGGGATGTTGAATGTCCATCACCATCAGACAACTACTACATGACCGTGTCAAAATTGTTAGTTGATTGTGTTCTTGGGGATGCCACATATTTGTCATCCAGTATTAAGTGTTTCATAGTTGATGACACATTTAAGTATTTTTTCCACATTTATAGCCAGTAGTACAATATTATTTAAGATAACTTCATGATATTCAGCTATTATTACTCGTCTATTTGAGACGCTGAAAATGATGTGTTACAATCATATGCTCGTAATTTTCTCCAAAATTAGTTTTTTATATGAAGTAATTTGAGATATTATTTGCTAATTACTTCTCTAATTAGTGTTACATAACATCTACATAAGCTCTCGACATTCTGTGCCTGATACTTGGTGATTTAACATCATTCAGTCTGCATTACTGTTGTAGTTTGATGTGAAAATCACAAATGCGACTCAAATGCCAATATAGTAATTATTTAAAATATGCAAATTAGCCCACCATTTTGAATATTAATTAGTTCTGCATGTTTCAAAACATTGCGACAATATAATCTATGAATGCATTTTGTGTTCCCGCACATAAAAATATATGGTTTATATGGTTTTGTATTAGAAATAAGAAAGATATTTAAGATAATGTAAGCGCTTTGCTATAACATTGACACAGTTTTATTGAGATCCATATTTTTAATTTACCCTATATTTTTCATGTATTTATTATTTAGCAATTATTAATTCATAAAAAATTCATAACTTTTTTTCAGAATTGAGGTACAGACTTGGGTGAGGTGTCATTGAATTGCAAATTTCAAGGCCTATCTAACTATGTTGTTTTTAATGCTATAGCACTATTTTGAAAAATTTATCAAAGTGCCTAACTACAGGTAACAGACTTAAGACTTTACACGCCACGGCGTTAACTTTAGTGAACTGGTTTCGTTTTCGTAGTTACTAGTTTTCACTATAATACCTAAAAACATATTAATTACTTCTTACCATCATCTACCCACAAACTGGCAAGAGTGATGTTATTCGCCATAAGTTATCCAACTGAGATCTGTTGATTACACGGTAGACTGGAAACAGGGTAAAGTATTAGTCAAGTCTTAATTTGTTAGTCAATAAGTGCCAGGTGAAGAGGTCAAGCTATAAAATGGCGTCTGGTCGGATATTACTTCGTAGATGTAAACAAATGAAATTGATTTACTTTTTCCGTCTTACATTCTTCGTTACGATAAAATGACAAGATGTTGTAAGTACTACATTCTTTTATTTATTTATTTTCTACACATGATCAATAAGTTTGTACAAATTTACCGTATTTTCATTTTAACTACCGTATTTTCATTTTAACACAAGCAGACAAAAACAAGCTTGGCGTCAAAATTGTACCTATTTCATTGGTGTAGGTAAAAGTCATGTGACTGTGCAGACTGTATGCGCATGTCAAGTAAAGTAAATAGTGGATGCCCACATAATATAGGGAAACTCTTCTTAAATACGATATTATTTGGATTCTCCGAATGGAGTTCATTCTTATTTTTAATTTTTTTGGGGGGGACTACACGCTCTGATATAACCAAAACAAGGTTCGTTTTTGGGATGAAAAAGGCTGACTCAGCTTAAAGAGACTAATCAGATATATAGCAAACACAGTCAATAACAGCAGCTAGTGAGCGGAAAATCATAACGACAGAAATGCTTAGAAGAGCTGCAAGTGTGACAAAATTAGAGATAAAGAAATCAGAAGACTGGATGTGAAACCAGTCATGCAATTCATAAAAGAACAACAGATTAAATGGTTATCAGTTATATGAGGACTATCATCATAGCACTCCGGACACGTCCATAGGTGTTCCGATCTCCGCCTCAGCAAATCCAGCAGCGTCCAGCGGCCCAACACGCCAGTTCGATGTTGATTAGTCAATCTCTTTGCATATTTAGTATGTCGTTCATTTCGGGCTGCACCAATATTGACATCCATCTCTTTCAATCTGGTCAGCTAGTGAGATTCACAGCCCCGACACTCCTCTGTTCGGAAAGACTCTCTCAATGCGTGAAGAATGTCATTTCGATCCATGACAGCTCCCTCTGATATTGTAGCCAAGCCAACCAATCTATCAGCTCGTTCATTACCCTAACTCCTGCGTGCTCAGGGACAAAAATGAAGGTGATTTCTCTGATCATTGTTTGTACCAGTACCTCCACCCAGTGCGTCTCACCATTCCTGAGTCGACTTTACGAATCATGCTCATGAAGTCACTGGGTATGAAAACACGAGAGTAGTTGTGAGATGCCAACCAATTCACCGCCCGAACCTCCATTGCCAAACTACTTGTGCTTGTTGCGTAGGCCCCACTGGCCTCGCTTATTATTTTTCCTCCAGAGCGTGCTGAAAAGCCCACGCACAGCGTTGTTGGCGAATGACTGAGTCATCGGTGTAAATAACCGCATCTGTATCATTGATGATGTCATTCAAGAGGGCCTCCACCTCCACGTTAATCAGTGATAGATTATTTTGTTCGCAGTTTTTCTTAATTGATGTAATAACGGTGAAAGCAGTCGGAAATTGAGGTGGCACATCAATCCATTCCTCTCTTGTTTCAATTTCGGAAGGATCACATATTTTCCTAAGAGTATCTTCCGCCTGATTCGGCCATGATCTGTCTCTCTTGAGTCTACACCCTTTCTCCTTAATGAGTTCTTCATGGAGAGGATGTTCCTTGTTTGCGTTGATTCTTAGATATGATCGAACCCTACAAGTTTCAATTCTGTTAGCAATAGTGGGAGGTCAGAAGAAATCTCATTGACACTCGTGGTGTATCTTTGGTGCATCCCAGAATGATGCGCATAGCCTCATTCTGAATTCTTTCCAGTCTCACTGTTTGCGTAGAATTAATTGTTAACACGATAGAACAATACCTTGGTACAGGAGCACAAGAAGGCGTTGCTTAATGTTAGCAGCCGCCATGATTCTCAGTGCGGATAGTGCGTTGCGAGCCTTGGCAATAACTTGATCGATATGGTCCCTAAAGCATAGACTGTGATCAAATTTTACATCCAAATAACTCATAGATGCTGTTCGGGTGAGTGTATGTCCATCTAAAGTGACATGTGGTGTGTCAGACTTCACAATGTGATTATTTAAGGAGAACCATGATAGCACAGCTTTGGTATGGTTTATCGTTGCACCAGAAACATCACACCAGGTCATTATGCGGTTCAGTTCTTCCTGGAGTTTATTAGCTATTTCATCCCAGTTTCTTCCCTGTCTGTACACCATGATGTCGTCTGCAAATGACGGTGTTCGCCCCCTGCCAGATAATTGCTGCTTCCTAATCATTATGGTGAATACATTGAATAGTACTGGAGATAGTGGGAACCCCTGGGGTAGGCCCGGTGAAATTTTTGTCGGCACATGGTACCAATTACCACACCTGAGTGCCACTTTTCTCTCGAACAGGACCCTTGAAATCCATCTTATGAGCAATGTATCGATATTGAGTAGCGTGAGCATTTGTATAAGGTATGTGATTGGTACTTTGTTGTAAGCATCCTCGAGATCTAGTACAACAGCACATGTCTCCAAACCAGCCTGGAACCCTACAAAGACGTCATAGGAAAAGATCGATGCATTACACCAAGTTTCTTTATTCCGCCTGTATCCGCCGAGGGTGGAAGGAAACATGCGACGTTCCTCCAAATCCCGATCGAGTCTGCATGCAACTAACTTTTCCAGAAGCTTGCCCACTGTGTTCTGCATTGCAATTATTCTAAAACCGCTTATGTGTTTGTGATTTTGTTAGGTTTTGCCAGTGGTATTAAATAACTGTGTCGCCATTCCTCCATGATCTCGCCATTTTTTAAACTAGTGTTGAATTCTTTACTAAGCTCATTCATGTCTTCGTCCGATATCCTGCTTATGTCACTGTATTGGATACCATCGGGGCCTGGTGCAGTATTGTGTGATCTCTTAAGCATTGCACGTATTACATCACTCGTGAATTCAAGATCATCATTCTACTCCGTGGCGACACATTGCTCCGATAGCAGCGAAATGATATTGAGTCTTGCTTCCCTATCATCTCGATTCGTCTGTTGAATAAAATGACCCAGAAAGGCCATTCCTTTATCTTCATCAGTTTTCCGCCACACCAGATCGTGTCTCATTCTCATTCTTCATTCTTGATTCCTTTATCTTCATCAGTTTTCTGCCACACCAGATTGGCCATTTAATAGAATGCATCAAAATTCCACAGCATACAGATTCTTCTACAACAGAACATTAGGAAGGCGAGAGGAAGACCACGGAAACGATGTTTAGATGGCATAGCAGAATCATGTCAAAGAGCAAAAATAACAATTACCCATGCCACCAGAACAGCGCAAGACAAAAGCTGAAAACCACTACACAGGGCAACAACCCGGTAACAGTGTGACGACAAAAGAAGTGGAAAAAATATTCCTGTGCGATTTATGGTTACATTGAATACTTGGTAACATTAGAAAATGTTGGGAGGGGGTGTAATAGTTTGCTATTTCATAGATGACAGGGAAAACTAATGTATCCCAAACTGAAAAGTAAGGGACTAAATTTGTAGAAACAACTGAAGCAAGCATACAAAACTTCTCCTTAGACTAAGGCCATTGTTGAGTTTTATTTGACGAACTATGGGATATGTGATGCAAGGGTTCAAGAAAGAAAGAACGACCTAAGGGGGCCTGAAAATTTCTCGTAGAAATAAATGTATACTTTCAATATAAATCAAAGTTATGTCCTGCTTTATGGCTATGTGTCATGGGAGGGGAGTAAGAATATAATGTTCAATATAAATCAAAGTTATGTCCTGCTTTATAGCTATGTGTCATGGCAGGGGACTAAAAGTATAATGTTCAATATAAATCAAAGTTATGTCCCGCTTTATAGCTATTTTGTCATGGCAGGGGACTAAAATTTTAATGTTCAATATAAATCAAAAGTTATGTCCGCTTTATAAACCTTTGTGTCATGCAGGGACTAAGTATACTGTTCAATATAAATCAAAGTTATGTCCTGCTTTATGGCTATGTGTCATGGCAAGGGGACTAAATATAATGTTCAATATAAATCAAAAATTATGTCCTGCTTTATGGCTTTTGTGTCATGGCAGGGGACTAAGTATACTGTTCAACATAAATCAAAGTTATGTCCTGCTTATGGCTATGTGTCATGGCAGGGACTAAAGTATACTGTTCAATATAAATCAAAAGTTATTCCTGCTTTATAGTATGTGTCATGGTAGGGGACTAAGTATACTGTTCAATATAAATCAAAAGTTATGTCCTGCTTTATAGCTATGTGTCATGACAGGGGACTAAGAGTATACTGTTCAATATAAATCAAAAGTTATGTCCTGCTTTATGGCTATGTGTCATGGCAGGGGACTAAGAGTATAATGTTCAATATAAATCAAAAGTTATGTCCTGCTTTATAGCATGTGTCATGGCGGGGACTAAAGTATAATGTTCAATATAAATCAAAAGTTATGTCCTGCTTTATAGCTATGTGTCATGGCAGGGGACTAAAAGTATAATGTTCAATATAAATCAAAAGTTATGTCCTGCTTTATAGCTATGTGTCATGGCAGGGACTAAAATTTTACTGTTCAATATAAATCAAAAGTTATGTCCTGCTTTATTGCTATGTGTCATGGCAGGACTAAAGTATAATTTCAATATAAATCAAAAGTTATGTCCTGCTTTATAGCTATGTGTCATGGTAGGGGACTAAGAGTATACTGTTCAATATAAATCAAAAGTTATGTCCTGCTTTATACTTATGTGTCATGACAGGGGACTAAAGTATACTGTTCAATATAAATCAAAAATTATGTCCTGCTTTATGGGTATTTTCATGGCAGGGACTAAAATATAATGTTCAATATAAATCAAAAATTATTTCCTGGGTTTATGCTATGTCATGGGAGGGGACTAAGATATAATGTTCATATAATCAAAAGTTATGTCCTGCTTTATAGCTTATGTGCGGCAGGGACTAAAGTATAATGTTCAATATAAATCAAAATTATGTCCTGCTTTATAGCTATGTGTCATGGCAGGGGACTAAGAGTATAATGTTCAATATAAATCAAAAGTTATGTCCTGCTTTATAGCTATGTGTCATGGGAGGAGACTAAAGTATAATGTTCAATATAAATCAAAAGTTATGTCTGCTTTATATTTTTGTGTCATGGCAGGGACTAAGTATAATGTTCAATATAAATCAAAGTTATGTCCTGCTTTATAGCTATGTGTCATGTTGGGGACTAAGTATACTGTTTAATATAAATCAAAGTTATGTCCTGCTTTATAGCTTTTTGTCATGGTAGGGACTAAAGTATACTATTCAATATAAATCAAAAGTTATGTCCTGTTTGTAGCTTATTGTCATGGGAGAGGATAAGTATAATTTCAATATAAATCAAAATTATGTCCTGCTTTATAGCTATGTGTCATGGCAGGACTAAAGTATAATGTTCAATATAAATCAAAAGTTATGTCCTGCTTTATAGCTATGTGTCATGGCAGGGGGCTAAAGTATAATGTTCAATATAAATCAAAAGTTATGTCCTGCTTTATGGCTTGTGTCATTGGGGACTAAATATAATTTCAATATAAATCAAAGTTATGTCCTGCTTTATGGCTTTTGTCATTTCAGGGGGCTAAGTATACTTTCAATATAAATCAAAAGTTATGTCCTGCTTTTTAGCTATGTGTCATGGTAGGGGACTAAGTATACTGTTCAATATAAATCAAAAGTTATGTCCTGCTTTATAGCTATGTGTCATGTAGAAGGGCTAAGAGTATAATGTTCAATATAAATCAAAAGTTATGTCCTGCTTTATAGCTATGTGTCATGGCAGGGGACTAAAAGTATAATGTTCAATATAAATCAAAAGTTATGTCCTGCTTTATAGCTATGTGTCATGGCAGGGACTAAGTATACTGTTCAATTAAATCAAAGTTATGTCCCGCTTTATGGCTATGTGTCATGGGAGGGGACTAAGAGTATATTGTTCAATATAAATCAAAAATTATGTCCTGCTTTATAGCTATGTGTCATGGCAGGGACTAAGAGTATAATGTTCAATATAAATCAAAAGTTATGTCCTGCTTTATAGCTATGTGTCATGGCAGGGGACTAAGAGTATAATGTTCAATATAAATCAAAAAATTATGTCCTGCTTTATAGCTATGTGTCATGGGAGAGGACTAAGAGTATAATGTTCAATATAAATCAAATTATGTCCTGCTTTATAGCTATGTGTCATGGTGAGGACTAAGAGTATAATGTTCAATATAAATCAAAGTTATGTCCTGCTTTTTAGCTATGTGTCATGGCAGGGGACTAAGATTTTACTTTCAATTTAAAACAAAAGTTATTTCCTGCTTTATAGCTATGTGTCATGGTAGGGGACTAAGAGTATAATGTTCAATATAAATCAAAAGTTATGTCCTCTTTATAGTATGTGTCATGGCAGGGACTAAAAAGGGATAATGTTCAATATAAATCCAAAGTTATGTCCTGCTTTATAGCTATGTGTCATGGAGGGGGCTAAGAGTATAATTTCAATAAAAAATCAAAGTTATGTCCTGCTTTATAGCTATGTGTCATGACAGGGGACTAAAAGTATACTTTCAATATAAATCAAAGTTATCTCCTGCTTTATGGCTATGTGTCATGGGAGGGGACTAAAGTATACTTTCAATATAAATCAAAGTTATGTCCTGCTTTATAGCTATGTGTCATGGCAGGGGACTAAGAGTATAATGTTCAATATAAATCAAAAGTTATGTCCTGCTTTATAGCTATGTGTCATGGTAGGGGACTAAGAGTATAATGTTCAATATAAATCAAAAGTTATGTCCCGCTTATAGCTATGTGTCATGGGAGTGGACTAAGAGTTTCTGTTCAATATAAATCAAAAGTTATGTCCTGCTTTATAGCTATGTGTCATGGCAGGGGACTAAAGTATACTGTTCAATATAAATCAAAAATTATGTCCTGCTTTATAGCTATGTGTCATGGGAGGGACTAAAGTATAATGTTTTAATATAAATCAAAATTTGTCCTGCTTTATAGCTATGTGTCATGGCAGGGGACTAAAAGTATAATGTTCAATATAAAACCAAAAGTTTATGTCCTGCTTTATAGCTATGTGTCATCAGGGACTAAAGTATAATTTCAATATAAATCAAAGTTATTCTGCTTTAAACTTTGTCATGAGGACTAAAGTATATTTCAATATAAAAAAGTTATGTTTCTTTATCTTGTCATGGTAGGGGACTAAAGTATAATTTCAATATAAATCAAAAGTTATGTCCTGCTTTATAGCTATGTGTCATGGGAGGGGACTAAAATATAATGTTCAATATAAATCAAAAGGTATGTCCTGGGTTTATGCTATTGTCATGGCAGGGACTAAGTATATTTTTCATATAAATCAAAGTTATGTCCTGCTTTATGGGTATGTGTCATCAGGGGACTAAGAGTTTACTGTTCAATATAAATCAAAAGTTATGTCCTGCTTTATACTATGTGTCATAGTAGGGACTAAAGTATAATTTCAATATAAATCAAAAGTTATGTCCCCTTTATAGCTATTGTCATGCAGGGGACTAAAGTATAATGTTCAATATAAATCAAAGTTATGTCTGCATGGCTATTGTCATGCAGGGGGCTAAAAATATAATGTTCAAAATAAATCAAAGTTATGTCCTCTTATAGCTATGTGTCAGGAGGACTAAGATACTGTTTAATATAAATCAAAGTTATGTCCTGCTTTATAGCTATGTGTCATGCAGGGACTAAGTATACTATTCAATATAAATCAAAGAGTTATGTCCTTTATAGCTATGTGTCATGTGAGGGACTAAAGGGATAATATTCAATATAAATCAAAAGTTTGTCCTGCTTATAGCTATGTGTCATGGAGGGGGCTAAGGTATAATGTTAAATAAATCAATAGTTATGTCCTGCTTTATGGCTTTTGTCATGGTAAGGGACTAAAGTATAATTTCAATATAAATCAAAATTATGTCCTGCTTTATGCTATGTGTCATGGCAGGGGACTAAGTATACTTTCAATATAAATCAAAATTATGTCCTGCTTTATAGCTTGTGTCATGGCGGGGACTAAGTATAATGTTCATATAAATCAAAAGTTATGTCCTGCTTTATAGCTATTGTCATAGCGGGACTAAAGTATAATGTTCATATAAAACAAAATTATGTCTCTTTTTCTATGTGTCATACAGGGACTAAAGTATAATGTTCAATATTTAAAACAAAAGTTATGTCTTCTTTATGCTATGTGTATGGGAGGGACTAAGTATAATGTTCAATATAAATCAAAAGTTATGTCCTGCTTTATGGCTATGTGTATGCGGGACTAAAATATATGTTCAATATAAATCAAAGTTTGTCTGCTTATGCTATGTGTCTGGCAGGGGACTAAGAGTTCTGTAAAAATCAAAAGTTATGTCCTGCTTTATTGCTATGTGTCATGGCAGGGGACTAAGAGTATAATGTTCAATATAAATCAAAAGGTATGTCCTGCTTTATAGCTATGTGTCCTTTTGGGACTAAGGGATACTGTTCAATATAAATCAAAAGTTATGTCTGCTTTATAGCTATGTGTCATGACAGGGGACTAAGATATACTTTCAATATAAATCAAAGTTATGTCCCTTTATGGCTATGTTCATGGCAGGGGACTAAAGTATAATGTTCAATATAAATCAAAAGTTATTTCCTCTTTATGGCTGTTTTGTCATGGTAGGGGACTAAAGTATAATGTTCAATATAAATCAAAAGTTATGTCCTGCTTTATAGCTTAAAGTGCATGGGAGGGACTAAATATAATTTCAATATAAATCAAAAGTTATGTCCCCCTTTTTGCTATTGTCATAAGGACTAAAGTATAATTTCAATATAAATCAAAAGTTATGTCCTGCTTTATAGCTATGTGTCATGGTAGGAGACTAAGAGTATAATGTTCAATATAAATCCAAAGTTATTCTGCTTTTAGCTGTGTGTCATGGCAGGGACAAAGTATAATGTTCAATATAAATCAAAAGTTATGTCCTGCTTTATAGCTTATGTTTTCATGGTAGGGGACTAAGAGTATACTGTTCAATATAAATCAAAAGTTATGTCCTGCTTTATAAACTTTTGTGTCATGGTAGGGGACTAAGGTATACTGTTCAATATAAATCAAAAGTTATGTCTGTTTTATAGTATTGTCATGGCAGGACTAAGAGTATAATGTTCAATATAAATCCAAAGTTATGTCCTGCTTTATAGCCTATTTTCATGGCAGGGACTAAGGTATAATGTTCAATATAAATCAAAAGTTATGTCCTGCTTTATAGCTATGTGTCATGGCAGGAGACTAAGAGTATAATGTTCAAAATAAATCAATAGTTATGTCCTGCTTTATGGCTATGTGTCATGGTAAAGGACTAAAAAGGGATAATGTTCAAAATAAATCCAACTTATGTCCTGCTTTATAGCTATGTGTCATGGCAGGGACTAAGAGTATACTGTTCAATATAAATCAAAGATTATGTCCTCTTTATAGCTATGTGTCATGGCAGGGGACTAAAGTATAATTTCAATATAAATCAAAAGTTATGTCCTACTTTATGCTATGTGTCATGGCAGGGACTAAAGTATAATGTTCAATATAAATCAAAGTTATGTCCTGCTTTATAGCTATGTGTCATGGCAGAGACAAAGTATAATGTTCAATATAAATCAAAAGTATGTCTTGGCTTTATGGCTATGTGTCATGGCAGGGACTAAGAGTATAATGTTCAATATAAATCAAAGTTATGTCCTGCTTTATTGCTATGTGTCATGGCAGGGACTAAAGTATAATGTTCAATATAAATCAAAAGTTATTCCTGCTTTATAGCTATGTGTCCCTGGTAGGGGACTAAGGTATACTGTTCAATATAAATCAAAGTTATGTCCTGCTTTATAGCTATGTGTCATGACAGGGGGCTAAAGTATACTGTTCAATATAAATCCCAAAATTATGTCCTACTTTATGGCTATTGTCATGGGAGAGGGCTAAATATAATGTTCAATATAAATCAAAAGATTATTTCCTCTTTATGGCTTTTGTCATGAGTAGGGGACTAAGAAATATAATGTTCAATATAAATCAAAAGTTATGTCCTGCTTTATAGCTATGTGTCATGAGGGGCTAAAGTATAATGTTCAATATAAATAAGTTATGTCCTGCTTTATAGCTATTGTCATGTAGGGACTAAGTATAATGTTCAATATAAATCAAAAGTTATGTCCTGTTTATAGCTATGTGTCATGGCAGTGGACTAAGTATACTTTCAATATAAATAAAGTTATGTCCTCTTAAAAGCTGTGTCATGCAGGGGGCTAAAGTATACTGTTCAATATAAATCAAAAGTTATGTCCCGCTTTATAGCTTGTGTCATGGTAGGGGACTAGAGTTATAATTTCAATATAAATCAAATTATGTCCTGCTTTATAGCTATGTGTCATAAGGGACTAAGTATAATGTTCAATATAATCAAATTTATGTCCCGCTTTATAGCTATTGTGTCATGGCAGGGACTAAGAGTATAATGTTATATAATCAAAAGTTATGTCCTGCTTTTTTAGCATGTGCAGCAGGGGGCTAAGAGTATAATGTTCAATATAAATCAAAGTTATGTCCCTTTTTATAGGGTTTTGTGTCATGGTAGGGGACTAGGTATAATTTCAATATAAATCAAAGTTATGTCCCTTTATACTTGTGTCATGGCAGGGGACTAAAAGTATAATGTTCAATATAAATCAAAAGGTATGTCCTGCTTTATAGCTATGTGTCATGGCAGGGACTAAAGTATAATGTTCAATATAAATCAAAAGTTATTCCTGCTTTATAGCTATGTGTCATCGGGGACTAAGAGTTTACTGTTCAATATAATCAAAGTTATGTCCTGCTTTTTAGCTATGTTCATGGTAGGGACTAAAGTATAATGTTCAATATAAATCAAAAGTTATGTCCTGCTTTATAAGCTATTGTCATGGGAGGGGACTAAAAGTATAATGTTCAATATAAATCCCAAAAATTATGTCTGCTTTATGGCTATGTGTCATGGCAGGGGACTAAAGTATAATGTTCAATATAAATCAAAAAGTTATGTCCTGCTTTATAGCTATGTGTCATGGCAGGGGACTAAGAGTATACTGTTCAATATAAATCAAAAGTTATGTCCTGCTTTATAGCTATGTGTCATTGCAGGACTAAAGTATACTTTCAATATAAATCAAAGTTATGTCTGCTTTATAGCCTTGTATGGCAGGGGACTAAAAGTATAATGTTCAATATAAATCAAAGTTATGTCCCGCTTTATAGCTAGTGTCATGGCAGGGGACTAAGAGTATAATGTTCAAAATAAATCAATAGTTATGTCCTGCTTTATGGCTATGTGTCATGTAAGGGGCTAAGAGTATAATGTTCAATATAAATCAAACGTTATGTCCCTGCTTTATAGCTTATGTCATGCAGGGGGCTAAGAGTATACTTTTCAATATAAATCAAAAGTTATGTCCTCTTTATAGCTATGTGTCATGGCAGGGGACTAAAGTATAATGTTCAATATAAATCAAAAGTTATGTCCTGCTTTATAGCTATGTGTCATGGCAGGGGACTAAAAGTATAATGTTCAATATAAATCAAAAGTTATGTCCTGCTTTATAGCTATGTGTCATGGCAGGGGACTAAGAGTATAATGTTCAATATAAATCAAAAGTTATGTCTTGCTTTATGGCTATGTGTCATGGGAGGGGACTAAAGTATAATGTTCAATATAAATCAAAAGTTTGTCCTGCTTTATGGCTGTGTCATGGCAGGGGACTAAAGTATAATGTTCAATATTAAATCAAAGTTATGTCTGCTTTATAGCTATGGGCATCAGGACTAAAGTATACTTTCAATATAAATCCAAAGTTATGTCCTGCTTTATTGCTATGTGTCAGGGGGACTAAGAGTATAATTTAATATAAATCAAAGTTATGTCCTGCTTTATAGCTATGTGTCATGGTAGGGGACTAGGTATACTGTTCAATATAAATCCAAAGTTATGTCCTGCTTATAGCTATGTGTCATGACAGAGACTAAAGTATACTGTTCAATATAAATCAAAAGTTATGTCTGCTTTTGTAATTGTCATAGAGGGACTAAATATAATGTTCAATATAAATCAAAGTTATTTCCTCATGGCTATGTGTCATGGTAGGGACTAAGAGTATAATGTTCAATATAAATCAAAAGTTATGTCCTGCTTTATAGCTATGTGTCATGGCAGGGGACTAAGAGTATAATGTTCAATATAAATCAAAAGTTATGTCCTGCTTTATAGCTATGTGTCATGGCAGGGACTAGAAAATATAATTTCAATATAAATCAAAAGTTATGTCCCGCTTTATAGCTATGTGTCTGGGAGGGGACTAAGGTATAATGTTCAATATAAATCAAAGTTATTCCTGCTTTATAGCTATGTGTCATGGCAGGGGACTAAAGTATAATGTTCAATATAAATCAAAGTTATGTCCTGCTTTATAGCTATGTGTCTGGTAGGGGATAGAGTATACTGTTCAATATAAATCAAAAAATTGTCCTGCTTTATGCTATGTGTCATGGGAGGGACTAAGATATACTGTTCAATATAAATCAAAATTATGTCCCGTTTTTTAGCTATGTGTCATGGCAGGGACTAAAGTATAATGTTCAATATAAATCAAAGTTATGTCCTGCTTTATAGCTATGTGTCATGGCAGGGGACTAAAAGTATAATGTTCAATATAAATCAAAAGTTATGTCCTGCTTTATAGCTAGTGTCATGGCAGGGGCTAAGAGTATAATGTTCAAAATAAATCAATAGTTATGTCCTGCTTTATGGCCCATGTGTCATGGGAAGGACTAAGAGTATAATATTCAATATAAATCCCAAAAATTATGTCCCGCTTTATAGCTATGTGTCATGAGGACTAAAAGTATACTGTTCAATATAAATCAAAATGTCCTGCTTTATAGCTATGTGTCATGGCAGGGGACTAAGTATAATATTCAATATAAATCAAGTTATGTCCTGCTTTATAGCTTTTGTATGGGAGGGGACTAAAGTATAATGTTCAATATAAATCAAAGTTATGTCCTGCTTTATAGCTATGTGTCATGGGAGGACTAAAGTATAATGTTAATATAAATCAAAAGTTATGTCTTACTTTATGGCTATGTGTCATGGGAGGGATAAGAGTATAATGTTCAATATAAATCAAAGTTATGTCCTGCTTTATGGCTATGTGTCATGGCAGGGACTAAAGTATAATGTTCAATATAAATCAAGATTATTCCTCTTTATAGCTATGTGTCATGGCAGGACTAAAGTATACTTTCAATATAAATCAAAAATTATGTCCTGCTTTTTGCTATGTGTCATGGCAGGGGACCCAAGAGTATAATTTCATATAAATCAAAAGTTATTCTGCTTTATAGCTATGTGTCATGTAGGGACTAAGAGTATACTTTCAATATAAATCAAAAATTATGTCCTGCTTTATTTGCTATTGTCATGACAGGGACTAAATATACTTTCAATATAAATCAAAATTATTCCCCTTATGGCTATGTGTCATGGCAGGGGACTAAAAGTATAATGTTCAATATAAATCAAAGTTATTTCCTGTTTTTTGGCTATGTGTCATGGTAGGGACTAGTTATAATGTTCAATATAAATCAAAATTTGTCCTGCTTTTAGCTATGTGTCATGGCAGGGGACTAAGGTATAATGTTCAATATAAATCAAAGTTATGTCCTGCTTTATAGCTATGTGTCATGGCAGGGGACTAAAAGTATAATGTTCAATATAAATCAAAAGTTATGTCCTGCTTTATAGCTATGTGTCATGGGAGGGGACTAAGAGTATAATGTTCAATATAAATCAAAAGTTATGTCCTGCTTTATAGCTATGTGTCATGGCAGGGGACTAAAAGTATAATGTTCAATATAAATCAAAGGGTTTTGTCCCGCTTTATAGCTATGTGTCATGGTAGGGGACTAAGAGTATACTGTTCAATATAAATCAAAATTATGTCTGCTTTATGGGTATTGTCAAGGGAGGGACAAAGTATACTGTTCAATATAAATCAAAATTATTCCTGTTTTATACTATCATGGCAGGGGGCTAAAAGTATAATGTTCAATATAAATCAAAGTTATGTCCTGCTTTATAGCTATGTGTCTTGGCGGGACTAAGAGTATAATGTTCAATATAAATCAAAAGTTATGTCCTGCTTTATAGCTATGTGTCATGGGAGGGGGCTAAAAGTATAATGTTCAATATAAATCAAAGTTATGTCCTGCTTTATGGCTATGTGTCATGGCAGGGGACTAAGAGTATAATGTTCAATATAAATCAAAAGTTATGTCCTGCTTTATGGCTATTGTCATGGGAGGGGACTAAAGTATACTTTCAATATAAATCAAAAGTTATGTCCTGCTTTATAGCTATGTGTCATGGTAGGGGACTAGAGTATCTGTTCAATATAAATCAAGTTATGTCCTGCTTTATAGCTATGTGTCATGGTAGAGGACTAAGAGTATAATGTTCAATATAAATCAAAGTTATGTCCCGCTTTATAGCTATGTGTCATGGCGGGGACTAAAGTATAATGTTCAATATAATCAAAAGTTATGTCCTGCTTTATAGCTATGTGTCTGCAGGGGACTAAGAGTATAATGTTCAATATAAATCAAAAGTTATGTCCTGCTTTATAGCTATGTGTCATGGCAGGACTAAGATTTTAATGTTCAATAAATCAAAAGTTATGTCCCTCTTTATACTTATTGTCTGGCAGGGGACTAAAGTATAATGTTCAATATAAATCCCAAAAATTATGTCCCGCTTTATAGCTATGTGTCATGGTGGGACTAAAGTATAATGTTCAATATAATCAAAAGTTATGTCCTGCTTTATAGCTTTGTCATGGCAGGGGACTAAGAGTATACTGTTCAATATAAATCAAAGTTATTTCCCGCTTTATAGCTATGTGTCATGGTAGGGGACTAAGTATAATTTCAATATAAATCAAAAGTTATGTCCTGCTTTATAGCTATGTGTCATGGGAGGGACTAAAGTATAAAGTTCAATATAAATCAAAAGTTATGTCCTGCTTTATAGCTATGTGTCATGGCAGGGGACTAAGAGTATAATGTTCAATATAAATCAAAAGTTATGTCCTGCTTTATTCTATTGTCATGACAGGGGGCTAAGTATACTTTCAATATAAATCAAAAGTTATCTCCTGCTTTATGGCTTTTGTCATGGGAGGGGGCTAAAGTATACTTTCAATATAAATCCAAAGTTATGTCCTGCTTTATAGCTATGTGTCATGGCAGGAGACTAAAAATATAATGTTCAATATAAATCAAAAATTATGTCCTGCTTTATAGCTATGTGTCATGGGAGGGGACTAAGAGTATAATGTTCAATATAAATCAAAAGTTTTGTCCCGCTTTATAGCTATGTGTCATGGCAGTGGACTAAAGTATACTGTTCAATATAAATCAAAGTTATGTCCTGCTTTATAGCTATGTGTCATGGCAGGGGACTAAGAGTATACTGTTCAATATAAATCAAAAGTTATGTCCTGCTTTATAGCTATGTGTCATGGTAGGGGACTAAGAGTATAATGTTCAATATAAATCAAAAGTTATGTCCTGCTTTATAGCTATGTGTCATGGCAGGGGACTAAGAGTATAATGTTCAATATAAATCAAAAATTATGTCCTCTTTATAGCTATGTGTCATGGCAGGGACTAAGATATAATGTTCAATATAAATCCCAAAAGTTATGTCCTAACTTTATATGTGTCAATTGGGAGGGGACTAAAGAGTATAATGTTCAATATAAATCAAAAAGTTATGTCCTTCTTTAGCTATGTGTCATGGGAGGGACTAAAGTATAATGTTCAATATAAATCAAAATTATGTCCTCTTTACATGTGTATTGTTGAGGGACTAAAATATAATGTTAATATAAATCAAAAGGTATTCCTGCTTTATAGCTATGTGTCATGGCAGGGACTAAAGTATAATGTTCAATATAAATCAAAAGTTATGTCCTGCTTTATAGCTATGTGTCATGGGAGGGGACTAAGAGTATACTGTTCAATATAAATCAAAGTTATGTCTCTTTATAGCTATGTGTCATGGTGGGGGACTAAGAGTATAATGTTCATTTTAAATCCCAAAAATTATGTCCTGCTTTATAGCTATGTGTCATGCAGGACTAAAAATAATATTCAATATAAATCCAAAAATTATGTCTACTTTATGGCTTTTTCATGGCAGGGGACTAAGAAATAATGTTCAATATAAATAAAAGTTATGTCCTGCTTTATAGCTATGTGTCATAACGAGGACTAGAGTATACTGTTAATATAAATCAAAGTTATGTCCTATTTATAGCTATGTGTCATGGCAGGGGGCTAAAGTATACTGTTCAATATAAATCAAAGTTATGTCCTGCTTTATAGCTATGTGTCATGCAGAGACTAAGAGTATAATTTCCAATAAATCAAAAGTTATGTCCTGCTTATAGCTATGTGTCATGGGAGGGGACTAAGTATAATGTTCAAAATAAATCAATAGTTATGTCCTGCTTTATGGCTATGTGTCATGGGAAAGGGGCTAAGTATAATTTCAATTAAATCAAACGTTTGTTGTTTTATAGCTTGTGTCGGCGGGGACTAGTATACTTTCAATAAAATCAAAGATGTCCTGCTTTATAGCTATTGGCAGGGGACTAAAGTATAATGTTCAATATAAATCAAAGTTAGTCCTGCTTTATAGCTATGTGTCATGGCAGGGACTAAAGTATAATGTTCAATATAAATCAAAGTTATGTCCCTGCTTTATAATCTATGTGTCATGGGAGACTAAATATAATATTCAATATAAATCCCAAAAATTTGTCTTGCTTTATGGCTATGTGTCCCTGGAAGGGACTAAAGTATAATGTTCAATATAAATCAAAAGTTATGTCCTGCTTTATAGCTTATGTGTCATGGAGGGGCTAAGAGTATAATGTTCAATATAAATCAAAGTTATGTCTGCTTTATGGCTTGTGTCATGGCAGGGACTAAGAGTATACTGTTCAACATAAATCAAAAGTTATGTCCTGCTTTAAAAACTATGTGTCATGAGGACTAAGATATAATGTTCAATATAAATCAAAAGTTATGTCCTGCTTTATAACATGTGCTGTAGGGGACTAAAGGGATAATGTTCAATATAAATCAAAGTTATGTCCGTTTATGGCTATGTGTCATGGCAGGGGGCTAAAGTATAACATTCATGCTCCGAAAATACTTCTTCGAAACCCCCATTTAACCACTCGTTAAACCATTCTGTGATTTGTATGTGATCTGGGCCTAAGAGCGATTGTACATTGTGCCAGTTATGTGCCTACAAGTAGGGCCCCACATCCGATTTTACGCCCTTTTTTTTTTAGGTAGCTTCATGGCCCCTACCTTAGTCGTTTCTTACATAATCCTTGCAGGTCACCCGTGTTACTATCTGAACTACTAAAGACGATTCAAAATAGTTTGTGGATACGATAGTTATCCTATGTTCATATGGGAAAAACAAGGGGTTTTGTAAGGTAGTGCTAGTATTAAAAAGGTAGTAATGTGTATGTTTGTATGTATGTATTTGATAAAGACCCTTTTGGTCGAAACGTTGCTGTGCATTGTTATTGTTTTGTATTTTATAAAACTAAAGTGCTTTCTGTGACTAAGTGGTTAAACCCTTTTTGCGAGTCGAAGGTCGGGATTTCAATCCGGACCGCTCCGTTCTTTCACGAGTGCATTTTTTCCCGGACCCCTAGGATTGTTGCCGGAGCTACGGAATTCATGCTTTGTGCAATGCTCTCGCCAGGTGGCATGTTTTCTATGGAAAAGGGGCCGAGCCACGTGGGGTAAACCAGTGCAATGAAATCAATCCTTCGGCTTTAAATTTAAAAAATCAGTCTTCCTTATATCGATATGTATGTATTGTTCATCTGCTTGAATAAACCTAGAATCATAAATAAATTGATGTTAAGAATAATTTAAAACCAATATTAAATATCTATAGATGATTTTTTTTTAAAAAGCAACTCAAAAACAATTAACTGTACGAAAGACATATATTTATATAAACAAACCAAGTTATGAACAACAAGGAATTAACAAGCTGAATCTTTCTTTATATTCTGTAATCCTGTTTTGACTCACAGCGTCAGGATAAGAAGAGATTTCTAGAACGATCCCTTGTGTGAGCTTCATAAATAGTGTCTTTCGTCGCCTCTGTTATCTTTGTCTACCTTTTGCGTTGACGACTTTTTCTTTGTACCACTGAATCAGAGTAACATTTCTCTATGAGGTGCACTGTCTGCTTATGTGGCCGAATCATTTAATTTGTTGTTTCTTGATGAAGTTCAGTACTGATGTTGTACCCATTTTCCCCTGATGTCTTCATTTCTAAATCAGTCTCTTCTTGATACTTCCAACATTCTGCGTAGAACAATCACAGAGTATTGTTCTGAAATAAATATTGTGACACAATCAGGCAGTGATGTATCGTTGCTGGTACATCGTCATTGTAAAGTGCATAGTGTTGTTAGGATGCTCGGGTAGTGAAGCATTAGAACACCTGTTACAGAAAAATGCAATATGCATCAAATATAGAGAGCGCACTTGACCATCCTGCTAACACTCATGAATAATCTCTGTGAAAAATGTAACAATCTCCGACTACTACTGTCTTTGAGCATATTTAAGTTGATGCCTTACAAGTACATACAGTAGAATCGTCATACTGCTAAAAAGCAGAGAAAACGAGCTGCGTGAAAATACATAACACAAAACACCCCAGAACACCTAAACAACCACAGGTCCACCTATAGTAGGAGATTGTGTTTCAGGATTGAGCTCAACAGTCACATCCGCACGCACTATATCAGTGCAACAGCATAGTCTTAGGCTGTTGTCATCATCGAATGGGATGAGCAGCTATTCTATGTAGGAGACGAACTGCTATTTGAATACTTATATTTCATCTTATCAATAATTCATATAATTGTTGGCAACACATGCTCTACACTGTATGAACAAATGATAATCGTGACATATCCTTTACAGGACGTAGCCATCAACAACAGTAAACGAGTTGTCAATTTTCTAGACACCACTTATACGTTCAGTAGTTTGTCATTGTTTTCTGAACGGTGATGTCTACTTTTACTGTTTGTAAAAGTCCAAGGTAACTAATTTGCTTCTAAACATACCCGCCGTGGAATTTGAACCAGGTACGCTTGGGTTGTGATCGAGTTCACTACTGCTTAAGCTACAGACGCTCCCTACACGGTATACATGTATCATTATCTGTGATTCAATGAGAAATGGTTATATTACAAAGATGTTGTTAATGGGGTCTCGGGTGCAGATATATCTTACTAATAATAGCCATCCATAGCAAACGATGAGGACAACAGCCTCAAACGTGTGCTGCTGCACCTTTCTGGTATGTGTGTGGGAGACTGTAGAGTCCAATCTTAGAATAGAACACAATCCCCTACCACAGGTGGGGCATATATGATGAAGGTTAGACGTGTGGATGTTGTGTGTTCTGTCTTTTCGCGCAGCTCGTTTTGTCTGTGCCTCAACGGCACGACAATTCTTATCTATACGAGTTACTCTTGTGTTGTTACAGCGCCACATTTGGCGATCTTGCGCCAGGGTTCCCCGCACATGGTGTCTGTATCGAAGTATATCATAGACACTTAGAGTATCTTTAAAGCGGGGTTTTTTTTCTGTCCACCAGCAGAACGTCTGCCCCCTTCAAGTGCGCCATACATCAACTGTTTGAGGATGCGCTTATCAGCCATCCAAGCAACATGACCGGCCCATCTCACTTGGGTCTTCTGCAACAGTCTGTTGACGTTTGGGATCTTTGCCCTTGTGAGAACTTCAGTACCTGTAATTTTGCCCTGCCAGTTTAATTGTTATTAAACCTTGTATAACTGGTTGTGGTCTCACTAGTAGAACAATCCTGGTTAACCTTGTATGATTGATTTCCTGATGTGATGTCACTAGTAAACCAATCCTAGTGGACATTATATAAATGATTTGCTGTTGTAGTCTCAGTGGCAGACACATCATGTGAAACCTTGAATAACTAGTTTGTTGATGTGTCTGTGGGACACATATAGAACTGATAACTAGTTTGTTGATGTGATCTCATTGAGACATATCCTGTACATCTGGTATAACTGGTTAAATGAACCATACGAGCTTTCTTTGCTGCCAATGCATGCTGACATCTGGGTCTTGGATAGAGATATGCTGCACTCTCGAGAATGATATCTAGACAGGGAAGGTATAAACATATATCGATTATAGTAGAACAAACAGAAGAATCTAATAGTAACATATATTGATTAAAGTAGATAAAATAATCAACAAGCAGAAGAATATTTTAACTGAACAGTTAATTATTATTGCTATAGGTAACATTGACAAAGTGGCAGAGAAGATCATTAATGCCTTTGAATGTAAATGCTACAGTAAAGTACTTAGAATATCATGGACAAACGCTTCTGTTCTGCAGCAGCTTGATATTAAAGAGAGTTGGCTATTAAAGAGCATAAAAACAATGACAATTAAATATTTCGAACACATCAAACGACAAGACCGCCTAGAGAAAATAATTTTGGAAGGAATGGTGCATGGAAGAAGAATGAGAGGAAGACCTAGAAGACGAGGGATGCAAGATATCATTGACGATCTGAGAATTAATGCTGTTAACGCCGGCCAACTTTCACATAATAGAGTTTTTCAGGACTGCTGTCATGGAAGCCAAGTTCCGAACGGGATAAGCTACTTGATGATGATGATAGGTAAGAATGAAGTAGATAAATCAATACGTTATCAACAAGCGAGATTCTGAGACCATTAGTTTATTTACATTTCATTATCTGCTGAAAACTATAGAGCACATCTATAGGTTTCTCTAATTCAGAGGAGAATATAACAAGTAGGGTCTTTTCCTGAAACCCACAGGGACACCGAAAGAAAGGGAGGTATAGGAATACATGGAGACGAGATTTGGAGGCAGAGATCACAATATAAAGAAGAGCTGGAGGGAGCTGCAGGAGATCGCTAGACATAGGAAGACTTGGTATCAGTTGGTTGAGGGTCTATGTCCCAACCGGGGTCAAAATGCATAAGAGAGAAAGAGAGAGATAGTTTTTGAAAATGAAAGGCATCATATACAGCTAGTATTTGGAAAAAATTCCTCAAAGACCTAAGCAGAACAGACCAGGTCATTATATTTCGCCTACGTATCGGACGCTGAAGACTCAACAGACACTTACATAGACTAGGAATAAGTGAAACAGCTCTCTGTCAGTGTCAACAAGCGGAACAGACACCGGATTATGTCCTGCAAGACTGCCCTCTCCTGGATGAACTGAGAAACAACATGTGGCCACACCCAGTCAACCTAAAAACTAAGCTTTAGCGAAACCTGACAGACCTGAAGCTGACTGCCCAGTTTGTGGTCCACATTATACTAAGTGCATAACCAGAAATCGCTGAAGAAGAAGATACACATATAGTGTATTAAATTAATACAGTTTGCAGTGCTACAAACTTTTCGCAGGCAGCGCATTTCCCATGTAGTTATTTTTTGTGACTGCACTTTGCTCATTGTTCATGTTTGACTCTGGTAACACAAAATAGGTATGAAAATGATTTTGATCATCAGTTGCTTAACTGTCAGTTACATTTTGACAGCTGAGCAACAGATGATCAACAGCATTTTCATATATTCTCATAGAGGATATATCACCTGTGTATAATGCTGTTATCTACAGATCTTAGTATGTTTATTCCAGCAGAGATCACTTTTTCATACAGATCAACATCTTCCAAGCCCCAGCCTTCAATGTCTGTTCTGAAACCTCCAGCACTGCAAGTAGAAAGTATGTGTAATATGTCAGGCAATGATACAGTAGAAAGTAGGCGTTGTCTGTCACATAGACAATTATATAGTAGAAATGCCCGCCTGCCCAGCGTGTTCGTAGCGCGTTGGACGACAGGTGGCAAGTCCCATGTGAGTGCGGTTCAATTTCGGCCTGGCAGAAAAGCCAGAGGTTCTCCAGATTTACGGTGTTCGTGGAACCGAACCGAAGGGTTACGATGTCCATGGCACCGAGCAGAATAACTGAAATCTCAAGTGCTTCTGAATCGGAAAAAATTATAAAGTAGAAAGTTGGCGTTGTCTGTCACAAAGACAATGATATAGTAGAAGGTAGGCGTTGTCTGATACATATACTATACTAAAGTAGGCGTTGTCTGTTACATAGCCGATGATATAGTAGAAAGTAGGCGTTGTCTGTCACAAAGACAATGATATAGTAGAAGGTAGGCGTTGTCTGATACATATACTATACTAAAGTAGGCGTTGTCTGTTACATAGCCGATGATATAGTAGAAAGTAGGCGTTGTCTGTCACATAGACAATGATAAAGTAGAAGGTAGGCGTTGTCTGATACATATACTATACTAAAGTAGGCGTTGTCTGTTACATAGCCGATGATATAGTAGAAAGTAGGCGTTGTCTGTCACATAGACAATGATAAAGTAGAAGGTAGGCGTTGTCTGATACATATACTATACTAAAGTAGGCGTTGTCTGTTACATAGCTGATGATTTATAGTAAAAAGTAGGCGTTGTCTGTTACATAGACAATGATATAGTAGAAGGTAGGCGTTGTCTGTTATGAAGACCATAATAAAGTAGAAAGTAGGCGTTGTCTGTTACATAGACAATAATATAGTAGAAAGTAGGCGTTGTCTGTTACATAGACAATAATATAGTAGAAAGTAGGCGTTGTCTGTTACGTAGACTATAGTAAAGTTTAAGTAAACTGTCAGATATATAATAGTACAATAGAAGATTGAGTTTACTAGGTTGAGTTCTCAAAGAAACCCTCAACCAAACTTTACTGAGAGAGGCGAGAAATATCGGTCTCAGTTCCATGGAAGAGATTTAGCGAGTTGCCCAGGATAGAGCGCTATGGAAAAATTGTTTAGAGGTTCTATATAATGTATAACGGTACGTGCGGAATAATAGAACACAATCATACATACTATATTTCTTGTTCTCGACATCATTTGCTAAACATTATTATTTACCTGATCAGGTTCTTCTTGTATATAGAAGCAATACCAAATCCGTAAGCTCTCCATAGTCCTACTTCATTCTGTCGACTGTCCCAGTCAGGTTCGCAGTTTTCTTTCTTATAACAGATCACATCAGGGCTATGTAACAATCAAAATCTCACATTACAAATAAACAAATATACACAAGTATGTATTCATAAGCTCGTATCGTAATAATAATACCTCTCGTACCGTTATACGTTACGTAGGGCCTGCAAGCAATTTCTCCAAACCGCTCTATCATGGGCAACTCGCTCAATCTCCTCCATGGAACTGAGACCGATGTTGTTTGTTTGCGTACGTTCTACTCAACCAATTTGATCATTCTTATTGTGATCTATAAACAACCTTTACCAAGAACTATTAGAACCGTTAAGCCCATACTAGTGTAGGACAGGCGCAACCGAAACAAAAGTTTTCGGCCTGCTGAGATCGACATTTCTTGCCTCTTTCTGCACAGTTTGTTTCAGCACGGCCTTTATAGAGAAGGCCGTGGTTTCACGGTCTCCTTATGTCGTCCTCTCTTTCTTGAACCCTCTGCATTCCACTTCAATGCCGACTTTGATATTCTTTGACCATTTCTTCTCAGGTGTATTGAACTGATGATCGGTTTCCGAGATAATGCACTCTCGGTCGCTTGATGTGCAGTGGTATTGTGAAGTTGTTTTAAATAGCATTATTATTATTAAAATAAAACACAGGTAAATATGAATAATGCCGTTTGATCAACTTTGATTGATTGAATGATTGATTGGGCCATCATTATTGCACTTCAGTGAGTAACCAGTTGACTCCGATCTTGTTCTTACACAGGGAGATCTCAGCAGCAGTGCACGAACTCCATAGCACCGACGAGGGTCACCGATGTACTTTAGAAGATGGTAAAATATTTTGAAGGAGTTTTATTTTTAAAACTTTCTAATTAATTTCGCCCGGGCAGCGGCTTTCTAGACTGTTCTTCTCAAATCTGAACTGCACATGGTTCTTTTACTTGCTCACCAACTTGGACATGGGACCTACGATTTATCGTTCGTCTCCGAACAAGTCTAGAAACTCCATCTTTCCTACATTGACATCAAGGATCAATAGCGATCAAGGATCAATAGACATCAAGGATCAATAGAGATCAAGGATCAATAGAGATCAAGGATCAATAGAGATCAAGTATCAATAGACATCAAGGATCAATAGACATCAAGGATCAATAGAGATCAAGGATCAATAGAGATCAAGGATCAATAGACATCAAGGATCAATAGACATCAAAGATCTCTTTAAAAATATTACAATTAATCGCTCCACAAGTGAAACAAAACAAGTACCTTTGTAGCGAGAGGCAAGCACATTACCTCAACACCCCAGAGACAATCTCTCACCTCCCCCTCCCCCAATACAACATTACCCAATCAGATAAACAAAACAGTATCGTTTCATTATAATAAAAAGTAATATAATCATTCCTCTCATACCGTTATACGTTACATAGCGCCTGCAAGCAATTTCTCCATACCGCGCTATCCTAGTCAACTTGTTTAATCTCCTCCATGGAACTGAAACCGATATTTCTTGCCGCTCTCATCAAAGTTCGTTTCAAGGTCTCCTTCGGTCGTCATCTCTTTCTTGAACACTTTGCATTCCACTTCAATGTCTGCTTTGATATTCTTTGATAATTGCTTCTAGTTTCATTACATTTTTTTGGGATAAAAAGACAGACAAACAGGACATACCTATAGAGGCTAAACATAACTGGAAAGTATGCCATGTAATCTAATACAGTGTTTTTGTGAACCCTTTGTAAGAATTCTGTTGTGTATTCCATATCTACATCCATCAGTAGCAACAAGGATGTCTTGTCAAGATCATCCACAGCCAACATCATACCTAAATAGAAAACATTTATGTGATATAGGTGAGTCTCAGCACAGCCAGGTCTAAATAACTAGATCAGACAACTGACCGGGAATCCTGACCTAGATCAGAGAAGGGGCTAGAAATTATGGATCAGTTATCAGTTATATGTGGACTATCATCATAGCACTCTGGACATGTCCATAGGTGCTCCGATTTCCGCCTCAGCAAATCCAGCAGCGTCCAGCAACCCAACACGCCAGTTCGATGTTGATTAATCAATCTCTTTGCATATTTAGTATGTCGCGTTTTCGGGCTGCACCAATATTGACACCCAACTCTTTCAATCTGGTCAGCGAGTGGGATTCACAGCCCTGAAATTCCTCTATATAGTTATAGATGTTTGATAGAACACTGCATGCTTTTTCCAAGTTTACTCAATTCTGTGAGTCTATGGTGATTTATTGGTGAAAAATATTCATAATATTGATATTCCTTATTTTTAAACTGAACTTATTGGATAATATAACTTTCAGTTAGCATTTTATGTTGATTGTAAAATGAATTCGTCTATATACACCAATACTGGAATGTGAGGTCACGTGGTGTAGTTGTGGTGTGATTTCCCATAATTCTTACCTGAGTTCGAAGGCCCATAAGTTTATAGTTGGCTGTGGTCTCAGACACTGGACCGATTGAGAGAATTAGAAGTGAAGTCGCCCGTGTGGTACCGGATGGCCCACAAGGTAAGCAAAGAATAGTACCACTGCAACCTATAAGACATGTCGTAAGAGGCGACTGATGTTGGACCTAGGGAAGCTACCCTAGTAAATAAAAAGCATCGCAGAAATCGGATGTGCTGGTCTACTTGTAGGCGCATAACTGGCACAACGTACAATCGCTTTTATACTCAGATCACATACAAATCACAAAGATTGGTTAACAAGTGGTCGATATGGAGCGTTCAAAGAAAAAGAAGAAGAAGAAGAAAAGAATTACTAAAATTCATCATCATCAAATAGCTTCTCCTGAGCAGAAATTCGCCACCCTAACAGTCCTTCAAAAATTGTCTCTCTCGTAGGTCAGATGTCGCGCCTCTGTAGTCAACATGCTTAAAGCATCAGTCACATCGTGAATCCATCTTCTTCACTGTCTTCCTCTTCTCCTAGTAAAATAACATATGCAACAACAAAAAATGAACAAGAAGAGACCACGACATAAGAAGAAAACGATGGAGAAAAAATGTAGAAGTAGAACTAAAAATAAACTAAAAATACTAGGAGACAACAAATGGGACGAGAAAGCTAAGAAGAGAGATGAATGGATGGGGTGATGTCTGCAGCAATCAACCTCAAAGGCTGAGAAAGCTGAATATATATATGGTCTTTTTCGTCTTTACAGACGTTTCTTTGACAAGTGTGTTACTGTGACGTTTTCCCACCTTATGTTTATTATTTTATCATACTTTATTGTATTCCTCTCCTATAGGTTACACATGGTCTGCAAGCAATTTCTTCATACCGCTCTATCCTGGGCAACTGATTCAATCTCTTCTATTGAATACAATACAGTAATTTCTCCATACCGCTCTGTTCTGGGCACCTAGCTCAATATCTTCCATGGAATGGAAAAAAGATACAAGATATATATTTGAAGATACTAACCATTGAAATACAACCAACCACCAATAGCATACAATAAAAAGAGATCAGGTACTAGAGCTAAGGGAAGACCAAGAAAAAGATGGATAGACAATATCAACACCACACTACATAAACACGGATACAACACAACAAGGGCGACTCTTCTAGCCCTAGAACGTAAATTAAAGCTCCCATTCCTACGCTTAACGGCAAGAGTGGACAGCCAACTACATCTTCCACCTGGGAATAGACAATAGACTAACCATTGCCACGTTGAAATGTCTCATTGGTGTAGATAAGCTTGACATTTAGATGTGCCTTATATTTCAACATGATACTGGTGACGGCTGTGACAATCTTATAGTCACCATCTTTGTCTAAGAAAACTACAACTCTCAGGATGACCTTCCCGTGGTAACCTAGAATTATAAGGTAAGAAATACATTATTTACGACAGAAAGCTAGAATTCAATGCAAAGAAATTCATGATTTATTACATGAAAACGAGAATTCTTTCACAAGAAGTACATTATTTACGACATGCAAAACTAGAATTCTATTCTAAGAAACACATTATTTACGACATTGAGAACTAGAATTCTATTCTAACAAATACATTATTTACTACATGGAAAACTGGAATTCTTCTTCTTCTTCTTCAGTGATCTCTGGTCATGTGCTTAGACTAGATTTCTATGATAACAAATATATGTTCTACTACATTCCCGAAACAAATTAAATCGTGAACCGAGCGACGCGATCCGGATTCAAACCTTTGGCTTTCAGAGCGCAAGTCAAGCTGCTTAACGAATTCGCCACAAGACGCTATGAATAAGATTTGAGTAGATGTGAAATGTTTATTACAGCTATGATATTCGAACCTTTCTGAGCAATCTTTACAGTGTGGGTTAGCGGCCCACTTCCCTTTCACTAATTAGTCCGTTTCACCTGAAGCGCTTATTCTAGCAACAGAGTCAAACCATTCTTTCCTATTCTTTGTCGTCCTCTGTATTGTGTTCCAGCTATGATTTATCGCTTTCATTTCCTGCTCTATTGTTTTCCTACTGGTCGTTTTGGGTCTTCCGCATTTTCGTTTACCCTCTGGTGTCCTTCTCAGTGCAGTTTTCGTGATAGTCTCTATGCGAATTACAAGTTCAATCCATCTCCAGCGTCTCTTTAGGAAGATGGTGTTCATATTCTCTTGTTGACACTGTGCAAGCAAATTTTGGTTGGAGATAGTACTTGGCCAAAACACACTTAAGATAGTTCACAAGACAAGTTGTATGAAAGGTGGAGAGTTTGAACATATCATCTACTGTCATTCTGTAACTTTCTGATCCGTATAGTAAAGTATTGGAGCGAAGAGCAAGACATATATTAGAGCCCCAGTTAAGCAATAGCCAGTTTGGGTTTAAGAGGGGTAAGAGCTGCACAGACGCAATATTTACACTATAGATTTCAAAACATTCGGTCAACGATTGACCTCAAATATCTCCATATTCATATCTCCACGTGATTTTTTGCATGTGGTGTTGTATTTCCGATGTCCCAACGATATCTAAAATTCAATGTTGCAGGTAGTGTACTTTTCTTGCAACGGCGAATTCCTTTGATCTTTTCAAATCTAGTAATTATTTGGTGCTGAAAGAAAATAATTTACCGTAAATTTTAAAAAATCACGTAGTTTCGGCATAGGCGTATATACAATTCGAATTTCGGAGGGTGAGATAACTCATATTATATAAATCATATAAAGTGTTTACTCACTTATTCTGAGTCCGATGAGTCAAACATATTGATGACTATTCTTGGCTGCACGAACGACAGTCCATCTTTGTCCCAGTAGTCATTTTCCTCCTTTAAGACATGGTCTTCGCATTTACACCAATAATCTCTGTCTATCTTCGACAGGGCGGCATATGTTAGTTCTTTCATATTGCTTAGCTTGAAAGTTTTATTTTCAGCTGCTACCAGTCCTTTAACTTTGGCCCAAATGAGTTCAATTGGGTTTAAGTGTGAATGATAAGGTGGTAGTCTCAAACACACATGACCATGCTGTTGAATCAACTTGTCTGTTTGGAATACCCTGGTCTTCTGTGATGTTTTAACAATAGATAGTAATTCAGGCTTCAAAACCCCCTCGTTAAATGGAATGTTCTCCTTTCTGAGCCAAAGTTTTATAGCATCTTTGTACTCGAAGATGTCGGGATTTTGTCTTCTTCTGACACAGTGTTGTGGTATGATGCGTTGTCCATTATCACGCAGGATGGTCTGTCTAGGGGCGGAAGAAGAGTATGTTCAATCCAATCTCTAAATATGTTACTGTTCATCTCGGTATTATAGTCCCTGTTGTCCGTATAATTGGAAGTGAAAATAAGTTCAGCATCTTTAATCAGCCCATTTTGTCTGCTGCCTGCATGTGCCATTATCAGACGTTGTCCTTTTCCACTAGGTACATATCGTTTAATTGTTCCATCGGATAACTGCCACACCTTTTCATTAGTGTGGTGATCATTGATCCAGGTTTCATCCACATACACAATATCGTAACCTTGATTACGCATTTCCCGTACTTCACGTAAATATTTACTTTTCAGACGTACTAAATGCGGCTTCTCGCAGATGACATTTCTCCCATTAGCGTACTTCCTAAAAGTAAAGCCGATGCTTCTAACAGTTCTCCATAACATTGATTTCGATACATCAATGTCATTGTGTATTCTTAACCTAATCTTTAGCTTTCTTAGTGTCACAATTTCTTTGGAATCGAACATTCTGCAAATTTCTCTTCTAATCACACCCCTGTCAAAATTGTCTACTACTTTCTTTCTGCCTTGAGTCAATGTATTGACTGTACTGACAGCTCCATTAACATTGAGTAATTTATGTAGATATCTTTTACTTAAGCCCAAAGCATGCATAGTTCTCTGTTCAGGATTTGATATACTCCGATACAGTTTTCCACGATTAGATTCTCTGATAAAATATTTATACATTTTCACAGCCACTGTATGTAGTGTAAGAAACTTGATTTTCATACCCATTGAATAACAAATCTAGAATACTAAACGTTTTGTAATACACCTTGCTCTGAAAACACAAACGGTAAATTGTAACTAAACACACCGGAAGGATCATTATACATTTTTTAAAGTGCGATAAAGCGATTAAAATCGGGAAAACCACGTGAAAAACGTGCAAGTCGTGGAACTTGCAACATCTCACAAATATGAAGGGGTAATACTTCTCATTATATGGTTGGCTAAGGAGATGGTCACTTTTATATACTTTACATAAAGACAATTTTAAACCATACGTTTGTTATTGAGTAAAAAAATATCAACCTCGGGACATTACGATCATTAAATCATATGCAAAGTTACAACAATTACGGTCAAGCGGTTGCAGAGATATTAAATTTTCCCGCGGAAAATCATTTTGAAACGCACTATAAGACAGATCTGCGAACAAACAATTGAATACAATCAAAGTAAACAACTTATATTTATAGACCAAGAAAAGGCATTCGATAGAGTAAACAGGTGCAAACTATGGAAGATCCTTGAAGAATATGGCGTCCAGGGACAACTATTAGGTAACATCATGGCCTTATATCAAGATAGACAGAGTACAGTAAGAACAACAGAAGGAATGACCGACTGGTTCTCCATTACATCAGGTGTTAGACAAGGTTGTGTCCTCTCACCACTACTCTTTATTGCATATATGGATAAAATAACTCAAGAGTCAAATTCAGATAATGATGAAATAAATGAACTGCTGTTTGCAGATGATCAGTGCCTGATACATCAAAATGAACAAGATCTACAACATCTTGAACAACAATTGTGTAAAACATGACATGAAAATCAACAACACTAAAACAGAAATAATGAATATGGGAAGAAAACATAATAATCTAGACATCCATGTCAATGGCACTAAAATAAACCAAGTGAAAGAATTCAAATACTTAGGAAGCATATTCACAGAAGACGGAAAACTGGATAGAGAGATAGAGGCTAGAGTACAAAAAGCAAATGCTGTAACCTACCAACTAGCCCCATTGTTAAGGCACCCAAAAATTCCACAGGCAGCTAAGCAACAGATGATCAACAGCATTTTTATACCTACTTTGTGTTACCAGAGCCAAACATGGACATTGAGCAAAGCGCAGTCACAAAAATAACTACATGTGAAATGCGTTGCCTGAAAAATATCCATCAACACAAGTAAAGACAGAATCACCAACATCAGCATAAGAAAGAAAGTTGGCACAAAACCGTGCTTGAATTACTCTACATAAATAAACAAAGAATGAAGTGGTTTGGCCACTTAATAAGAATGCATCCAAACTCCACAGTATACAGAGTCTTCTACAACAGAACATCGGGAAAGAAGGCAAGAGGAAGACCACGGAAAAGATGGTTTGATGGCGTAGTAGAATCTTGTGAAAGAGCAAAGATAACAATCACACAAGCCACCAGAACAGCGCAAGACAAAAACAGAAAACCACGACACTGGGCAACAACCCGGTAGCAGTGTGACGACAAAATAAGAAGAAGATAGTAAAGTTGACAGCACACAGCTTCGGTATATCTTGGTTCGAATCTCGTATTGGGCTGATTTCCAGATCATCCGAAGGGTCACGAATGCGCGTTGTGTCTTGTTAATCTGTTTTTAATGTCAGATCCAGCAAACCCCTTAGTCAGTCTGTTTTTTAATGTCAGATCCAGCAAACCCCTTAGCCTGTTTTTAATGTCAGGTCCAGCAAACCCCTTAGTCAGTCTGTTTTTAATATCAGAAACAGCGAAACCCCTTAGTCAGTTTTCAATGTCAGATCCAGCAAACTCCTTAGTCAGTTTGTTTGTAATGACAGACCCAACAAACCCCTTCATATGCATGTATCAACTAACTAACATATATGTTTCTACCTTTCACTGCCTTCTCATGCTGCTCAAGGAAGTTGATATAGCGTGACGATTTCTTGTAGATCATGAGTAAAACATGAATTGTGTTATCAATATCCAATGTCTCTCTGTAAGACTCCTGAAATAGTTGACATTATGATGCAATCAGGAAATATTATTTGAGAAACAAAGCGAAGACATAATAAATAAGATAGGCCTATCAATTCAATTCAGTCTAGCGTTATTATCATCATCATCATCATCATGAGTGACGGCTCCTTGTCATTTTTGTTGGTGGGACCAGTCAAAAATTTTCAGAAAAATCATGGCTATATTTTAGTATTTACTATTATTTGTCTATTCCGGGAAGTTATCTCCCTTTACTAGAATGTATATTATCGTACACAGACGTGTATTATCGTACACAGACGTATATTATCGTACACAGATGTATATTCATGGAAAGGGCTATTATCTTAAACTATTATGTGATGGTTAGTTAATTATTTCTGTTAGTTTCTATTGTTTTTATATATCGTTCGGTATTTATGCACCTGTACTACTTTTTAGCTCAATATCACAATTTGAATGTCCACCGGCTAGGTCGCGTAAGAATTTTCCTACTAGATGAATGACAATCACATATTTTTCTGTGCTAAATAACCAGCCAAGAGAGAGGTCAGAGGTCGCTATGTTAGTAGACGGTCTAAATAGACCACATTTACACTGGCCCTAAAAAATAATGAAACACAACAATGCTAAGGTTCATGAATCAGATTTCCATATGAATAAGAATTTATAAGGAAATCTGGTACATCCGTCTTAGCGGTGATATAACACAATCTTTCTCCCAACATTACGCTATCTATGCCAAACCTGGACGCTAGTATCAAACGATAGAAGAAAACTAGTCACTACAAAGATGAAGTGTCTATGCAGAATGATGGGAGAATCAAGAAGAAACCGGTTTAGAAATGAAGACTTCAAGGAAAAAGTGGGTACAACATCGATTCTAAACTTTATCAAGAAACAACAAATTAAATGGCTCCGCCACATTTGCAGATTACCAACAGACAGGTGCGGTTCAAAGAACAATGTTACTCGATATAGTGGATACAAATCAAAAAGCCGTCCAAGCAAAAGGTGGACCTCCGAGATGACAGAGGGAGGAAAAAACACTGTTTATGAAACGCCCACAAAAGCTCGTTCTATAAATCTCTTCTTATTCTGATCATGTGAGGTAAAACAGGATTAGAGAAAAAAGAAGAAAGTAGAAGACAGAGAAGTAATGTTTTACTCAAATGTGTATCACAATTTCACCACGGTGCAGGTATTCACACATGATAACTTCACCATATCACAGAATAGTCAATATTCACTGACATGAGTTCCTTCACACTATAACACATGATGGATTCACACATGATAACTTCACCATATCACATAATAGTCAATATTCACTGACATGAGTTCCTTCACACTATAACACATGATGGATTCACACATGATAACTTCACCATATCACAGAATAGTCAATATTCACTGACATGAGTTCCTTCACACTATAACACATTATGGATTCACACATGATAACTTCACCATATCACATAATAGTCAATATTCACTGACATGAGTTCCTTCACACTATAACACATGATGGATTCACTAATGATAACTTCACCATATCACAGAATAGTCAATATTCACTGACATGAGTTCCTTCACACTATAACACATGATGGATTCACTAATGATAACTTCACCATATCACATAATAGTCAATATTCACTGACATGAGTTCCTTCACCCTATAACACATTATGGATTCACTAATGATAACTTCACCATATCACAGAATAGTCAATATTCACTGACATGAGTTCCTTCACCCTATAACACATGATGGATTCACTAATGATAACTTCACCATATCACAGAATAGTCAATATTCACTGACATGAGTTACTTCACCCTATAACACATGATGGATTCACTAATGATAATTTCATCAGTTTAGATGGTCTCTGTTGTGTAGTGGTTAGACACTCGTCTCTTGTTCCAAAGCTACTCAGTTCGCTCCCTCGTAGAGCCATCGGGATATTTTTCCATAGATCACTGATCTCAGTGTAGGTGAGATCGAGTTCCTAGTCCTATCGGAGACGGACGATAAAACGTAGGTCCCGTGTTCAATTTGAGACGTAAAAGAAACATTGGTAGTATAAAATGGAGAAGAGCAGGCTGGAAAACTGATGCCCGACAAAATACATTTGAAAAATAAATAAATAAAATTCCTACAAAATACTTTCACCATCTTCTAAATTACATCGGGACCCTCGCCGGTGCTACTGAGTTTGTACACTGCCGCTGAGATCTTCCTATGTAAGAAAGAGACCGTAGCACATATTATTACTCATCGAAGTGCAATGATGATGGTCCTATCAATCAATCAACAGTTCACAAAATAGTAAATATGCACATACTTGAATTCACACAACGGACAACACATTAAGGATTCACTGACATTAATTAAACAGACTGATCTCGCCCTAGTAGTGCCGACGGGGCTCGTAGGGAAGCAAAGAATAGTACCACTACGACCTACAAGGCATGTCGTAAGAGGCGACTGATGTAGTACCTAGGGAAACAAAGAATAGTACCACTACGACCTACAAGGCATGACGTAAGAGACGACTGATGTAGTACCTATTGAAGATACCCGAGTAAATAAAAAGCATCGCTGAAATCGGATATGCTTTAAAGCTCAGAACATTGTTTGTGTCGGAAAGAAAGTACAGTCGCTCTTAGGCTCAGATTACATACAAATGACACAGAGTGGTTAACAAGTGGTCGAATTGGAGCGTTAGAAGAAGAAGAAGTGGAAGTAAATAAACTGACAATATAAAAACTAATGACTCACTTGAATTCCACCAAATGTTGAGGCAAGTCTCTTCTAACATACACCGGTGCAATTTCGTTCTTGTTTTCAAACTTACTACGTACAAAAGCAATCTCGTGTGCACCTCTCTCAGTACTCAAACACTGGTAAGTCCATACGAGAAACTCAAGATGGCTACCATTTTGTTCAGTTTCACTAAACCATGATGAAGTTCGTATTTGATTTATGGTGGCTAATTGTAACAGATGTCGACCCTGATGATAGAGAATGTATAAATGAAACTCTTCCTTAAAGCATAATGTTGTATTACTTTTTTAAAACTGACAACTAATAAGGTTTAATTTACTTATTTACCGAACATTTTTTTCATTACCTTACAACTATTTCATAAAAGGGTCCAAATGCGAAAAATTGATAGCTAGAAAGATTTGAACCAGGAGATTATTATGGTTAATACGTTTACCTTGTTCTACTCGTCGACCATGTTAATCAACAAAGCGATATGTTTATGCTTGCATTAGAAGCAATCGAAAATTTAAGTATACAAACTTGATATTATTATCATGTTCTTTTCATTGTCAGGATATCATCAGGAAGAATAAAATATAAGTAAATAGACTTGATATTATTATCATGTTCTTTTCATTGTCAGGATATCATCAGGAAGAATAAAATATAAGTAAATAGACTTGATATTATTATCATGTTCTTTTCATTGTCAGGATATCATCAGGAAGAATGTCTTGCGTTCTGAATGTCGTGGGTTCGAATCCAGCCCGCGTTGTTCTGTTCATCAGTGTCTTTCTTCCGGAGACCCTAATATTATTGCTGGAACTAAGTAGTCTGCGCTTTGCATAATACTCTTGACATGTGACTGGTCATCTCTGTGGAGAGAGACCGGGCAATATAGATACTCTTGACATGTGACAGGCCATTTCTGTGGAAAGAGACCGGGCGATATAGATACTCTTGACATGTGACTGGTCATCTCTGTGGAGAGAGACCGGGCGATATAGATACTCTTGACATGTGACAGGCCATTTCTGTGGAAAGAGACCGGGCGATATAGATACTCTTGACATGTGACAGGCCATTTCTGTGAAAAGAGACCGGGCGATATAGATATTCTTGACATGTGACAGGCCATTTCTGTGGAAAGAGACCGGGCGATATGGATACAACGCAATGAAGTCAATCCTTGGTCTTTACACAATTTTACGATGTGGTCATCTTCAACATGGCACATTATCTTTCTGGCCACTATCTTTTCCAGCAACTTGTCATAGACATTTTGTCAAGTGAGAATGCTGTATGTCCAGAGATCCTTTCACTGCTTATAAAACTGTGGTAAAAAGCTATCTAGCCAACCAGCAGCTATCAATTTTTAGTACACATTTTGTCGAGATCCGTCACAACACAACATCCATCGTAAACACCTATCTCGTTAAGCTGATGTGACGTCACTGGGCACCCATTATTAAAAAAGCATTCAATATTATATTGAATTCAATCAATCAATCAAGTGCCTTGCCGGTTTGTAGATGATCATGTTTTTCCACATTGGTCTGTCTCTGGTTATTGGTTATTGGTTATTGGTTACTAAACTGACGTCATTGCACTCCGGGCAGACCCATAGGTGCTCAGTCTTCCCCAACAAATATCGAAGAGTATGCATACTGATGGTTCCTGTGGCTCGCTGATTAAACACACCTCTTACTCTGCCTCTCAGGCATCCAGTTCGACTTGAACAACGGGTAACTCCAAACTGCTTAAATTGCTTGATCGATTCAACATCGATATTAGTGTCCTCATCCAACAGAGAGTCGCGAAACGACCGAAGAATATCCCCTTATCCATCTTCAACTCCCCAACAATCGATGCTGTTGATGCAAGCTTGTCCGCTCTCTCATTACCGTAATCACCCGCATGCCCAGGACAGTATATCCACGTAAGCCGCTGGAGGTTAGAAACTTCTATAGACGACATCCACTCATACCGAAACCTGCCCTTCTGGATCTTGTGAAGCATCGACTGAGAGTCAGATACAACAACTGCCCCAGTAAATGAAGTCCCATAAATCCAATGGAGGGCAGTAGTAACGGCCTCAACCTCCATCCTCATACTAGAAGTAGTTGTCCTGTATGCCCCACTTCGCTCTGCAACAACCCTACCATGTGCATTAGCCAAGAAACCCCAGCCGGATTTCTCACCACGTTGAACCGACCCATCGGTATATACAACAACATCATCACCCTTGCATTATCTTCTATCAGTTGCTTAACTGCGAGATCATCCTTCATATTGGTCCAATCTCTACATTCTCTTCCAAGAGTAATGATAACGTTGAGATAGTTCATCATGCTACCATCTGTTGGGATCCATTCTTCCCTTTTGGTAGAGTCGCAACCGTAGTCACCTGGCCAATTGTTCTCTCAGTCTGGGTCATCCACGACATGCCACGCTTGATTCTCGTGCCCTTAACATCATTAGTGTTCTTGTGAAGTGGATGTCTCTTATCCGAAGTAACCCGCATATATGCCTTGGTTTGGGCGATTGCATGACGGGAGCGTAGTGACAGAAGGCCAAGCATATATCTCATCTTCACAATGGGGGTATCTCTAGTGCAGCCCAGAACTATGCGCATACCTTCATTCTGAACCCGTTCGAGTCGTTCTCATTGTGATCTTGATATCGTAAGAATTCAGAGTCCCTGGTACAATACATCAACTCCATCACCGAACCATTACCGAACCACGATTTCAAGCCATCCGTAATTTTGTCCACCTGTCTACCTCTATCTCTCTTCCCCTGTATTTTGCCTGTTGTAACCAAATATTCTAAACTGCCCCTTCTAATTATATGTTCGAAAAACTCTGATTGTCTGCTTCTTATTCGATTGAATTCAATAGTAAAACGTAAATAAGTAAAATACAACATTACTTGTTGTAAGGTAGGTTTCGTAAAACCACAGTCAATTATAAACTCATACGACCAGTGGACTCAGGTAACAATTCTAGGAAATAAGACCCCAACCGTGGCGTGACCTCGCATTCCAGTAATTTTAATTTTAAAATCAACACAACATGCTAAATCAAGGTTATATTATATAACAAGTTCAGTTTAACAATAAGGAATATCAGTGTTATGAATATTTCTCATCAATAAATAACAACAGACTCATAGAAATGAGTAAAATTGAAAAAAAACTGGCAGTGTTCTATCAAACATATACATATAAACATATACATATACATATATCCAGCCCCCACCTCCCAAACTCAAACTAGGTCAGGTTCCCGGTCAGTTATGCGGCCCAATATTAGAGTTAGATGTGTGTAAAACAACTATTCATGATTTCGTGTTTGAATCTGTAACCGTTCAATCATTTTAATTCCCAACATAGACCCGTGACACTACCATATATGTCATTGACAACAATTATCTTACATAGACTAGTAACACAACCATATATGTCATTGACAACAATTATCTTACATAGACTAGCAACACTATCATATATGTGGCATTGACATCAATTATCCTACATAGACTAGTAATACTACCGTATATGTCATTGATAACAATTATCTTACATAGACTAGTAACACTACCATATATTTTATTGACATCAATTGTCTTACATAGACTAGTAACACTATCTATATGCTACCTTTATAGACTGTGCTTATGTGCTCTAAACTAATCTTTCCTGATTCGAAGAAAACGCTGTAGAATGCATGTTTGATCAAATCCCATATATGACAATGGTCCGACATGCTTGTATCCTGTAGAAATTTATGCAAAGACATTCTCCTTTAGGAAATGCTTTTGTTTTTCATGACAATGCACGTGTTCATGGAAAGATGACATAATGTGCGAAACAAGATAGAGAGAAATTTGAGCAGACAAACAAGCAGATAAACAATTGAGCAGACATACAGATGGACAGGCAGATAGACAGTCTGGTGGACAGACAGATAGATAGTTGAGCAGACAGACAAACGGACAGGCAGACAGACAGACCAGCCAGACCAATCAACCTATAGACAGACAGACAGTTGAACAGACAGACAGTTAGACAGACAGACAAGGGCCTTACCTTTTCAAAGAAACTTTTTTGATGTGTGTCTGGTAAGTGAGTATCCGCTGTGAAAATAAAATAGTATTTGTAAACAATTGAAATCATTGCAAATTTGTTTTTAACACCAGCAGAAAACTTGCAACAGCAAAACAGTCAATTTTTCGCTTACGATAAAAATTAACTTATTGACTTTTTCGTAAAACTTGACACTGTAACTCAGTTATTATTTTATCAACTCCTGGATACATTTTCACTACAATGTCTACTGAATAAACACAGGCGAGTGTCACTAGACACGCACTTGAGTGGAACCCGCAGGAAAACGGATTAGAGGACGTGCTAAACAGACCTGGAGACCAAGCCTTCTTTAAGAACTGAAGGGTGCTCGAATATTCTGTGAGGCCATAAAGAGAACAGCCAAAGATCAGGAAAAGTGGTGAACAACTGTTGAGGCTCTAAGTTCCTCGTAGAGCGGAGAGAGGAATAAGTAAGTAAGTATACTGAATGAGCCAGTTCACTGGATTTGCATCATTTTAAAAAATATTGCAAGTCATTATATCGGCACAGGAGGGCGAATGGGTTAATTAAACACTTTGTTTAAAAAAAAAACTATTTTGCCTTACGTAACAGGTTTCCTGGCAAAGAACATCATGTTAAGCTACAATTACAAAATAAACAAAGGAAAGATGGAAGTAGTTTGGAAATATATTAAGAATGCAGAAGGCCAAACGCCCACATGTGGTTCTGAAATTGAATCCCGGTGGCAAGAGGGTAGGGGAAGACCTAAAGAAACATGGAGACGAACTGTAGACAGAGAAAGAAACGGAAAAGACCTAAAATGAACTAAACTGGATTGTTCAAGAGAGATAATGTTAGATGTAATTTGCTGATGCCTCATGCTTCAATGGGGAGTTAAGAGATGAAAGAAGAAGTATCTAGTTTGACTGTAAACGACTCCACGTTCTACTAGATTTACATAACAATCTTAAAATTTAATAGCAAGCATATCAATGCATACATACGTGTCCCCAGTTGTGTAGAATGGGTCCACTTTCTTGAATCATTAATAATATTTGTAACTGACAACTTGTCTGTGATTTTGTTCTGTGTTAAATGATCAGTCATCTTCATATCTGATATAAGGACCTTCTCTTTGAATTTTAGTTTCTGGTTGAGATTAACAAGTTCATGAGAATTAGATCCAAGTGATATCATCGTGTTTAAATGTTGGCAATGAAATGAAGAGAAAACATAGCTGATGATAATTAGATAAGGAGATAAAATAGTTGATAATTAGATGAGGAGATTTCGCCCGTGTTACCCCGGGTCCTCAAGGGAGCTAAGAAAAGTATTACTGCGACCTATATGGCATGTCGTAAGATGCGACAAAGGTAGAAGCATAAAGAAGCTACCATAGTATAAAAAGGATCGCAGAATTTCGATGAGCTGATCTGATGATGATGCTCGTCCATCACGGGTGATGATGACCACACACATTTTCATCCAAGGGAATGTAGTTGCGCTATGTTTGTCTGTGTGTGCGTAGATGACTAGTGAGCCCGATACGGGCTTGAAATGTTCGTGTACAGTGTGGGCAAGGTATACTTGCACTTGTGGGAAGTTTTACTGCCTTTCTGTTTTGACGTTTTTGTTCCATCCGTGCTGTTCTACCTGCCTCGCAGGCCGAAGAACCGCGTCGGAGAAGTGTGCGCCAGGCTGATCCGTCTTGAGCAACATTCTCCCAGTTGTTGACATCTATGCCAAAGGATTTCATCGAGTTCTTGAGTATATCTTTGAATCGCTTTTTCTGACCACCCTGTGAGCGTTTACCGCTATGCAGCTAACCATAAAAGAGTCGTTTGGGTATTCTTCAATCTGGCATTCGAGCCACATGTCCTGCCCATCGTGTCTGGGACTGCATTAAGATTGTATAGATGTTTGGGAGAGCAGCTCTTTTTAGGACCTCTGTATTTGGGATCATATCCTGCCATTTGATTGTCATTATTTTTCCAAGGCAGACTATGTGAAAGTGGTTTAGCTTCCTAGCGTGTCTCTGATATATAGTCCAAGTTTCGCATGCGTGAAGAAGGACTGGGAATACGACAGCTCGTGCTGGTCTACTTGTAGGTGTATAACTGGCACAACGTATAATCGCTCTTAGATCACATACAAATCACAGAGTGGTTAAACAAGTGTTCGATATGGAGCGTTCGAAGAAGAAGAAGATTAGGTAATAACATAGTTGATGATAATTAGATTAAGAGATAAGATAGTTGATGATAATTAGATTAAGGGGAGACACCAGAAATAGGGTTGTATTTTAAATTCACAGAAAAACTATCAAACATATTGTCCTCATTTGCACCTGTTCAAACAGGCATCGTTTCGATGATAAACAGCGATTAGTGTATGCACTGTAGTAGTTATTTAAAAATAATTAATTTTCTTAAAATATATTGTAAAACCATTCATCTGCAGTGGATTTCAAACATATGAAGTGCTAAGAATGCTAAACTTGCATATGATGTACATATCACCCATAGCTATAGCGTGAACCTCCAGAAAATGTCTAACTCAATTGGTTTTGTAGATATGGATTTTGCAATGTAACCCTTCCAAATTAAAAAAAATTTCAAATTAGAAAAGCAATATCTCTGCTTATATACAGTTTAGACAAAAGTGGAGGTTCACGCTATAGCTATGGGTGATATGTACATCATATGCAAGTTTGGCGTTCTTAGCACTTCATATGTTTTTGAAATCCACTGCACGATGAAGTGGGTTTTTTTTACAATATATTTTCAAGAAAATTAATTATTTTTAAATAACTAACTACAGTGCATACACTAATCGCTGTTTATCATCGAAAACGATGCCGTTTGCAACAGGTGGCCAAATTGTAGGACAATATGTTTGATAGTTTTTTTTTTCTGTGAATTTTTAAAAATACAACCTATTTCTGGGTGGGTCTCCGCCTTAAGAGATAAGATAGTTGATGATAATTAGATTAAGAGATAAGATAGTTGATGATAATTAGATTAAGAGATAAGATAGTTGATGATAATTAGATTAAGAGATAAGATAGTTGATGATAATTAGATTAAGAGATAAGATAGTTGATGATAATTAGATTAAGAGATAAGATAGTTGATGATAATTATATTAAGAGATCAAATAGTTGATGATAATTAGATTAAGAGATAAGATATTTGATGATAATTAGATTAAGAGATAAGATAGTTGATGATAATTAGATTAAGAGATAAAATAGTTGATTATAATTATATTAAGAGATCAAATAGTTGATGATAATTAGATTAAGAGATCAAATAGTTGATTATAATTAGATTAAGAGAACAAATAGCTGATGATAATTATATTAAGAGATCAAATAGTTGATGATAATTATATTAAGAGATCAAATAGTTGATGATAATTAGATTAAGAGAACAAATAGCTGATGATAATTATATTAAGAGATCAAATAGTTGATGATAATTATATTAAGAGATCAAATAGTTGATGATAATTAGATTAAGAGATCAAATAGCTGATGATAATTATTTTAAGAGAACAAATAGCTGATGATAATTAGATTAAGAGATCAAATAGTTGATGATAATTAGATTAAGAGATCAAATAGTTGATGATAATTAGATTAAGAGATCAAATAGCTCATGACAGTTAGATTAAGAGATCAAATAGCTGATGATAATTATATTAAGAGATAACATAGCTGATGATAATTAGATTAAGAGATCAAATAGCTGATGATAATTAGATTAAGAGAACAAATAGCTGATGATAATTAGATTAAGAGATCAAATAGCTGATGATAATTAGATTAAGAGATAAGATAATTGATGATAATTATATTAAGAGATCAAATAGTTGATGATAATTAGATTAAGAGATCAAATAGCTGATGATAATTAGATTTAGAGATCAAATAGTTGATGATAATTATATTAAGAGATCAAATAGCTGATGACAGTTAGATTAAGAGATCAAATAGTTGATGATAATTAGATTAAGAGATCAAATAGTTGATGATAATTAGATTAAGAGATCAAATAGTTGATGATATATAGATTAAGAGAACAAATAGCTGATGATAATTAGATTAAGAGATCAAATAGCTGATGATAATTAGATTAAGAGATCAAATAGTTGATGATAATTATTTTAAGAGAACAAATAGCTGATGATAATTAGATTAAGAGATCAAATAGCTGATGACAATTAGATTAAGAGATCAAATAGTTGATGATAATTAGATTAAGAGATCAAATAGCTATGATTAGATTAAGATCAAATATATTGATTAGATTAGAGATAACATAGCTGATGATAATTAGATTAAGAGATAAGATAGTTGATGATAATTATATTAAGAGATCAAATAGTTGATGATAATTAGATTAAGAGATCAAATAGCTGATGATAATTAGATTAAGAGATCAAATAGTTGATGATAATTATATTAAGAGATCAAATAGCTGATGACAGTTAGATTAAGAGATCAAATAGTTGATGATAATTAGATTAAGAGATCAAATAGTTGATGATAATTAGATTAAGAGATCAAATAGTTGATGATAATTAGATTAAGAGAACAAATAGCTTATGATAATTAGATTAAGAGATCAAATAGTTGATGATAATTAGATTAAGAGATCAAATAGCTGATGATAATTAGATTAAGAGATCAAATAGTTGATGATAATTAGATTAAGAGAACAAATAGCTGATGATAATTAGATTAAGAGATCAAATAGCTGATGACAATTAGATTAAGAGATCAAATAGTTGATGATAATTAGGTTAAGAGATCAAATAGTTGATGATAATTAGATTAAGAGATCAAATAGTTGATGATAATTAGATTAAGAGATCAAATAGCTGATGACAGTTAGAAAACTAATATAGCACTTATACTAAATCGATACGATTCTACCGACAGAGAGAAGAGATATAGAGATTGTTAGTTAATTTCATATCCTTTTGCGAATCAACCCCAGCTTTTTTAACGATGTTTGTGATTTTTCTAGGCATTATTACGTTCAGTAGTTTGCCATTGCTTACTGAACGGGTGGTGCTATCGTCCTTTTGTAAAATCTTAAGTTTACCGAATCTATATTCTTACCTCAATGGTTCTATTAGTTAGAAAGATGTCCACTTGAAAGGTATAGGACGATATTTTGATAGGATGCAGCGTTAGGGCATTCTCTTCATTTCTAACAAGGCCCTTTTTGAAGGAACTGAATGGATCCCAGGCATCGTGATAGTTTTGGTAAAATTTGCTTCTCATCTGAAACATTTCAGTGGTAGTATCTAGTAAAGACAGAACTATGTATGCGACATTGTGTATGTTTTAATATATGTGTGGGGGTCTCTATGTGTGGGGGTCTTTATGTTTGGGGGTCTCTATGTGTGGGGGTCTCTATGTGTGGGGGTCTCTATGTGTGGGTCTCAGTTCTCTATATGTGGGGTCTCTATGTGTGGGGGTCTCTATGTGTGTGGGGTCTCTGTTGCGTAGAGGTGTGGTGCTCGCCTCTCTTTCCAAAAGTAATCGGTTTGCTCCCTCGTGGAATCGTCTGGATATTTTTCCAGAGATCCTGATCTCAGTGTAGGTGAGATCGAGTTCCTAGGCCTATCGGAGACGGACGATAAAACGTAGGTCCAGTGTTAAATTTGAGCGCGTAAAAGAACCCTTGGCAGTTCAAAATCGAAAAGAGCAGACTGGACAGCCGATGTCCGGACACAATTCATTAGAAAAGAGCAGACTAGACAGCCGATGTATGAACACACATTCATATGAAAAGAGCAGACTAGACAGCCGATGTCCGGACAAATTCATTTGAAAAGAGCAGACTAGACAGCTGATGTCCGGACACAATTCATTAGAAAAGAGCAGACTAGACAGCTGATGTCGGACACAATTCATTAGAAAAGAGCAGACTAGACAGCCGATGTCTGGACACAATTCATTAGAAAAGAGCAGACTAGACAACCGATGTCCGGGAACAATTCACTAGAAAAGAGCAGACTAGACAGCCGATGTCCGGGCACAGTTCATGAGAAAAGAGCAGACTAGACAGCCGATGTCCGGACACAATTCATTTGAAAAGAGCAGGCTGGACAGCCGATGTTTGGACACAATTCATTAGAAAAGAGCAGACTAGACAGCCGATGTCCGGGCACAGTTCATGAGAAAAGAGCAGACTAGACAGCCGATGTCTGGACACAATTCATTAGAAAAGAGCAAACTAGACAGCCGATGTCCGGATACAATTCATTAGAAAAGATTTTTTTAAATACAGTCACTACAAAATATCTTCTATATCTTCAAAATTACATCGGTGCCCTTTTATCGGCTAACAAGACTGGGAAATATCGGGTGCCATTTTTATCTGCTAACAAGACTGGGAATATCGGTGCCATTTTTATCTGTTAAAAAGACTGGGGAATATTGGGTGCCATTTTTATCTGCTAAAAAGACTGGGGAATATTGGGTGCCATTTTTATCTGCTAAAAAGACTGGGAAATATTGGGTGCCCTTTTTATCTGCTAAAAAGACTGAGGAAAAAGCCGCATACCCCAAAAGGTGCTGTTCTGTTAAATTTCGGACGGGAAGAGGCTCCAAGGTAGACCACTGCTCAGTATTTTCTTTTCCGATCCAGAAGCTCTTGAACTTTTAGCTCTTCGGCTTGGTGTCATGGACATCGTAATCCTTCGGTTCGGTGCCACGAACACCGTAAATCTGGAGAACCTGGGGCTTTTCTGCCAGCCCGCGGAAATGAACCGCACTAACATGGGGCTTGTCACCCCTAGTCCAACGCGCTACGAACGCGCTGGACAGGAGGGCAACACTGCTCAGTATAATGATATATGCAAGGCCTCAATGAGAAATGTTTCTATCGGTCTCAACAGATGGAAACAGATTTGATCTTGATCGAATTATGTAGAAAACAACCTGAATGAAAGGTGCAAAATTTGTTGAATAGAGACATAGGGATGAGCTAAAAGACAAGAAAGACAAGTGCAAACCCAGAAGTAGTCACAGTAACACACATGTCAACTGCCCGTCTGTAAGGACGAAAAGGACCACATATTAAAATATATATGATGTAAAGACATATATACAAGCTTATATATGGTTAAGGTGCTGAATGAGATCAAGACACAGAGAAAGCTTAACATCAATATAAAAAAGAGGCAGTCATCATTTTTCTGGCATGTGATGAGGAGGGAAGGTTTAAAACACATTGTGACAACCGGTAAAATCGAGGGTAGACGAGACAGGGGAAGACAGAGAGAGAAAATGTTGGATAGCCTGACTTCATGGCACGGTAGAGCGTCAACATCTGAATTGATAGCAAACACCAACAACAGAGATTTGTGGAGATCCATGATCGCCTACACCAGCCGGCACGGCACCTGATGATGATGATATATGGTTCAGCTGACCTACCTCTGCGGCTGAAGTACAAACTATATGTAGCTTCTGCTTAATGCAGCGGCCTAGTTCCGTATCCTCGTGTTGAGTAAACGTGGAGTTAATACAATCTTGGAGATAAGGAGCTATAGCTGTAACTAACTGGTTGCTCATTGCGATTCCAGGTCCACCCATGCAGTATGGACCAGAGAGTCCCAGCTTGCCTAAGATCAAAAGAGATAAAAATACACAAAGAACACTATGTGTGTCGTCATCTGTAGCAAAATATCAAGATCTTCTACAAGTCAGATAAACTTCATGTGTGTGTGTGTGCGCAGTATTTAATCTTCTTCTTTTTCTTCTTCTACAGCTTTATGAACATTTGAAATTCATTGACGATCTATATATTACCGGCCTCCACTCAGTTATATTCTTAGTCTTCCCTTCCCAGTTGTTGACTCATAGTAACTCTAGATCTGCTTCAATGTTATCTCTTCATTGCTTCTTTGATCTAGCTCTTCCTTAAATCTGTTGTATATGCAATCGTAAGTTCTCTATTCTCTGCCATTCATTATGTCCTATAGTCCGTTCAACTTGTCATGCCCACAGATACAAATTTTTATCTTTGTAACCATTTGATGAAATATTTTTAAAAATCGCATGTGAACTACACATGTTCCCGACGCTACAAAATATTTTTGCCATTCAAACAATCATACTATCTAGAAGTTTCCTTCTTTGTGCTATATATTTAACACGTCCATAGGCATGGTTGGAGAACACTAAAGTTTACAGCTATTTAATACATTGATGACAAAAATAGCAACATTCAGGATGAATGTTCCATGTTTTTTTTTAACAATTCTTGCATTTCCCATGCACCAAATAGACTCGGGCTTTAACATGGTAAACAAATGACGTCATTAGTGGGAGATAGACTTTTAGTTAAAGGCGTATATCGAAATTAGTGTGAAGCTATTGGGTCATATTGTTGACTTCTCAAAAAAGACATTGATATAACATTTCTAATTTTAAAAAAATAACTATTACCTGAGCCACTAGAGCAGCGCAAGATATAAACAGAAAACCACAACACTTGGCAACAACCAGGTAACAGTGGAACGACAAAAGAAGAAGAAGAAGAAGTTATTCTAACTATAATACCTTTCTCTGCACCTTTTCCAGATCCTGGTTGACCTATATACAAAAACTTGCTGGAGTCAATAGACTTCAGATATGGAACAAGCTCTTCAACATTAATGTACAGGTCATCGTCTGCTCGGACTATCCACTGTCAGAGAAAGAAAAGTAATAACATCAGCTGGAGATTATTCCTTTTTTGTGTCAATTATGTGAATATATGGTATACTTACTTACTTCTGACTTATTCCTCTCTTCTCCCCGTGAAGCATACGGCCCCAACAGTTGTTCGCCACTTTTCTTGATCTCTAGCTGTTCTCTTTATTGTCTCCCAGGATAGTCGAGCACCCTTCAATTTCCCAAGAACATTTCGTCTTCAGGTCTTCTTATGACGTCATCTTTTCTGTTTTCTGGTTCCACTCAAGTACTTGTCTAGTGACACTCTTCTGTGTCTTCCGAAGGGTATACCAGACCCATCACCATTTTCTCCTTTTAACCTGGATCATCCTGTGTTCCTGTCCTGTTATTATCCACAGGTCTGTGTTTTCAACTCTATTATACCATCTCAATCTGAGAATACGCCGAAGACATTCGTTGGACAAAGGTCTGAATTTTATTTGTATTTAACTTGGTGACTCGCAGTATTAAAACAGTATTAAAGAAAATCAAAAAGAAAAGAAACAACATGACAAAAAAATGGTTTGAGAAGTTATTTATAGAAATATACATCCTGGCAAAGAGAAGTTATTTATGGAAATATACATCCTGGAAAAGAGAAGTTATTTATAGAAATATACATCCTGGCAAAGAGAAGTTATTTATAGAAATATACATTCTGGCAAAGAGAAGTTATTTATAGAAATATACATTCTGGCAAAGAGAAGTTATTTATGTAAATATAAATTCCTGGCAAAGAGAAGTATAGGAGACAACGTGAAGACGTATTCCGGTTTTAATAGACGATTTCAACATGATGCAGCTGGAGGAGGGACATGATGCCAGCGGAGGAGGACATCTGACCTATGAGAAAAAAAAAATACAAAGCTCTGTTAAGATGGCTCAGCAACTCGCGACAAGCTACTGGATGATGATAATAATGATATGAATATTAAAGAACTGTTAATTATAAAATTATTATTATTGCCTCATAATCTTGAGCATAGTGTTTGCTGATGTAGTAAATCATAGCAAATGATTTCTTCTGGCAGGTAGTATTCTCCTCAACTCCATCAAGCTGCACAACATTCAAATCACCTGCCAAACAAGAAAGAAACACCTGGTTACAATAAAGACATAATTAGTTAGTTATGGTTATTTTTGGTTATTGGTTATTTAATCGACTTAATAGAAATTCGGGTTGGCCCATATTTGCTCAGTTTCTTCAAGTAGATGTCGAATAGTGGACATTTAGAAGTTTCCCCTTCTCAGGAATACACCCAGATCAACATAAAATCTTTCTCAGAACTACATCCATATCAACGCAAAGTCATTTTCAGGAATACACAGATATCAACATACAATCTTTCTCAGAACTACATCCATATCAGCGCAAAGTCATTGTCAGGAATACACAGATATCAACATAAAATCTTTTTCAGAACTACATCCATATCAACGCAAAGTCATTTTCAGGAATACACAGATATCAACATACAATCTTTCTCAGAACTACATCCATATCAACGCAAAGTCATTGTCAGGAATACACAGATATCAACATAAAATCTTTTTCAGAACTACATCCATATCAACGCAAAGTCATTTTCAGGAATACACAGATATCAACATAAAATCTTTTTCAGAACTACATCCATATCAACGCAAAGTCATTTTCAGGAATACACAGATATCAACATAAAGGCCTACTCAGGACTACACCTATATAAGCGCAACGATGTTCTTATGACTACACCCAGAGCAACACAAAGACCGTCTCAGAACTGCACTCAGACCAACACAAAGTCTTTCTGAGCACTGCACCAATATCAACGAAAAGTCCTGCTCAGAACTGCACTCAGACCAACACAAAGTCTTTCTGAGCACTGCACCAATATCAACGAAAAGTCCTGCTCAGAACTGCACTTAGACCAACACAAAGTCTTTCTGAGCACTGCACCCATATCAACGAAAAGTCCTTCTCAGAACTGCACTCAGACCAACACAACGTCTTTCTCAAGACTACACTCAGACCGACACAAAGTTTTTCTCAGGAGTACACTCAGACCAACACAAAGTTTTTCTCAAGACTACACTCAGACCAACACGAAGTATTTCTCAAGACTACACTCAGACCAACACAAAGTTTTTCTCAAGACTACACTCAGACCAACACGAAATTTTTGTCAAGACTACACCCAGACCAACACAAAGTATTTCTCAGGACTACACTCAGACCAACACAAAGTCTATCTTAGGACTACACCCAGACCAACACAAAGTCTATCTCAGGACTACACTCAGACCAACACAAAGTCTATCTTAGGACTACACCCAGAACAATATCTTCACTTATGATATTTTATATCTTAACTCTCCACCCTCATAGTTCACCGGTGAAAAATGTTTTATTCCGTCATCTGTCTATTCTTAAGTCAGATCCTGAGACTCGTTCAGTCTTCCCAAACTATCCTTTGGGGCTTACAGACGGACAGAAATCTTAAGGATATGTTGGTACACAGTCGCCTTAAGTTCAAGATCCAGAGTTATTTTAGCACTGTCCAGTGTGGCCGTCGGCGTTGCAATACATGTGCTTATGTAATACAGACCCGTACTGTATCTTTTCCTAAAGCCACGTTTGTTATTGAAGATGGTTTCACATGCGAGTCCCGAAATATAATCTAAGCTATCATTTGCAAGCGGTGTGCTAAGGCATATATCGGCGACACAGGCAAAATGCTCAATGACCGTTTCTGCTAACACTTGCGCGATATACGTCAATGCTCTGTGACCCTTGTAGCCACTCATTTCAATGGAACTGACCATTTGGGAGCTCGTGACGTCCAGGTCACGGCCATCCGATCATGTTCCTCTGATGATCGTGGTCGATTTGCTCTGGAGAATCGTTTTATTTCGTTCTATGGTACCTTCCGATCTCATGGACTCAACGCTCTACATTCTTATGCTTCTTAGTACATTCTCTTCTCATGCTCCATATTTTATATGTGTATATGTTAAATGTATATAAGTCATAGATTTACTTCATTTTTTATCGTTTCTCTTCTTTTTCTACTTCTAGTTTTTCTTCATTTATTTCGATATTCGTTTTTAGTCACATATTTTCATTCATTTTCTGACCTTAGTATCTTTGTCAAAGTCTATATGTAGTGTGCTGTAAAATTCGTCACTCCTGTTGTATTGTTTGCTTGTTAAAGGCATTTTGATCGAAACGTTGCTGGGTATTGTCATTGTCTTTGTATTTTGTAAAACTACAGTACTTTGTTTTTACGTGTTTCGGCATTCTACATAGTTTTACGTGTTTCGCCATTCTACATAGTTTTACTACAGTCTCCATCTTCATTGCACTCCGGACATGTCCACAGGTGCTCCGATCTCCTTCGCAAAATCTCCAACATCGTCCAGTGACTGACCGTACCGTTAATTTTGATTGATAAGTCTACTTCTATACCTGTTGTGCTGTCCTTTTCTGGCCAAGCTAATCTTCAAACCCAGCTCTTGCAATCTAGTAGTTGATGGGGATTGGTTTAAATGAAAATATTATTTGCGGTCACATTCTATGAGAGCTTTCAAAATATATTTCGCACTATCCATCGGCTGACCATCTGATATAGCGGCAGAGTCAGCCAGTCTGCTCTCTCATTGCCAACGACACCCATGTGTCCCGGAACGAAGATAATTGTAATTCTGCAATTGTTGACACTTGTAGTGATTCAGTACATTGCCAGCGCCCCGTACCAGCCTCCACCATTTGGATCATACTCAATGAATCACTCAAAATGCACGCATCAGTATCGTTTTGTGACTCCAGAGTAGTGCCCTAGCGCCACCGCCAGTACCTCCATTGTCATTTCGTAAAATATACCAACTAAACAAATGTTGAATATGCTGTAGATCAGTGTTTCCCAAAGTGGGCGCTGAAGCGTTCTAGGGGGGCGATAGTGGGTTCAGAAGAATTGGGGGTGTTCAGGCGATTAGGGGTCAGTGGCTCCTTAAAGAAGACATTATTAATCAATATTTTAAAATGAATTATTTTCGTGATTTTGCGATTGAATAATCATTTAAAATTTGAATTCTGCATTGCAATTCCCCTATGCCCGTCTTACACGATCCATTTTTTCATCAATTTTCTATTCCATGAATATAATCATTTGAAAATTGACCACGTATTACAGAAATATATATCAATTTTCTATGTCAACGAGAAAATAGAGCATGTATATATGTGGGAATATATCCATTCCTTGATAAACAATAAGGCAACGGGTGACGACAACATTACTGCAGAAATGCTCAAAGTGGCTGATGATACAACTATTAACCAGGTGCAAGAACTATTTAATAAAGTATGGGAAGAAGAAACTGTCCCAGATCAATGGAAAAAGGGAATAATTGTTAAGATCCCCCAAAAAGGTGATCTCAAAGATTGCAACAACGGGAGAGGGATCAGCCTATTATCAGCCATGACCAAGACTTTCTGCAAAATCATTCTTAATAGAATCAAAGGAGCAGTGGACACAACCCTGAGAGAAGAGCAAGCTGGTTTTAGACCTGAGAGAAGCTGCTTAGACCAAATAATTACCCTACGACTAATCTTGGAGGAACATATTGAGAAGCAACAACCACTTATACTAAATTTCATCGATTTTAAAAAGCCTTTGAAAAAGTCTACACAGAATCTCCCTGTAGAATATTCTGACATGCTATGGAATACCAGACAAAATAATAAACATTATTAAGAGCCGCTATGATGGTTCACAGTGTGCAGTTCGCACTGATGGTGGTTTATGGTTGCAACCGGAGTAAAACAAGGCTGTATTCTATCTCCGCTATTATTTGGAGTGGCCATTGACTGGGTGATGCGAAAATGTTGCAGGGGCGAAACTGGCATCGATTGGGTAGAAAATAGTCAACTAGAAGATTTGGATTTTGCAGATGATATTGCCTTGTTAAGAAGAAACAATCAAGGTATGCAAAGAAAAACAGACAACTTGTCATCTATAGCATCAAAAGTTGGACTGCAGATAAACTAAGAAAAAACAAATATAATGAAGGCACCTATGGCAAGTAATGCAGATATCACCCTGGAATCTAAAATGATAAAAATAACAGAGCAGTTCACCTAATTAGGTAACAATTTTGATTGCACAGGAAATGTTAAAAAGAAATTATGATACGAATTGGCAAAGCAACATCAGCTTTTAAAAGTCTAAATAAAATATGGAACTGCAAATTATATTGTATTAAAACTAAATTACGAATTTTCAATTCAAATGTTGTATCAATCCTAACATATGCTAGGAGAGTTGGAAAATGACTAACGATATAGAAAGTAAGTTGAATGCATTTGAAAATAGATGTCTGCGAAAATGAATATAAAATGGAATGAATTCAGGAGAAGTGATGAAATCAGAGACATGTCTGGTCAACCACTAGTGACAACTGTTATAAGAAAGAGAAGATGGAGATATGTTGGACACACCTTGAGGAGAAATGATCAACGAATATCAAAGCAGGCATTGAAGTGGCATGCAAAGGTTCAAGAAAGAGAGGTCGACCTAAGGAGACCCTGAAACTAACTTTGCTGAGAGAGGCAAGAGGTATCGGTCTCAGTTCTATGGAGGAGATTGAGCGAGTTGCCCAGAATAGAGCGGTATGGAGAAGTTACTTGCAGGCTCTATGTAACGTATAACGGTACGAGAGGAATTATTATTATTATATATGTGGGAGGGGGGCGTTGACAAACTGTTATAATGTGGAAGGGCGCGTTACAAAGTTTATGTTGTGCAAAGTGGGCGGTGGTCCGAAAAAGTTTGTTAATCTATGCTGTAGATTCACAACAGTTGACTTTCGATATTGAAATAAGCTTTAATCTGACGTCAAACATATTTATAAAAATTGAACGTAGTGACACGGATACAACACACTAGCTAACAAAGTCTTGGTCATGCGCCCGTTTGCCTGTCTCTTTGGCTATGTGTCTCGGAGTGCTACATTAGTTTCCAATTGACATATAACTCTATTTTTAAGCTTAAAAAGTCTGGATAGTTACATTTCCTTCAGTACTTCACATTATGTTAGTTTGCAATAAAAGTCAATTTATGTTTGCATAAAATAGTGTGTCATTCATCAGATTTTTTGTTTTGTAAGTTAAGAAATCTATAGCTTTATTTGCACTTATACATGCGGGGTTGAAAATGTGTTACAAAATTAATTCGACCATAGTATGTGTATATTTTAACGCGGTAGTTAATTGGGGCGTATGTGGCTTAGCGATAGTCAGCTCGATCACAACAAAAGAGTACCTGGTTCAAACACCGCGGCGCGCACTTTGGAAGCAAATTTGTTCCCATGGATTTTTATCTAGAGTAAAATAGACCCAACCGTTCAGAAAGCAATGGAAAAGTACTGAACGTATAAGTGGTGCCTAGAAAAACTACGACTCGTTTACTGTATGTGATTGATGGTGACGTCATGTGAAGGATATGCCCCACGGTTTTCAATATTAGTTAATAAGTCATGTGTTCTATACATAAACTAATCTTACATTTATAACTTTTCTCTATGAGATATCAAGTGTGTATTCTATACACAAACTAATCTTACATTTATAACTTTTCTCTATGAGATATCAAGGGTGTATTCTATACACAAACTAATCTTACATTTATAACTTTTCTCTATGAGATATCAAGCGTGTATTCTATACACAAACTAATCTACATTTATAAAATTTTTTTCATGGATATCATGATTTACACAAACTAATTTATTTATAACTTTTCCATAAATTTAAGGGTTTAAAAAAACTTTCAATTTTTTTAAATTTCAATGACATACACAAAATAATCTCATTTTTCTTTTTCTAGATATCAGGGATTCTATAAAAAACTTCAAATTTTTAACTTTTTTATATATCGGGTTTTTTCATACACAAACTTTCAATTTTTCCAGAGATTCTATTCATACCATTTTTTTATAATTTTCTCTATTTAAAAATTTTTCTTGGAAATTTTTTATTTTATACAAAATAATTTTTAAATTTTTAACTTTTCTATGAGATTCATGTATTCTAACACAAACACATTTATAACTTTTTCATGAGATACAGTGTTTCTATAACCAAATTAATCTTTTTATAAAATTTTATGAGATTATGGTATTCTATCACAAACAATCTTAAATTTTACTTTTCCATGAATTAGTGATTCTATACACAAACAAACTACATTTTAACTTTTTCAAGTTTTTATTTCTAAAACTTTTTACATTTTAATTTTTCAGAGACAATGTACTTACACAAATTCCATTTATAATTTTTCAGAATTCATTTTTCTACACAAACAATCTTTATTTTAACTTTTTTTAGAGAAAGTCAGTTTTATACACAAAATAATTTTTAAATTTATAATTTTCTCTAAGAGATATTGTATTCATACACAAATTTTTTTTTATAATTTTTCTAGTTCAATTTTTTTTAAATACACATTTAAACCCCCCATGAGATCAGGTTTAAAAAATAATCTAAATTTTTTAAAACTTTTTCTTGGGAAACAAGGGGTATTTATACACAAAGTCCTTTTTCTTTTTAAAAACAGCCTTTTTTTTAGAGATTCAAGGTGTATTTATACACATCTCTACATTTATAACTTTTCATGAGACAAGGGTATTTTTACAAAAAATTTTACATTTATCCCCTTTTCTTTTGAGAATTATTCTATACACAAACTTTCTTTATATTTAGAGATTCAGTGATTTATACACAAATTCTTTTATAACTTTTCTAGATTCAGGATTTTATACACTTTCAAAAATTTTTTTTTCCATGGGTATCAGTGTTTTATACACAAAATTTTTAATTTTCCCCAAAAAAATTTAAAAAATTTTTCTAGAATCATGGATTTATACACAAATTTTTAAATTTTTAATTTTTTTCATGAGATATCAAGTGTTTCTTTTAAAAAATTCTTTATTTTTTAATTTTCTTATGGGTGTAAAGGGTTTTACACAATAATCTAAATTTTTTTCCATGAGTCAAGGGGGTTTTTATACACACTTCTTTTTAAAATTTTTTATGATTCAAATGTTATTCTATACACAAACCCAATTCATTTTAAAATTTTCATGAGATTTAAGTGTAATTTACAAAGTTTTCATTTTAAATTTTCCCAAAAAAGGACCAAACTTTTCAGCACTTTTTTTCTGGTTCATGTTTTTTACACATAAAACTTTTATAAATTTTTTTAAAATAATGATTCATACAAAATTCAATTTTATTTCCCTGAGACAAGGTTTTTATACAAACCCTTTAAACTTTTTCTTATGAGAGTCAATGGTTTCTTACACAAACTAACTTTTTAACTTTTTTTTATCAATGTATTTATACAAACAATTTTAAATTTTTAATTTTTAGAATAAAGGGGTATTCTAAACATTAATTCAGATTTATAACCTCATATCATTTTTCTCCAAATTTTCAAAATTATACTTTTTTTAAGTGTACAACACATCTGTTATTTACCTTTCATGAGATTCAAGGCCAAAAGGGTTATTTTTCATACAAAATTTTACATTTTAATTTTTTTAAAATTGATTTTATCCCTTATCTTTTCATGAGATGTCTGTTTTAAAACAAATTTCTTTAAATTTTTAACTTTCATGAGATATCAAAGGGTTTCTATACAAAATTGGTCTAATTTTAATTTTTATGAATTAAAGTGTATTCTATACACATTAAATTACATTTTAACTTTTCATGAATTCAGCTTATAAAAATTTCCATTTTAAATTTTCATGAGATACAAGTGTTTTATACAACCAATTAAATTTATAATTTTTTTATGAGATGTCATTATTCTAACACAAAAATTTCTTTTTTTTTTTATAATTTTTGTATTTTATACAAAATTTTTTAAAAACTTTTTTTGTCAAGTGATTTTATAAAAACCCTCACATTTAACTTTTTTCTGAGAATTCGGGTATTTAAAAAATTTCATTTTATAATTTTTTTGAATCAGGGGATTCTATACCAAATTTTAAATTTTTAAATTTTTTCTGGTGGGGTTTTTCTATTAAAAATTTAATTTTAAATTTTCCTGGTTATGTATTCATAAAAATCTCTAATTTATCCTTTCATGAGATTTAAAGGGGTTTACACAAATTTCACATTTAAAATTTTTTCTATAATTAAGGGACCCCTACACAAAAACCCCCATTTTAAAATTTTTTTATGAGATTATTTATTTTACACTTTTTTTTATAAATTTTTTTCATGAGATATTTATGGAAACAAAAAAATTAAATTTTTAACTTTTCTGGAAAATTTAAGGTTTTTTAAAAATACCCCCAATTTATTTTTTTCATGAGATTTCAAGGGTATTATACACAAATTTCTACATTTATAACTTTTCAAGAATTTAAGGGGTATTCTATACACAAACCAAACTTCATTTATAATTTTTTTGAGACAAATGTGATTTATCCAAAAAACAATTTATAACTTTTCATGAGATTTAAGTGTGTATTCTAACACAAACTAATCTTTTCATTTATAACTTTTTCAAAACAAAGTGTATTCTTTCACAAAAAATCTACATTTAAATTTTTCTGAATTCAAATTATTCTTCCAAAAAATCTTACATTTATAACTTTTCTCTATAGTTCAAAGGATTCTATACAAACTAATCTTTAACATTTATAACTTTTCTTATGAGATCCAATTTTATTCTATACACAAACTAATCTTTACATTTATAACTTTTCTATGAGATTAAGTGTGTATTCTATACACAAACTTCTTTCATTTATAACTTTTCTGAGATGCATGTATTCTATACACAAACTAATTACATTTATAACTTTTCTTAGATTAATGTTTTCATACACAAACTAATCTACATTTATAACTTTCCATGAGATATCGGTATTTATACACAAACTTTCTTACATTTAAACTTTTCATGAGATGGCGTATTCTATACACAAACTAATCTTTATTATAACTTTTCTCTATGAGATATCCCGCGTATTCTATACACAACTAATCTTACATTTATACTTTTCATGAGATATCAGTGTATTCTATACACAACTAATCTTACATTTATACTTTTCTTATGAGATTCAAGTGTATTCATACACAATATTACATTTATAACTTTTTATGGATATCAATTGTATTCTATAAAAACTGTAATCTTACATTTATAACTTTTCATGAGATATCAGCGTGTATTCTATACACAACCAATCTTACATTTATAACTTTTCTATGAGATTCATAGTGTATCTATACACAAACACTAATTTACACTTTTCTCTATGAGATGATATGTGTATTCTATACACAAACTAATCTACATTTATAACTTTTCTTCATGAGATAGTCAAGGTGTATTCTATACAACAATCTGTTACATTTATAACTTTTTCTATGAGATTCAAGTGTGTATTCTATACACAAATTTCTTACATTTAACTTTTCTCTATGAGATCAAGGTGTATTCTATACACAAACTAATCTACATTATAACTTTCTCTAGAGATATCAAGTGTATTCTATACACAACTAATCTACATTTATAACTTTTCTTCATGAGATGTCAATGGTATTCTATACAAATATCTACATTTATACTTTTTCTATGAGATATCAAGGTTATTCTATACACATAATCTTACATTTATAACTTTTCTCCTGAGATTCAGGGGATTCTTACAAACTAAACAATTTTAAAATTTTTTCTAGGATGTCAAGTGTATTTTACAACCAATCTTCATTTTAAATTTTTCCATGAGTTCAAGGGGTATTCTATACACAAAATTCAATTTTAAATTTTTTTATGAGATTCATGTTTCATACACATTAATTTCATTTATAAATTTTTTATGAGATATAAAGGGATTTTTAAACAACTAAACTTATTTATATTTTTCTGAGTCAAGGGGTTTTATAAAACTTTTCATTTTAACTTTTCTCTATGATGTCAATGTGTATTCTTAAAAATCTAATTTTTAACTTTTTCATGAGATTCATGTATTTTATACACAAACTTCTACATTTATACTTTCTTGAAGGTGTCATGTTTTATTTTACCAAGCCAAAAAATTTTTTAATTTTTTTAGAAAGGTATTTATACACGTCAATTATTTTTTTTTTAGAAACATGTATTTTTAAAAACACATTTTACTTTTTTTCTGAGAAAAAAATGACCCTATAAATTTCAATTTAAATTTTTATGAAGTAATGGGGATTTATACACAAACTTTTTTGATTTTTTAAAATTTGGCTCTATAAACCCAAAATTAAATTTTTTAGAAGTCAAAGGTTTTTATAAAAACTAAACTCATTTAAAATTTATGAGAACCAAAGGGGATTCTTTCACAAATTTTAAATAAATTTTTGAATGTTTGGTTATACAAAACATTCATTTAAAAATTTTTAGAGATGCTGTGTATAAAAAACAATTTTACTTTTTATAGAAAAAGGTTTTTTAACCAAAAAATTTTTAATTTTTAAATTTTCCCTTGGGGCTTATTCTAAAATAAAATTAAATTAATTTTTGAGTCAATGCTCCATAAAAATAAAATTAAAATTTAAAACTTTTCTTTATGAAAATTCAAAGTGGAAAATTTATAACCTTTCATTTAAATTTTTATGAGAAACTGGTATTTATACACTTTCTTTAAATTTATGAGATTAAATTTTTTTAAAAACTAATCCATAAATTTATGAGAATTTGGATTTTACACAAATTGTCTCATTTATTTTAGAAAGGGAAAAATTCACATTTTTTAATCTTTTAGAGATGCAAGTGTGACTTTTCCAGCAAATTCATTTTTTTAATTTTTTTGAAAATTAAAGGGTAAATCACCCACCCAAAAAATTTGGGCTTTTGAACATCATTTTAAAAAATTTAAATTAATTTTTGATGTCAAATGAAAATTTATAAAAATTTAATTAAATTTTTTTAGAATCATGAACTCATAAAAAATTATAAATGTAATTAGTTTGTGTATAGAATACACCCTTTAATCTCATAGAGAAAAGTTATAAATGTAAAATTGGTTTTGTATAGAATACACTGACATCTCATAGAAAAAGTTATAAATGTAGATAGTTTGGTTTTAGAATACAACTTGATATCTCATAAAAGAAAAGTGTATTAAATGTTGAGAAATTAGATTTGTGTATAAATACACTTGAATCTCATGAGAAAAGTTATAAATGTAAAATTAGTTTGTGTAAGAATACACACTTGATATCTCATAAGAAAAGTTAAAATGTGAATTGGGTTTTTGTATAGAATACCACTTGACATCTCATAGAGAAAAGTTATAAATGTAAAAAGTTTTTGTATAGAATAAAACTTGATCTCATGAAAAGTTATAAATGTAAAATTAGTTTGTGTATAGAATACACTTTACATCTCATAGAAAAATTATAAATGTAGATAGTTTGTGTATAGAATACACATTGACATCTCATGGAAAAGTTATAAATGTAAAATAATTTGTGTATAAAAAATACACTTGACATCTCATGGGAAAATTATAAATGTAGATTAGTTTTTGTTTGAATACCATGCTTCATGAAAAAGGTAAAAGGAAGATTTGTGTAGAATACGCTGATGTCTCATGGGAAAAGTAAAATGAAGATTCAGCCAACTGTGATAGAATACCATTTACATCTCATGAAAAAAGTTATAAATGTAATTTGTTTGTGTATAAATCACACTTGATATCTCATGAGAAAAGTGATAAATGTAAAATTAGTTTGTGATAGAATACACCTTGACATCTCATAAGAAGTATAATGTAAATTATTTGTGTATAGAATACACATGAATCTAAGAAAAGTTATAAATGTAAGATTGGTGTGATAGAATACCATTGATCTCATGAAAAATTATAAATGTAAGATTAGTTTGTATAGAATACACCTTGACATCTCATAGAGAAAAGTTATAAATTTAATTAGTTTTTGTATAGAATACACCTTGAATCTCATAGAGAAAAGTTATAATGTAAGATTAGTTTTGTATAGAATACCTGACTCATGAAAAATTTTAAATGTAGATTGGATTGTATAAAGAGCCAACTCATGAGAAAAGTTATAAATGAAGATTTGTATAAATACATTTAATCTCAAAGAAAAATTATAAATTGAAATTTTGTATGAAAGCTGATATCTCATAGAGAAAAATTAAAATTAAATTTGTGTATAGAATAACGCATTAAGAGAAAAGTTTTAAAAAAGTAATTAGTTTGTGTATAGAATACAGAATCTCATGAAAAAAAAATTGGATTAGTTTGGTTGAATAACCTGAATCTTCAGAAAAATTATAAAAGTAGAAGTTTGTGTAAAATACCTTTAATCTCGGAAAATATAAATGTAGAAGCTTTTTATAAAACACTTGAATCTCATGGAAAAGTTATAAATGTAGAAGTTTTTGTAAAATGCTGAATCTCATAAGAAAAAAGTTATAAATTTTAAAAAAGTTTGTGGTTTAAAAACATTTAATTAAGAAAAGTTATAAATGTAATTGTTTATGAAAAAACTTGACTCTCATGAAAGTTTTAAATGGAAGTTTTTGTATAGAAATAAAATCTCAGAGTTTAAATGGAAGTTTGTGTATAGAATCACTTGAATCTCATGGAAAAAATTATAAATGAATTGTTTGTTTCCCCCTTAATCTCATGGGAAAAATTAAAATTAAAAAAGGTGTATAGAATAACTTATATTTATAAAAAAGAAAAAAGAAGTTTGTGTAGAAACCTTGACTCTCATAGAAAAGAAAATGTAAAAAATTTGAAATCACCTTGATAAGAAAAGTTAAAATAAGAAGTTTTGTATGAAAAAATTCTCATGAAAAATAAAATTAAAATTATTTGTGATGGGTCACCCTTAATCATAGAGAAAAAATATAAAATTAAGAAATTTTTTTTTAAAATACACGCTTATATTAAAAGTAAAATGTAAAAAGTTTTTGTATAGAATACCCCCTTCATAGAGAAAAAGTTATAAATGTGGGAAATTTTGTATGAAACACTTTAATTTTCATAGAGAAAGTTATAAATGTAATTATTTGTGTAAAATACACCTTGAATCTCATAAGAAAATTTAAATTGTTTGTGTTTGAATAACAAATTCATGAAAAAGTTTAAAAAGGGTTTTGTATGGGCCCCCTTTATTTCATGGAAAAAATTATAAATTAATTAGTTTGTGTTGAAAAACCTTGAATCTCATGGAAAAATATAAATGTGATTATTTTGATAAAACCACTTGAAACTCATGGGGAAAAATTAAAAATTAGAAATTGTGATAGAATACAGCAGAGAAATTATAAATTAAAGTTTGTGTATAGAATAAAACCTTTTCATGAAAAAAGATAAAAGATTAAATTTTTTAAGAATACACGCGAATCTCAGAAAAAGTTTAAATGTAGATTGTTTTTGTTAAAACCCCTTTTAATCTCATGAAAAAGTTATAAATTAAAAATTGCTTATTTTAAAATACACTTTAATCTAAGAGAAAAGTTATAAATTGGAAGTTTTTGGGATAGAATCAATGAATCTCATGAAAAATTATAAATTAGAGGTTTTTGTTTAAAAAACTTGACATCTCATAAAAAATTATAAATGGGGTATTTGTTAAGAATCACCCGTTTCAGAAAAAGAAAATGTAGAAGTGTGTATAGAATACCCTTTGATTCGAAAAATTAAAATAAAAAGTTTGTGTATGAAACCACTTAATCTCATGGGGAAAATATAAATGTAAGAAAGGTAAAATCCTGAAACTCATAAGAAAAATTCAAATGTTAGTTTGTTAAAAAAACCTTTATTCTCAAAGGGGAAAAATTATAAATGTAGAAATTTGTGAAAAAATTTAAATTCATGAAAAAAATGTAAATGGGTTTTTATAGAAAACGCATAAAAGGAAAAATGTAAAGTTAGTTTTTGTATAGAATCCACTTGACATCTCATAAGAAAAAGGAAATAAATAAAAATAGTTGATAGAATAAAATTTAATCTCAGGAAAAAGTTATAAATGTAGATATTTTTTATAGAAACACCTTTAATTTTCAGAAAAGTTATAAATAAAATTAGTTTGTGTATGAAACCACGCTTAAGAAAAATTAAAAATGTAGATTAATTTGTTGTAAGGGGATTTATGAAAAAAATAAATGTGGGATAAAGTTTATTATAAAAGGAAAGGAAACAACCCAGAAAAGTTTAAAATTAAAAATTGTGTGTATAGAATCACTTGACATCTCATAAGAAAAAATTTAAATGGGAATTTGATAGAATCCTTTATATCTAAGAAAATTTAAATGTAATTATTTGTGAAACTTAACTATAAAAAAAGATAAAAAAGATTTGTGTATAAATACACTTTAAAACTCAAGTTTAAATTTTGATTTTTTGAAAACACTGTATCTCAAAGAAAAGTTATAAAGTAAGATTTTGTAAAAAACTTAATCCAAGGGAAAAATTATAAATGTAAATTAGTTTGTGTATGAATAAAAATTAATCTCATGAAAAGTTTAAAAAGTAAAATTGGGGTATAAAAACATTAATCATGAAAAAGTTAAAATGTTGAAAAAATTTTTGTATAGAATAACCTTCCAAGAAAAGTTATAAATTAAAAAGTTTTTTTAAAAAAGTCTAAGAAAAGTTATAAATGTAGTAATTTTTTATAGTTACATGAATCTCATAAAGAAAAATTATAAATGTAAGATTAAAATTTTGTATAGAATACACCCCTTTAAATTTATAAGAAAATATAAATAAAAGTTTTTGTATAAATTCCTTGAATCTCATGAAAAGGTTATAAAATTAGATTAGTTTTTTATAGGGAAAAAAAAAACTTTGGAGAAAAGTTATAAAAATTAATTAGTTTTTTTAGAATACACCTTTATCTCAAGAAAAATAAATTGATTATTTGTATGAATCCCCCTTTTCATGAAAAAAAAGGATAAAATTAAATTTTTTTTAAAATACCCTGAAACTCAAAAGAAAAAAAGTTATAAAATTTGTGTATAGAATACAGAATTTATGAAAAGTATAAATTAAAAGTTTTGTATAGAATAAGCTTATTATGAAAAAATTATAAAATGAATATGTGTATAGAATCATTAATCTCATGGAAAAAAATGAAAAATTTTTTTTGCCAGGAAAGTTATAAAAGGAAGGGTTAAAAGCCCAAAATCTCATAAGAAAAATTAAAATTAAAAATTGTTTTGTATGAAATTTAAAATGTTTTCATAGAAAAAATTAAAATGTAAAAAGTTTTGTATGAAAAAAAACCTGAATCCTAAAAAAGTTATAAATTAAGAATTTAAATTTTTACACTTGAATCTAAAAAAAATTATAAAAAAGAAGGTTTTTTATAAAAACTTTAATTCATGGAAAAATTATAAATGTAAAATTTTTGTAAAATAAAGAACTTTTTTTTAAATCCTTTTTGGGGAAAATTATAAATGAGAAGTGTGTATAAAAAACCCTTTCTCATGGGAAAAAAAAAATGTAAAAAACTTGTATAAAACACCTGAATCCATGGGAAAAATTAAAAAAGATTATTTGTGTTAGAATACACCTTAATCTCGGAAATATAAAAGATTGTTTTGTATAGAATACACTTAATCATAAGAAAAAGGGGATAAATGTAGAAGTTTTGTTATAGAATACTTTAATCTCATGAAAAGTTATAAATAGAAGTTTTTGTATAGAATACCCTTGACATCTCAAAAAAAAAAGAAAATTTTTAAAATAAAAAGGGAAATTTGTTTTTATAGAATACACCTAATTCATGGGAAAAATTTAAATGTAGAATTTGTGTATGAATAACCCTGACATTTATGGAAAAAATTTTAAAAGTGTTTGTTTTTATGGGGAAATTTGATATCTATGAAAAATTATAAATTAAAAATTGTTTTTATAAATACCATTTAATCTCTGGAAAAATAAATGAATTATTTTGATAAATACACTTGAACTATAGAAAAAAATTATAAAAAAGATTAGTTTTTGTATAGAATACACCTTTAATTCATGAAAAATTATAAAAGAGAAATTTGTTTAATACACCCTTACATCTCTGGAAAAATAAAATGTGAAGTTGTAAAATACACCTAAACTCATGAAAAGTTTTAAATGTAAAAATTATTTTTGTAGAATAAAACCGTATCTCATGGAAAAGTTATAAATAAAATTAGTTTGTGTATAGAATACCTTTACATCTCAGAAAAATTATAAATGTAAAATTTTTGTTAAGAATACATGTATCTCATGAAAAGTTATAAATGTGAATTTGTGTAAGAATACACCTGAATCCTGGGAAAAGTTATAAAAAAAGGGGGTTTTTTGTATAAAATTTAAAAAGGAAAAACTCTAGAAAAGTTTTAAATTTAAAATTGGGTATAGAATCATTTAATCTATGGAAAAGGATAAAGTAAGATTAGTTTTTGTATAGAATCACTTCATGAAAAAAAATGAATTGTTTTTTATAAATATTTAATCTCAGAAAAAAGATAAATGGATTATTTGTGTATGGGCCCTGGAAAAATTATAAAAGTGAAATTTGGTTTTGAAAACACTTGAATTATGAGAAAATTTTAAATGTAAAAGGTTTTAAATAAAATGAATCCAAAAAAAAAATTGTTGTGTATGAAACCCTTTTAATCTCATAAAAAAAATTAAAAAGTTTTGTTGAAAAAGTTGGGGAATAAATTATTGATGAAAAAAATTAAAAAAATTTAAATTAGAATTTGTGTATGAAAAACACCTTTAACCCCCATAGAAAAGTTTAAATGAAATTGGGATAATACATGACATTTATGAAAATTTAAATGTAAAAAATTTTTTATAAATATGATCTCATGAAAAAGTTATAAAATTAGAAGTTTTTGTATAAATACCTGAAATAAGAAAAAAAAATTAATTATTTGTTAAGAATACATTAAACTCATGAGAAAAGTTATAAATTGTTTATTTGAATTTTATTTAAAAAAAAATTAAACTACTCTCATAGAGAAAAGTTTAAAAAAGTAAAAAATGTTTTTGATAAACACTTGTATCTAGAAAAGTTATAAATTGGGTGTTTTTATAAAACACCTTGAATCTCATGAAAGTTAAAAGTAAAAGTTTGGTATAAATACACATTTTAAATTATGAAAAATTATAAATAAAAATTGTTTGTGTATAAAATTTTAATCTATGGGAAAAATTATAAATGTAAAATTAGTTTTTTATGAAACACCTTATATCTCATAAAATTTCAAATGTAGGGGTGAAAACAACCCTTATCTCATAAGAAAAAAAATAAATAGCCAATTTTGGAATCCATGAAAATTATAAATGTAAAAGTTTTTTGGATTACACAAATTTAAACTCATGAAAAGTTAAAAATTAGAAGGAAATGTAAATACACCTTTAATCCATGAAAAGTTATAAATTAAATTGTTTGTGTAAGTACAATCTTGGAAAATATAAAATTGTTTGTTTTTGGATGAAAATACCTTGATATCTCATGGGAAAAGTGAATTTTGTATAGACACTGATTCAAAGAAAAAGTGAAAAAGTAATTAGTTTGTGATAGAATACACTTGACTCATGAAAGTTAAATTTTGAAGTTTTTGTATAAACCCGAATCTATAAGAAAGTTAAAATGTAATTAGTTTTTATAGAAATAAATATTCCTGGGGAAAATTATAAATGTAAAAATTTTTGTATAGAATACACTTGGGTTTTTCTGAAAAGTTTAAAAAGTAAAAAGGGGTTTTTCCCAAAAAATTTTTTGAAAAAGTTATAAATTAGAAGTTTTTATAGAATACATAATCTCATAGAAAAGTTATAAAAAATTGTTTTTGGGTCAATTTAATAAAAAAAAATTAAATTGGTTGTCATGAAAAAGAAAATTTTAAATTAAAGTAGTTTTTGTATGAAAACCTTTATTCTCAGAAAAATTTAAAAAGTAAGATTATTTTGTTAGATTAAAATGAATCTCAGAAAAAAAATATAATTAGAAATTTTTTTATAAATAACCTTAACCCTAAAAAATGTAAATTGAATTGTTAGAATACAATAATATCTATAAGAAAAGTTATAAAAAAGATTGGTGTATAAATCACCTTGACATCTCATGGAAAAAAATAAAAGTAGAAGTTGTATAGAATACCTAATTTTCATGAAAAAAGTTATAAATGTGTTGTTTTTAGAAAAACAATTCATGGAAAAAATAAAATTAAAATTGTTTTTGTATAAAATGCACCATAAAAGGAAAAAAATAAATTAAAAAGTTTATAGAATAATTGACATTCAAAAAAGAAGTTATAAATGTAAAATTGGTTAAGTTCAATGGTTTTCATGAAAAAATTATAAAAAAGGATTATTTTATAAAATAAAAATTGAATCTCAGGAAAAAGTTTTAAATGGGAAATTTTTGTATGAATACACCTTTATCTCATGGAAAAGTTATAAAAGTAAAATTATTTTGTATAAATAAATTTTTAAAAAAAATTATTTTTTGTATGAAATAATTTAATCTATAAGAAAAATTATAAATGTAAAATTTTGATAGAAAAAAATTGAATTATAAGAGAAAAAATTTAAATGGGTTTTTTTGTTAAATAAACCAGAATCTCAGAGAAAGTTATAAATTAAAAAATTATTTTTGATGTCATAATCTCATGGGAAAAATTTTAAATGTAAAAATTTTTTGAAAACCGCTTCATGGAAAAAAAATTTAAAAATTTTTATAAAATACATTTATATCTCATGAAAAGTTATAAAAGGGGTATTTTTTATAGAAACCCCTTTAATCTCAGAAAAGTTATAAATTAAAAAGTTGTATAAACACACTTGAAAAAGAAAAATTATAAATTTAAGAAATTTTGGAAAAAATTACTCAGAAAAATTAAAATGTGGTGTATAAAAAATCTGAATCTCATGAGAAAAGTTATAAATGTGAAAATTTGTGTATGAAATAATCTTACATTTATAACTTTTCTCTATGAGATATCAAGCTGTATTCTATCACAAACTAATCTTACATTTATACTTTCTCTATGAGATATCAAGCGTGTATTCTATACACAAACTATTCTTACATTTATCACTTTTCTCTATGAGATATCAAGTATGTATTCTATACACAAACTAATCTTACATTTATCACTTTTCTCTATGAGATATCAAGCGTGTATTCTATACATAAACTAATCTTACATTTATCACTTTTCTCTATGAGATGTTGTCAAAACATTCCAAATAAGCAGCACATATTATAGCGCCACTTAATAGTTATAAAACACAAGTTAATTGCATATCCTTTACATGACTTTGCGAATCAACCCCAGCTTTTAAACGCTGTATGTAACTTTTCTAGTCATTTTTACGTTCAGTAGTTTGCCGTTATAGGACAAGCGAAAACATCATTCCTGAAAATGAGAAGCATTATCTGCAACAAGTCCTTGTCAATCCCGATCAGAATGTGAGTTATTCAGTGCTACATAGAACCAATACTGACATACGGATGCGAGTCATGGACAGTGAACACACATATCGAAAAATCTCTGAGGGCCACAGAAATGTGGTTTTATAGAAGAATGATGAGAATCCCATGGACTGCTAAAATGACTAATGTTGAGGTGCTGAATGAGGTCAAGACACAGAGAAAGCTTATCATCAATATAAGAAAGAGGCAGTCATCATTTTTCGGACATGTGATGAGGAGTGGCGGTGTAGAACACATTGTGACAACCGGTAAAATCGAGGGTAGACGAGACAGAGGAAGACAGAGAGAAAATGTTGGATAGCCTGACTTCATGTCGCGGTAGAGCGTCAACATCTGAGTTGATAGTAAACACCAACGACAAAGATTTGTGGAGATCCATGATCGCCTACACCAGCCGGCACGGCACCTGATGATGATGAGTTTGTCGTTGTTTTCTGAACGGGTGGTGCCGTCGTCCTTTTGTGAAATTCCACGCGAAACAATTTGCAACCAAACTGTCCGCAGCGTGATTCGAACTCAGAACGTCGGGGTTAATAGACAGAGTCACTATCCTCTAAGCTACAAACGCCAGCATAAAACACAAGTACTTGCATATTTGTCAACGTGCTCGGGATCGGAACGCTCAGAAGTCTTAGATAACAATCCAATAACAGTAACAAAATAATATATATGCATTTTTCTGCCAGCATTATTCGATTAGAACAAGTTCCCGTGTGTTGTCGGTGCTCGCAAGGGGAGCAAAGAGTAGTAACATTGCGACCTACAAGGCATGTCGTAAAAGGCGACAGATGTAAGGGGCTTGGGAAGCTACCGTAGTAAATAAAATGCGTCGCAGCAATCGGATGTGCTAGCCTGCTTGTAGGCGTATAACTGGCACAACGTACAATCGCTCTTAGGCTTGGATTACATACACACAACAAAGAGTGGTTAACAAGTGGTATATTTATAGTTATATATATATATATTATTTATATAATAATAATAATAATTTATCTCGTACCGTTATACATTACATAGGGCATGCAAGTAATTTCTCCATACCGCTCTGTCCTGGGCAGCTCGCTCAATCTCTTCCATAGAATTTAGTCCTATATTTTTTGCGTCTCTCAGCAAAGCTCGTTTCAAGGTTTCCCTAGAACGTCTTATTTTTCTTGAACCTTTTGCCTCCCACTTCAATGTCTGCTTTCTTGAACCCTTTGCCTCCCACTTCAATGTCTGCTTTCTTGAACCCTTTGCCTCCCACTTCAATGTCTGCTTTGGTATTCTTTGATCATTTCTTCTCAATGTATGCAAAACATATCTCCATCTTCACCCTCTTATAAGAGTTGTTACTATGGGTTGACCAGACATTTCTTCTCAATGTATGCAAAACATATCTCCATCTTCACCCTCTTATAAGAGTTGTTACTATGGGTTGACCAGACATTTATGTGATTATTTAATCACTTCTGAATTACTTGCAGGTCCTGTGTAACAGTACGAGCGGAGTGTAATACAGATATATAGACATTCAATAACGCAGACAGATAGAGATTGTGGCAGAGAAACAAAGAAGAGCTCGATTAGTTAGATAGAAAATAGAGAGACAGAGAAATAGAGAGATATCAGTAGATAGATGATAGAGAGATAGAAAGAGAGAGAGAGTAGGAAATATATGATAGAGATAAAGAGAGAGAGAGTAGTAGATAGATGAGAGAGCAAGAGAGAGAGAGTAGTAGACAGATGATAGAGAGAGAAAGAGAGAGAGAGTAGTAGATGATAGATGATAGAGAGAGAAAAAGAGAGTAGTAAACGATAGAGAGAGAGAGAGTAGTAGACAGATGATAGAGAGATAGAGAGTAGTAGATGATAGATAATAGAGAGAGAAAGATAGTAGTAGAAAGATGATAGATGTTAGAGAAAGAGAGAGTAGTAGATAGATGATAGAGAGAGAGAGAGTAGTAGATAGATGATAGAGAGAGTAGTAGATAGATGATAGAGAGAGGAGAGTAGTAGATGAGATGATAGAGAGAGTAGTAGATAGATGATGAGAGATAGAAGAGAGAGAGAGAGAGAGAGAGAGAGAGAGAGTAGTAGATAGATGATAGAGAGAAAGAGACAAAGAGAGAGTAGTAGTAGATAGATGAGAGAGAGAGAGAGAGTAGTAGTAGTAGATAGATGATAGAGAGAGAGAGTAGTAGTAGATAGATGATAGAGAGATAGAAAGAGAGAGAGAGTAGTAGTAGATAGATGATAGAGAGATAGAAAGAGAGAGTAGTAGATGATAGAGAAAGAGTTAGTAGATATGTGATGGATAGAGAGAAAGAGAGTTAAATTATTAGATATACAATTAGAGCATAGTAAGCTTTACGTTGGGATTCAACTCACCTTCATATTTGTCCCCATGCTCCATGAAGTAAACAACTTTCCCAGGTACACGAGGAACCCACGTTTTGTTACTTGCCGAAGCTCTGGTATTAAGAAATTTTCTCGCAGTCATAATTCCAACAAAGAGAAATTTCTCTTCCGGTAGTGTTGTGTCTTTGACAATATGTTTCTGTGGATCAAACACGACGCTCGTGACTAGATGCTTCTGTTTCCACAACCCACAAGCGATATATTTACTGCCTAACATTTTCTGATTCTCGTTCACAAATAGCATTCCTATAACAAATCCACAAAAACATAAAATGAGAATCCGACATGACGTCTGTAGCAGACTTTTTGTAACAACCAATTCTGTATGTGCCATTCTGTTACAAACATTGCCAGGTTTTTTAAGAAGTGGGACCAAAATAACAAATCCTTGTATTAAACGAAAATACTACTGTCTCCAGAGCAAGTAATCATCATATGGATGATATTGTAATGTCTCTTCTTGATACTGAAACAAATGTAAATCGTTCATAGGTACCATTAACAGTAACATCTTAATTAATAGATGTCCATCGCAAGCGATGATGAGAACAGCCTGAAACGTGTGTTGTTCCACCTCTCTAGTGTGTGCGGAGGTGTGACTATAGAGTCCAAATATGTATCACAGTCCCCTACCATAGGTTACACTGCAAGCAATTCTTATAAGTAATACTATAAGTAACACTATAAAGTAACACTATAAAGTAACAGTATAAGTAACAAATAAGTAACACTCTACTGCACGCCACTGATTTCAACTATTTATTCTTTGAGAGAAGTCACCGCACGCCACTGATTTCAACTATTTATTCAATTACATTTATATTACTTATTCACTTCTTCTCCGAACGCCCCATATCGACCACTTGTTAACCACTCTTTGTATGTAATCTGAGATGAAGAGCGATTGTACGTTGTGCCAGCTATGCGCATACAAATAGACTAATACATCCGATTGCTGCGACGCTTTTATTTACTATGGTAGCTTCCCTAGGCCCCTACCTCAGTCGCCTATTACGATATGTCCTGTAGGTTGCCGTGTTACTATTCTTTGCTCCCGTTGCGAGCCCCGACAACACACAGGTGACTTATTCTCTTATATTTGTGCCACTGGTTCACTTATATTTGTGTTACTGGTTCACTTATATTTGTGCTACTGGTTCACTTATATTTGTGTTACTGGTTCACTTATATTTGTGCTACTGGTTCACTTATATTTGTGTTACTGGTTCACTTATATTTGTGCTACTGGTTCACTTATATTTGTGCTACTGGTTTGTGTTACTGGTTTGTGTTACTGATTCACTTATATTTGTGTTACTGGTTCACTTATATTTGTGCTACTGGTTCACTTATATTTGTGCTACTGGTTCACTTATATTTGTGTTACTGGTTCACTTATATTTGTGCTACTGGTTCACTTATATTTGTGTTACTGGTTCACTTATATTTGTGTTACTGGTTCACTTATATTTGTGCTACTGGTTCACTTATATTTGTGTTACTGGTTCACTTATATTTGTCTTCTACTGGTTTGTGTTACTGGTTTGTGTTACTGATTCACTTATATTTGTGTTACTGGTTCACTTATATTTGTGCTACTGGTTCACTTATATTTGTGTTACTGGTTCACTTATATTTGTGTTACTGGTTCACTTATATTTGTGCTACTGGTTCACTTATATTTGTGTTACTGGTTCTCTTATATTTGTGTTACTGGTTCACTTATATTTGTGTTACTGGTTCACTTATATTTGTGTTACTGGTTCACTTATATTTGTGTTACTGGTTCACTTATATTTGTGTTACTGGTTCACTTATATTTGTGTTACTGGTTCACTTATTTATTACTTTCACTATATTTGTTTACTGATTCACTTATATTTGTGTTACTGTTCACTATATTTGTGTTACTGGTTCACTTATATTTGTGTTACTGGTTCACTTATATTTAGATTATTTATCCGCTTCTATATATACTGCTATTCTGTGTTACATTTGTGTCAAATAACTTCTTGTCACATGTAGCAAAACTAGTAATGTAAGTTTTGACGTGATTGTTAAACTGTCACTATACCGGATATTATATTGTCCTCTCAGTTGTTATTTAATATTACAGACTAACCTACATACGTTTATGATGTTGTTATCTCTTAATAAAAATTATACAATAAATAATTCCTATCCTACTGTTATACGTTACATAAGGCCTGCAAGTAATTTCTCCATACCGCTCTGTCCTCTGCAACTCGATCAATCTCTTCCATGAAATTTACACCGATTATTCTTGCCTCTCTCAGCAAAGTTCGTTTCAGGGTCTCCCTATGGCGTCCTCTTTTTCTTAAACCCTTTGCCTCCCAATTCAATTGTTTTTGGTATTCATTGATAATTTCTTCTCAAGGTTTGAAAACGAAAATCGGGCATATCCTTTACATGACTTGGCCATAACAACAGATAAACGAATCGTCGATTTTCTAGGCACCACTTATACGTTCAGTAGCTTGCCATTGATTTCTGAACGGTGAGGTCTATTTTTATCGATTGTAAAAATCCGAGGGAACTAATTTGCTTCCAAACTTGGCCGCCACAGAGTTTGAACCAGGTACGCTTGGGTTGTGATCGAGCTCACGCTACAGACAATGAGGTAACATTATAAGTACATCAAGGTATCTCAAGATATACCCAACATATCTCCATCTTCTCCCTCTAATTATAACAGGTGTTACTAGTGGTTGACCAGACATTTTCCGTAATTGTATGCGAAGTCTTTTTTTAGTGGTGGTGGAGGATAAATTCCAGTAGAAGTCTTTGTTCTATGTTGATCTAAGCATACATCCTATGTTAAAGTTGTTAACACAATATGAAAACGTGTCTTAACTTAGCAGCTAGTAACACAGTTACCGTGTTCAGCCTCAGAACTGTAAGACTAGAACTATGGTCACCTTGTCGATCGTCAGCAATATAGCATGATTCTATCTTAATCCTTTCAGTTTGAAATATTTTTTTAACCAGCAGACGAACTAATTTTGTAATGTATACTAAATTATCTAGTAAACTAGCTTTTCGTCATCTTAAACAGTACCTAGAGCCAGTATAACGGATCCGAGGGTGAAACGGATTAAAACAAACTTTCTTGTTTGATAATAATAAGGATGATGAGAAATAACTCGATGTAAATTGATGTAGCAAAAGAGGAAATACAAATTATGATAGGTTCAACAAAGACTAACAAATGGCATGTCCAAATATCGATGTAGTTGTTTTATGTATTTTGTATAACACTACTGTGGGAAGGGAATGGGGGATAGCACAGAACATAGTACATTTTTTCTTCCGAGTTGTTTTTTTTTTCGATCCAGAAGCACTTGAGCTTTAAGCTCTTCGGCTCGGTGCCATGGACATCGTAATCCTTCGGTTCGGTGCAACGAACACCGTAAATCTGGAGAACCTGTGGCTTGTATGCCAGCCCGCGGAGTTGAACCCGCACTCACAGAGGGCTTATCACCCGTCGTCCAACGTGCTACGAACACGCAGGGTAGGCAGGCTTTTTCTTCAAGTAAAGAAAAGAAGGGTTGGACGTTTGATTCGCATAACCGATCTTCTATAAGTGCTGTATAACTCGTTAATTCGTTCCGTTTCTGTTGCAGATCTCTCCTATAACTTTGATTTGAGCAATAACCGTTGGTTAGTCTCGATAACAACATAATATTCACTGTATCGCTGTATAAAACTTCCAGTCTTCTCATATATTTTCCTGATAACATCTCCGTTTTGCTTCTGGTCCAAATTTTTATAGGTCCCATATGCACAAATATCGTCTGAAAATGTTTACACCGCTGGTTAGTCCCTAAAACATAACCATCTTTATAACACTGACATGTCCACCTTCCCAGCGTGTTCGTAGTGCGTTGGACGACTGGTGACAAGCCCCTGTGAGTGCGTTCAATTCCCGGGTTGGCAGAATAGCCACATATTCTCCAGATTTACGGTGTTCGAACCGAAGGGTTACGATGTCATGGCACCGAGTCGAAGAGCTGAACGATCAAGTGCCTCTGGATCGGGGGAAAAAACAATACATCCACACCGTACAATCTCTGTTTTGCTTCTCAGTTTACATAATCATATTCTCAAAAGTCCCTCCCTGGACTCATGACAACCGTATTGAGATCTACTATTTTCCCGTGATTTGTCATATTTCTCACTTCCCACCTCAAGTCCGCGCAGTGGACTCTGGCTAACTAACAAAATTAACTGATACAGAAAATCATGTTTGTTTCTAATTTCCTTCAATCATGTACACTCACAAGTTTAGTTGAAAACCCGTGGCAAACCTCAAACCCCTTTTTTTATCCTAGTAACAGCTTATACTGTTACACTTTTACGCAATTATCACACTTGACAAAGTGCACAAAAATACAATATGGTTGTAGAATCAAAAGTGCAAGCATTGGTATGTGAGAATTCCACAGAGTGTGACGGTGTTATTTACACGTATCGGGGGCGGGAGTGGGGTTAGAGAGGGGGTTTGTTTGTTATTGACCCTTTTCCGGAAGATCCTGACAGTGTGTTTGCGTAAACTGTGATTCTCTGTGAGTGCGGGTTCAATTCCGCGGGCTGCAGAAAAGCCACAGGTTCCCCAGATTCACGGTGTTCGTTGCACCGAACCGAAGGGTTACGATGTCCATGGCATCGAGCCGAACTGAAGCTCAAAGTGCTTCTGGATCGGAAAAAAGTCCTTATTTTCATCTTGTTAAGGCACCTAAAAATTTCACTGACAGCTAAGCAACAGATGATCAACAGCATTTTCACACCTACTTTGTGTTACCAGAGCCAAACATGGACAATGAGCAAAGAGAAGTCGCAAAAACTAACTACATGTGAAATGTGGTGCCAGCGAAAAGTTACCAACAACACTAGAAAGGACAGAGTCACCAATATATGCATAAAAAAATAAAGCTGGCACAGAACCTTTCTCGAATTACATTGAGAAATAAAGAATGAAGTGGTTTGTCCACTTAATAAGAAAGCATACAAACTCCACAGTATATAGTCTGCTACAACAGAACTTCAGGAAAGAAGGCGAGAGGAAGATTATGAACAATATGGTTAGATGGCACAGCAGAATCTTGTCAAAGGGCGCATATCAGAATCCTGTCAAAGAGCAAAAATAACAATCACCCAAGCCACCAGAACAGCGCAATACAACAGAACCACACACTGGCAACAACCGGTAGCAGTGTGACGACAATAGAAAACCACAACACTGGGCAACAACCCGGTAGCAGTGTGACGACAGAAGAAGATTCCATCTTATAAATATAGTGATGATGAGAACAGAACACTGGGCAACAACCCGGTAGCAGTGTGACGACAGAAGAAGAAGAATATTCTCATCTTGATAAATATAGTGATGATGAGAACAGAACACTCAAGGGCTCGTTTCCTGTGTAATGAGGATGATTTAATGACTAACCAACGAACTCAATCATTTATTACCAAACAAACAACCAAGATGTTGACGGAGATTATATTAGTGCTACTCTCATTGTTCCTAGTGTTTCTTGAATACGTAGCACTGTGACCTACAAGGCATGTCGTAAGAGGCTGAGGTAGAGGTCTAAGAAAGATAGACTAGTAAATTATATTAGTCCTACTCTCATTGCTCCTAGTGTTTCTTGAATACGTACCACTGTGACCTACAAGGCATGTCGTAAGAGGCTGAGGTAGAGGTCTAAGAAAGCTAGCCTAGTAAATAAAAGCGTCGCAGAAATCGGATGTGCTGGCCTACTGGAAGACGCATAACTATTACAACGTACGATTGCTCTTAGATCACATACAGATCACAAAGAGTGGTTAAACAAGTGGTCGATATGGAGCGTTTGAAGAAGAAGAAGAATACGAAGCAGCAATTGATGGTATATAAATAATTACACTGATAAAACATCAATTCATTGACGAAATAGTAGCGCAGTTAATCTAGAAGAACTATGCAAATGGTGGCATATCCTTTACAAGACGTAGCCATCACCCACAGTAAACGAGTCGTTGATGTTCCAGACACCACTTATACGTTCAGTAGTTTCCCATTGCTTTCTGTACGGTGAGGTCTATTTTTACCTTTTGCAAAAATCCCACCGAAAAAAATTTGCTTCCAAATTTGCCCACCGTGGGGTTTGAGTCTGGTACGCTTGGATTTGTGATCGAGCTCACTACCACTTGAGCTACAGACGCTGACAGCACAACAATAGAAGACTTAAACCGACATTACACTCTACTCCCGACCAATAAACACTTTCATTCCACAATTGTATTTTCTCTGGACGCATTTATACATATATATAACTGTTATAAGAAAGAGAAGATGGAGATATGTTGGACACACCTTGAGGAGAAATGATCAACGAATATCAAAGCAGGCATTGAAGTGGGATGCAAACGGTTCAAGAAAGAGAGGACGACCTAAGGAGACCCTGAAACGAACTTTGCTGAGAGAGGCAAGAAATATCGGTCTCAGTTCCATGGAGGAGATTGAGCGAGTTGCCCAGGATAAGCGGTATGGAGAAATTACTTGCAGCCCCTATGTAATGTATAACGGTACGAGAGGAACTATTATTATTATATTATATATATATATATTTATACTGTACTGTATACTGAATATATCAACTGTGCGTCATTTAACAAAAATATTCGAGCCAGTATATCGTCTGAGAACAGTGAACGGGTTAAAATACAAATTTAAATATAGGTCAGACAAGGTGAGAAAGTTCCATTCAAATTTTCACATAGGGTATCCATTACATTATATTTTTCACGAACATTATCTGAGACATCAACGGTATAAATTGTAAGTAAACTAAAACGTTTACAAAATCTTTATAGAACGTAGGATGCGAAGTGTATGTCAAATCTGAAGTGTGTCATATCTGAAGTATATGTCATATCTGAAGTATATGTCATATCTGAAGTATATGTCATATCTGAAGTATATGTCAAATCTGAAGTGTATGTCATATCTGAAGTGTATGTCATATCTGAAGTGTATGTCATATCTGAAGTGTATGTCATATCTAGTATCATTTTTCATATCTGAGTGTATGTCATATCTGAAGTGTATGTCATATCTGAAGTATATGTCATATCTGAAGTATATGTCATATCTGAAGTGTATGTCATATCTGAAGTGTATGTCATATCTGAAGTGTATGTCATATCTGAAGTGCATGTCATATTGAAGTCATGTCATATTGAAGTATATGTCATATCTGAAGTGTATGTCATATCTGAAGTGTATGTCATATCTGAAGTATATGTCATATCTGAAGTATATGTCATATCTGAAGTGTATGTCATATCTGAAGTGCATGTCATATCTGAAGTGCATGTCATATCTGAAGTGATGTCATATTGAAGTGCATGTCATATCTGAAGTGCATGTCATATCTGTAGTGTATGTCATATCTGTAGTGTATGTCATATCTGTAGTGTATGTCATATCTGAAGTGTATGTCATATCTGAAGTGTATGTCATATCTGTAGTGTATGTCATATCTGTAGTGTATGTCATATCTGAAGTGTATGTCATATCTGTAGTGTATGTCATATCTGTAGTGTATGTCATATCTGAAGTGTATGTCATATCTGAAGTGTATGTCATATCTGAAGTGTATGTCATATCTGTAGTGTATGTCATATCTGTAGTGTATGTCATATCTGAAGTGTATGTCATATCTGTAGTGTATGTCATATCTGTAGTGTATGTCATATCTGAAGTGTATGTCATATCTGTAGTGTATGTCATATCTGTAGTGTATGTCATATCTGTAGTGTATGTCATATCTGTAGTGTATGTCATATCTGTAGGGTATGTCATATCTGTAGTGTATGTCATATCTGAAGTGCATGTCATATCTGAAGTGTATGTCATATCTGAAGTGTATGTCATATCTGAAGTGTATGTCATATCTGTAGTGTATGTCATATCTGAAGTGTATGTCATATCTGTAGTGTATGTCATATCTGTAGTGTATGTCATATCTGAAGTGTATGTCATATCTGAAGTGTATGTCATATCATGAAGTGCATGTCATATCTGAAGTGATGTCATATCTGTAGTGTATGTCTATTAGTGTAGTCATATCTGTAGTGTATGTATATCTGTAGGTGTATATCTGAAGTGCATGTCATATCTGTAGGGTATGTCATATCTGTAGTGTATGTCATATCTGAAGTGTATGTCATATCTGTAGTGTATGTCATATCTGTAGTGTATGTCATATCTGTAGTGTATGTCATATCTGAAGTATATGTCATATCTGAAGTGTATGTCATATCTGAAGTGCATGTCATATCTGAAGTACATGTCATATCTGAAGTGCATGTCATATCTGTAGTGTATGTCATATATGAAGTGTATGTCATATCTGAAGTGCATGTCATATCTGTAGTGTACGTCATATCTGTAGTGTATGTCATATCTGTAGTGTATGTTATATCTGAAGTGCATGTCATATCTGTAGTGTATGTCATATCTGTAGTGTATGTCATATCTGAAGTGTATGTCATATCTGTAGTGTATGTCATATCTGTAGTGTATGTCATATCTGAAATGCATGTCTTATCTGTAGTGTATGTCATATCTGTAGTGTATGTCATATCTGAAGTGTATGTCATATCTGTAGTGTATGTCATATCTGTAGTGTATGTCATATCTGAAGTGTATGTCATATCTGAAGTGCATGTCCTATCTGAAGTGTATGTCATATCTGTAGTGTATGTCATATCTGTAGTGTATGTCATATCTGAAGTGCATGTCATATCTGAAGTGTATGTCATATCTGAAGTGTATGTCAAATCTGAAGTGCATGTCATATATGAAGTACATGTCAGATCTGTAGTGTATGTCAGATCTGTAGTGTATGTCATATCTGAAGTGCATGTCCTAAGTCTAAAGTGCATGTCAGATCATATTTCTAAGCTCAAAGTAAAGCTTTGTTTGAGATTCTCCACAAGGAATTCATTCATATTTTAGTTATATCAGAACGTTTATGCCAACAAACATGAAAAATGAGAATTAACTTCTTGCGGAGAATCCAAGCGGATCTTCTTTATTTGTCCTTTGGACTTCCAGACTTTCATTCCCATCCACTGTCCAGCAGAGAGCTGTCCTAAGCAATGTTCCTACTAGCATACGACATACATAACCAATCCACCTCCAACTTCATCTTTTAATGGTGATCTTCAATGATGCACAAACTGGATTGATACTTTCTTTCAGGTTTTATCTCCCCCCTTTATGAAACCAGTTGCCTGATTGACCTCGTTCCTTTCATCCGATGTGACAAAGTTATATACTGATTCTCTATCCGTAACACACTACTTTTACATGAATAGACTGTTAGCGCCTTGCTCAAGCTCCCAACCAGGAGGACTAGGAGATCACATTTTGTCTGCCCCTATCCTTAAGACTGTCTGACATGGGTGTCCCTAGCAGGAGCAAAGATTCTGTCAGCATAGCTTTCTGGATCATGGAGATACGCAAGCTCCCCATCACTACAAGGTCGTGAGTGACATCGTGACATATGTAAATATGTCATTAAAATACACAGTCCAGAGTGCAAGTTGTATGTACATCATCATGAAACCGTTCACCACCACATCTTCAGGTGTCAAATCCTAGATGATGTCTGGAAGATGCTCCTTCCTCCAAGACCAGATAAATGGAAACATTATACGGAACAAAAGAACAACTCACAAACACATGCAGATACCACTACATAGCATTGGGCCGAAGGGCAAGAGCTCAAGTGTCGCTGAAACAACGAAGAAGAAGAAGAAATATACTCCTTACAGAAATCAAACACAACACAGTCTATATCAGAACTACAAGATAAATATTGCATCTACTAAATAGTTCATATGTTTCTCTATTCTCTCTCTCTCTCTCTCTCTCTCTCTCTCTCTCTCTCTCTCTCTGTTGTGCCTTTTTAACACCAGTTGGGGCATATACCCTCATCCAACTTATACAAAATCTTTCTGTATTGATATTTGACTTGTTCACGGTTGGTTGGATTTTGTAGGCAAGGTTTTCTATCTGATCGTGTAGAAAACCTCAGGACGAACCCCATCTTCGTCACCCCATACGACATATCTGGTAGGTCGAAGTGTTACTATTCTTTGCTTCGCTTTCCTTGTGTGCACCAGAAACACACGGGATATGGCTTCACGTGATATAAATGAAACCATATTGGATTCCGGTGCAAAGAAAATAAAAAATCATGTGATAGCCTTAAATGAATGCGCAGCTAAAATTCCAAGACATATTTTGTTTAGCCGTCTAATATTACATGCATATTGCGGAGGTTTGTGATATTAGCAACTGTGACGCAAATGAAGATGGTGTCACCTGTAGTGTACGTAGCCGGGTTTCACCACAGCTTCCTGTGGATAGAAAGAACACTGAATGTGTCCCAAACAAGAAATCACCAACAATGAAACAGCTGACCGATACATGTATAGGAAAACATCACCAGCAAAGGAAGAACATCAACGAGGTCAAGTCTATACAACTATAGATGAATAATAACAAAATATTGTTACAAAATATTATTAATATGATGTAGCAACAACAACAAATTCCTACAAAATATTTTCACCATCTTTAAAATTACATCCGGGACCCTCGCCGCTGCTACGGAGATCGAGCACTGCCACTGATATCTTCCTGTGTAAGAATGAGAACAGAGCACACATGGTTACTCACCGAAATGAAATAATGATGGTCTTAGTCAATCAATCAATCAATCAAAACCAGAGTAATTGTGATAAATCCAAAGAATGGCAGACACATACAAATAGAGTATCACCTAACTGATGATACTAACATATTTTGTGAAGCATGGACATTTAATAAGACATTGGAAAAATATATATGTACTTTTGAATATAAGTGTTACAGAAGAGTCCTTCGTATATCATGGACAGAGAAGAGAACAAATAGATCTATCCAGAAAGAACTCAAAATCAAAGCAAACTGGCTGATGCTACAAATAAGAAAGAGAAAATTGAGATATTTTGAACATATAAAAAGACATGAAGGACTGGAGAAGACCATCATGGAAGGAGGCATACCGACAACAAGAAAAAGAGGAATACTACGGAGATGAGGGATTCAGGATGTAACTGATGGTTTGAACATAACGGCTGCAGAGGCATGTTTTATGATGGACTGTTGAGGTGGCAAAGTTCTGCTCAAGACAAACTACTTAATGATGATGAACATATTTTAACTACTTGAGGGCAGGCAGTACTGTTTCTTCAGATGGAAACATTGTGTCGAAATTAATCAAAGAATTGGAATATCAAATTGTAACCTACACTTTGATGAGAAGCAGAATAAGACCAGAAATCAGTGATGAGCAGTGTGGATTTGTTGAAGGCAAGGGCACTAGCAACGCTATATATATCCTAAGAACACTAATAGAAAGATCAATAGAAGTAAAAGCAGATCTATACTTGTGCTTTATAGACTACTCCAAGGAGTTCGACAATGTACGCCATCAAGAACTTTACAAAATGTTAGAGAGCTTAAACATCGACAGCAAAGATCTAAGAATCATTCAGAACATATATTGCCAGCAAACAGCAGCTTTAAGAATAGACAAAATGATAGAACTTTCCAGAAGATGAAAAATGGTTTAGACAAGGATGCGTATTATCACCAGATCTGTTCTCACTGTATTATGAAAGCATTATTAGGTCTATAAAAGATATTATTGGAATAGCTGTGGGAGGACATATCATAAATAACCTGAGATACGCTGATGATACTGTCTTAATAGTAAGAAATGAAATGGAGCTACAGAAATTAGTTGATAAGGTTGTGACAGAAAGTAACAACAAAGGACTCGGTTTGAATATTAAAAGACAGAAGTTATGATATATCAAAAAGCAGATTCTGCCAAAATGCACCATCACAGTAAATGGGACTGATCTAAGACAAGTGCAGCAATTTAAATATCTCGGAGTCCTGTAACATCAGATGGCAGATGTCGATCAGAAATAAAGAGCATAATAGGACAAGCGAAAAGTATTTGCTGAGGAGGAGATCGGACCACCTATGGACATGTCCGGAGTGCTATGATGATAGTCCTCATATAACTGATAACTAGGTTTCAAATAGAAAGAAAGACACACAATCGATTTAAGTGGAAACTTGTTGTCTCTGTCTTATGTGCCATTGGCAGTGGCGGCTCGTCATTAAGGCCCATTGGGGCCTGGACCCCCAAAAAATAAAGTGTAACGTGTACTTATTACTTAATAAATAAAGTGTAACGTGTACTTATTACTTAATAAATAAAGTGTAACGTGTACTTATTACTTAATAAATAAAGTGTAACGTGTACTTATTACTTAATAAATAAAGTGTAACGTGTACTTATTACTTAATAAATAAAGTGTAACGTGTACTTATTACTTAATAAATAAAGTGTAACGTGTACTTATTACTTAATAAATAAAGTGTAACGTGTACTTATTACTTAATAAATAAAGTGTAACGTGTACTTATTACTTAATAAATAAAGTGTAACGTGTACTTATTACTTAATAAATAAAGTGTAACGTGTACTTATTACTTAATAAATAAAGTGTAACGTGTACTTATTACTTAATAAATAAAGTGTAACGTGTACTTATTACTTAATAAATAAAGTGTAACGTGTACTTATTACTTAATAAATAAAGTGTAACGTGTACTTATTACTTAATAAATAAAGTGTAACGTGTACTTATTACTTAATAAATAAAGTGTAACGTGTACTTATTACTTAATAAATAAAGTGTAACGTGTACTTATTACTTAATAAATAAAGTGTAACGTGTACTTATTACTTAATAAATAAAGTGTAACGTGTACTTATTACTTAATAAATAAAGTGTAACGTGTACTTATTACTTAATAAATAAAGTGTAACGTGTACTTATTACTTAATAAATAAAGTGTAACGTGTACTTATTACTTAATAAATAAAGTGTAACGTGTACTTATTACTTAATAAATAAAGTGTAACGTGTACTTATTACTTAATAAATAAAGTGTAACGTGTACTTATTACTTAATAAATAAAGTGTAACGTGTACTTATTACTTAATAAATAAAGTGTAACGTGTACTTATTACTTAATAAATAAAGTGTAACGTGTACTTATTACTTAATAAATAAAGTGTAACGTGTACTTATTACTTAATAAATAAAATGTAACGTGTACTTATTACTTAATAAATAAGTGTAGCGTGTAACTTATTACTTAATAAATAAAGTTGTCGTTTGCTTATTGCTTACAATAAATAGAAGTGTAACGTGATTCTTATTACTTAATAATAAGTGTTAACGTGTACTTATTACTTATTTTTAAATAAGGTGTAACGTGTAACTTATTACTTTAATAAATAAAGTGTAGTGCATTTTGAAATAACTGACTGATTTTACTTAATAAATAATATGATGTAACGTTACCTATTACAGAATAAATAAGTGAACGTGTATTTATTACATTTAATAAATAAAAGTGTAACGTGTACTATTATAATGAACGAATTAATAAAATAAAGTTAACATGTAACTTATTATAATAACATAAGAAATGTAACGTGTATTATTACTTAATAAATAAACGAACTATTAGCAAAAAAAATTCGGTCTTATTACTTAATAAATAAAGTGTAACGTGTACTTATTATTAATAAATAAAGTGTAATGTGTACTTTTTAAACTTAATAAATAAAGTGTAACGTGACTTATTACTTAAAAAAATAAAGTGTAAGTCAGTACTTATTACTTACAAAATAAAGTGTAACGTGTACTTATTACTATGTAATAATAAAGGTGTAACGTGTACTTATTACTTAATAAATAAAGTGATGTCATGTCAGGTAGTAATGTATGTAAACAGTACAAGATGTAAGTAGCTCCGGGAGTAAGCATGACGTCAGTAGATCCTGTAATAACACCCGTATGTTGCCGGGGCTCGTAAGAGGAACAAAGAATAGTAACACTGTTACCTACAAGGTGTGTCTTGCCCGCGTGCCCAGCGTGTTCGTAGCGCGTTGGACTACGGGTGACTAGTCCTCTGTAAGTGCGGGTTCAACTCCGCGGACTGGCAGAAAAGCTACAGGTTCCCCAGATTTACGGTGTTCGTGGCACCGAGCCGAAGGGTTACGATGTCCATGACACCGAGCCGAAAAGTTTTCCCAGCTCAAGTGCTTCTGGATCGAAAAAAAAACAAGGTGTGTCTTAAGATGCGACTGAGATAGAGGGCGCCTATAGAAGCTACCCTAGTAAATAAAAGCGTCGCAGAAACCGGATATTCTGAACTACTTAACCGGCATATCGTACATTTACTCTTAGGCTCAGGTCACATACAAATCACAAAGAGTGGTTTAACACGTGGTCGATATCGGGCGCTCAAAGAAGAAAAAGTACAGTAATAATGTATGCAAGCGCAACAAGGAAGTGGGTATCTCCGAGTAAAAAATGAGGTTGTCTTGTAATAATATATCAACCAAGAGTGGTCTCGAGTAAACAATCAATGAAGAAGGGTATGTCTTGTAATAATGTATGCAAACGCCACAAGGAAGCAGGTGTCTCGGAGTAAACATAACAAAAGTCAACAACAAGGAAGTGCTAGAAACATAACAAAAGTCAACAACGGAAACGTGTCTCCGGGAGTAAACATAACAAAAGTCAACAACAAGGAAGCAGGCGTATCCGGGAGTAAACAGATCAATGAAGAAGGCATATTCTGTAACAATATATGCAAACAGATCAAGGAAGTAAACGTTTCGGTAGAAAAAAGGACAATAAAGTAGATACCTCCAGAAATGTAGTTAATAGCACGTGAATGACGTTGGAACGTAATATATATATGTGTATAGTTGGAAGCAGGTGAAAATTATAAATTTGCATCCAGGAAAGACACAAGAATTGAACATTCTACTCACGTGAGTGCAAACATAATTCATAGAAAAGATGTAATAGATGGATAGAAGTCAACAAATTGTTGAGACATTAGAATGTTTACATTTCTCTGTGTGGTTTCCATGAAAGCTTCTTCTTCTTCATCGAACGTTCCACAACGACCACCTGTTAACCACTCTGTGTGATTTGTATGTGATCCGAGCCTAAAAGCGATTATACTCTGTTCCAGTTATGCGTCTACAAGTAGGCCAGCACATCCGTTTTCTGCAACGCTTTTATTTACTATGGTAGCTTCCCTAGGTCCTACATCAGTTGCCTTTTACGACAGGACTTGTAGATCGCAGTGGTGCTATTCCTTGCTTCCCTTGCGGGCCTCGGCACTACACGTGCCTCGGCACTACACGGGCATCCATGGCAGCGAGGAATAGAATCAATATCTTCTGTCAACGCATATCGTAAAAGAGGACTTTTAGGAGATTGACGTGGGACCCGCGATCGCTACAGAAACCTATATAGAAAACCTTAATTTCCGTTTCTCTCTCTAGTGAATACCATTACTTCGGTTTTGTCGATGTTTATTCTCATATTTCATTCATTGCATAATAATTGGAGTATGTTAATGTGATGCAGTAGCTGTTCCGCTGTTGCTGATATTCCGAATAACAAGGTCCGGATTAGAGCCAATCAAGAGACTCCCGATACAAAATAATATATCCAGGAAAATAACAATGCGTGTGTCAAGAAAATATCACAGAAAGAGCTCAAGCGTATTGACTACGTCCCCCTGTCGAGTGCGGTTTTTCCTAACAAAATACGGGTCTAACACCATATCCTCCAACATACCGTATACAGGATATAACTACGGGCTCTTAACTTAAGTTTAATCCACGCAAACAATTTGCAACCAAACTGTCCGCAGCGTGATTCGAACTCAGAACGTCGGGGTTAATAGACCGAGTCACTAACCCCTAGCCACAGACGCCACCAGATAATATTACTATCAATTTTCCAGATTACAGTACAGATAATATTAATATAATTTCTCAGATTACAGTACAGATATATATATCATTTCTCCAGATTACAGTACAGATAATATTACTATCAATTTCTCCAGATTACAGTACAGATAATATTAATATAAATTTCTCCAGATTACAGTACAGATAATATTAATATTCTCAGATTACAGTACGATAATGTTATATCAAATTCTCAGATTACAGTACAGATAATATTAATATCAATTTCTCCAGATTACAGTACAGATAATATTAATATCAATTTCTCCAGATTACAGTACAGATAATATTAATACATGCTTTTTTACTACCAGCTGAAGCTACATGTTTAATTTTAAAGGTAATACAGATTAATGGGGATATACGTCTCACTCGATGTAACACAATACACACACATCACTATTAATATATGAGAAAGCGTACGTATATACATAAATGTTTTCTTTGCTCTTATGAATCTCAGTAATTGTCCACAGATTGTAGATTCTGTTTCGAATGCCAAGTTAGAAAACCAAATTTGACATAGTTATCACGTGGTAACCCCATGATGTCGCTGATAGAGTGTGAATTTTGATCTTGGCTTGTAAAATTGTGGACAAATCTACGAATTTACAAAATTGTTTTCCAACGCTCAGATTTACTGATGAAATGAGGATGTGTACGCACAAAAGAGGACGTACGGCAACCATATTATATATATATATATACTGTTACTATCATATTTGGAGAAAAAAATTTCGATCTAGAAGCACTTGAGCTATCAGCTCTTCGGTTCGGTTCCATGGACATCGTAACCCTTCGGTTCGGGGCCACGAACACCGTAAATCTGGAGAACCTGTGACTTCTCTGCCAGCCCGCGGAATTGAACCGCACTCACAGGGGGTTTGCCACCCGACGTCCAGATCTCCGAACACGTTGGTCAGATGGGCACAACAATATATACAGAACCGTCAATTGTATAATGTATCTGTATAATATTGCAAATATGTACATTTTTTAGTGTCAACGTTACTTTAAGAAAACTTATCATACTGACAAAATACTGATTTGAAACATCGACAGATAAGATTTGGTATATTGACACGACATACTGACATAGACACAACATATTGATATAGACACAACATACTGACATAGACACAACATACTGACATAGACACAACATACTGACATAGACACAACATACTGATATAGACACAACATACTGACATAGACGCAACATATTGACATAGACACAACATACTGACATAGACACAACATACTGATATAGACACAACATACTGGCATAGACACAACATACTGGCGTAGACAAGACATACTGACATAGACAACATACTGACATAGACACAACATACTGGCATAGACACAACATACTGGCGTAGACAAGACATACTGACATAGACAACACATACTGTCATAGACAAGACATACTGTCATAGACAAGACATACTGACATATACAAGACATACTGACATAGACAAAACATACTGACATAGACAAGACCTACTGACATAGACACAACATACTGACATAGACACAATATACTGCTAGACAGGACATACTGGCATAGGCGAGACATACTGACAGGAGACAATACAGACTGGCAGGAGACATATACGACATACTGACATAGTCAAGACATATTGTCATAACAATCAACATACTGACATATACAACACCCCGACATGACACATATACAACACTCAACATACTGACATATATAACACCTCAACATACTGACAGTATACAACACTCAACATACGACATATACACACTCAACATACTGACATATACAACACTCAACATACTGACATATACAACACTCAACATACTGACATATACAAAACTCGACATACTGAACAAGAATAGTTGCTTCCACTTACATTTACAATCTGCAACGTTCCACTTAGAAAACTACATAGTCTGACAGTTGTACATGTACACCAATACTATTACTTAATAAACACGTTATAATGAAACATTAATTGAACTATCGACTAAATTATCAAGGAAATATAGTTTTCAAAGTTAATAAATGCACTGAAATAGTCATAATTTATAATCACTGAAATAATCATAATTTTATAGTCACTGAAATAATCATAATTGTATAGTCACTGAAATAATCATAATTTTATAGTCACTGAAATAATCATAATTCTATAGTCACTGAAATAATCATAATTTTATAGGAACTAAAATAATCATAATTATATAGTCACTGAAACCATCATAATTCTATAGACATTGAAATATTCATAATTCTATAATCACTGAAATAGTTATAATTCAATCATATGCGAGATATGCGGTTACTACGTATCTATTTTCTGTTATAGAAACTGTAGCAGCTTATATATATGATAACCAGAAATGTATAACAGGATACAGATCTGCATGATAGACACGGTTCACTAGCCGTGAGGACATTTCAGAGACAGTGGGTAACTGGGTCATGTGATATCACAGTTGCAAATCTGATTTCCGTGTCGTCAGAATTTCTTATTAAAAGAACATTTGTTCACATAACCAGTTAGATATATTAGGATATAGATGGTGACTGTAGTAAAACTATGTAGAATGGCAAAACACGTAAAAACAAAGTACTGTAGTTTTACAAAATACAAAAACAATGACAATACACAGCAACGTTTCGATCAAAAAGCCTTTTATCAAGCAAAACGATACAATAAACCTGACGAATAACTCAGAACACTACATATAGACTTTAACAAAGATATAGTAATCGAACTGACCATATGAGTGCTCGCGACGTACAGGTCACTGTTATCCGATCATGTTCATCTGATGATCGTAGTCGATTTGCTCTGGAGAATCGCTTTATTTTTTATATGGTACCTTACGACCTCATGGACTCAACACTCTATATCCTATGCTATTCTTAGTACTTTCTCTTCTCATGCTCTATATTTTATATGTGTATATGTTAAATACGTGAGCGTCTGTAGCTCAAGCGGTAGTGAGCTCGATCACGAACTCAAGCGTACCTGGTTCAAACTCCACGGTGGGCAAGTTTGGAAGCAAAATGAGAGCCGCTGTAGCGTAGTTGTTAGTGAACTCGCTTCGCAAGGCTGGTGGTCTGGGTTCAGCTCCGCAATGTGCGTGGAATTTTCCCGACCACGACGGCTCTCAGGTCGACCCAGCCTCAACTGGGTACCAGACATGCTCTGGGAAAGTAAAGGCGGCCGGCGTGATGCTGACCACATCACCCATCGTGTGCCGACGGTCAATGAAAAATACAGGCCTAACACTGTATTGACCTATATACCACGAGGTATGAAAGGGTTCCTTTACTTTTTACTTTTATATGTTAAATGTATATGAGTCATATATTTACTTGATTTTTTGATTGTTTCTCTTATTTTTCCACTTACAGTTTTTCTGTATTTATTTCGTTATTCGTTTTAGTCACATATTTTCATTCGCTTTTAACTGCTGCTATATCTTTGTTAAAGTCTATATGTAATGTTCTGAGTTATCCGTCAGGTTTGTTATATCGTTTGCTTGATAAAGGCCTTTTGGTCGAAACGTTGCTGTGTATTGTCATTGTATTTGTATTTTGTAAAACTACAGTACTTTGTTATTACGTGTTTCGCCATTAGATATATTAGGGAATACCTTGCTTGTTAATTAAGGGATTAAAGCCTCTTTAAGCCGAAGTACGCCCCTTTCAACCTAAGACGAACTTTTTATTGGTTATATCAGAGCGTGTCTTCCAACAAACATGAAAATTAAGAATTAACTCCTTTCGGAGAATTCAATTATGGTTGATAATTCAGACTGAACGTGTTATGTCTGTATTTGTCAATGTCCATCGGCGTACTATGGTTGATGTGGTCAACATCACGCTGGCGAGATGTATTCGTAAATTCCGTGTTAGACCTGTTTCTCTCTCGCGCGATCCCCGTGTTAGGCCTATTTAAAACATTTAGATTCCCCTAAAGGAATTAATTCTTATTTTTCATGTTTCTTGTCTATGTTGAGTGTTGTATATATCAATATTTCATTGTCTATGTCAGTATGTCGTGTATTGTCTCTTGTTAGTATGTATTGTCTATGTCATTATGTTGTGTCTATTTCAGTATGTCTTATCCATGTCCGTATATTTTGTCTATGTCAGTATGTCTTGTCTATATCCGCTTTGATAACCAAAACAATGTTCGTCCTTAGGTTGAAAGCGGTGTGCCTCGGCTTAAAATCCACTACTTAACCAACAAATAACAATAGGCTTGTCTTGTTCAATGAACATCGTCCTATGATGTGTGGTGTAATCAACATCTCGCCGACCACCTTTACTTCACATGAGATTTCTGGTACACAATAAAGGATGGTTCGACTTCAATTAGGGAATTGAACCCAGATCACACGCCTAAAATGCAAATGCTCTAACCACTGTGCTATTACAGCTCTCGTGACAGTTCAACATTCATAAATTTTAAAATATTCGAGTAGAACTATCGTATGAAAGCATGACAATAGTAGGAATTCGAATAAAGATTCACTAAATTTTTACCCTCAAATAATTACCCTAAGACTAATTTTGGAGGAACATATTGAGAAGCAACAACCACTCATACTAAACTTCATCAATTTTTAAAAAGCCTTTGATAGTCTACACAGAATCTCTCTATGGAATATTCTGAGATGCTATGGAATACCAGACAAAATAATAAACATTATTAAGAGCCTCTATGATGGTTCACATTGTGCAGTTCGCACTGATGTTGGACACAGCGACTGGTTTATGGTTGAAACCGGAGTAAAGCAAGACTGTATTCTATCTCCGCTATTGTTTGGAGTGGCCATTGACTGGGTGATGCGAAAATGTTGCAGGGCGAAACTGGCATCGATTGGGTAGAAAATAGTCAACTAGAAGATTTGGATTTTGCAGATGATATTGCCTTGTTAAGTAGAAACAACCAAGATATGCAAAGAAAAACAGACAACTTGTCATCTATAGCATCAAAAGTTGGACTGCAGATAAGCTATGAAAAAACAAATATAATGAAGACACCTATGGCAAGTAATGCAGATATCACACTGGAATCTAAAATGATAAAAATAACAGAGCAGTTCACCTATTTGGGTAGCAATTTTGATTGCACAGGAAATGTTAAAAAGAAATTATGATACGAATTGGCAAAGCAACATCAGCTTTTAAAAGTCTAAATAAAATATGGAACTGCAAGTTATATAGTATTAAAACTAAATTACGAATTTTCAATTCAAATGTTGTATCAATCCTAACATATGCCAGCGAGAGTTGGAAAATGACTAAAGATATAGAAAGCAAGTTGAATGCATTTGAAAATAGATGTCTGCGAAAAATAATGAATATAAAATGGAACGAATTCAGGAGAAGTGATGAAATCAGAGACATGTCTGGTCAACCACTAGTGACAACTGTTATAAGAAAGAGAAGATGGAGATATGTTGGGCACACCTTGATGAGAAATGATCAACGAATATGTAACGTATAACGGTACGAGAGGAATTATTATTATTCACTAAATTAGAGAAATCTCCAGGTATGCAAACCATATGTCATGATAGTTCTCCTTGATGGATCTGAGACTTGGAAAAATGTTAGGAAAATAGAAAATATGACAGGGTGGTTCTCCTTGATGGATCTGAGACTTGGAAAAATGTTAGGAAAATAGTAAATATGACAGGGTGGTTCTCCTTGATGGATCTGAGACTTGGAAAAATGTTAGGAAAATAGAAAATATGTCACTGCTGAAGTTGGAGAAGCACGCCTGTATGGCGGGAGACATGATAACAAGGAAATCAAGCCTTCACGCAAAATCAGTCAGAAACGGCATACCAGGTGCACTGACTACACCCGAATTCAAGCGAGCAAACGCAAGAAGTAGAGGAAGAAGAAGAAGAAGAGAAGAAGAAGAAGAAGAAGAAGAAGGAGAAGAAGAAGAAGAAGAAGAGGAAGAAGAAGAGGAAGAAGAAGAAGAGAAGAAGAAGAAGAAGAGGAAGAAGAAGAAGAAGAGGAAAAAGAAGAAGAAGAGGAAGAAGAAGAAGAAGAGGAAGAAGAAGAAGAGGAAGAAGAAGAAGAGGAAGAAGAATAAGAAGAAGAAGAAGAAGGAGAAGAAGAAGAAGAAGAAGAAGAAGAAGAAGAAGAGTAAGAAGAAGAAGAGAAGAAGAAGAAGAAGAAGAAGAAGAAGAGAAGAAGAAGAAGAAGAATAAGAAGAAGAAGAAGAAGAAGAAGAAGAAGAAGAGAGAAGAAGAAGAAGAAGAAGAAGAAGAGGAAGAAGAAGAAGAAGAGTAAGAAGAAGAAGAAAATATGTTAAGTGAATTTAAAGGGAGGTTATAAATAAAATGTGACGCCTTCCAAAAAATAGTTACAATCAACACCAGAAAACGGAGAGGGTCTCTGCGGCTAAGTGATTAAGCCCTTGCCTTGGGAGTCGAAGATCGTGGGTTCGAATTCGGACCGCGTCGTTCTGTTCCACGAGTGCATTTTTTCCAGAAACCCTAGGATTGTTGCCGGAGCTACGGAGTTCGTGCTTTGTGCAATACTCTCGGTAGGTGGCGTGCCATTTCTGCGGAGAGGACCGAGCCATATGGGGTAAAACCCGGTGCAATGAAGTCAATCCTTCAGCTTTAAAACCATTTATATATAAACTTTTCATTCTCTTATATTTTACAGAAAACAAAAGCTAAAAATAAATGACGTTTGTATGATGGAAAATATACGAAATAAATCTTCTGTATTGATCTCAACACGAGCAAAATCTCCATCGACAAACGCCTATTCAAACAAGTCAAAAACTTTACATACCAAGGGAGCATCATTTCAGGAAACGGAAGAATAACAAAATACAACATAGATGCAATAAAGCAAAATAAACACTAGGATAAATGGTGCCAATTTTCAAATGCAAACAGGTCACCATGAACACAAAAATAGCATTGTTCAACACAATATTTCTCCCTACATTATACAATCAGTGCCAAACCTGGACACTGACATTAAATGACAGAAGAAAACTAGTCACAACAGAGATGAAGTGTCTATGAAGAATGCTGGTAGTAACAAGAAGAGACCGACTTAGAAATGAAGACATCAGGGGAAAAAGTGGGTACAACATCAGTACTGAACTTTATCAAGAAAAAGTGGGTACAACATCAGTACTGAACTTTATCAAGAAAAAGTGGTACAACATCAGTACTGAACTTTATCAAGAAAAAGTGGTACAACATCAGAACTGAACTTTATCAAGAAACAAGAAATTAAATGGTTCGACCACATAAACAGATTACCAACAGACAATGCACCACAGAGAGAGCAATGTTGATCCAATACAATTGATACAAAGCAAAAGGCCGGTCACGCAAAAGGTGGAACTCAAGAGATAACAGAGGCGACGAAAGTCACTAACACACAAAACCCGTGCTAGAAAACTCTTCTTACCCTGAAGCTGTGGGGCAAATGAAGATTGGAGAAGAGAAAGAAAGACAAGGTGCATAGAGAGGCTCGCTCCAGGTGTCTCCGTTTTCGACCTGACGCTGAAAGGCAAACCAGGATTGGAGAATAGACAGATAGATTCCTCTCGCTCACAAATCACATCTTTGGATACTTTTGAGCTCATTTTCTATACCTCATCATTAATTTAACATGGATTGGTGTAAAGCATGAACATTTAACAAGGCAGTGGAAAAACATATATGTGTTTTTTGATATATAAGTGTTACAGAAGAGTCCTCCGTATATCATGAACAGAGAAAGAGAACAAATATATATATCCAGAAATAACTCAAAATCAAAGAAAACTCACTGATGCTACAAATAAGAATGAAAAACTCACTGATGCTACAAATAAGAATGAAAAACTCACTGATGCTACAAATAAGAATGAAAAACTCACTGATGCTACATATAAGAATGAAAAACTCACTGATGCTACAAATAAGAATGAAAAACTCACTGATGCTACAAATAAGAATGAAAACTAAAGCATTTGGTGTTTTTACAATAAGGGTTAGAGAAGGCCGTTATGGAAGAAGGCATCCCGGTAAAGGGAGGAAGAGAAATAACTCTGTGAAGATAGGGTTAGAGAAGGACGTTATGGAAGAAGGCATCCCGGTAAAGGGAGGAAGAGAAATAACTCTGTGAAGATAGGGTTAGAGAAGGACGTTATGGAAGAAGGCATCCCGGTAAAGGAGGAAGAGAATAACTCTGTGAAGATAGGATTAGAGAAGGACGTTATGGAAGAAGGCATCCCGGTAAAGGGAGGAAGAGAAATAACTCTGTGAAGATAGGGTTAGAGAAAGACGTTATGGAAGAAGGTATCCCGGTAAAGGGAGGAAGAGAAATAACTCTGTGAAGATAGGATTAGAAAGACGTTATGGAAGAGGCATCCAGTAAAGGGGGCAAGAGAAATAACTCTGTGAAGATAGGATTAGAGAAAGACGTTATGGAAGAAGGTATCCCGGTAAAGGGAGGAAGAGAAATAACTCTGTGAAGATAGGGTTAGAAAAGACGTTATGGAAGAAGGTATCCGGTAAAGGAGGAAGAGAAATAACTCTGTGAAGATAGGGTTAGAGAAGGACGTTATGGAAGAAGGCATCCCGGTAAAGGGAGGAAGAGAAATAACTCTGTGAAGATAGGGTTAGAGAAAGACGTTATGGAAGAAGGTATCCCGGTAAAGGGAGGAAGAGAAATAACTCTGTGAAGATAGGGTTAGAGAAGGACGTTATGGAAGAAGGCATCCCGGTAAAGGGAGGAAGAGAAATAACTCTGTGAAGATAGGGTTAGAGAAAGACGTTATGGAAGAAGTATCCGGTAAAGGGAGGAAGAGAAATAACTCTGTGAAGATAGGGTTAGAGAAGGACGTTATGGAAGAAGGTATCCCGGTAAAGGGAGGAAGAGAAATAACTCTGTGAAGATAGGGTTAGAGAAGGACGTTATGGAAGAAGGCATCCCGGTAAAGGGAGGAAGAGAAATAACTCTGTGAAGATAGGATTAGAGAAAGACGTTATGGAAGAAGGTATCCCGGTAAAGGGAGGAAGAGAAATAACTCTGTGAAGATAGGGTTAGAGAAGGACGTTATGGAAGAAGGCATCCCGGTAAAGGGAGGAAGAGAAATAACTCTGTGAAGATAGGGTTAGAGAAGGACGTTATGGAAGAAGGTATCCCGGTAAAGGGAGGAAGAGAAATAACTCTGTGAAGATAGGGTTAGAGAAGGACGTTATGGAAGAAGGTATCCCGGTAAAGGGAGGAAGAGAAATAACTCTGTGAAGATAGGGTTAGAGAAGGACGTTATGGAAGAAGGTATCCCGGTAAAGGGAGGAAGAGAAATAACTCTGTGAAGATAGGGTTAGAGAAGGACGTTATGGAAGAAGGTATCCCGGTAAAGGGAGGAAGAGAAATAACTCTGTGAAGATAGGGTTAGAGAAGGACGTTATGGAAGAAGGTATCCCGGTAAAGGGAGGAAGAGAAATAACTCTGTGAAGATAGGGTTAGAGAAGGCCGTTATGGAAGAAGGCATCCCGGTAAAGGGGGCGAAGAGAAATAACTCTGCGAAGATGGATTCAGGATCTAATTGATGATTTGAGCATAACAACTGGCCTATGAGAGAGAGAGAAATTTCAAAGGACCGTTAGGGTAGTAAAGTTTTGCTCAGGACAAGCTATTTGATGATAATGAGGTTCAAAATTAATGTTGTCCTGCTTGTATTAATAAGTAAACAAATTTTGATCCGATTTTTTATTTTGGTAATTACTGCTTAGGATAAAAGATAAAGTAAAATTTCTGACTTAACACGATATTAAATCTATACATTTTATAACCAACTTAACTTATTCATAATTTTGTTAAGAAACCAAGCAAATGGTTGAAAATAGTCTCGTACTTTCAAACTCCTACACGAATAAGCTGTCCAAATTTCATAATTTTAGAATTCTGCGTTCAAATGGTTATTATTTTTTGTGACACACAAACACACACACCGACAAGGACATTCATATTATAAGACTGTCTAATCTGTTCACGAAACATGTCGTTAAACTCCAAGATTCATCTGTAGTTTCAATATCAGTTTTCAGATAATCATCAGTGCAGAAAGTAATCAGGATTTATAACCAATTCAAAATAGAAATATTTCATCTAATTCCTATTTACAAAGGATTATGTCTTGCGTAAAGCAAAAGAACCCATCCTAATTATATATTTGAATACTTTGAAAACTGAAAGTATTTTTCTAGACAGCAGGAGGGCTAAGTGCAGTAGCATGAAGTAAAGTAAGCGAAGAGAAAGGATGTATCTAGACCAGCAGTTCTTAACCTTTTTAATATCTTTAACTGGATTGGAACCCCAAAGTATGCTCTATCTTGTTTGCGCAAGTTATGCATACCGATAGGTTCGGCTAGACGGGAAAGTCACACAAGAAACCCAAGTATCAACCAGCATAGAACTTCTTCTTTTGCCGTCACACTACTACCGGGTTGGTGCCCAGTGTCGTGATTTTCTGTTTTTGTCTCCGCTGTTCTGGTGGCTTGGGTGATTGTTATTTTTGCTCTTTGACAGGACTCTGCTATGCCATCTAACCATCTTTTTCGTGGTCTTCCTCTCGCCTTCTTTCCTGATTATCTGTTGTAGAAGACTGTATACTGTCGAGTTTGGATGCAATCTTATTATTGGAACCGCAAAGTATTCCAGTACACAAAGACGGGAAAACCACGAGAGAAACCCCAGTAGATACATCAACCGACACAGAATGGAAGGTGTTAGTCTATACACATTGAAATACATGCTTGAGATGAGATCGGAGCAATTATGGGCATGTCCGATGCACAATGAAGATGATTCTCAAATGAATAATGAGGAACCCTAAAATATTTCATGTATGAAAATGTTCTGGAATGAATCATCTATGTGTTTACAATAGTAAACAATAGCTGCAAGTGAAAATCTTAAAGGAGTGTTTATGTTGTAAAGAAATAAGAAAGTTTAAATTAGACAAGCAATAGTAAACAATAGCTGCAGAGTGAAAATCTTAAAGGAGTGTTTATGTTGTAAAGAAACATGAAAGCTTAAATTAGACAAGAAATTCGTTTATGGTTCAACTTGAATGAATGCTCTACATCACAGTAGCAATTTATCTCCGTATACCATGGACAAAGACGAAATCAAATAGATATATCTAGAAGGAATTCGGTCAAATAATAATAATAGCTCAAACTTGTAATCTAAGCTCAAACTATGCATCTCTCAATTGGTTTCTATACTTATTTTTCAGGTGAATAGAAGCAAAGAAAGATTGTTCACACAAGGGGATGTCTGTGGCTAACTGCCAAGCCATTGCATTGCGTTCCGAAGTTCCTCGGTTCGAATCCGGACTACGTCGTTCTGTTCATAAGTGCATTGTTTCCAGATACTCCTAGGATTGTTGCTGGAGCTACAGAGTTCATGCTTTGTGCAATACTCTCGGCAGATGGCGTACCACTTCTGCGGAGAGGGACCGAGCTATAGGAAGTAAATCCCAGTGCAATGAAGTAAATCCCTCGGCTTAAGCTACTTTTGGTCACTCAAGTATGTCACACAAGCTGCTACAGAGGCGAGGCATCTGGCATATGAGAGAGAGAGAGAAATTTCGAAAATGTTGAGGTAGCAATGTTCTACTCAGGAGAAGCTATTTGATTATTATACCATTACAAAGCCGTTCAGAAAGCAATGGCAAACTACTGAACGTATAAGTAATGCCTAGAAGAGTAACGACTCGTTTACCGTGGTTGATGGCCTGTAAAGAATATACGACGATTGTTTTCGTCATTACAAACGCCATAAATACTTTCAAATTCAGCCAACGATGCATTCTGTGGTCCATTCAACATGTATTGTAAATACTTTCAAATTCAGCCAACGATGCATTCTGTGGTCCATTCAACATGTATTGTAAATACTTTCAAATTCAGCCAACGATGCATTCTGTGGTCCATTCAACATGTATTGTAAATACTTTCAAATTCAGCCAACGATGCATTCTGTGGTCCATTCAACATGTATTGTAAATACTTTCAAATTCAGCCAACGATGCATTCTGTGGTCCATTCAACATGTATTGTAAATACTTTCAAATTCAGCCAACGATGCATTCTGTGGTCCATTCAACATGTATTGTAAATACTTTCAAATTCAGCCAACGATGCATTCTGTGGTCCATTCAACATGTATTGTAAATACTTTCAAATTCAGCCAACGATGCATTCTGTGGTCCATTCAACATGTATTGTAAATACTTTCAAATTCAGCCAACGATGCATTCTGTGGTCCATTCAACATGTATTGTAAATACTTTCAAATTCAGCCAACGATGCATTCTGTGGTCCATTCAACATGTATTGTAAATACTTTCAAATTCAGCCACCGATGCATTCTGTGGTCCATTCAACATGTATTGTAACGAAATTTAACGCCAAGTTTTTTATCTGATTTTTCTCCAGATTATCAGAGACAATTAATTATCAAATGGCATTCTTCTATCTAACTAATATTACATTATCAATCTGGTCGTTGTCTCCAATTTATTACTGTTTATTATTTGGGGGAGATTAAACCTCTTTAAGCGGAGGCACGTCTCTTTCAACCCAAATACGTACCTATTTTTGTTATATCAGTGCATGTATGCTAACAAACCCTAGCAATCAGAATTAATTCCTTGCGGAGAATGCAAATATCTTAACTCTACAGCGCATCCGATTTCTGCGATGCTTTTCATTTACTAGGTAGATTCCTAGGTCCCTACTTCAATCGCATCTTACGACATCCTTTGTAGGCCACATTGTTACTATTCTTTGCTCCCTCTTAGGAACCCCGACAACACACACGCGCATTTGGTCTCATTCACTAGACCAAGACCGCCTTTATTTTATGTACTTTTCTTCTTTCTTTCTGTCTTTCTCTGCTTTTTTTGCCGCTAGTCGTCGCAGGTTTAACTCATCATTGGTTTCCGAACTAGTGCACGCTTGGTCGCTTGATCTGTCTTTTCATTTTTCTTTTCTTCAATCACGTCTTGCATCACAGCGTCAGGATAACAAGCTGTGTTATTATAAGGTTTTAATATATCTGTAACTCCATGAATTCATTTTTTTCTTGTCTGTCCCATCCTCTTAATAATTCCATTTTCAAGTTGTACGCTCTTGCAACTGGTGTAGTCGTGTTCATTCCCACCAAGTGGTCAAACCATTTAATTGTGTTTTTCAATGAATCTAACAACGGGTGTTATGTGCAACTAAGCTATTAATAGTACTACAACATTGATCTCTCCGCAAAGAGTAAGTCCTCAACAATCGTATTGCATTTATTTGTCTTGTGTTTGCAGAATAGTACTACAACATTGATCTCTCCGCAAAGAGTAAGTCCTCAACAATCGTATTGCATTGATTTGTCTTGTGTTTGCAGAATAGTACTACAACATTGATCTCTCCGCAAAGAGTAAGTCCTCAACAATCGTATTGCATTTATTTGTCTTGTGTTTGCAGAATAGTACTACAACATTGATCTCTCCGCAAAGAGTAAGTCCTCAACAATCGTATTGCATTTATTTGTCTTGTGTTTGCAGAATAGTACTACAACATTGATCTCTCCGCAAAGAGTAAGTCCTCAACAATCGTATTGCATTTATTTGTCTTGTGTTTGCAGAATAGTACTACAACATTGATCTCTCCGCAAAGAGTAAGTCCTCAACAATCGTATTGCATTTATTTGTCTTGTGTTTGCAGAATAGTACTACAACATTGATCTCTCCGCAAAGAGTAAGTCCTCAACAATCGTATTGCATTTATTTGTCTTGTGTTTGCAGAATAGTACTACAACATTGATCTCTCCGCAAAGAGTAAGTCCTCAACAATCGTATTGCATTTATTTGTCTTGTGTTTGCAGAATAGTACTACAACATTGATCTCTCCGCAAAGAGTAAGTCCTCAACAATCGTATTGCATTTATTTGTCTTGTGTTTGCAGAATAGTACTACAACATTGATCTCTCCGCAAAGAGTAAGTCCTCAACAATCGTATTGCATTTATTTGTCTTGTGTTTGCAGAATAGTACTACAACATTGATCTCTCCGCAAAGAGTAAGTCCTCAACAATCGTATTGCATTTATTTGTCTTGTGTTTGCAGAATAGTACTACAACATTGATCTCTCCGCAAAGAGTAAGTCCTCAACAATCGTATTGCATTGATTTGTCTTGTGTTTGCAGAATAGTACTACAACATTGATCTCTCCGCAAAGAGTAAGTCCTCAACAATTGTATTGCATTGATTTGTCTTGTGTTTGCAGAATAGTACTACAACATTGATCTCTCCGCAAAGAGTAAGTCCTCAACAATCGTATTGCATTGATTTGTCTTGTGTTTGCAGAATAGTACTACAACATTGATCTCTCCGCAAAGAGTAAGTCCTCAACAATCGTATTGCATTGATTTGTCTTGTGTTTGCAGAATAGTACTACAACATTGATCTCTCCGCAAAGAGTAAGTCCTCAACAATTGTATTGCATTTATTTGTCTTGTGTTTGCAGAATAGTACTACAACATTGATCTCTCCGCAAAGAGTAAGTCCTCAACAATCGTATTGCATTGATTTGTCTTGTGTTTGCAGAATAGTACTACAACATTGATCTCTCCGCAAAGAGTAAGTCCTCAACAATCGTATTGCATTGATTTGTCTTGTGTTTGCAGAATAGTACTACAACATTGATCTCTCCGCAAAGAGTAAGTCCTCAACAATTGTATTGCATTTATTTGTCTTGTGTTTGCAGAATAGTACTACAACATTGATCTCTCCGCAAAGAGTAAGTCCTCAACAATTGTATTGCATTTATTTGTCTTGTGTTTGCAGAATAGTACTACAACATTGATCTCTCCGCAAAGAGTAAGTCCTCAACAATTGTATTGCATTTATTTGTCTTGTGTTTGCAGAATAGTACTACAACATTGATCTCTCCGCAAAGAGTAAGTCCTCAACAATTGTATTGCATTTATTTGTCTTGTGTTTGCAGAATAGTACTACAACATTGATCTCTCCGCAAAGAGTAAGTCCTCAACAATCGTATTGCATTTATTTGTCTTGTGTTTGCAGAATAGTCTACAACATTGATTTTCCGCAAAGAGTAAGTCCTCAACAATCGTATTGCATTGATTTGTCTTGTGTTTGCAGAATAGTACTACAACATTGATCTCTCCGCAAAGAGTAAGTCCTCAACAATCGTATTGCATTTATTTGTCTTGTGTTTGAAGAATAGTACTACAACATTGATCTCTCCGCAAAGAGTAAGTCCTCAACAATCGTATTGCATTTATTTGTCTTGTGTTTGCAGAATAGTACTACAACATTGATCTCTCCGCAAAGAGTAAGTCCTCAACAATTGTATTGCATTTATTTGTCTTGTGTTTGCAGAATAGTACTACAACATTGATCTCTCCGCAAAGAGTAAGTCCTCAACAATTGTATTGCATTTATTTGTCTTGTGTTTGCAGAATAGTACTACAACATTGATCTCTCCGCAAAGAGTAAGTCCTCAACAATCGTATTGCATTTATTTGTCTTGTGTTTGCAGAATAGTACTACAACATTGATCTCTCCGCAAAGAGTAAGTCCTCAACAATCGTATTGCATTGATTTGTCTTGTGTTTGCAGAATAGTACTACAACATTGATCTCTCCGCAAAGAGTAAGTCCTCAACAATCGTATTGCATTTATTTGTCTTGTGTTTGCAGAATAGTACTACAACATTGATCTCTCCGCAAAGAGTAAGTCCTCAACAATCGTATTGCATTTATTTGTCTTGTGTTTGCAGAATAGTACTACAACATTGATCTCTCCGCAAAGAGTAAGTCCTCAACAATTGTATTGCATTTATTTGTCTTGTGTTTGCAGAATAGTACTACAACATTGATCTCTCCGCAAAGAGTAAGTCCTCAACAATTGTATTGCATTTATTTGTCTTGTGTTTGCAGAATAGTACTACAACATTGATCTCTCCGCAAAGAGTAAGTCCTCAACAATCGTATTGCATTGATTTGTCTTGTGTTTGCAGAATAGTACTACAACATTGATCTCTCCGCAAAGAGTAAGTCCTCAACAATTGTATTGCATTTATTTGTCTTGTGTTTGCAGAATAGTACTACAACATTGATCTCTCCGCAAAGAGTAAGTCCTCAACAATTGTATTGCATTTATTTGTCTTGTGTTTGCAGAATAGTACTACAACATTGATCTCTCCGCAAAGAGTAAGTCCTCAACAATTGTATTGCATTTATTTGTCTTGTGTTTGCAGAATAGTACTACAACATTGATCTCTCCGCAAAGAGTAAGTCCTCAACAATCGTATTGCATTTATTTGTCTTGTGTTTGCAGAATAGTACTACAACATTGATCTCTCCGCAAAGAGTAAGTCCTCAACAATTGTATTGCATTTATTTGTCTTGTGTTTGCAGAATAGTACTACAACATTGATCTCTCCGCAAAGAGTAAGTCCTCAACAATTGTATTGCATTTATTTGTCTTGTGTTTGCAGAATAGTACTACAACATTGATCTCTCCCAAAAGTAAGTCCTCAACAATTGTATTGCATTTATTTGTCTTGTGTTTGCAGAATAGTACTACAACATTGATCTCTCCGCAAAGAGTAAGTCCTCAACAATCGTATTGCATTTATTTGTCTTGTGTTTGCAGAATAGTACTACAACATTGATCTCTCCGCAAAGAGTAAGTCCTCAACAATTGTATTGCATTTATTTGTCTTGTGTTTGCAGAATAGTACTACAACATTGATCTCTCCGCAAAGAGTAAGTCCTCAACAATTGTATTGCATTTATTTGTCTTGTGTTTGCAGAATAGTACTACAACATTGATCTCTCCGCAAAGAGTAAGTCCTCAACAATTGTATTGCATTTATTTGTCTTGTGTTTGCAGAATAGTACTACAACATTGATCTCCCCCAAAGAGTAAGTCCTCAACAATCGTATTGCATTGATTTGTCTTGTGTTTGCAGAATAGTACTACAACATTGATCTCTCCGCAAAGAGTAAGTCCTCAACAATTGTATTGCATTTATTTGTCTTGTGTTTGCAGAATAGTACTACAACATTGATCTCTCCGCAAAGAGTAAGTCCTCAACAATTGTATTGCATTTATTTGTCTTGTGTTTGCAGAATAGTACTACAACATTGATCTCTCCGCAAAGAGTAAGTCCTCAACAATCGTATTGCATTGATTTGTCTTGTGTTTGCAGAATAGTACTACAACATTGATCTCTCCGCAAAGAGTAAGTCCTCAACAATTGTATTGCATTTATTTGTCTTGTGTTTGCAGAATAGTACTACAACATTGATCTCTCCGCAAAGAGTAAGTCCTCAACAATTGTATTGCATTTATTTGTCTTGTGTTTGCAGAATAGTACTACAACATTGATCTCTCCGCAAAGAGTAAGTCCTCAACAATTGTATTGCATTTATTTGTCTTGTGTTTGCAGAATAGTACTACAACATTGATCTCTCCGCAAAGAGTAAGTCCTCAACAATCGTATTGCATTGATTTGTCTTGTGTTTGCAGAATAGTACTACAACATTGATCTCTCCGCAAAGAGTAAGTCCTCAACAATCGTATTGCATTGATTTGTCTTGTGTTTGCAGAATAGTACTACAACATTGATCTCTCCGCAAAGAGTAAGTCCTCAACAATTGTATTGCATTGATTTGTCTTGTGTTTGCAGAATAGTTTCTCATATACAATAAACAGATATTGTAAGACATATTAAATAGACTTGTTCATAAAGAACGCACAATTTTAGATAGCAAATTGCCTGGTACTACTAATAGGAACCATTACACAAACTACAAGAACGAAAATTCAGTCCTTCGAAACTAAATGACACAGAAATATCCTACGCATACCATAGACAGAAAAAGGAAAGAACACTGATGTCCTGAAAGAACTGAATGTTAAAGACAATTGGCTGATAAACAACATACTATACAGAAAAATTAGATACTTTGGTCACATCAAGCGTCACGATGGCCTGGAGAGAACAATATTAGAGTACAGCGTCACAGGACGCAGAGGCAGACCAAGAAGAAGATGGCTACAAGATATTAAAGAAACTATGAATATGACCATCGACGAAGTGGGTGAACTGGCTAGGAACAGAGTGAATTTCAGATGCGTTGCAAAGAGATCAACGTCCTATAAAGGATACGCAACTTGATGATGACGAATAGGAATGAGAAAATTGAAATGTTTTAGATACACGAAAAGACAAAAAAAAGTCTAGAGAATACAATTATGGAAAGAGAGTTCCCGACAAAGATTATAAGAGGAAGACAATTGAGAAGATGGATTCAGGATGTGATAGATGATTAGTGCACGACGAAAGTCGATGGAGGACGTCTGGCCGATGAAAGAAATTCAGAAGAACGGTTAGGCTGGAAAAGTTCTGATCATGACAAGCTATTCGATAATGGATAATGTTGTTATTGCTAGATCATCCCATGTCATCATCATCGTCAGAAAGCTTGTCCTGTGCAGAAGTTTGCCACCCAACAGTCCTTCGGAATTTGTCTCTATCATAGACCAGATCATGGTCAATAACATGAGCGGAAAATCATAACGACAGAGATGAGGTTTCTTAGAAGAGCTAGAGGTGTGACAATAAGAGACAAAATTAGAATTGAAGAAATAAGCAGAAGACTGGATGTGAAACCAGTCATGCAATTCATAAAACCGATTAAATGGTTTGGACACCTGACAAGAATGCCCTGGTATCGCCTACCACAGAGAGCAACACAGAACAATTATAATGAGTACAAAGCAAGAAGAAGACCCCGCAAAAGATGGAGCGACAGCATCAATAACAGCCTTACGAACATGAATATCAGCTTACAAAGTGCCTTAAAACAAGCACACATAAGATCACTACGTCCCCCCTTCCCCAACACTTCTATAAAGAAGTAAATGGTGGAAGATAAGAAGAAGATAGACCTGATGTCCCGCCTCTGCAGCCGACATGCTCAAACCATCAGTTACATCCTGAATCCATCTTCTCCGTTGTCTTCCTCTTCTCCTTTTTGCCAGGATGCCTCCTTCCATAATGGACTTCTGTAACCCTCTTGTCTCTTTATATGTCCAAAATATTTCAATTTTCTCTTTCTTATTTGTAGTATCAGCCAGTTTTCTTTCATTGTGAGTTCTTTCTGGTTGGTTAGATCTAATTGTTTTCTTCTCTGTCCATGATATACGGATGTAGCAGGGAATATGATACCAGGTTTTTCCCTTCCTTTATTGTTAGTCCCAAGCTTCAACTAGGCGAGTATTTACAATAAAACAAAGGGGTAACCATATACCTGGTCTGTGGGCGTATAAAAACAGACCAGATATATTAGCAAGGGGGTTTTCCTTAACTAGAAGTGAATTTATGCCCTGTTTTCTTTCTCATGCAGCCAAGTTAAGGTTAATAGTATTCTTTTTTTAGAAATGCCATAGGTGATTGTCCGGTCACAATATCAATTAGACTGGGGATTTTCCAACATTCAACCAGATTTGACCGTGAGAATGTACTAACAGGACAATGACAGATTTGGAAACAAATAAAAATGCTATATGTTAAATAGAATGGATTTGGATCATAGGGACACACACACTTCACTGAGACAGAGGGACAGAGAGTAGGTAGTCTGAGACAATTACAGACAGAAAGAATCGACAAGTCAAGGAGTGTAGTCTAGAATAAGAGACTCACACAGTTATCGACAAGAACTTAGTAGATAGTAACAAGAATTATAGAGCTGAACAACTCTGCTGCGAGTTATAAGTGGAATAGAGAACGAGGCAGTAGAATTAAACTGAGTTGCAGACAGAGAGAGCCCAAGAGAGCAAAGTCAGATAGATAACATAAATCCATACGCATGACCCAACAGAACGGCCGACATAGAGTGTTGCCTAACTAAGACGTAGATGCAGAACTTCACGGAGATTTTGACCAAATCAGAGAGTTACTGTTCAGAATTGGTGAACCGGTTACATTAGAACCGGAGGACTTTTCAGAGTGCAAAATTAGGCGGTAGAGCTAAACTGAAGAGTAGGGCCAGACCAGACAGAGAGGCTATAACAGCATATGTGAGAGAGATGTCAGCCAGTTTACAGAATACATTATTATAACTAGTTAGTAGAGACATTTCGTGTGTACTATTATGACAGCAAATCTAGCTAGAAAGCGGTATAACGTATTGTGACTGAACAAGTATTTTTTCTAAGGACATCGCAAGCAAGATAGAGTTGAACTGGGAACATTTTAGAGATAGGATGTTGGGGTATTAGATATTACTTAGTGAAGATTGACAATATTAGTTAGTAGGTGTATTTTACAGTTATGTGCATTGTTATGCGTTTTGAATTGTTGGTTTTCTTTTCAGGGTTTCTTTTGATAATTTGATATATGTGCTATTTTTTTTAACATTGATGAGACATTGAAATAAGTAAATAACAAAAAATAAAAGTTGAGAATTAGGTTTGATTCTCACATAGATGTACAATATATTTGACGGCCATTTCATTTATTTGTATTCTATGTTATAGTTGTGCTGATGGTGCTGATAGTAGTTGTTGTTGTAGACTGTAGAGAAGAAGTGTAGTAGCTAAATAAGCTATTACATTTTCTGGTGCCGTGTCCAAGAATATTAGTAGAGTACGCAATAAACAGCTACAAAATGTGGTGCAGTGACCGAGGATAAAAGAATAATAGAATATAGAAGAAGAATATTAGCAGTGTAGAGAAACCACGGCTACACGGAGACTTCTTCTGTAACACTTATATTCTTCTTCTTCAAACGCTCCATATCGACCACATGTTAAATTAAACCACTGATTGTGATTTGAATGCGATCTGAGTCTAAGAGCGATTGTACGTTGTGCCAGTTATGCTCCTACAAGTAGACCAGTACATCGGACTTCTGCGACGCTTTTTATTTACTAGACTAGCTTCCCTATGCCCCGACCGTAGCCTCCTCTTACGACATGCCGCAGTTTTACTATTCTTTACTCCAACTGAGGGCACCGGCAACACACGGCCGACTACACTTATATTCAAAAGCACATTTATGTTTTTCCACTGCCTTGTTAAATGTCCATGTTTCACATCCATACGTTGCCAATGGAAATATGCACGCTCTTAGAATTCAGATATTTGTTTGTCCATGTCATACAGGTCTCAATTATATATGTTTCCAACTGTCTTCTTCTTAACTGTGTATCACACACCGTGCTTGTTGTTCCATGTAAACCCTCATCATCATCATCATCAAATAGCTTGTCCTGAGCAGAACTTTGCCACTCCAACAGTTCTTCGTAATGTCTTTCTCTCATAGATCAGATATCTCGCGCCTGCAGCCGTCAACTCTACAACAGTTAAACTATAATATGATTCTTAAATAAGTTGCACGAACAACATGAAATGTGGACGTATTGCAACATTGTTGTACACGTAATAAATAAGGAATTTTTTATTTTTTTATTTTTCGATCTAGAAGCACTTGAGCTTTCAGCTCTTCGGCTCGGTGCCATGGATATCGTAAACCTTCGGCTCGGTGCCACGAACACCGTAAATCTGGGGAATCTGTAGCTTTTCTGCCAGCCCGCGGAATTGAACCCGCACTCACCGATGACTAGTCACCCGCAGTCGAACGCGGTACGAACACGCTGGGCAGACGGGCATAAGGAATTTAACTGACATAGTTATGCATATCTTTATTGTAGTTGCTTTTTTTGTTTTCTTGTTGTTAGCAATGAGATAAAATAAACATATGATCAATGATCGGCTGTAGACGTGTGTCAAAGATAGTTACGGTCTGGTGAGGCCCGCTATTACAACAGCTTCTGTATCCATTTCTAACTAAAACACACAACGTGTCTCAGTTAATGTCAGTAAATCCAGCAAGTTACAAGCAGATTGAGGTCGCTGATAGCAAAGATAACAAAACACGCAGTACTAGTGATCATGTGCGATGAAAATTACGGGATTTGTGAACAGTTTGGGTTTACATTCTCGGTATGCATGTCGTACGCGTTTGTACAGCAGGAAACTTATCTTTTACTTGCCTATCTAAATTACAAGTTCCTCTAAAGCAGGAGTAATGTTCGCCGGAATTGCGAGGAATACTTGTGATGAAGTAAGCAAGCTTAAACGCAAAAATCAGCTAGAGGTTCCAGATTAGGCTTCATGTCTATGCTAGAATTCATAGCAGAAGAATGAGAGAAAAAACAAACAGAACGATATGCACTTACGATATAAAGATACAGGGAGTTAACAAACAGATTGACATGCACTTACCGTCTATATGGCCTTTTTCTGTCTTTACAGAAGGTCAATCTGAGTTTGCCTTTGTCTCTTTTGCCTTCCAGCGCATCATCACTAAGTTTCTTTTCAAAAGATTCCTCCCCTTTTCGTATTGTTGTTTTCCACAGAACTTGTCATCTTATCTTATCTTATTTTATCTTAACCACATTTGCCGTGAAGCGACGTGGGAGAGTTAGTTTTCTATCTTGTGCCAGGTGTGTTGCGCTTGACGTTGTCAGTCCATGCTTTCGCAGGGACTCTGAGATGTTATCTATCCATCGTGTTCGTGGCCTGCCTCGTGCTCTGCGCCCTGAACGTCGATTATTATTGGCACGTGATGGTAGTAAATGTGTTTCCATGAACTTGTCATCATCTAGTTGTTCTCACATTTGTTGGGACTGAAAGAAAAGTTCGTTATTGAGTGCTGCAGACATCATTATATCGGAGCAATGGGTTGCCATGAGAGTGGCAGTAGCGTAGTCGTAAGGGAACTGGCTTCTTAGGATAGTGGTCTGTGTTCAAATACATAGTTGACGTTGAATTTTTGTTGGACAGTGACGAATCTCAGGTTGACCAAGCCTCAATTTGGTACCAGAAAAAGCATTTGAATATCAAGGCGACCGATGTGATGTTGACCATATCACACATCGTGTGCCGACGATCAATGAAACAAACGGGTCTAACACCGTAGTACCCTATATATCACAGGGTATTTTTTACTTTGATTGATTGATTGATATGACCATCATCATTGCACTTTGGTGCGTAACCATGTGTGCCCCAGTGTTTTTCTTACACAGGAAGATCTCAGATGCAGTGCATGAACTCCGTAGCACCGTCGATGGTCCCGATGTAATTGTGAAGACGGTGAAGATACTTATGTAGCAATTTTATTTTTAATCTTTTCTAACGAATGTTGCCCGAGCAGCGGTTTTCCAGCCTGCTCTTCTCGATTGTGATCTGCCAAGAGTTCTTTTGTTCCATGGAGAAGACTGAGCGAGTTGCCCAGGATAGAGCGGTATGCGGAAATTGCTTGCAGGCCCTATGTAATGTACTGGATGAATTATTATTATTATTAAGGGTTCTTCTGCGTGCTCAAATTAAACACGGGTCCTACGTTTTATCGTCCGTCTCCGATAGGACTAGGAACTCGATCTCACCTACACTGAGATCAAGGATCTCTGGAAAAATATCCGGGTGGCTCCACGAGGGAGCGAACCTAGTACTTTTGACATAAGAGACGAGCGCCTAATCCCTACGCCTCAGAGAAACCCCCTTTTTTACTTTACTTTAATAGATCTGTGTTGGTGCTTCTTTCCCTTCCAGAAGTTTACAGAACCACACTTGTTGTGATGTGCGGATGCTGTCCATTCTTCTCACATACCACAGAGTTTACAGAACCACACTTGTTGTGATGTGCGGATGCTGTCCATTCTTCTCACATACCACCAGAAGTTTACAGAACCACACTTGTTGTGATGTGCGGATGCTGTCCATTCTTCTCACATACCACCAGAAGTTAAAGATACAGTAACGACATCTAGTATTAAAGATACATGGAGTTACAGACAGACTGACATGCACTTACCACCAGAAGTTAAAGATACAGTAACAACATCTAGTATTAAAGATACATGGAGTTACAGATAGACTGACAAGCACTTACCACCAGAAGTTAAAGATACAGTAACGACATCTATTATTAAAGATACATGCAGTTACAGACAGACTGACATGCACTTACCACCAGAAGTTAATGATACAGTAACGATATCTTTTTCTTCCCCAGATGAAGGATGGAAATTAGTCTACTCTTGCTGTTAAGGGGATTCGGGTCTTGAAAATCAAGAATCTATTTTCGTTGTTTTCATATTAATATAAAATTTGTATAACCATTTTGAAAGAGTATGACTTAGAATAGTAGAAACAAATTAGTTTAAAAAAATGTCAAAGTGTTGCCATGGAAACAATACAAAATGGCCGCCAAACACAAATTTTCAAATCCCTAAGGCTCTGAATCTAATGAATGTAAATGAATTCTGTTTTCACTTAAGGTGCAATTGTAATATCTAAAATATTACACATTCTTCTTAGGATATATTAAATATTTAATTTTTATAAATTTTGGTAAAAATTCCCTCAAAATTTGGTCAAAAAGCTGTTTTTGGAGGGTGTGTTTACACAAAAATTCATAAAAATGTAATATTTAATATATCCTAAAAGAATGTGTAATTTTGTAGATATTACAATTGCTCACCTTAGAGTGAAAACAGAATTCATTTATATTCATTAACTTCAGAGCCTTAAGGATTTGAAAATTTGTGCTTGGCGGCCATTTTGTATTGTTTCCATGGCAACGTTGACTTTTTATTTTACTAATTTTTCTACTATTCTAAGTCACAATCTTTCAAAATTGTTATACAAATTCTACATTAATACCAAAGCAACGAAAAAGTTTCAAGACCAGAGTCCCCCTTAAACTGTAGGAGTGGAAGCTTTAATTTGCGTTCCAGTGCCAGATGATTAGTCCTTGTTGTGTTATATCTGTGGTTATTTAGTGTGATCTCGATATTGTCTATCCATCTTTTTCTTGGTCTTCTCTTGGCTCTAGTACCTGATCTCTTTTTACTGTTTACTGTTATTGGTGGTTGGTTGTATTCCATTCTCATTAAATATTCGAATCACAGCAATTGTTGTCTTTCAATGTATTCTGTGCATGAAATTATGCCAACTCTGCTTTTCATGTCCTCGTTTCGTAGTCAATATTTCCTGATGACCCCCATAGCCTTCCTCGAGCATTTCATTTCGTATGTTGTGAACGTTCTGTGATGACATCTATAAAGCCCTCTATTTACGCCCGAGTGGTTACGGGCCCAAATTTGGGGTGTAAAGAATAGAACCACTGTTACCTGCCACGCATGTCGTAAGAGGCGACAAAGGAGGATTAGATTAAATCGGATGCACATATCCTAAACGTGTAGAAGTCTATGCGTTTAGGGGCCTACCAAACCAATGTGCAACGTTCTTGGTAAAGATCAAACATGTCACAAAGAGTGATTAAAATTGGTTGTAAAGAACGAACGCAAAGAAGAAGAAGAAGAAGCCCTCTATTCGTAAATATTTCACTACACCACCTATCTCTACCGGTGGCTATATCCAGGACTTATAGCTGAGACAAGGCAAATGGAAAAGGGAGACAACACTTTTTAAAAGTCAGAAGTTTTAGTATTTTATTAATTAATTAATTAATTGATTTATTGATTGATAGGATCATCATCATTGCACTTTGGTGGGTAACCATGTGTGCTCTGATCTCTTTCTTACGTATATGAAGATCACAGTGGCAGTGCACTTTGGTGGGTAACCATGTGTGCTCTGATCTCTTTCTTACGTATATGAAGATCACAGTGGCAGTGCACAAACTCCGTACAACGACGTGGTTTCCCGATTAGTTCCTCTATAAGATAGTTACTCTTATAACAAACAGAATCTACTACTTCGCTGTCGTTTTTATTAAGTCAAATTACTCCCTATGTCTGATTTGTTTTGTTTGCGTCGATAACGGAAATACGTTGTGCATCCGTTCTTATGTTCCATATCCAACTCTAATATTGAGGTCGCATAACTCACTGGGGAAACCCTGGCCAGTTTGATTTGGGGGGCTGAGTTTTAAATATGTTTGATAGAACACTGCAAGCTTTTTGTAATTTTACTCAATTCTATGAGTCTATGGTTATTTATTGATGAAAATATTCATAATATTGATATTCATTATTGTTAAACTTAACATGTTGGATAATATAACTTCGATTTAGCATTTTGTAATGATTTTTAAAATGAATTCGTCTATATACAACAATACTGGAATGTGAGGTCACGTGACCGGTTGTGGTCTTATTTCCTAGAATATTTACATGAGTCCACCGGGCGTAAACTCAGCGCAACGAAACGGTCGCACACTTCATGAGGACTGCTGGGCTTTTGAAACAACGACATCGAGCATGACTATGGAGATCACCGCTGCTTCCAGGGATCTGTCATGGGTGGCTGAGCAACAGATACGATCATCATATCAGACTCGATGAATATGCTTCAACTGATTGAATCTGGAAGTATGCTTGTGGAATGGGTGGAAAGCATTCGGAGATCACATCTCAAGAAAATGACTTGGCTGTACACGCCTGGGCATGCTGGAGTGCGGGGTAACGAGCGTGCTGACTCTCTTGCAAACAGTGTCCGACTCAAGTGGGCAGAAGTATGGACAGAGCCGATATCACCAATGCGGTACACTCTCAATTGTGTGACACGGGCGGGTCTCAGACACTGGAACGAGTTCGAGAATTAGGCGTTAAGTTTGGACATGCCAGACAGTGTCGTCTTCGTGGTAGAGAGGAAGATATAGTAATCAACTTCTCATGGGTACTGTGAGCAAATGAACTTTGGGATGGCTGCTGCAACGGAGGACAGAGCACGAATGGGAATGCCCAATGTGCCATGACGTCGATCGCATAACATAACATAACATAACATAAGCTTATGGGCCTTTGGACTCAGGTTAGAATTATGGGAAATCAGACCACAACTACACCACGTGACCAGGCATTCCAGTATTGGTGTATATAGACGAATTCATTTTAAAATCAACACAAAATGCTAAATCGAAGTTACATTATCCAACATGTTAAGTTTAGCAATAATGAATATCAATATTATGAATATTTTTCATCAAAAAATAACCATAGACTCACAGAATTGAGAAAATTACAAAAAAGCTTGCAGTGTTCTATCAAACATGGATATATTCCAGCCCTCAGCTCTGATCTAGGTCAGGGAATCCCTGTTCAGTTGTCTGGCCTAGTTATCTAGAGTTGGCTGTGGTTATACTCTTACACATGTAGGTCAGGCGCATCCGAAAATTTCGGCCAACGAACAGAATGAAAATAACGACTCTCAAGAAGTAGCGGACTACGAAAGGTTAACACTCAAGGCGAAATGTTCTCTCTCACCTTCACACCTGTTTTTGGACAAACTTATTCAACATAACGCTTTGAAATCCAAGCCCTAGGCATTTTAAATTTATGGTTTTGTTTGTCATTAAGTTTGAGAGACATGTACACACTATTGCTGCAGTTAATAGTTGTAACTTCAAAGAAAATATTTTTGGTCTCGTGACAAACATGCGTACAACTAGAACAAACACAGGACCTCTAAGCGTAGTCTGTAGTTTTATTTGATGTCTTAGTATTTGTGTATTTTTGTTTAGTCTTTATCGTTTAGTTTTTGTTGTTTAGTTCTTAGTGTTTAGTATCATTGCTACATTTAAGAGAACGTTTTAGAAGAAACATGTGTTTAGTACAGACACAACAATAGACGTCAAATCAAACACAATTGTAACCTAGAAACACACAATACACTAGCACACACACACACACACACACACACACACACACATACATAGTGCACTAGCACTCACATACATTACTCTAACACACACAATCCACTAGCCCACATACACAATATACTAACACAGATATAGTACACCAACACACATAAACAATGATCTTGCAAACAGACACATTGATTTAGCACACACAGACATACTTAGAAGACCTGGATTTTGCGGATGAACTTGCCTTGTTCTCGCACAGGCTACAAGACATGCTGGAAAAAGTGGATGCTCTGGCAGAAACATCACAACGGGTCGGTCTTAAACTCAGTCAAGAGAAGACAAAACTTGTTTGAGGGAAGGGGTATAGAAGATGCTGGTGAATTTGTCTATCGTGGAAGCAAGATCAGCAAATTCGGAGCTACAGATGAGAACATTATTGCCAGGATTAGGAAAGCCCGATAAGCCTTTGATATCCTGCACACAGTGTAGAAATCCACTGCCATCTCCACGAAAACAAAGCCCAAGATATTCAGCTCCAATGGGAAATCTGTATTGCTGTATGGCTCGGAAACTTGGTGAGTCACCAAGTTTAATACAAATAAGATTCAGACATTTGTCAAAGGATGTCTTCCGCGGATTCTCAGACTGAGATGGTAAGACAGAGTTGCAAATACAGACTTGTGGATAAGAACCGGACAGGAACCAATGATGACTAAGGTTAAGAGGAGACAACGATGATAGGTCTAGCATTCCCTACGGTAGACACAGTCGAGTGTCACTAGACAAGCACTTGAGTGGAACCCACAAGGATACGGAAAAATAAAGCGCCCTAATCAAACCTGGAGACTAAGTCTTCTTGAGAAACTAACTCGACTCTTCTGTGAGACCTTCAAGAAAACAGCCAGAGACCGAGAAAAGGGGCAAACAACTGTTGAGGCCCTATGTTCCACGAGAAGCGGAGAGAAATAAGTCAGTAAGTACACACACACACAACGTTCTAAACACACACACAACATTCTAGCATACATACAATAGTTTAGCAACACACACACACACACACACACGTTCTAGCATACATACAATAGTTTAGCACACACACACACACACACCGTTCTAGCATACATACAATAGTTTAGCACACACACACACAACGTTCTAAACACACACACACCGTTCTAGCATACATACAATAGTTTAGCACACACACACACAACGTTCTAAATACACACACACCGTTCTAAACACACACACAACATTCTAAACACACACACAACATTATAAACACACACATAACATTCTAAATACACACACAACATTCTAAACACACACATAACGTTCTAGCATACATACAATAGTTTAGCACACACACATACAACATTCTAAACACACACATAACGTTCTAGCATACATACAATAGTTTAGCACACACACACACAACATTCTAAACACATACACAACGTTCTAGCATACATACAATAGTTTAGCACACACACACACAACATTCTAAACACACACATAACGTTCTAGCATACATACAATAGTTTAGCACCACCACACAAATTCTAAACACACACATAACGTTCTAGCATACATACAATAGTTTAGCACACACACACAAAGCTCTAAACACACACACAACGTTCTAGCATACGCGCAATAGTTTAACACGCACATACACACACAACGTTCTATCATACATACAATAGTTTAGCACGCACACACAAAGCTCTAAACACACACACACAATACTCTATTTTTATAGCACAAAAGCTAGTAAAAGCTACATTGTTCCCAAAGTTAGGCCCCTTTGAGAAAAGTCACAGCACGCCACTGTGTGAATGTAAATTATATGTGTATACTTGTGTGTATATATCCTGTTGTTTCTCCTCAAATATACATGAACAAAAAGCTTATAGAAAGTGTTCGATTGAATTTAACCTGATTATTATGTTTTCAACAGACTGCGTTGCTGAATGAAAAACACGGTTTAAGTATAGCTTTTTTTTTTAAAGAGTTTGCTGACTGGGCTCTTTAAAAAGCTAATCTGCAAGGCTATGCAATTGGTGCCGTCGGACCAACTCAGATCTTTATGTATCCGTACATAGCTTGTTGCAAATAATGATTATTTCTAATCTGTTCATATGTTGGTAGTCGCTCTGTGTATTGGAGACTTCTTTATTAATTTAGTCATACCATTCGTTTACTTATACGTAACTGGTACATTCGTTTACTTATACGTAACTGGTACATTCGGATACGTATACGTAACTGGAATAGGGGGAAGACTGCAGTAAAACTTGTTGGTCGAAACGTTGCTGTTTATCGTCACTGTTTCTGTATTTTGTAAAACTATAGTACTTTGTTTGTACGTGTTTCACTATATACGTAACTGGTACATTCGGATACTTATACGTAACTGGTACATTCGGATACTTATACGTAACTGGTACATTCGTTTACTTATACGTAACTGGTACATTCGTTTACTTATACGTAACTGGTACATTCGGATGCTTATACGTAACTGGTACATTCGGATACCTATACGTAACTGGTACATTCGTTTACTTAAATGTTCGATGCTTAGACGTAACTGGTACATTCGTTTATCTGTACATTCTTGTATACGTAACTGGTACATTCGGATGCTTAGACGTAACTGGTACATTCGATCTACTTATACGTAACAGTACATTTCTTTCTAAACGTCGGATGCTACGTAACTGTACATCGTTTCCATACGTACGTACATTCGGATCCCTTACGTACTGGACATCGGTTTACTTATAGAAGTACAATCTCGGACTTAACGAACTGGCACTCGTTATTTATGTAATGACATGGAATATGACAACGGACATCGAACTTAACGAACGGCAATTGGATGCTTATACGTAACTGGTACATTCGGATACTTATACGTAACTGGTACATTCGTTTACTTATACGTAACTGGTACATTCGTTTACTTATACGTAACTGGTACATTCGTTTACTTATACGTAACTGGTACATTCGTTTATTTATACGTAACTGGTACATTCGGATACTTATACGTAACTGGTACATTCGGATACTTATACGTAACTGGTACATTCGGATACTTATACGTAACTGGTACATTCGTTTACTTATACGTAACTGGTACATTCGTTTACTTATACGTAACTGGTACATTCGGATACTTATACGTAACTGGTACATTCGGATGCTCTTCAGCAGCACTTCTTGGTCAGTCGGTCCGCTGTCTCATTTCCTGGTAGTCCCCATTGAGGCGGTATCCCTTACATGGAGACAGTGCCGGATTAGCCTAGTAATAGAAGTAGCAAATGCTACGGGCCCCGCGCTTCTGGGGCCCTGAGCCTATGTGACAGAAATGACAAGGAAAAAAAAAGAACCAAAATGTTATATCAAAAACACGCTAGCTGTCTGAGTTTTGTAATGTCGTGTGTGATGGTACTGAATGCAAAGAAATCGAAGCAGAAAATATAGAAGTCGCGTCTCACAGTGTGGTAGATGAAGACGGTGCTATAGAAGAATCATCATTACCAACATTACCATTAATATCAGCAACTCTTCACGATTTAGCAACATTTTCCACAAGACAAACTGAAGTCGAATGTACAGCAAGTCCTCCCAATTTAGCCGTATCATCTTCAAGCCAAAGAGAGGCAGAAAGCACAGGACACGCTTCCAATGTAGCAACATCATCTACAAGCCAAAAACACAACGAAAGTGAAATGTACTCCAAAGATATTGGTGAATGGCCAAGTAACTTCAATCGAGATTATTGGATTGTGAAAGAAAGTAGCGAAGTGCATCATATGAACAGTGATTTCTTGTCTTAAAAAACATACGATAAAGAAAACTTGTAAACCAAATTGAGATCGAACAAACATATTGGCGGACACTTTTAGAGCGATTTACTTCAGTTATCCAAGTTTTAGCAAAACAAGGTCTTGCATTTCGGGGTAGTGATGAAACTATTGGTTCACCTCATAATGGAAATTATTTAGGTTCGCTGGAATTAATAGCCAAATTTGACATTTTTCTGGTTCAGCATATAAATACTTATGTAAATAATGGAAAGGGACATACATCATACTTATCAAAATCAACATTCGAGGAATGTATCCATCTAATTGCATTAAGCTTACTGGATCATATTATTTGCAAAATTAAGAAATGCAAGTACTATTCCGTATCACTGGACTCTACTACATACATTTCTCATGTGGACCAACTCACTCTAATAGTGCACTATGTCTTACCATCTGGACCAGTGGAAAGGTTTGTGAAGTTCTTGGATATGGAAGGTCATACTGCTGAACAACTCGCTCAAAGTTTATTTGATTTTTTAAAAGAAAATGACATTGATATCAAAGAGTGTCATGGTCTAAGCTATGACAATGCCAGCAACATGAGTGGGAAATACCAAGGCTTACAAGCACGCATTAAGGAGATTAATAGGTACGCAGAATGCATTTCCTGCTTTGCACATTCACTGAATTTGGATGCTAAGTGTGCTGCAGAATGTTGTCTAGAAGCATCCATTTTTTCGATTTTGTTGAAAGCCTATATACATTCTTTTCCGTTTCCACCTATCGATGAATTTCTTACAAAAGCACTGGAAGATGCAGGTTCAAAACTCCCGACTTTGAAGAGACTATCGGACACAAGGTGGTCTGCCCGAGCTGATGCGACAAAGGCACCTTTATGTGGTTTTACCACTATCAAACAAGTTTTGGATGACATCTCAAATAACATGGATCAAAAGGTAGAGTGTCGTAATCAGGCGTATGGACTAGTTTTGGAGATGAGTAAGTTGGAAACAGAAATAATGACCATTTTATGGAACGGAATTCTAAAGCGCTAACAAGCGTCTAGCGCTTCATTACAGTCACCTGATCAAGACCTTAACACGGGATATGCACTTTATGAATCGTTACACGTGTACGCTCCTACATTCAGATATTAAGGCCAAAGCCAAAATCCTGACTGACTGTCAAGAATATCAGCAACCAACTTCAAGACGACGCAAGCGAAATACTAAGTACGACGATTTCAGTGGCTCTACTACTCTCGATGAAATTGTAGAAAATCAAACACCAAAACAATAATTTGAAAGTCAGGTGTTTATTGTCATAATGTACTCTCTGCCTTAGCTAACCGCATGAAAGCGTACCATAGAGTGACTGGTGTATTTGGAATACTTCGTCAGTTAAAATCTCTTACAGCAGAAGAGATCTTGAAAAGAACTCCTAATATTGTCAGCTCTTACCAAGAGGATTTAGAAGAAAGCATAATGGAACATTCATTAGAGTCGTGTTTCCCAAATGTACAAATAGTCTTACGAGTTTACTTGTCTTTAATGATTACTAACTGCAGCGGAGAACGTTTTTTTTCAACATTAAAGCATATAAAAAGTGAGTTAAGGAACATGATGGGACAAGATCGTCTAAATAACCTCACCTCATGTCGTTGAACATTGAATGTAATTTACTTAGAGAAATTGATTTGTCTAGTATTATCTCTAAATTTGCTCACATTAAATCGAGACAAGTTTGTTTGTAAAAGTTGTGTTGTATTATTTATTATCATACAAAACCTAGGGCCCCGCGCCAAAATTTGCTACAGGCCCAGCGCTGACCTAATCCGGCACTGCATGGAGATCTTGCACTTGTTGCAAATTTCAGACATTAGGGTCTTTAGACGTGGAGACACACTCTATTAGAGTATGTAGACTTGGAGACACACTATATTAGAGTCTGTAGACTTAGAGACACACTCTATTATAGTGTAGACGTGGAGACACACTCTATTAGAGTCTGTAGACGTGAAGACACACTCTATTAGAGTCTGTAGACGTGGAGACACACTCTAAAGAGAGACATTCACAGATTGAATAATAGAGATGTTTAAGAGACTTCATAAAACTATATAACAATCAGGTTTAGACGATACGTATACAAGTATACGTTAGAAGTTAGCTTATGAGAAACATTTAAGGGAGTTATAATAAAGACGAGCAACTTATAAGAGAGAGAGAGAGAGAGAGAGAAAGAGAGAGAGAGAATACAGCAGATGTAGACATTAAAAACAACACAAACAATAGTATAAGATATAAGCCTTAAACAATACATTTTGACTGCCACTGACGATCCAAGAATTCCAGAAGATCAACGGGCCGTAATAATTTCCGACTGAATGAATGAGTTTTCTAGTGGATATCAGAAGCTATGAAACGGTACATTAACTTTCTATAGTTGAAAAGTATATTTGAATGACGCCATGAGAAGATATGCTTCTGCATATTATGTTATTTTATTCTATTGCACTAATTTGTCATTGGATGACATTAGAACACGTGGTCATAAAATGACGTCTTTTTATTCTGTGGTCGTTCTAGAATAACTACCAATGTATATATATATATATGTATGTATATATATATGTATGTATGTATATACGTTAAGTTATGTTATGTTATGATAATGATGTAGTTATGTATAATGGTGAAATAACTGAACTGCTTTTTTGTAGATTCTCAGTGCCTGATACACCATAAAGAACAGTATCTACAGCAACATATTCTTCTTCTTCTTCTTTCTCGAATCCTGTATGCCTCACAGCGTCAGGTCAGGAAGAGATTTCTAAAACGGGCCCTAGTATGCGCTTCGTAGATGGTCTCTTTCGTCGCCTCTGTTATCTCTGAGGTCCATCTTTTGCGTGGCCGGCCTTTTGCTTTGTACCCATTGTATCGGAGCAGCATTGCTCTTTGGGGTGCACTATCTGATGGTAATCTGCTTACGTGGCCGAACCATTTAATTTGTTGTTTCTTGATGAAGTCTAGTACTGATGTTGTACCCACTTTTTCCTGATGTCTTCATTTCGCAACCGGTCTCTTCTTGTTATACCCAGCATTCTGCGTAGACACTTCATCTCTGTTGTGACTAGTTTTCTTCTATCGTTTGTTGTCAGCGTCCAGGTTTGGCACTGGTAACATAATGTGGGAGAAAGATTGTGTTGAACATTGCTCTTTTTGTGTTCATGGTGACGTGTTTGCATCTTAAAATTGGCGCTATTTGCCCTATCATTTGATTTGCTTTGTTGCATCTGTGTTGAATTTCATTAGTTATTCTTCCATTTGCTGAAAAAATGCTCCCTAGGTATGTGAAATCTTTTACTTGATTTATTAGGTGATTATCGATGGAGATATTGATAGTGCTTTCCTCTCTGGCGAATGTCATTACTTCTGTTTTGTCGATGTTTATTCTCATGTTGTATTCGTTACATGCTAACTGGAGTCTGTTGATGTGTTGTTGTAGCTGTTCTTCTGTTGTTGATATGATTGCCTGATCGTCTGCAAAAAGAAATTCATGTAAGAGTTCTCCGAGGTTGTTTCCTTCGCTGGTGTTAGCTGTTTTACAGATGTGGTCAATATACGTGATGAAAGCAGCGGGGATAGTACGCAACCTTGTCTTACTCCTGACCCTATGTGAAACTTTTCTGATAATCCTGTATTTGTTCTAATCGTACATTGGCTGTCAGTATAAATGTTCTTGCAAAGGTTGATTAGGTGTTCATTAGGTGTTCATACACCCTGAACCAAAATTGTATAAATCATGACATAACAATAAATATAACTAGAACCAAATATGTATAAATAATGTCTTATCTTATCTTATCTTAACCACATTTGCCGTGAAGCGACGTGGGGAGAGTTATTTTCTATCTTGTGCCAGGTGTGATGCGCTTGAAGTTGTCAATCCATGCTTTCGCAGGGACTCTGAGATGTTATCTATCCATCGTGTTCTTGGTATGGCTAGTGCTCTGCGTCCTGAGTGTCGATTATTGTAGGCCTCCATATAAATAATGACATAACAATGAATAGCACTAGAACCAAAATAATGGATATAGAAAGAAAACATAATAAACTATGTTATACCCATGTTAATGGCACTACCGTCAACCAAGTGTTAGAATTCAAATACATAGGAATTATATTCACAGAAGACTTAAGACTAAACCGAGAGATAGAGGCTAGAGTGCATAAAGCAAATGCTGTAAACTGCCAGCTAACCCCATTGCTAAGGCACCCAAAAATCTCACTGACAGCTAAACAACAGATACCGAAACAGCAGCTGCACACTTACCAGTTACCAATACCAAACATAGACAATGAGCAAAACGCAGTCGCAAAACAATACGTAAAATGCGATGCCCGCGAAAAGTTACAAACAATACTAGAAAAGATAAGAGTCACCAACATCAACATAAGAAAGAAAGTTGGGACAAAACCTTGCTTGAATTATATTGAGAAACAGAGAATGAAGTGGTTCTGTATGGAAGTTCCCGGAGTGCTATAATGATAGTCCTCATATAACTGATTACTGAAGTTATTCGGCTACTTATTACGTATGCAACCAAACTCCACTGTATACAGAGTTTTCTGCAACAGAACATCAGGAAAGAAGGTGAGAGGAAGACAAAGAAAATGATGGTTAGATGGCAAAGGAGGATTCTGTCTGAAAACAAATATAGCTATCACCAAAGCCCTAGAAAGCGCAAGACAAAAATAGAAAAGCACGACACTGAGCAACAACCCGCTAACAGTGTGACGACAAACAATGAATATATATGCGGGAACGCAAGAGAGAGAGATAATATATATACACAAGTAGGTATTCTAACTATAACGCAGTCAATATTCAGTATTCTTCACTGCGTAGAGTACTGTAGAGCGTACTACATTGCAAATATATGTTTTATTGCTAGCGCGACAGGTGTGTCTGGAGGCACTGTTCAGTATTAATTTTTCAGCTATAAGTACGAGTAACATTCATTTGAAGTAGCTTTATATTGTCCTTGAGTTCGGTATGTTGTTGCAAGTGTATTATCAGTGTGTTGGGAAAGCGTTTTCCCATATTATCCTTTGTTTTATTAATGTGGTGCCTAAGTGGTGTATAAGTGATGCCTAGAAAATCAACGACTCGTTTACTGTGGTTGATGGCTATGTCTTCTAAAAGACACATTTTTTATAAATGTGTTATTGTGTGTTATCAGTGAACTATCTGTGTGTTATCATTGTATTATATACATATATAAACTAGCAGATGTACCCGTTCTTTGCACGGAAATGTATAGTTTAAATATTGTTGTAAGTGTATTTAATTTATAGTTTAAATATTGTTGTAAGTGTATTTAATTTATAGTTTAAATATTGTTGTAAGTGTATTTAATTTATAGTTTAAATATTGTTGTAAGTGTATTTAATTTATAGTTTAAATATTGTTGTAAGTGTATTTAATTTATAGTTTAAATATTGTTGTAAGTGTAATTTAATTTTATAGTTTAAATATTGTTGTAAGTGTATTTAATTTATAGTTTAAATATTGTTGTAAGTATTAGTATTTTTGAATTTTAATAGTTTAAATATTGTTGTAAGTGTATTTAATTTATAGTTTAAATATTGTTGTAAGTGTATTTAATTTATAGTTTAAATATTGTTGTAAGTGTATTTAATTTATAGTTTAAATATTGTTGTAAGTGTATTTAATTTATAGTTTAAATATTGTTGTAAGTGTATTTAATGAAGGAAAATGTTCCATGTTTGTTTACATTATATAAAAATCACGTGGATGGGACCATGAGTGGTTTCTTATGGAGAAGTGTGATTTGTCTCGACATGCCTTCTTAAATAACGTTTTAGTAATTGTAACGTATGGCAATCGTTGCACAAAAGCTAACCAAGTACTGGGACAGTTAACACCACTGTTGTCACATAAAGAGATAACGCTAACAACTAAAGCAAATCTCATAAGAACGATTTTCTGACCAACACTATGTTACCAGTGTCAAACATGGCCAATAACAGCAGCTAATGAGCGGAAAATCAAAACAGAGACGAGGTGTCTTAGAAGAGCTGCAGGTGTGACAATAAGAGACAAAATTAGAAATGAAGAAATCAGAAGGAGACTGAATGTGAAACTAGTCATGCAATTCACAAAAATACAACAGATTAAATGGTTTGGACACCTGAGCAGAATGCCCTGGTATCGCCTACCACAGAGAGCCACACAGAAAAAGTATAATGAGTACAAGGCAAGAGCGAAGACCACGCAAAGATGGAGCGACGGCATCAAGAACAGCCTTACGAACATGAATATCAGCTTACAAAGTGCCTTAAAAAAGCACACACAAGATCACTACGTTTCACCCCCAACACTTCTATAAAGAAGTAAATGGTGGAAGAGAAGAAGAAGAACGTATGGGAAGCTAAGGAGAAATTTACTTATCCCAACATGATATCCATAAACCAATGCCTCTTTGTAGACAATATTGCAAGTTGTTCCTATAAGAGCTGATATGAACAAATTGTCTGTTGTTACTAACTATGGAGCAAGCAACATAAAACTGACCATGAGAAAAGCAAGAATTCCGTAAATCTATTCCAGCTACCTAAGGTGGGTGATGTTGGCGAGCGCAAAATCTCAGTTGCGTTGCTAGCGAATATTGAAGCGACCCTCTATATTATTTGTGCTTAGCCCCAGTCCAGTGTTTCCTGGGGCCAGGGAAAATGCAGAGTAGAAAATGCAAATTGCCACGTGACGACACGCTCCTCGTAATGCTGGCACTAATGTGCTGACCTAGTCACCATAGGCGCATAATTGGCACAACGTAAAAACAGTTCTTGGCAAAGGCTGTTTATATATCTCAACAAGAATTATGAAAATGGCCGAAAAGAACTAATCAAGAAATAATCATGCATGTTTTCGCAGTGACTCCTTGAGTATGCTCCGGTTGATTGAAACAGGCTGGGCTCGGAGATAATGGATGGAGTCGCTGAGGAGGCCTATGCTGACAAAAATCAGCTTTATTTGTGTGCCAGTGAATGCAGTTGTAAGGGTAAATGAACGCGCCGATAGGCTTGCACGTATGGCTGCTGTAAAAAGCTGGCGAGCAATGGGCCAGGCTGATATTATACATTTATATTTATATGTAATAATGATATTTTATATCGATAATTTTATATTTATAATTTTATATTAATATTTATAAATGTATAAATATTATAAACATGCTAGGTTGAAAACACCTACTACGAGTAGATCCCCATTTGTCTAACGTTCTTAAGGCCATGTGTTCATATCTGGACCATGTCGTTCGATTCTGCAATAAGTTTTTTTGCGAAGATCCCGAAGATTTTTGCTGAAGCTACGAATTTCGTGCCTGGTGCAATTTTCTTGGCATTGGGCGTGCCATTTTGCCGAGAGGATCAAGCACTATGGAGAAACCCGGTGCAATGTCGTGAATCATTCATCTTTTAACGTTAAAAAACCCTTTATGTGCCTTTAACAGTTCTAGCAAAGTCATGCTTCAATATATATATTTCTCTCGTACCGTTATACATTAAGTAGGGCCTGCAAGTAATTTCTCCATACCGCTTTGTCCTGGGCAACTCGCTCAATCTCTTCAATGTAATTGAGTCCAATATTTTTTGCCTCTCTTAGTCAAGTTCGTTTCTGGGTTTCTGCATGGCATCCTTTCTTTCTTGAACCCTTTGCTCTCAGTCAAGTTCGTTTCTGGATTTCTGCATGGCATCTTTTCTTCTGAACCCTTTGCTCTCAGTCAAGTTCGTTTCTGGGTTTCCGCATGGCATCCTTTCTTTCTTGAACCCTTTGCTCTCAGTCAAGTTCGTTTCTGGGTTTCCGCATGGCATCCTTTCTTTCTTGAACCCTTTGCTCTCAGTCAAGTTCGTTTCTGGGTTTCTGCATGGCATCCTTTCTTTCTTGAACCCTTTGCTCTCAGTCAAGTTCGTTTCTGGGTTTCCGCATGGCATCCTTTCTTTCTTGAACCCTTTGCTCTCAGTCAAGTTCGTTTCTGGGTTTCCGCATGGCATCTTTTCTTTCTTGAACCCTTTGCTCTCAGTCAAGTTCGTTTCTGGGTTTCCGCATGGCATCCTTTCTTTCTTGAACCCTTTGCTCTCAGTCAAGTTCGTTTCTGGGTTTCTGCATGGCATCCTTTCTTTCTTGAACCCTTTGCTCTCAGTCAAGTTCGTTTCTGGGTTTCCGCATGGCATCCTTTCTTTCTTGAACCCTTTGCTCTCAGTCAAGTTCGTTTCTGGGTTTCCGCATGACATCTTTCTTTCTTGAACCCTTTGCTCTCAGTCAAGTTCGTTTCTGGGTTTCCGCATGACATCTTTCTTTCTTGAACCCTTTGCTCTCAGTCAAGTTCGTTTCTGGGTTTCCGCATGGCATCCTTTCTTTCTTGAACCCTTTGCTCTCAGTCAAGTTCGTTTCTGGGTTTCCGCATGGCATCCTTTCTTTCTTGAACCCTTTGCTCTCAGTCAAGTTCGTTTCTGGGTTTCTGCATGGCATCCTTTCTTTCTTGAACCCTTTGCTCTGAGTCAAGCTCGTTTCTGGGTTTCCGCATGGCATCTTTTCTTTCTTGAACCCTTTTCCTCCCATTTAGAGGAGCGACTGGTCGAATGGATTAGAGAGCGGCTCCTATGCGGAGTTTGCAGTTTTCTGCGAACAAAATAATCTATCACTGCTAAACGTGGAGGTGGAGGCTCTCTTGAATGACATCATCAATGATACAGATGTGGTTATTTACACCGATGGTTCAGTCATTCGCCAACAACGCTGTGCGTGGGCTTTTTCAGCACGCTCAGGAGGAAAAATAATAAGAGAGGCCAGTGGGGCCAACGCAACAACCACAAGTAGCTTGACAATGGAGGTTCGGGCAGTTACGGAGGCGGTGAACTGGTTGACATCTCACAATTACTCTCGTGTTTTCATACTTAGTGACTCCATGAGCATGGTTCGTAAAGTCGAATCAGGTATGGTGAGACGCAACTGGGTGGAGGTACTGGTACAGACAATGATCAGAGAAATCACCTTTATCTTTGGCCCTGGGCACGCAGGAGTTAGGGTAATGAACGAGCTGATAGATTGGCTGGCTTAGCTACAATATCAGAGGGAGCTGTAATGGATCAAAGTAACATTCTTCACACATTGAATGAGTCTTTCCGAACAGAGGAGTTTCAGGGCTGTGAATCACACTCGCTGACCAGATTGAAAGAGATGGGTGTCAATATTGGTGCAGCCCGAAAAGAACGACATACTAAATATGCAAAGAGATTGATTAATCAACATCAAACTGGCGTGTTGGGTCGCTGGACGCTGCTGGATTTGCTGAGGCGGAGATCGGAGCACCTATGGACATGTCCGGAGTGCTATGATGATAGTCCTCATATAACTGATAACTGATAACTGATCCCATGTGGGAGACCTGTGTTCAATTCACGGTAAGGTCAATAATTTTTGTCTGTTGGGGCATAAATACAAAATCCTAACCTGAACAGCTTGGCGGCGTCTGCACTAGCCATGCGACCATTAAATTCCTCAGGGTCACGTCCCATCTGTCTTACGCCGTCCTCAAAAAAGCGGTAATGCAGGTCAGTGCAGGATGAAGTCAGCGCGGGGCCTGTAGTAAATTTTAGCACGGGGCCCTAGGTTTTGTATGATAATAAAATAAAACACAACTTTTACAAACAAACTTGTCTCGATTTAATGTGAGCAAATTTAGAGATAATACTAGACAAATCAATTTCTCTAAGTAAATTACATTCAATGTTCATTAAGGTGAGGTTATTTAGACGATCTTGTCCCATCATGTTCCTTAACTCATTATTTATACGCTTTAATGCGGAAAAAGAACGTTCTCCGCTGCAGTTAGTAGTCATTAAAGACAAGTAAATGTGTAAGACTATTTCTACATTTGGGAAACACGACTCTAATGAACTTTCCATTAAAGTTTGTTTTTGGGTTTTTTCGAACCGGAAGCACTTGAGCTTTTCAGCTCTTCGGCTCGATGACATGGACATCGTAACCCTTCGGTTCGGTGCAACAAACACCGTAAATCTGGGGAATCTGTGGCTTTTTCTGCCATCCCGCGGAATTGAATCCGCACACACAGAGGGATAGTCACCCGTAGTCCAACGCGCTACGAACACGCTGGGCAGACGGGCATTATAAGTTTATAAAATTGCAGTTCAAGAGCCTCATGCTTTTCGTTGCTAATAGCAGCAGCTACATTAGTTTTAAAGCGAACTGCACAAGTTCGTTGCCCAGCCCAGGTTTTCTTCCAAATCCACTTAGGAAGAGCTGACAATTTTGGAGTTCTTTTCAAGATCTCTTCTGCTGTAAGAGATTTTTACTGCCAAAGCATTCCAAATACACCAGTCACTCTATGGTACGCTTCCATGCGTTTAGTTAAGTTACCTCGTGCATTATCAGTTATGACAATGAACACGTGACTTTCAAATTTTTGTTTGGGTATTTGATGTTCTACAACTTCATCGAGCGTAGAAGAGCTGCTGAAATCGTCGTACTTAGTATTTTGCTTGCGTCGTCTTAAAGTTTGTTGCTGATATTGTTCACAGTCAGTCAGGATTTTGGCTTTGGCCTCAATATCTGAAAATGTAGGCCGCATTGCTTGAACGTACCCGTGTAACGATTCATAAAGAGCATATCCCGTGTTAAGGTCTTGATCAGGTGACTGTAATGAAGCGCTAGACGCTTGCAAGCGTTCTAGAATTCCGTTCCATAAAATGGTCATTATTCCCGTTTCCAACTTACTCATCTCCAAAACTAGCCCATACGCTTGATTACAACACTTTACCTTTTGATCCATGTTATTTGAGATGCCATCCAAAACATGTTTGAGCCTTTGTCGCATCAGCTCGGGCAGACCACCTTGTGTCCGACAGTCTCTTCAAAGTCGGGAGTGTTGAACCTGTATCTTCCAGTGTTTTTGTAAGAATACCCCATGGATAGGTAGAAGCGGAAAAGAATGTATAGAGGCTTTCAACAAAATCGAAAAAATGGATGCTTTTATGCAATATTCTGTAGCAAACTTAGGACCAAATTCAGTGAATGTACAAAGCAGTGAATGCATTTTGCGTACTTATTTATCTCCTTAATACGTGCTTGTAAGCCGTGGCATTTCCCACTCACGTTGCTAAAAAAAAAAAAAAAAAGACATTTCTCTGATTTTATGACTTTATCAAAAATATATTCTCTTGTCCACTCATTCGTTTATATCAATGAAGGAGCCAGCATAATAACTTTGATAGCATTTATAAAATATTGAACCCAGTCATGAGAAGACCTGCCATTGAATACGATACATTCTGGTGCGTTTATCTCGCATAAATGAACATCTAAAGGACACATTACGTGTTAAGGACATTAAGGTTTGAAATAGAATAATGAGCAAATTCATATTTGAGAACATAGAAGACAAGATAATAGAATACAAACGACAAGCCATATATAAAACGTAAATGTGAAAACAACATCGTGAAAAGTATATTCTGGATGCATCATTAATAATAAATTATGAATAGGTTTTAACGATATCGACATGTAATAAAGAAAAATATGATAAGCCACATCCAACTTTAAACTCATACGGCCGGCGGACTCAGATAAAATATATGAAAATCAGACCACAACTGGTCACGTGAGCTCGCAGCATTCCAGTATTGTTGTATGTAGACCAATTCATTTTAAAATCAACACAACATGCTAAATCAAGGTTATATTGTGCAACAAGCTAAGTTTAACAATAAGGAATATCAATATTATGGATATTTTTCATCAATAATTGGTTATTGGTTATTGGTTACTAAACTGACGTCATTGCACTCCGGGCAAACCCATAGGTGCTCAGTCTCCCCAACAGATATCGAAGAGTATGCATACTGATGGTTCCTGTGGCACGCTGATTAAACACACCTCTCACTTTGCCTCTCAGCATCCAGTTCGACTTGAACAACGGGTAACTCCAAACTGCTTAAATCGCTTGATCGATTCAACATCGATTTTAGTGTCCTCATCCAACAGAGAGTCGCGAAGAGACCGAAGAATATCCCCTTATCCATCTTCAACTCCCCAACAATCGATGCTGTTGATGCAAGCCTGTCCGCTCTCTCATTACCGTAAACACCCGCATGCCCAGGACAGTATATCCACGTAAGCCGCTGGAGGTTAGAAACTTCTATAGACGACATCCACTCATACCGAAACCTACCCTTCTGGATCTTGTGAAACATCGACATACAACAACTGCCCCAGTAAATGAAGTCCCAGAAATCCAATGGAGGGCAGCAGTAACGGCCTCAACCTCCATCCTCATACTAGAAGTAGTTGTTCCGTATGCCCCACTTCGCTCTGCAACAACCCTACCATGCGCATTAGCCTGTAACAGTATTACTGTTCCTGGGGGATAAATTCTTGCTGATATTGTAGTTGTTTGTTCCCCTTTGTTTTATTCCCCTTGTGTCTATTTTGTTGTGATGACAGTTGTGACAGCTCATGAGTTGTCACGAAGTTTGGTGAACGAACTCATGGTTTTTTGGGGTGACCAGGAGTGAAAAAAGAGAGCAGTAGGAAGAGGGAGCGCAGAGTGAATGGTAATAATGCCCGGGCAGGAGATGCGATATCTGGACAGGATTTCATGGACCTATATAGCGTATGGGTTCTTATGTATTTCATATAGACAGTTAGAAAGAGTGGAGCAGAATTTATATACTGAAATATATCCAGTGTCGTGGATCTTGTGAGTGACCGGATTCGTTAGTGAGAGTGGGACACCGGTGCCTGTTATTATGCTATTTTAGATAGACAGTTAGAAAGAGTGGAGCAGAATTTATATACTGAACTATATCCAGAGTTGTGGATTTAGAGAGTGGCCGGATTCGTTAGTGAGAGTGGGACACCTGTACCTGTTATTTTGCTATTTCAGATAGACAGTTAGAAAAGAGCGGAGCAGAATTTATATACTGAACTATATCCAGAGTTGTGGATTTTGAGAGTGGCCGGATTCGTTAGCGAGAGAGGGACAAGTGTACCGGCGTCTAGCTGACTTGGAAATGGGTTTGCGGTCCGAGGCCGGAAGTAGAAAGAAGCCAGAACGTCCTTGGTTCCCTGCTGTTGAGGAGGAAAAACGGATCCAAGGACTTAGTGAGCTCACGAGTTCATCACGATATTTAAGTAGGCATTAGGAAGGTGGGGGACAGACGGTTCTACATGTGATTAAAAAACCCTTCTTTGACTTTCTACGTCAGTTGCTGTTTAAATTTGACTATTGTTAACGTTTTGGATTTATGTGAGATGTGTTTTCGTGATGGTTTTGTTATTTGAAACAGTTTGATTTATGAATAATGGACTGTGTAAACTTCAGAGATAAATAGATACTTTAATATTATTGTTCCGGACCGTGTTGTTGGTGTTGGTCATTTCGTAACCTTGGAAAGAAAAGTAGAGAGGGTATGGTTGCGTGTGAGTGAGTGGGGATACGATAACATAAAATTGTGTCCATGGCCAGTGATTTTCGACCAACCTGGGTTGATTTAGTACTTCATGCTATTTGTTGTGAAGTTTAGATCTCAGCAGTTTTGTTTTCTAGGCCACGAGAGTAGCGTTCCACTATTGGCCACAGTGTTTGTTTGTGTTAGTTACAAGTGTTTAGTTTGGCATTAGAGTGTGTACTGTAGGGTGTCAGATAAGTTATGACTCAAGTGTTTAGTTTTGCATTAGAGTGTGTACTTTAGGGTTTGAAATAGGTAGGATACTTCTCTATTCAGGTAGTATTGTTTATGGAAGTGTAGATATTTAAAATTTACAAATATTTACAACATTGTACATGTTTTGCTTGTTCGCATTAACATATTTGTTTTCAGGGATAGGGGAGAGTAGTGAAACTAGAAATATGTATAACCTGTCTCGTACTAATATACATGAGACAGCCCATGGGATTGAGTTCAGGCGATGTCATGTGTGCAGCAGTCTGGATCATGCACCATCCGAATGTTCGAGCCCGCGAGCGGCCAGAATGAGGAAAATTTACGAGGAAAAAGGGATATACCATTCTGATTTCAACGGTGGACTTGTAGCGAACGTGCAGTCTAGTAAGACGGGCAAGAAGTTTAAGGGAGGCAGGTCAAATGTATGGTCGAATTGGTCTAAAAAGGATCAGAACGGATCGTATAAATCTAGCATAAGCCATACAGATGATGGAACTTCATCAAACCTCTCAGCATCAACTGGAAACGACGAGAGAAGGGAGGTTTTCAAAACTGCGGATTGTCTAGATACCAAGCTAAAGTGGTGGGGAAGTGTTAAAGATATTGAGGTAGACTTGGGCCTGGGTAGGAGTGCTCTTCAAAACTTCATAGAACCTATCAAAGAAGGGTATGAAAAGAGAGGGAATAATGCTGTTGAGAACTTGGTTACCAGAAAGCATAGTTTGAATACGACAGTGGAAAGCAGTGAGTTGAAACGGAAATTGCTGAAGGAGAATGTCAGCAGGACAATCGATTAGATGAGAGTGAGTCAGATAAAGTTTAAATAGCTGGCGAGGGTATAGATGAATTAACAGATAATGTTCATGTTCGGGAAGGGACATGTTTTCCTAGGATGTCAGATAAGGTTGAAATAACTGACGGGGATAGAGATGAGTTAACAGATAATGTTCATGTTCGGGAAGGGAAATGTTTTTCTATGTTGGGACATATGTCCTACCATTGTTGTGAATTTTGTTGTTATGGGTGTAGGAAGCTGGGGCATCTAGTCAGAAACTGTCCTTGGCGCATGATAAATAGACAGGAGAGGGGTTTTGGGGAGAGTAACAGAAGACACCTGAAGAAAGGTTCTACATGTTACGCCTGTGGGGGCGTGGGGCATATAGCTAAAATGTGTCCCAATAGAGATAGAAAATTTCAAGAACCGAAATACTGGCCATTTATAAGAGATAGATATAGACCTTATTATGACAACAAGAAATGTTTTAGGTGTAAGAAAATAGGACATATTGTTAGAAACTGTCCCAGGGAGAGATTTTATGGAGGACGGTCCCCATTGAAATGGCTAGAAATAAGATACGGGGAAGACCAGAGAACATGACTCTGAGGACTCAAAGGAGTTATGCTTTAGGTATTCATGCATCTACTAGAAGAGCGATGGCAGGAATGATGGGTGAGGTGAAGCTGAAACGGCCAGCAGAGGGAACTAGAGGGTTGAAACGACATAACGAGGTACTAAGGACTGATAGTCAAATAGGCAAGCAGGATTGGGACAATAGAGCTAATAAAGAATTTAAAGACATGGCTGTAGGAGAGGATGAAAGTGAAAGTGACGGGAGAAGTAGGGAAGATAGATATCAAGTCAAGAAAGAATTTAAAGACATAGCTGTAGGAGAGGATGAAAGTGAGGGTGACTGGAGAAGTAGGGAGGATAGACATCAAGCCAAGAAAGAATTTAAAGATATAGCTGTAGGAGAGGATGAAAGTGAGAGTGACTGGAGAAGTAGGGAGGATAGACATCAAGCCAAGAAAGAATTTAAGGACATAGCTGTAGGAGAGGATGAAAGTGAGGGTGACTGGAGAAGTAGGGAGGATAGACATCAAGTCAAGAAAGAATTTAAAGACATAGCTGTAGGAGAGGATGAAAGTGAGAGTGACTGGAGAAGTAGGGAGGATAGACATCAAGCCAAGAAAGAATTTAAAGACATAGCTGTAGGAGAGATGAAAGTGAGGGGACTGGAGAAGTAGGGAGGATAGACATCAAGCCAAGAAAGAATTTAAAGACATAGCTGTAGGAGAGGATGAAAGTGAGGGTGACTGGAGAGTTGGGGAGGATAGACAGGAAACAAAAAGGGAAGTTAAAGATGTAGAGGTAGGGAATGATGTAAGTATGGATGTGAGGAGAATTAAGGAAGAGAGAGATCAGAGAATAAGAAACGCTAAGGAATCACAGTGGATGGATGACTTATGGCAGGTGTCAAATTTGTGTGTAAGGATGAAAACACGTAACGAAGAGGTAGAAACGGAAAATAGGGAATTACGCAAATGTGTACGTTGGAGTAAGATAGAGGGGGAATGGATAGATGGTATGGAAGAGACGAAGAGTACCGTGGTATATCTGCATGAAGAGCTCCTTAAAGCGGATGAGGAAAACTTGCAGCTTAAGGATAAATTGGAATGCCTTAAACGAGGAAAACTAAATCAAAAACGCTAGGGATTACGATTTCAATGGTCTTCATATGGATATACGGTTTTTTTTTAAGGAATGAAGCGCCATCGGTTGAGGTGGTGACATTTTTGCGCCTGTATGAAAATTTGTTGAAATGAGGTTAATTTGTGTTTTTTTCTTCCACATATGTTTGAATACCATGCTATATGTTGAGGGAGAGTGAAGTGCAGACTTGCGAGTCTCTTGACCAGTGGCAGTGGACCAGTTTCAAATCACGAGTGAAATTTTCAACCTGGTCACACACTTCCAATATGGTCTTCAGATTTGCATTTGTTTATGTTGATTATGTCTAGAGTGAATGGGTTTAACTTTATATTTCTATGATGACTGTCCATTTTTGAAGCAAATGCGTTCTATCAAAAAGAACAAGTTTAAATGTGGTGAGGGACAGATGTTGTATTTTAGTGGATGAAAGGATTGCCTATCTCTATCTCTGCCATATCTGAAGGATGAGTGAGGATTTTTGGGTGTACAGGGGGGCATTTTTTTATGTAGAAGATTTCGGGGAAATCTTCTGAAAAGGAAAGACAGGGAGGAATGTAACAGTATTACTGTTCCTGGGGGATAAGGGGGGATAAATTCTTGCTGATATTGTAGTTGTTTGTTCCCCTTTTGTTTTATTCCCCTTGTGTCTATTTTGTTGTGATGACAGTTGTTGACAGCTCATGAGTTGTCACGAAGTTTGGTGAACGAACTCATGGGTTTTTTGGGGTGACCAGGAGTGAAAAAGAGAGCAGTAGGAAGAGGGAGCGCAGAGTGAATGGTAATAATGCCCGGGCAGGAAATGCGATATCTGGACAGGATTTCATGGACCTAGATAGCGTATGGGTTCTTATGTATTTCATATAGACAGTTAGAAAGAGTGGAGCAGAATTTATATACTGAAATATATCCAGTGTCGTGGATCTTGTGAGTGACCGGATTCGTTAGTGAGAGTGGGACACCGGTGCCTGTTATTATGCTATTTTAGATAGACAGTTAGAAAGAGTGGAGCAGAATTTATATACTGAACTATATCCAGAGTTGTGGATTTTGAGAGTGGCCGGATTCGTTAGTGAGAGTGGGACACCTGTACCTGTTATTTTGCTATTTCAGATAGACAGTTAGAAAAGAGCGGAGCAGAATTTATATACTGAACTATATCCAGAGTTGTGGATTTTGAGAGTGGCCGGATTCGTTAGCGAGAGAGGGACAAGTGTACCGGCGTCTAGCTGAATTGGAAAAGGGTTTGCGGTCCGAGGCCGGAAGTAGAAAGAAGCCAGAACGCCCTTGGTTCCCTGCTGTTGAGGAGGAAAAACGGATCCAGGGACTTAGTGAGCTCACGAGTTCATCACGATATTTAAGTAGGCATTAGGAAGGTGGGGGACAGACGGTTCTACATGTGATTAAAAACCATTCTTTGACTTTCTACGTCAGTTGCTGTTTAAATTTGACTATTGTTAACGTTTTGGATTTATGTGAGATGTGTTTTCGTGATGGTTTTGTTATTTGAAACAGTTTGATTTATGAATAATGGACTGTGTAAACTTCAGAGATAAATAGATACTTTAATATTATTGTTCCGGACCGTGTTGTTGGTGTTGGTCATTTCGTAACCTTGGAAAAAAAGTAGAGAGGGTATGGTTGCGTGTGAGTGAGTGGGGATACGGTAACATAGCCAAGAAACCCTAGCCGGATTTCTCACCACGTTGAACCGACCCATATACAACAACATCATCATCCCTAGCATTATCTTCTATCAGCTGCTTAACTGCGAGATCAGCCTTCATGTTGCCCCAATCTCTACATTCTCTTCCTAGAGTAATGATAACGTTGAGATAGTTCATCATGCTACCATCTGTTGGGATTCATCAATAAATAACCATAGATTCAAAGAATTGAGTAAAATTGCAAAAAAAAGCTTGCAATGTTCTATCAAACATATATAAATTTCACCCCCATCCCCAACTGAAACTAGATCACGGATTCCCGGTCAGTTTTGCTGCCCAATATTAGAGTTCGCTGTGCGCACCAGCTATAATGCACACCAGCTAAAGCCTAAAGGTTTCAAACAGAAGCATTGATTTCATTGCACCGGGTTTTACCCCATATAGGTCGGTTCTCTCCGCAGAAATGGCACGTCACCTAATTAAATCTCCGTTAACTAAATATTCATAACTACTAAATATTCATAACTACTAAATATTCATAACTACTAAATATTCATAACTACTAAATATTCATAACTACTAAATATTCATAACTACTAAATATTCATAACTACTAAATATTCATAACTACTAAATATTCATAACTACTAAATATTCATAACTACTAAGAAAATGTATCTGATGTTATCTAGATAATTTATGAATGCTTGAAGAACACATTCATTTTCTAGTTTTCTATTATATTTGTTTATTTGTCCTTCTCAGATGGCGTCTCTCTGCTGTTCGAGCTTGCCAATTTCTAAACCTGAAAAGGATGAAGAAAAGAAGAAGAGGCATGTTCTTGTTGATTCTTCATTGTTTCACATATTGTTCAATTTTGTGTATAACATTTATTTCATTTTCAAGCAAGTAACAAGTGGGTACAGCACATGATGATAGTACTCGAAACGTAATCAATAATGTACAGTGGGGTTCGCAAGTGGGTACAGCGCGTGATGATAGTACTCGAAACGTAATCAATAATGTACAGTGGGGTTCGCAAGTGGGTACAGCGCATGATGATAGTACTCGAAACGTAATCATTAATGTACAGTGAGGTTCGCAATTGGATACAGCGCATGATGATAGTATCGAAACGTAATCAATAATGTACAGTGAGGTTCGTTAATATTTAAAGTGGTACAGATGAAGATCTTATGATTAGAATACAAAAGGGAAGATCAAAATTAGTCATTCTAAAGAACATATGGAGTTGAAGAATGATCAGGAACAATAGTCAGATAATGATATTTGACTCAAATGTTAAAACTGTTCTTTTGTATGGAAAGGAGACAGGGAGAACAAACAATAAAGGGACCCCCTAAAAGTTACAGACATTCGTTAATAGATGCTTGCGCAGGATACTCCATCTATGATGGTTAGACAGGATCACAAATAGGGAATAGTGGGATAGAACAGGAAAACGCAGATGGAACAAGAGATAAGGTGCAGAATGTGACGACGGATAGGACACACACTGAGGAGACCTCCTTGCAGCATCACTAGACAGGCCCTCTGATGGAACCCCTAGGGTAATAGAGGTAAGAGAGACGGTGGTTGGAAACAGAAAACAAGAAAATGGGGAGATGTTATGTTATGTTATGTTATGCGATCGACGTCATGGCACATTGGGCATTCCTATTCGTGCAATGTCCTCCGATGCAGCAGTCATCCCAGAGTCCATTTGCTCACCGTACCCATGATAAGCTGATTAATATAACTTCTCTCTACCACGAAGACGACACTGTCTGGCATGTCCAAACTTAACGCCTAATTCTCGAACTCGTTCCAGTGTCTGAGACCCGCCCATGTCACATAAATGAGAGTGTACCGTATTTACGATATCGGCTCTCTCCATACTTCTGCCCGCTTGAGCTCGGACATTGTTTGCATGAAAGTCAGCATACTCGTTACCCTGAACTCCAGCATGTCTATGTGTGTAAAGCCAAGTCATTTTCTTGAGATGTGATCTCCGAATGATGTCTACCCATTCAACGCGCAGACTTCCAGATTCAATCCTTTGAATCATATTCATGGAGTCAGATATGATAATCGTATGGGTAACCTGTTGCTCATCCACCCATGACAGAGCCCTGGAGGCAGCAGTGATCTCTATAGTCATACTCGATGTTGTTGTTTCGAAAGCCCTGCATTCCTCATGAAGTGTGCGACCGTTTCGTCGTGTTGAATAATCCCACAATGACCGGGCTCCGCGTCTGATAGAGCCAACGGTGTAGATAACGATATCAACTGAATAGGAGTGCTGATCCACGAGTGCAAGAATCTCCGCATTGACTGGGGCCCATTCTCTACAACAGCGCCCATGTGTACTGGCAACCCTGGTGTAATCAATCACTCATAAATGGGGAGATATGGAGAGATCTGGAAAAGATGGCTTGGATAGGAGTGCTTGGAAAACCTTGGTCACGGATATATGCATCCCTAAGGGTGAAGGGTTAAGAAGCAGACAGTGGGTTCTGGTCCTATTCGGTCTATTCCCTAGTTCTCCCAGTTGAAAAACGAGCATGATTGTAGAAATTTTATTCTTCTTCTTCTTTGCGTTCGTTCTTTACGACCAATTTTAATCACTCTTTGTGATATGTTTGATCTTTGCCAAGAACGTGTATACGTTGCACATTGGTTTGGTAGGCCCCTAAACGCATAGACTTCTACGTTTAGGACATGTGCATCCGATTTCAGCCAAACCTCCTTAGTCGCCTCTTACGACATGCTTGGCAGGTAACAGTGGTTCTATTCTTTACACCCCAAATGTGGGCCCCGGTAACCACTCGGGCGGAAATGTTATTTAAAGTGGTATTCATGATAAGTATGCAACTTGCTCGTCTTTTAAACAAACGATTATTTTTGTCAAACACTAGTATTAGATAATAAATGTACTAATATAAAATAGATTATTAAAGATTGATTCAGTGATTGATTGATTACTTAATCAATAGAACGATCACCAATGCACTTCAGTGATTAGCCAAGTCTGTCCCAATTCCTCCTATATACACGAAGATGTCAACGACTGTGCAGGAACTCTGTAGCATCTGCTTGGTTCTATATGTAATTTTTAGCCTAAATACACTGAGATACATGTTTTGGTGGAGATCGGAGCAATTATGGACATGGCCGATGTGAGATGAAGATGATTGGAGCAATTATGGACATGGCCGATGTGATATGAAGATGATTCCTCAAATGAACAATGAATGAATGTAATTTTTAAAGCGTAGAAAATGTTTGTTGGAATTTTTTTTAAACATTTAAATTATTCTTTCTCGGGTTAACGGATTTGAAGCTTACTCTTACTGATATTCAATTTCGAAGTAATCTTTTACGTGCCGAACTTGAACACGATAACTACGTTTTGTCGTTCGTCTCCAATATGACTAGGAACTTGATATTACCTACTTTGAAATTTAATGAAAATCGGGGCATATTCTTTACAGAACTATAGCGTGAACCTCACTTTTTTTGTAAACTGTATATTGCTGTTCTAATTTGAAAGGTTTTTTTATTTGGAAGGGTTACATTGCAAAAACCATATCTACAGGGTGTTCAAGATAATTGCAGCCCCATTGACAATTCGAATGTTGCCAGGTACAGCATTGAGTTGTGTTTATTTACTATTTAAACCGGTTCTGACTAGCTCGTCCTACGTCACATTTGTTCATCGCCCCTCCCCGCACTACAATTACACACCGTCACACAACCTTGACCTATATTACGGTATAACTGAACCTTCATTTCCATACATATATGCCAGATTAGCTCCATTCACGGACTGCTTTTAAGTTGAACACTCTGTACAAAACCAATTGAGTTAGACATTTTTGGAGGTTCACGCTATAACTATGGGTGACATGTACATCATATACTAGTTTGGCAATCTTTGCACTACTTATATTTGTGAAATCCACTGCACGATTAAAGGGGAGGGGAGGAGGGGGGGTTTACAATATATATTTTCAAGAAAATTATTTATTTTTGAAATAAGAAATGACAGTGTATATACTAATAGTTATTTATCATCACAAACTATGTCTTTTACAACATGTGGCCACATTGTTTGACAATATGTTTGTTAGTTTCTTTCTGTGAATTTTTAAAAAGACAACCCTTTTTCTGGATGGGTCTCCGCCTTAACATTGTTACATAATGTATATCAATATGTTTAAATATTTCAGTGACAAGACTTCACAAGAGACTAAGTTGGAATATGGAGTGGAAGATGTTCCTGCGCCACATCTATGCTTATTATTTGGACTACAGGTATTGGTCTAGTATTAGTGATTAGTAGTGGTCTATGAGGCTCGTTATTATATCACTTTTGATAGGTCCGTAGGTGCTCCACTCTCTTACCTAATATCTTTACCAGCGTATAACCAATACTCCCACCTGTTCTGTGTCTTCTTCTTCTTTTGTTGTCACACTGCTACCGGGTTGTTGCTCAGCGTCGTGGTTTTCTGTTTTCTCTTGTGCTGTTCTGGTGGCTTGGGTGATAGTTATTGCTGCTCCTTGACAGGATTCTGCTCTGCCATCTAACCATCTTTTCGTGGTCTTCCTCTTGCCTTCTTTCCTGATGCTCTGTTGTAGAAGACTTTGTATACTGTGGAGTTTGGATGCATTCTTCTTATTAAGTGGCCAAACCACTTCATTCTTCATTTCTCAATGTAATTCAAGCACGGTTCTGTGCCAACTTTCTTTCTTATACAGATGCTGGTGACTGTCTTTCCCGGTGTTTTTGGAAAATTTTTGCAGGCAGCGCATTTCGCATGTAGTCAGTTTTTGTGACTGCGCTATGCTCATTATCCATGTTTGACTCTGGTATCACAAAATAGACATGAAATGCTGTTGATCATTTGTTTCTTGTGTTCTGTGTTGATTAATCAAATATCTTGTGCCTCTAACAAAGTGTTCATGTCTGGCAGTTTCAATTTGCACTCTCATCTCCTTCACTCTGGATATGTATACAGATTTAGAAATGTTTTCAAAATTATATATACCACCTGTTTCTCTTATGGCATTGATTATATATGGCCCTTTTCATCATTTACAGACGGTTTCAATAGGCAAGTGTTTTACTGTGACAACTTCTGAGTTTTCGCTTTTCTCTCTTGTTGTTCAGCTCGTACATAAGTCTCTTCTCAAAAGACTCTGCGCCCTTCCGTAATTTGGCTTTCCACACAACTCTGTCATCAGCTAGTCCCTCCCATGTGCTGGGATCTATAGAAAAGTTTTTCATTGAGGCTTTGCAGACATCTTTATATCTGAGCAGTGGTCTGCCCTGGTGCCTCTTCCCTCCGAAAGTTCACAGAACAACATTTGTTTTGGTATGCGATAAGTTTCCATTCTTCTCACATGTCCCAACCATCTTAGTCGTCTACTGCTGAGCATGCCCATGATGGAAGGCAGATTTGCACGTTGTAGTACTTCAGAGTTGGTTATCTTGTCGTACCACCTGATGTTCATAATCTTGCGGAGACATCGAAGGTGAAAGATGTTGATTATTTATTCACTATCCGTTGATTGTCCTTCCTCGACCACCGCTGTATCAACCAGATGATCTACTTGCTACGTGCACACGCATGTTTTGGTACAAAAATAAAGGTTAAGTGTGTCATTTGGGATGTTCTCAATGTGACAAGCTATTTCTGCCTTGTTGTCTTGAACCTCCAACCTGAATTGTCTTAAGCATATTCATTGAGGGGCTCAGTATACACACATGTGTACCAAATACAATTCTGTGTAGTTAACCATTTCAGAGTGATCAATTGTTATATGCCACATCTCAAGACAGTGACTTGGCTGTACACACCTGGACATGTTGGACTGCAGGGAAACGAACGTGCTGACTTTCTTGCAAAAATGCTCTAACTAGCTGGCAGAAGTATGGACAGAACGGATGTCCTCAATACGTTGCGTGCTCATTTATTGTGATATGGGCGAGTCTTGACACTGAACCGATTGAGAGAATTAGAAGTGAAGTTTGGACATGCCAGACAGTGTTCTCTTCGTGGTAGAGAGAGAATATATGCTAATCAACTTCTCGTTGGTACGGTGAGCAAGTGCACTTTGGGATGTCTTTAAATTTAAGCGGAGGACAGAGCACGCATGGGAATGTCCAGTGTGCCATGATGTCAATAGTATAACATAACATGACATACCATTCTCGGATTCACTTATTCATTAATTCTCGCATTCACCATTCATTCATTCGCTTATTAAATCATTCTCGCATTCACCAATTCATTCATTTGCTCATTCAATCACTCTCGCATTCAGTTATTCGTTTATTGAATCATTCTCGCATTCACCCATTAGTATATTCAATCATTCTGCTATTGATTAATCTATGTTTCCAGCAACTGTTTCTAAGTATTAGTTCAACCATTACGGTACCACTAGTTGTTAGTATGAATATTTGCATCAGCGACCTTCACCTTGAGAAATCGAAGATCATGTCGACCTTCCTGTTCATGTGTGGCGTATGTACCTTAATGCAATGCTGGGTTGGAGTCAGGTATGAGTTAACTTTGACTTTTTTTTACTTTCGTTAGAGCAGCGGTTTCCAAACTTTGCATTACCGTGAACCCCATTTTAAAAACAATTTGCTTGCGCGGACACTCAAATGTTTTTATATATGAAAATCTTCTATCGATGGAGTTATTATTACATCACATCAACATTCAAGCTGGCTCCAATTTGTCTTGTCAGACTACTTATATTTGTGAAATCCACTGCACGATGGAAGAGGAGGAGGGAGGGGAGGGGTTACAATATATATTTTCAAGAAAATTATTTATTTTTGAAATAAGAAATGACAGTGTATACACTAATAGTTATTTATCATCACAAACTATGTCTTTTACAACATGTGGCCACATTGTTTGACAATATGTTTGTTAGTTTCTTTCTGTGAATTTTTAAAAAGACAACCCTTTTTCTGGATGGGTCTCCGCCTTAACATTGTTACATAATGTATATCAATATGTTTAAATATTTCAGTAGCAAGACAGATTACGGTCTGTCCAGGTCCTTTGATTTCGCAGCGGAACTAGTTTACCACTGTTTTCAAATGTTTACAAAAAGTATTTTCTCTTTGAAATCTCAAAGATCGTAACATTTCTTCAAGTGCTTGAGAACCCCTGTGAGTACCTCACGGACCCACCGGAGGTCCGTGGACCACAGTTTGAGAATCGCTGTTTAAAGTTACCGAGCCATACAGGAAAACTTAGTACAATAAGTTGATCTCCTTAAAACCCTCTTGTTTTATCTGATGCTCTACACAGAGGAAAGAACAAACGCGTCTGTTCTGCAACAGCTTGATATCAATGAGAGTTAGTTATTACAGAACATCAAAACAATGAAAATTATATATTTCGGACACAGCAAACGACATGAGTGACTAGAGAAGATAATTCTGGAGGGAACAGTGCCTGGAAGAAGAATGAGAGGAAGACTTAGATGACGACGGGTGCAGGATGTCACTGGCGAGCTGAGAATGACTGCTGCTGAAGCCGGGTATCTAGCACAGAATAGAGAGTCTTTCAGGGCTGATGCCATGGAACCTAGGTTGCTGAAGGGATAAGGTACTTGATGATGGTTATGTTCTACACAGTCGAAGTACTTGGTGTTATCTATAACACATGTGAGTGTCTCTCTGTCACAACAATGAAGTTTCTACGCAGAATGCTGGGAAGTATCAAGAAGAGACCGTTTTAAAAATGAAGACACCAGGAGAATAGTGGGTACAGCATCAGTGCTGAACTGCATCAAGAAACAAGAAATTAAATGGTTCTGCCACATAAGCAGATTACCAACATACAGTGTACCTCAAAGAGCAATGTTTCTCCTATATAGTGGATACAAAGCTAAGGGCCGTCCATGGAAAACGTGGACCTCTGAGATAACAGATGTGACGCAAAACACTGTTTATGAAGCGCACACGAAAGCCCGTTCTATAAATCTCTTCTTATCCTGGCACTGTCAAGCAAGACATGATTAGTGAAAAGAAAGAAGAGGACCTAGAACTTATTCCTGTATGTCAAGTGTTAAATCTTATAAAACTTTTCCCTGTATGTCAAGTGTTAGATCTTATAAAACTTTTCCCTGTATGTCAAGTGTTAGATTTTATAAAACTTTTTCCTATATGTCAAGTGTTAGATCTTATAAAACTTTTCCCTGTATGTCAAGTGTTAGATTTTATAAAACTTTTTCCTAAATGTCAAGTGTTAGATCTTATAAAACTTTTTCCTGTATGTCAAGTGTTAGATCTTATAAAACGTATTCCTGTATGTCAAGTGTTAGATCTTATAAAACTTTTTCCTGTATGTCAAGTGTTAGATCTTATAAAACGTATTCCTGTATGTCAAGTGTTAGATCTTATAAAACTTTTTCCTATATGTCAAGTGTTAGATCTTATAAAACTTATTCCTGTATGTCAAGTGTTAGATCTTATAAAACTTTTTCCTATATGTCAAGTGTTAGATCTTATAAAACTTTTTCCTATATGTCAAGTGTTAGATCTTATAAAACTTTTTCCTATATGTCAAGTGTTAGATCTTATAAAACTTTTTCCTGTATGTCAAGTGTTAGATCTTATAAAACTTATTAGAAAATGTTGGACATCAAGACAAAATTAGTGTATGTACGAGTAGTTGTATATTACAAATGGACATTTAATAAAGCAGTGAAAATACATATATGTGTTTTTGAATATAAGTGTTACAGAAGAGTCCTTCGTATATCTTGGACAGAGAGAGAACAAATAGATCTATCCAGAAAGAACTCAAAATCAAAGAAAACTGGCAGATGCTACACATAGGAACGAGAAAATTACATTATTGTGGACATTTAAAGAGACACTCAGTGCTGGAGAAGACCATCATGGAAGTATGCATCTTGGCAAAGAGGAGAAGACCACGGAAAAGATAGATTCAGGATGCAACTGATGGCTTGAGCATGACAGCTGCAGAGATAGTAGACCAAGCGCCACGCTAAGTGCGTTTGAAGTGACGCGTTTTTACATTCCGCCACGCTAAGTGGCGTTTGGTTATCAAAACGTGAAAGCGCTTGTAAAAACGTGACTTTTGCCCTGGTCCACTAAGAGTTAAGGATGACAAAGTTCTGCTCAGGACACGCTATTTGATGATATTACAAATTGACTGCTACCTTTTTTTTTCCAGACTTCCAATATTGCAAGGAGGCTGTCACAAGTTCCTGCCGGCAATAGCTGCCCTTATGTCACTAGAAATCTGAAATGTCCGGATATGAGTAAGAAATCAAACGTTTCATTATATCTCTATTTATTATCCTTCTCTCATATCTCTATTATTATCTTTCTTCATATCTCTATTTTATCTTTCTTTCATCATTATCTTTTCATATCTATTTTATCATTTATTCTATTATCTTTCTTTCATATCTCTATTATTATCTTTCTTTCATATCTCTATTATTATCTTTCTTTCATATCTCTATTATTATCTTTCTTTCATATCTCTATTATTATCTTTCTTTCATATCTCTATTATTATCTTTCTTTCATATCTCTATTATTATCTTTCTTTCATATCTCTATTATTATCTTACTTTCATATCTCTATTATTATTATCTTTCTTTCATATCTCTATTATTATCTTACTTTCATATCTCTATTATTATCTTTCTTTCATATCTCTATTATTATCTTTCTTTCATATCTCTTATATTATCTTTCTTTCATATCTCTATTATTATCTTTCTTTCATATCTCTATTATTATCTTTCTTTCATATCTTATTATTATCTTCTTTCATATCTCTATTATTATCTTTCTTTCATATCTCTATTATTATCTTTCTTTCATATCTCTATTATTATCTTTCTTTCATATCTCTATTATTATCTTTCTTTCATATCTCTATTATTATCTTTCTTTCATATCTCTATTATTATCTTACTTTCATATCTCTATTATTATCTTTCTTTCATATCTCTATTATTATTATTCATCTATTTAAGGGGCAAATTAAAGAGTTTACAAGCGAAGGATTAACTTCATTGTGCAAACACTCTCGATATGGGAACTTGCTCTTTATGCCAACAGAAACAGAACCATATATGAACATCCGGTGCAAATCAATCCTTCACCTCTAGACACTTTCTTTTTTCATTATTGTTTTCACAACATATATTTTTCTTCACTTTTTCACCCTTCACTTCTTTCATTGCATTTCTTCACTTTTCACCATTCACTTCTTTCATTGCATATCTTCACTTTTTCACCATTCACTTCTTTCATTGCATATCTTCACTTTTTCACCATTCACTTCTTTCATTGCATATCTTCACTTTATAACTGTTTGCCCCTTTCAATCTACGTCTTCATATTTTTCATTTATTTTATTTCCCCTTCATTTCTTGTTATTCTATATTTCTTCGTTTCTTTATTCCTAAATATTTCGTTTACTTTACCGTTTGTATCTATTTACCACCAACATTTTCTTTGACTAATTTAATCTATCAACATTTTTCACTCTGATTTGAAATCTTTTTCTCCTTCGAACTCTCCATATCGACGACTCTTTGTGATTTGTATGTGATTTGAGCCTAATAGCGATTGTATGTTGTGCCAGTTATGCGCCTGCAAATAGACCAGCACATTTGATTTCTGCCATGCTTTTTATTTACTAGGGTAGCTTCGTCGCCTCTTACAACATGCCTTGTCAGTCGCAGTGTAACCATTCTTGGCTCCCCATGTGAGTGCCGGTAAAACACAGGCGGGATTTGAAATGAAAATCCTGGCATATCTTTTACATGACGTCACCATCAGCAATAGTAAACGAGTTGTTGATTTTCTAAGCACCACTTATACGTTCAGTAGTTTTCAATTACGTTCTGAACGGTGAGGTCTATTTTTCCCGTACGTAAATTCCACAGAGAAAACATATTTCCTTCCCAAAATTTTCTCCTTGGATTTTGAACCAGACACTCTTGGTTTGTGATCGAGTTCACTATCGCTAGGTCATAGACACCCACTCAATATGAACTATAGAACTATTTTCTCTAGTTTCCACTATTTTCTTCTTCCTGCATGACTATTTTTTGCTTTTTCCAAATTACTGTCCATGTCTTAGTTCCCTACCTGACTGCCAACTCCACTCTTGATGCAGGGGACATCTGGAAACCACGGATTAGAGAGGTGAGACATTTTTTTTTATATTTGCGGAGGGAGATGAGATATTTATAGATGAAGTGATGTTGCAGTTTTTATAGATGAAGGTGAGGCTGTTTGCAACATTTATAGATGAAGGTGATGCTGCTTGTGATATTAATAGTTCGTTGTGAGTGAAACATTTATAGATGAAGGTGAGATCTATGAAGCGATATTTATAGATGAAGGTGAGACTGCTATATTATAGATGAAGGTGAGACTGCTATATTTATAGATGAAGGTGAGACTGCTATATATATATATAGATGAAGGTAAGATTGCTATATTTATAGATGAAGGTGAGACTACGATATTTATAGATGAAAGTGAGACTGAAATTTATAGATGAAGGTGAGACTGCGATATTTATAGCTGAAGGTGATATTTACAATTGAAGAAAGTGTGCTCAATGTGGGTACCCAGACAATTGAAGGAGGAACACAAAATGAACCGATTTGGCCTGTCCTTGCATCATCTCTGTCGATACGAAGATGAAGGAAAAGACATGCTGAACAGGATTGTTACTGAGGATGAATCATGGGTGCATCACTACCAGCCCGAATCAAGGCGTGCTTCAATACAGTGGAAACATCTTTCTTCGCATTGTGTCAAAACATTCAAGGTTACGCCATCAGCAGGGAAAGTCATGCTGACGGTGTTCTGGGATTGTCAAGGAGTGCTTTTAACCAATTTCAAGAAGAAAGGTGACAATGTGAATTCTGAATCATACTGTGAAGTTCTATCGATGCTTCATGATGCAATTCGAAAAAAATGCCCAGGACTGCTGACTACAGAAGTGTTGCTTCTTCATGACAATGCCAGACCACACACGGCTCGATTAACTCAGGAGAAAATTAACTAACTACGGTGGAAAGTTCTGAAATATCAACCTGACTTAGCCCCTAACGATTTCCACCTTTTTGGTCTACTGAAAACCCACCTTGGCGGGAGACATTTCGCGAATGACGCCGAAGTTGAATGTGAAGTGAAAACGTGGTTTAGAAAACAGAGCCCGCAGTTCTATGCAGCCGGTTTGGGAGGATTGATAAAACGATGGGATAAGTGTATCAATGTTGGTGGAAATTATGTTGAGAAATAAAGGAACAATGTATGTATAAAAATAAACTGGTTTCAAGTTGTTATCATGTTTAGTTATTTTTCTACAGCCATTTGTGGCTTACTTATTGACTTCCCCTCGTATTTATAGGTAATGGGTAGTGTAAATTTTATAGATGGGGTGGGAACATTCTTTGCTATTTCTCTGTGCTTCTCGATGATGCAGAACACCTTTACGACCTGTGTTAACCTGTGCACAAAATAAGTTTAATATTAAATTTTGTTTAATGTGATGATTTTGGGAAATCTATGTAGTTCAAATTGGGGTCAGAGTCAGCAGTTCAAATATCTTTCGTTTTCTTCAATCGTTCAAACATGTGTGGACTAAATTAATGAGTTTCTTTATGTGTGGAAATAAGAAAATAATTTTTTTGAAATGATACATTGTCTACATTATGTAAGCTAGTCACATGTCAAACTTTACGTTCGCTGCAAACAGAGGATGGATAATAGTTCGAAGAGACACACACATACACATATAGCCATAAATTTACCTTTATGTGATACCAAAACAAATGTTGTTCTGTGAACTTTCGGAGGAAGAGGCACCAGGGCAGACCACTGTTCAGATAAAAAGATGTCTGCAAAGCCTCAATGAAAAACTTTGAGAAGAGACTTATGTATGAGCTGAACGACAAGAGAGAAAAGCGAAAACTCAGAAATTGTCACAGTAAAACACTTGCCAATTGACCGTCTGTAAAGACGAAAAGGCCATATATATATATATATATATTTCACGATGGGTAAGTTTGGAAGCAAATTCGTTTCCGTGGGATTTTACAAAAGGTAAAATAGACCTCACCGTTCAGAAAGCAATGGCAAACTACTGTGTGGTGGTACATAGAAACTCGACGACTATTTTATTGTGGTTGATGGCTACGTCCTGTAAAGGATATGCCCCGATTTTCATATATATATATATAAATGTGTTGGAGCGCAAGGACGTATCATCTGTGTTTGCATATCCATCTAGCGATCTGTCTATTCTCAACAACAAGGACGTATCATCTGTGTTTGCATATCCATCTAGCGATCTGTCTATTCTCAACAACAAGGACGTATCATCTGTGTTTGCATATCCATCTAGCGATCTGTCTATTCTCAACAACAAGGACGTATCATCTGTGTTTGCATATCCATCTAGCGATCTGTCTATTCTCAACAACAAGGACGTATCATCTGTGTTTGCATATCCATCTAGCGATCTGTCTATTCTCAACAACAAGGACGTATCATCTGTGTTTGCATATCCATCTAGCGATCTGTCTATTCTCAACAACAATGACGTATCATCTGTGTTTGCATATCCATCTAGCGATCTGTCTATTCTCAACAACAAGGACGTATCATCTGTGTTTGCATATCCATCTAGCGATCTGTCTATTCTCAACAACAAGGACGTATCATCTGTGTTTGCATATCCATCTAGCGATCTGTCTATTCTCAACAACAAGGACGTATCATCTGTGTTTGCATATCCATCTAGCGATCTGTCTATTCTCAACAACAAGGACGTATCATCTGTGTTTGCATATCCATCTAGCGATCTGTCTATTCTCAACAACAAGGACGTATCATCTGTGTTTGCATATCCATCTAGCGATCTGTCTATTCTCAACAACAAGGACGTATCATCTGTGTTTGCATATCCATCTAGCGATCTGTCTATTCTCAACAACAAGGACGTATCATCTGTGTTTGCATATCCATCTAGCGATCTGTCTATTCTCAACAACAAGGACGTATCATCTGTGTTTGCATATCCATCTAGCGATCTGTCTATTCTCAACAACAAGGACGTATCATCTGTGTTTGCATATCCATCTAGCGATCTGTCTATTCTCAACAACAAGGACGTATCATCTGTGTTTGCATATCCATCTAGCGATCTGTCTATTCTCAACAACAAGGACGTATCATCTGTGTTTGCATATCCATCTAGCGATCTGTCTATTCTCAACAACAAGGACGTATCATCTGTGTTTGCATATCCATCTAGCGATCTGTCTATTCTCAACAACAAGGACGTATCATCTGTGTTTGCATATCCATCTAGCGATCTGTCTATTCTCAACAACAAGGACGTATCATCTGTGTTTGCATATCCATCTAGCGATCTGTCTATTCTCAACAACAAGGACGTATCATCTGTGTTTGCATATCCATCTAGCGATCTGTCTATTCTCAACAACAAGGACGTATCATCTGTGTTTGCATATCCATCTAGCGATCTGTCTATTCTCAACAACAAGGACGTATCATCTGTGTTTGCATATCCATCTAGCGATCTGTCTATTCTCAACAACAAGGACGTATCATCTGTGTTTGCATATCCATCTAGCGATCTGTCTATTCTCAACAACAAGGACGTATCATCTGTGTTTGCATATCCATCTAGCGATCTGTCTATTCTCAACAACAAGGACGTATCATCTGTGTTTGCATATCCATCTAGCGATCTGTCTATTCTCAACAACAAGGACGTATCATCTGTGTTTGCATATCCATCTAGCGATCTGTCTATTCTCAACAACAAGGACGTATCATCTGTGTTTGCATATCCATCTAGCGATCTGTCTATTCTCAACAACAAGGACGTATCATCTGTGTTTGGATATCCATCTAGCGATCTGTCTATTCTCAACAACAAGGACGTATCATCTGTGTTTGCATATCCATCTAGCGATCTGTCTATTCTCAACAACAAGGACGTATCATCTGTGTTTGCATATCCATCTAGCGATCTGTCTATTCTCAACAACAAGGACGTATCATCTGTGTTTGCATATCCATCTAGCGATCTGTCTATTCTCAACAACAAGGACGTATCATCTGTGTTTGCATATCCATCTAGCGATCTGTCTATTCTCAACAACAAGGACGTATCATCTGTGTTTGCATATCCATCTAGCGATCTGTCTATTCTCAACAACAAGGACGTATCATCTGTGTTTGCATATCCATCTAGCAATCTGTCTATTCTCAACAACAAGGACGTATCATCTGTGTTTGCATATCCATCTAGCGATCTGTCTATTCTCAACAACAAGGACGTATCATCTGTGTTTGCATATCCATCTAGCGATCTGTCTATTCTCAACAACAAGGACGTATCATCTGTGTTTGCATATCCATCTAGCGATCTGTCTATTCTCAACAACAAGGACGTATCATCTGTGTTTGCATATCCATCTAGCGATCTGTCTATTCTCAACAACAAGGACGTATCATCTGTGTTTGCATATCCATCTAGCGATCTGTCTATTCTCAACAACAAGGACGTATCATCTGTGTTTGCATATCCATCTTGCGATCTGTCTATTCTCAACAACAAGGACGTATCATCTGTGTTTGCATATCCATCTAGCGATCTGTCTATTCTCAACAACAAGGACGTATCATCTGTGTTTGCATATCCATCTAGCGATCTGTCTATTCTCAACAACAAGGACGTATCATCTGTGTTTGCATATCCATCTAGCGATCTGTCTATTCTCAACAACAAGGACGTATCATCTGTGTTTGCATATCCATCTAGCGATCTGTCTATTCTCAACAACAAGGACGTATCATCTGTGTTTGCATATCCATCTAGCGATCTGTCTATTCTCAACAACAAGGACGTATCATCTGTGTTTGCATATCCATCTAGCGATCTGTCTATTCTCAACAACAAGGACGTATCATCTGTGTTTGCATATCCATCTAGCGATCTGTCTATTCTCAACAACAAGGACGTATCATCTGTGTTTGCATATCCATCTAGCGATCTGTCTATTCTCAACAACAAGGACGTATCATCTGTGTTTGCATATCCATCTAGCGATCTGTCTATTCTCAACAACAAGGACGTATCATCTGTGTTTGCATATCCATCTAGCGATCTGTCTATTCTCAACAACAAGGACGTATCATCTGTGTTTGCATATCCATCTAGCGATCTGTCTATTCTCAACAACAAGGACGTATCATCTGTGTTTGCATATCCATCTAGCGATCTGTCTATTCTCAACAACAAGGACGTATCATCTGTGTTTGCATATCCATCTAGCGATCTGTCTATTCTCAACAACAAGGACGTATCATCTGTGTTTGCATATCCATCTAGCGATCTGTCTATTCTCAACAACAAGGACGTATCATCTGTGTTTGCATATCCATCTAGCGATCTGTCTATTCTCAACAACAAGGACGTATCATCTGTGTTTGCATATCCATCTAGCGATCTGTCTATTCTCAACAACAAGGACGTATCATCTGTGTTTGCATATCCATCTAGCGATCTGTCTATTCTCAACAACAAGGACGTATCATCTGTGTTTGCATATCCATCTAGCGATCTGTCTATTCTCAACAACAAGGACGTATCATCTGTGTTTGCATATCCATCTAGCGATCTGTCTATTCTCAACAACAAGGACTGATCATCTGTGTTTGCATATCCATCTAGCGATCTGTCTATTCTCAACAACAAGGACGTATCATCTGTGTTTGCATATCCATCTAGCGATCTGTCTATTCTCAACAACAAGGACGTATCATCTGTGTTTGCATATCCATCTAGCGATCTGTCTATTCTCAACAACAAGGACGTATCATCTGTGTTTGCATATCCATCTAGCGATCTGTCTATTCTCAACAACAAGGACGTATCATCTGTTTTTGCATATTCATCTAGCGATCTGTCTATTCTCAACAACAAGGACGTATCATCTGTGTTTGCATATCCATCTAGCGATCTGTCTATTCTCAACAACAAGGACGTATCATCTGTGTTTGCATATCCATCTAGCGATCTGTCTATTCTCAACAACAAGGACGTATCATCTGTGTTTGCATATCCATCTAGCGATCTGTCTATTCTCAACAACAAGGACGTATCATCTGTGTTTGCATATCCATCTAGCGATCTGTCTATTCTCAACAACAGGGATGTATCATCTGTGTTTGCATATCCATCTAGCGATCTGTCTATTCTCAACAACAAGGACGTATCATCTGTGTTTGCATATCCATCTAGCGATCTGTCTATTCTCAACAACAAGGACGTATCATCTGTGTTTGCATATCCATCTAGCGATCTGTCTATTCTCAACAACAAGGATGTATCATCTGTGTTTGCATATCCATCTAGCGATCTGTCTATTCTCAACAACAAGGACGTATCATCTGTGTTTGCATATCCATCTAGCGATCTGTCTATTCTCAACAACAAGGACGTATCATCTGTGTTTGCATATCCATCTAGCGATCTGTCTATTCTCAACAACAAGGACGTATCATCTGTGTTTGCATATCCATCTAGCGATCTGTCTATTCTCAACAACAAGGACGTATCATCTGTGTTTGCATATCCATCTAGCGATCTGTCTATTCTCAACAACAAGGACGTATCATCTGTGTTTGCATATCCATCTAGCGATCTGTCTATTCTCAACAACAAGGACGTATCATCTGTGTTTGCATATCCATCTAGCGATCTGTCTATTCTCAACAACAAGGACGTATCATCTGTGTTTGCATATCCATCTAGCGATCTGTCTATTCTCAACAACAAGGACGTATCATCTGTGTTTGCATATCCATCTAGCGATCTGTCTATTCTCAACAACAAGGACGTATCATCTGTGTTTGCATATCCATCTAGCGATCTGTCTATTCTCAACAACAAGGACGTATCATCTGTGTTTGGATATCCATCTAGCGATCTGTCTATTCTCAACAACAAGGACGTATCATCTGTGTTTGCATATCCATCTAGCGATCTGTCTATTCTCAACAACAAGGACGTATCATCTGTGTTTGCATATCCATCTAGCGATCTGTCTATTCTCAACAACAAGGACGTATCATCTGTGTTTGCATATCCATCTAGCGATCTGTCTATTCTCAACAACAAGGACGTATCATCTGTGTTTGCATATCCATCTAGCGATCTGTCTATTCTCAACAACAAGGACGTATCATCTGTGTTTGCATATCCATCTAGCGATCTGTCTATTCTCAACAACAAGGACGTATCATCTGTGTTTGCATATCCATCTAGCAATCTGTCTATTCTCAACAACAAGGACGTATCATCTGTGTTTGCATATCCATCTAGCGATCTGTCTATTCTCAACAACAAGGACGTATCATCTGTGTTTGCATATCCATCTAGCGATCTGTCTATTCTCAACAACAAGGACGTATCATCTGTGTTTGCATATCCATCTAGCGATCTGTCTATTCTCAACAACAAGGACGTATCATCTGTGTTTGCATATCCATCTAGCGATCTGTCTATTCTCAACAACAAGGACGTATCATCTGTGTTTGCATATCCATCTAGCGATCTGTCTATTCTCAACAACAAGGACGTATCATCTGTGTTTGCATATCCATCTTGCGATCTGTCTATTCTCAACAACAAGGACGTATCATCTGTGTTTGCATATCCATCTAGCGATCTGTCTATTCTCAACAACAAGGACGTATCATCTGTGTTTGCATATCCATCTAGCGATCTGTCTATTCTCAACAACAAGGACGTATCATCTGTGTTTGCATATCCATCTAGCGATCTGTCTATTCTCAACAACAAGGACGTATCATCTGTGTTTGCATATCCATCTAGCGATCTGTCTATTCTCAACAACAAGGACGTATCATCTGTGTTTGCATATCCATCTAGCGATCTGTCTATTCTCAACAACAAGGACGTATCATCTGTGTTTGCATATCCATCTAGCGATCTGTCTATTCTCAACAACAAGGACGTATCATCTGTGTTTGCATATCCATCTAGCGATCTGTCTATTCTCAACAACAAGGACGTATCATCTGTGTTTGCATATCCATCTAGCGATCTGTCTATTCTCAACAACAAGGACGTATCATCTGTGTTTGCATATCCATCTAGCGATCTGTCTATTCTCAACAACAAGGACGTATCATCTGTGTTTGCATATCCATCTAGCGATCTGTCTATTCTCAACAACAAGGACGTATCATCTGTGTTTGCATATCCATCTAGCGATCTGTCTATTCTCAACAACAAGGACGTATCATCTGTGTTTGCATATCCATCTAGCGATCTGTCTATTCTCAACAACAAGGACGTATCATCTGTGTTTGCATATCCATCTAGCGATCTGTCTATTCTCAACAACAAGGACGTATCATCTGTGTTTGCATATCCATCTAGCGATCTGTCTATTCTCAACAACAAGGACGTATCATCTGTGTTTGCATATCCATCTAGCGATCTGTCTATTCTCAACAACAAGGACGTATCATCTGTGTTTGCATATCCATCTAGCGATCTGTCTATTCTCAACAACAAGGACGTATCATCTGTGTTTGCATATCCATCTAGCGATCTGTCTATTCTCAACAACAAGGACGTATCATCTGTGTTTGCATATCCATCTAGCGATCTGTCTATTCTCAACAACAAGGACGTATCATCTGTGTTTGCATATCCATCTAGCGATCTGTCTATTCTCAACAACAAGGACGTATCATCTGTGTTTGCATATCCATCTAGCGATCTGTCTATTCTCAACAACAAGGACGTATCATCTGTGTTTGCATATCCATCTAGCGATCTGTCTATTCTCAACAACAAGGACGTATCATCTGTGTTTGCATATCCATCTAGCGATCTGTCTATTCTCAACAACAAGGACGTATCATCTGTGTTTGCATATCCATCTAGCGATCTGTCTATTCTCAACAACAAGGACGTATCATCTGTGTTTGCATATCCATCTAGCGATCTGTCTATTCTCAACAACAAGGACGTATCATCTGTGTTTGCATATCCATCTAGCGATCTGTCTATTCTCAACAACAAGGACGTATCATCTGTGTTTGCATATCCATCTAGCGATCTGTCTATTCTCAACAACAAGGACGTATCATCTGTGTTTGCATATCCATCTAGCGATCTGTCTATTCTCAACAACAAGGACGTATCATCTGTGTTTGCATATCCATCTAGCGATCTGTCTATTCTCAACAACAGGGATGTATCATCTGTGTTTGCATATCCATCTAGCGATCTGTCTATTCTCAACAACAAGGACGTATCATCTGTGTTTGCATATCCATCTAGCGATCTGTCTATTCTCAACAACAAGGACGTATCATCTGTGTTTGCATATCCATCTAGCGATCTGTCTATTCTCAACAACAAGGATGTATCATCTGTGTTTGCATATCCATCTAGCGATCTGTCTATTCTCAACAACAAGGACGTATCATCTGTGTTTGCATATCCATCTAGCGATCTGTCTATTCTCAACAACAAGGACGTATCATCTGTGTTTGCATATCCATCTAGCGATCTGTCTATTCTCAACAACAAGGACGTATCATCTGTGTTTGCATATCCATCTAGCGATCTGTCTATTCTCAACAACAAGGACGTATCATCTGTGTTTGCATATCCATCTAGCGATCTGTCTATTCTCAACAACAAGGACGTATCATCTGTGTTTGCATATCCATCTAGCGATCTGTCTATTCTCAACAACAAGGACGTATCATCTGTGTTTGCATATCCATCTAGCGATCTGTCTATTCTCAACAACAAGGACGTATCATCTGTGTTTGCATATCCATCTAGCGATCTGTCTATTCTCAACAACAAGGACGTATCATCTGTGTTTGCATATCCATCTAGCGATCTGTCTATTCTCAACAACAAGATATATGTGTATGTGTATTTATTTGTTTAATGTGTCGTCTTCCTCGTCAACATAAGGCCGACTGGCTAACACGATAGAGCCACAATTTCTGTTGGAGGCTGTTTATATAAGTTTTTGATAGAACATTGTAAGGTTTTCTGCAAGTTTACCCAGTTCTACGAGTTCATGATTATTTATTGATGTTACAAATAGTAATATTCCTTAGCGTTAAACTTAATTTATAACATAATACGTGTATAACCTTGATTTAGCGTGTTGTGTTGTTTTAAAATAAATTTGTTTTTATCTAACAATACTAAAATGTGAGGGTCCCTCGACGGTTGGGGTCTTATTTCCTAGAATTTTTACCTGAGCTCTCCGGCCTTATGTTGTCGGAGGCGACGAATATATCTACCGAATTTGCATGCATTCTTCTATGTAGTTGCTTGATGAATATTATGTTTCTAATTAAACAATTTGTTTTGTTCAACGTTTTCATGTCAACATCTTTATACACTGATGTGTCCGTTTTCTAATGTTAGTTTTGTATAACGGCATAGTGTCATCTCATTACGATAGATCCAAGGTGGTATTATGGTGGCTTCTCTATTCCAAATTCTGATTGGCTCCACTGGCTTGCTGGGAGTTTTACTGCAGTATATCGGACCAATCACGGTAGTTCCTACTGTAAGTCTTGTCGGCTTATCATTGGTTGGCGTGGCGATGCAGTTTTGTGCGGCGCACTGGGGAATGAGTGCATTGTGAGTATAGTATATGTGTGTCTTTATCCCAGGAACCATGTGGTACATGTCTATATGTCTATATAAATAAATTTATATATTATATGAAAGCATGATACTATATTACTCGAGTTATGAGTTATTTAGGAGTGTATTAGTATCAGTGCACGCCGGGTAAGTCCATATGTGCCCCGGTCTCCGCCTGAGCACATCCGTCAGCAGGGCCGTACCGTGCTATTGTACTGAGAGGCGGCAGCATCAGGCCACATGGTAAGGGGGCGGCATTAGCAGCCAAATCAAAATACAATTTGAACAATTAAATAATTAAGAATCTTTACCCAACGCTTTTCTGTACTGGTCTATGATATTCCGATATTGGTGTATACGATTTAGTATTCGTACATTTTGTGCAGTTAAAAAAATTATAATCAAAGATTATTTTAAAGAAGAAACATTTAAGGGCGGCATTTCGAAGACTTGCAACATACTGAGAAAATATACCGCACGGCCCTGTCTGTCAGATTATAGCGGCTAACAAACCATGTACGCGTTGATTCCACACTATTTTCTTTTATGATTTGTTGTACTACTGGCTACGCCACGACGAGCACATATCTAGTGCATGTTGTCACTACGCCACGACGAGCACATATCTACTGCATGTTGTCACTACTGGCTACGCCACGACGAGCACATATCTACTGCATGTTGTCACTACTGGCTACGCCACGACGAGCACATATCTACTGCATGTTGTCACTACTGGCTACGCCATGACGAGCACATATCTACTGCATGTTGTCACTACTGGCTACGCCACGACGAGCACATATCTACTGCATGTTGTCACTACTGGCTACGCCACGACGAGCACATATCTAGTGCATGTTGTCACTACTGGCTACGCCACGACGAGCACATATCTACTGCATGTTGTCACTACTGGCTACGCCACGACGAGCACATATCTACTGCATGTTGTCACTACTGGCTACGCCATGACGAGCACATATCTACTGCATGTTGTCACTACTGGCTACGCCACGACGAGCACATATCTACTGCATGTTGTCACTACTGGCTACGCCACGACGAGCACATATCTAGTGCATGTTGTCACTACTGGCTACGCCACGACGAGCACATATCTACTGCATGTTGTCACTACTGGCTACGCCACGACGAGCACATATCTACTGCATGTTGTCACTACTGGCTACGCCACGACGAGCACATATCTACTGCATGTTGTCACTACTGGCTACGCCACGACGAGCACATATCTACTGCATGTTGTCACTACTGGCTACGCCACGACGAGCACATATCTACTGCATGTTGTCTATACTGGCTACGCCACGACGAGCACATATCTAGTGCATGTTGTCACTACTGGCTACGCCACGACGAGCACATATCTACTGCATGTTGTCACTACTGGCTACGCCACGACGAGCACATATCTACTGCATGTTGTCACTACTGGCTACGCCACGACGAGCACATATCTAGTGCATGTTGTCACTACTGGCTACGCCACGACGAGCACATATCTGCTGCATGTTGTCACTACTGGCTACGCCACGACGAGCACATATCTAGTGCATGTTGTCACTACTGGCTACGCCACGACGAGCACATATCTACTGCATGTTGTCACTACTGGCTACGCCACGACGAGCACATATCTAGTGCATGTTGTCACTACTGGCTACGCCAGAACGAGCACATATCTAGTGCATGTTGTCACTACTCCACGACGAGCACATATCTACTGCATGTTGTCACTACGCCACGACGAGCACATATCTACTGCATGTTGTCACTACGCCACGACGAGCACATATCTACTGCATGTTGTCACTACGCCACGACGAGCACATATCTACTGCATGTTGTCACTACGCCACGACGAGCACATATCTACTGCATGTTGTCACTACTGACTAGCACATATCTACTGCATGTTGTCACTACTGGCTACGCCAGAACGAGCACATATCTACTGCATGTTGTCACTACTGGCTACGCCACGACGAGCACATATCTACTGCATGTTGTCACTACTGGCTACGCCACGACGAGCACATATCTACTGCATGTTGTCACTACTGGCTACGCCACGACGAGCACATATCTACTGTATGTTGTCACTACTGGCTACGCCAGAACGAGCACATATCTACTGCATGTTGTCACTACTGGCTACGCCACGACGAGCACATATCTACTGCATGTTGTCACTACTGGCTACGCCACGACGAGCACATATCTACTGTATGTTGTCACTACTGGCTACGCCACGACGAGCACATATCTACTGTATGTTGTCACTACTGGCTACGCCACGACGAGCACATATCTACTGCATGTTGTCACTACGCCACGACGAGCACATATCTACTGTATGTTGTCACTACTGGCTACGCCACGACGAGCACATATCTACCGTATGTTGTCACTATTGGCTACGCCACGACGAGCACATATCTACTGTATGCTGTCACTACTGGCTACGCCACGACGAGCATATATCTACTGCATGTTGTCACTACGCCACGACGAGCACATATCTAGTGCATGTTGTCACTACGCCACGACGAGCACATATCTACTGTATGTTGTCACTACGCCACGACGAGCACATATCTAGTGCATGTTGTCACTACTGGCTACGCCACGACGAGCACATATCTACTGCATGTTGTCACTACGCCACGACGAGCACATATCTACTGCATGTTATCACTACTGGCTACGCCACGACGAGCACATATCTAGTGCATGTTGTCACTACTCCACGACGAGCACATATCTACTGCATGTTGTCACTACTGGCTACGCCACGACGAGCACATATCTACTGCATGTTGTCACTACGCCATGACGAGCACATATCTACTGCATGTTGTCACTACTCCACGACGAGCACATATCTAGTGCATGTTGTCACTACTCCACGACGAGCACATATCTAGTGCATGTTGTCACTACTGGCTACGCCACGACGAGCACATATCTAGTGCATGTTGTCACTACTCCACGACGAGCACATATCTACTGCATGTTGTCACTACGCTACGACGAGCACATATCTACTGCATGTTGTCACTACTCCACGACGAGCACATATCTACTACGCCACGACGAGCACATATCTACTGTATGTTGTCACTACGCCACGACGAGCACATATCTACTACACCACGACGAGCACATATCTACTACGCCACGACGAGCACATATCTACTGCATGTTGTCACTACGCCACGACGAGCACATATCTAGTGCATGTTGTCACTACGCCACGACGAGCACATATCTACTGCATGTTGTCACTACGCCACGACGAGCACATATCTAGTGCATGTTGTCACTACTGGCTACGCCACGACGAGCACATATCTACTGCATGTTGTCACTACTGGCTACGCCACGACGAGCACATATCTAGTGCATGTTGTCACTACTGGCTACGCCACGACGAGCACATATCTACTGCATGTTGTCACTACTGGCTACGCCACAACGAGCACATATCTACTGCATGTTGTCACTACTCCACGACGAGCACATATCTACTGCATGTTGTCACTACGCCACGACGAGCACATATCTACTGCATGTTGTCACTACGCCACGACGAGCACATATCTAGTGCATGTTGTCACTACTCCACGACGAGCACATATCTAGTGCATGTTGTCACTACTGGCTACTCCACGACGAGCACATATCTACTGCATGTTGTCACTACGCCACGACGAGCACATATCTACTGCATGTTGTCACTACGCCACGACGAGCACATATCTACTGCATGTTGTCACTACTCCACGACGAGCACATATCTACTACGCCACGACGAGCACATATCTACTGTATGTTGTCACTACGCCACGACGAGCACATATCTACTGCATCCTTATTATTTGAAATGAGAATGAAAGCCCTAGCATATCCTTGACAGTACGTCGCCATCAAACGCAGTAAACGAGTCGTCGATTTTCTAAGCACCACTTATACGTTCATTAGTTTGCCATTGTTTTCTTGTACACCGGGTAATTTCAAACTCCTCAAATCTATGGATAAATTCAGCATCAATTATAGTGTCCACATCCAACAGTAGGTCGCCAAGAGACCGAAGAACATCCCTTTATCCTCCTAAACTGCCCGACAATCGATGCAGTCCACTATCTCATTACCGACACCACCCGTACGCCCAGGACAATAGATCCACGTGAGCCTCTGAAGGTTGGTGACTACAATAAACTACATCCACTCATACCGCAACCTGTCATTCTGGTTCTCCCGAAGCATCGACTGAGAGTCAGATACAACAACAGCTCCAGTAAACAGAGTTATGCAATAACCTTACCATGCAGGCTAGACAGGAAACCTCTGCCTGATTTCTCACCACGATGCATAAACCTGTCCGTATAAACAACAAAATGGGATATATGAATACGACGTACGAAAATCTACAAATCTGAGGTGGTCAGACCGGATCAGATCTAGAAAAAATCGTGAGGGAGACTGCGGTAATACTTGGTAAATGGGCGATTGAACAAACACAGATATATACAGTAGTCTAGTATCAATTTCTGTACATCCTTAGTTCGAATTATGTTTTAGTTTATTAAGTATTCTGTGTCTATTTGTTATCTTGATAAAGGCATATGGTCGAAACGTCGAGTGCTGTTTATTGTCATATTTAATCCTGAACTTTTCATAACGTATGCAATACTGTATATACCTGTCTTTGTTCAACCGACAAATATATGACTAAATTACATAAATTCAGGTAAACAAAGATTACATGAACAGATTGATATCGTCATCCAGTTCAAAACTCAAACATTGGTATACAATAATTCAGATCTCGTATGTGTATTATAAAACGAGGTTTATCACTTACTTCAGTACTGTGGACTCTTATTCCTCTTCTCTCTGTACCTGAGAAATGTCAACGTACCATTCCCATCATACTCAAGACAAGATGGCTGTCATATGATTCGTTACCCGATATTCAAACTAATGCCGGTAAGATAGACATAGAACTCAGCTCAATCCTCGTTAGAATCTTGTCTAGAATGTCATTTTACTAAATCAATGCACTAAAAAAATGCGTTCAGTCTGTTTCAGCCAGTTGAAGACGTCAGAGCAGTTACAAAGTAGCTCCGTCGACGATTAGATAGAAATATGATGTACAGTGACACAAGACACAAGAAATCTTCCCAATTGCTGCAGTTCCTATCTATTGAATTATAATGGCAACAGATCAATAATAATACTAGAGAATACTTGATCTAACAAATTTATTTATTTATTTATTTATTTATTTATTTATTTATTGATTTATAGGACCAACCTCATTACACTTTGGTGAGTAACCATATGGGATCCGATCACTTTCTTACACAGGAAGATCTCAGTGGCAGTGCATGAACTCTGTTCTGATCACTTTCTTACACAGGAAGATCTCATTGGCAAGTGCATGAACTCTGTTCCGATCACTTTCTTACACAGGAAGATCTCAGTGGCAGTGCATGAATTTTGTTCCGATCACTTTCTTACACAGGAAGATCTCATTGGCAAGGCATGAACTCTGTAACATCGACGAGGGTCCCGCACATTTTGTATAAATTTAACAAATTCTAGACCTTTGTCAACGGATGTATTTAATAGGGTCTCAGACTGAGATGGTATAACAGAGTTGCAAACACAGACCTGTGAAAAAGAACAGAACAGGAACCCATTATGTCCCAGGTTAAGAGGAGAAAATGACGATGGATCGTGCATACCCTACGGAAGACACAGTCGAGTGTCACTTGACAAGCACTTGAGTGGAACCCGCAAGGAAAACGAAAAAGAGGATGGCCTAAACAGACCTCGAGACGACGTCTTCTTGAGGAACTGAAGAGTGCTCGACTGTCCTGGGAGATCATTAAAAAAACAGCCAGAGACCGATAAGAGTGTCGAACAACTGTTGAGACCATATACTCCACCAGGAGTGGAGCGGAATAAGTAAGAGTAGAGAAACCGTTTACAAAACATCTACTAGAGAAACAGTTCATCAAACACATAATAATAATAGCCGTCCCATCGCAGCGATGATGACAACTGATGTGTGTGGAGGTGACTGTAAAGTCAAATCCTCAAACACAAACCCTACCACAGGTGGGACATACATGATCAAGGTTAGACATGTGGGTGTTGTGTGTTTTGCCTTTTTCCGCAGCTCACTTTCTGTGCACATGAACAGTACGACGATTCTCATATATGCAAGAACCTCCTGTGTTGTTACAGCATCACATTTGATGATTTTGCGCAAGGGATTTCCAGCACGTGGTGTCTATATCGAAGCATTTTAGAGACACTTTACAAGTGTCTTTAAATCGTTTTTTACTGTCCACCAACTGATCGTTTGCCTCCTTCAAGCATCAACTGTTTTGTGATACATTTATCAGGCATCCGAGCAACATGACCGGCCCATCTCACTTGGGCCTTCTGCAACATGATGTTAGCGCTTGGGATCTTGAGTCTTATGGGGACTTCGGTATCTGGAATTTTGTCCTGTCAGTTTTTGTCTTGTCAGATCAAACAAATACTAGAGAAACAGTAGCTCCTTCTTTATGTCAGCGTATCTACACTTTTACTTTTGTCAGTAAAAGCGTGGCGATGCTTCCCGACGGAAACATCCTGCGTTCTCTCTCTCTCGTGATCACAGCCCAGACCGATGTACTAGATTTCACCATAAATTCTATTCATGTAGAAATTTGATTCATGCACCCTTAGCATTGGTGCGTTTTACGTCACATCTTCAGCGCCATTTGGGGCTCTGGTGCTTATCTTTCAGCGATGTGTCCGGTTTCAGCCAGCGTTTACTCGGTTCGCTCTCCGTTCTGTAGCTATCTAGTGTTTTTTACGGTGTGGTGTAGCTAGTCCCACGTCCATCTTCCTTAGTCGCCTCTTACGACATGCATCGCAGGTAACAATAGTTACACCCCAATTTGGGCCCCGGTAACCACTCGGGCAATCCCGTGTTCAAACCCTCTGTAAGGTCAAAAGTTATTTCTCTTTGGGAGAAAATAAAACCGTTTACCTGTACACGCGTCGTGACAGCTTTGAACAAGCGGCATTAATTCCTCTGCAATAAACAATTTCTCCGTTCACTCTTAAAAACTAGGGAAAAAACGTTGTATTGAGAGTTGAATGACAGGAGGTATTTTTAAATCTGTAATCGCTTCTAATCTTTAACTGTTGTCACTAGATCATTCTCACTATTGCACTTTATCTAATACTAGCTGTACCCTGCGCGCGTTGCTACGCCTACAACAGAAATTGAATTTAAAGGAAACTCGCTACACAATGAGAAAATGCAGTTAACGTTTTTAGGCGATGGTAACAATGCTCGTGCACGTGCATTTTCTGTTGGGAAGTACACGCGATGTCCATTTTCAAGGTGCACTGCCAAATGAACAACTGTTGGATGTCGTTCATGGATTGGAAATTATAAAATGCGCCATACTGCTTCATTGCTACTAATGTAGCGTCCCAGTTGATATTGCTTGATTTCATCATTAGATGCAGTTGCATTTCCCATTCCACTCCACTATAGTGGTCAATGGTATGTATTGAGTTCCAAAATAATAAATGGCCCTGTAGCAAACCCCGTTTCTGTCATTCTGTTGAAGACATTCAACATCTCACAGGACCAAAGAGCTCTCCCTTCGTTATAAGTTGCATGAATTTAATCAACTTTTGACGAAACACACTGCAATTAGATCATGTCTATCCAAATGTGACTGTCCGGGTAGTAATTCATCTTGTATTTCTTTCCATTTTGGGTTACATGTAAACGTTATGAAGAGATCAGGTTCTCAATAGTTTCGAACATTTGTAATCAAATATTGGGTAATATTCATGCATATAACGTGGACCTCCGGTAAATGTTGATGGCAAAATAACCATCTTGCCATAGTTGTTTGCTTGGCCATCTATAGCAATAGCTTCCTTCAAATGAACGTATTCTTCTTATCGTAGTTTTGTTTGGTTTAATAGAATAATAGAGGAATCGTTTGCAGTCAATTTTTGCAAACATAGCCATAGCTAACAAACATTGATGGAATAGTTGGCGACAAATTAAAATATGATTTGGAGTATCACTTATCATGATTCGAAATGAGTAAAAATCCTTTGAAGAAACTAACCTGGATTGTGTATTTTAACTTCAGCTTGTTTGCAAAATTTACTTGAAACGATTATTGTATGCTATGAAAGAGATCGAGGTTTCCATAGTTTCAAAACATACGTCATCGAATCTTGTGTATATATTAAATGCGTATATCGTAGACTTCCGGAAACGTTGATGGCAAATTGTAAAGTAATTTAGAAACTCTCGATGAAATCCTTTATGCTTTAATCGATGAAATTAGCGTGTTTTCGGTTTTTTAGATTGTTTTTTCGAAAATTTTCAGCGCTACCTATTTCAAACTATGACAGGTAACATACCGACATCAAAACAAACATATCCTGTAAATTTCAGCTAAATCTGTTCAGTAGTTTCCGAGTCTATAAGTCACAAACAAACATTCATTTGTATATATATATAATAACAGATGTGGCGGTTATCTCTAGTCATTCTTGCTGCTGTTGCTGTCTCTCTAGTCATTCTTGCTGTCCTTGCTGTCTCTCTAGTCATTATTGCTGTTTTTGCTGTCTCTCTAGTCATTCTTGCTGTCCTTGCTGTTATCGCTAGTCATTCTTGCTGTCCTTGCTGTTATCTCTAGTCATTCTTGCTGTCCTTGCTGTTATCTCTAGTCATTCTTGCTGTCCTTGCTGTCTCTCTAGTCATTCTTGCTGTCCTTGCTGTCTCTCTAGTCATTCTTGCTGTCCTTGCTGTTATCTCTAGTCATTCTTGCTGTCTCTCTAGTCATTTTTGCTGTCTCTAGTCATTCTTGCTGTCCTTGCTGTCTCTCTAGTCATTCTTGCTGTTCTTGTTATCTAATACATTATTGTTGTCACTAGTTCATTTTGTCTGACATTGTTGCTAATCTGTGAATGCCATCATTAAGTCATTACTGATGTCACCCTATGTTTGCTTTAATTTGTATCAGTAGATCATTTTTTCTTTAATATCATCTAATCTTTTTCCTATTGCCTCTAGGTCATTCTTGCGGTCATCATAGCCTGGTTATTGTGTGCATTGTTAACAATCTTTGATGTAGCCCCACCCTCTCTGAGAACTGACGCTAAATCTTCTGTTATAACATCCGCTGATTGGTTTTTCTTTCCATATCCAGGTAAGTAGTTTTGTTGATTGGTTTTTCTTTCCATATCCAGGTAAGTAGTTTTGTTGATTGGTTTTTCTTTCCATATCCAGGTAAGTGGTTTTGTTGATTGGTTTTTCTTTCCATATCCAGGTAAGTAGTTTTGTTGACTAGTTTTTCTTTCCATATACAGGTAAGTAGTTTTGTTGATTGGTTTTTCTTTCCATATCCAGGTAAGTAGTTTTGTTGATTGGTTTTTCTTTCCATATACAGGTAAGTAGTTTTGTTGATTGGTTTTTCTTTCCATATACAGGTAAGTAGTTTTGTTGATTGGTTTTTCTTTCCATATCCAGGTAAGTGGTTTTGTTGATTGGTTTTTCTTTCCATATACAGGTAAGTAATTTTGTTGATTAACTTTTCTTTCCATATACAGGTAAGTGGTTTTCATTTTATATATCGAGTCAGGAAAGAATAATGTGCTATAAAAATACTCTTAGAAAGATCTAGACATGAAATAAGACAAATATAGACATCCTACAAGACTTGAACATCGAAGAACATTTGCTTACAGATCACATCATACGTCACAGTGGTTTGGATAGAATAGTAGTACGGAGAGCTGGAAGGCGAGGCAGTGGAAATCCAAGACGACGGTGGCAATATGATATTAAAGAAGATTTAAACATGACGTGGAGGAGGCGGGTGAGCTAGCTAGAGATCGAGAAGTTTTCAAGATGGCGGTGATGAAGTGAACTTGTGCAAATGACATGGACATGCTACTTAACAATCTATAAATAGAACGTAACCTTTTTTTCTTTCTCTGCTTTTCCGGAAATTATATTGTCTATTGACGTAGTCCATCATTATCGTTGCTATCTTTGCGCTTTATTTCATTGTGCATGCATACTGTATTTGGTTAGAGCGCCATTTCTTCTTATTGTCGTGTCATTTTTTTTTCTATCAACCCACTTATTTTTATGTTATCCTGTCATCTAATGTATGTGTTTATTTATTTGCACATGATTTGACATGTTCTTGGCTTGTTTACTTATGCCACGAGACAATATCTCGTATTTATTAAGTCAGGCCAAATATGAGAACACTGACAGCAAAAAATAAAAGAAGAATCTAAACAACAAGGACGAGGTGCCGCCTATGACGTATATTCAATATATCAGGAAGAGGAAAGATACCACCAGATTAAAAAAATGACATGAAACAATACTAGTGATAAACTATATATATTTTTTAAATTAGCCCTTGTTTCAATTTCAGATTGTAATATCTCAATTGCAATATGGAAATGTCCACAAGAGCTTCGATCTTTTTCGCAACATCTCCAACAACATCCAGCGACTTACCGTACCAGTTGGATGTTGTTTGATGAGCTTGCTCATATTCCTGCTGTGATGTTATTTTCTTGCCACTCCATCTTCAACAATTGTGAATAGCTCTTCCGTGCCAAAATGTTATTCTGTTCAAAATTTTCTCTGTCTCGTCTGCTCTCGAGTTTACCAGTTGTTACAATGTGTTCCAAGCCTCCACTTCTAATTATTCTTCTTCTTCTTTGCGTTCGTTCTTTACGACCAATTTTAATCACTCTTTGTGATATGTTTGATCTTTGCCAAGAACGTGTATACGTTGCACATTGGTTTTGGTAGGCCCCTAAACGCATAAACTTCTACACGTTTAGGACATGTGCATCCGATTTCAGCCAAACCTCCTTAGTCGCCTCTTACGACATGCGTGGCAGGTAACAGTGGTTCTATTCTTTACACTTCAAATTTGGGCCTCGGTAACCACTCGGGAGACTTCTAATTACATGTTCTAAAATGATGATTGCCTCTTTTATTATATTGATAATAAACTTTCTTTGTGTCTTGTCCTCATTCAACATCTCTACATTCGTCATTTTAGCAGTCCATGAGATTTTCATCATTCTTCTGTAAAACCATATCTCTGTGGCCTCCAGAGATTTTTCTATCTGTTTGTTTACTGTCAATGACTTGCTTCCGTATGTCAGTATTGTCTCTATTTAGCACTTTATAACTCTCATTCTGATCTCAATTGACAATGACTTGTTGCATATAATGCTTTTCATTTTCTGAACGCAAGGTTTGCCAGGTTTCTGTTCTTTATTTACATATACTCCACTATAATAAGAGACAGAACATTTCTGACATTCATGAAAACTGAGCTTTTATGTGGAGATTTTGAACTGATCTGAAACCTGTATTTCATGCATGTCTTCTAATAATTTCTTTTACTTTTCCTTAACTTAGTTATAATTTAATTCGTTGATGTAGGTCAGTGGGGTTTGCCTACAGTTAGCGTGGCTAGTGTAATGGCGATGCTTGCAGTCACCATAGCGTCTGTCATCGAGTCTGTGGGAGTCTTCTATGCCTGTGCTAGAACATCTCAAGTGCCGCCTCCACCAGCGCATGCCATAAACAGAGGGATTGCGGTTGAAGGGATTGGTAGCCTGTTTTCTGGTGCAGTAGGCTCTGGAGGAGCAACCACGTCGTACAGTCAGAATGTAGGGGCGATAGGATTTACAAGGGTAAGCGAAATAGTACATAAACTAGTGTGTTAACATTCTAGGACAAATAAGTTTAAAAGTACATCATCCTCTGTTGTAACCCACTCGTTCTTCCGAACTGATATACTATCTCGCAGGAATATTTCAGATTACTTATTGCCAGTTTTTATTTGCTAATTCAGTAAACATTGCAATATAATTAGGTCCAGAGGTAAAAATAATTACGGACTGAAAGGGTTAATATATTAGTGTAGGTAAGTGTAAAAGTACATCGAAAATTAAATAGTCAAATGTATTCTTTTAACCCTGTCACTCCGCGATAAGTTTTTTTTTAAACTCGCGGACTCATTTATAATAATACAATCTATACTGGATTAGTCAATTTACTGGCTTTAAGTCTTTTTAAAGTACCTCGACCCGGTATATCGGCACAGAAGGGCAAAGGGGTTAAATGTTGAAAGGTGGGCGACGATAGAAAAGTCGAAACACGTTTCAATATTAACGATGTGTCGTGCTAATTTCGGGGTCGAAGCCAACTTGGACCAAAAAGATGTCGGTGTGCCCACAATACGCGGATGGACTACAGGTTTCCTGATCCTTTACTTGGGGATATTTTTCTTTTTCTTCTTCAAATGCCTCATATCGACCACTTATTAAACTACTGTTTGTGACATGTATATAATCGGAGCCTAAGAAAGATTGTACTTTGTGCCAGTTATGCACCTACAAGTAGACTAGCACAACCGATTTCTGCGACGCTTTTTAGTTACTACGGTAGTTTCCCCTATGCCCTTACCTCAGTCGTCTCTTACGACATGTCTTGTAGGTTGTAGTGTTACTATTCTTTGCTCCCTTTGTGAGATCCGGCAACACACGAGTGACTTAGGGATCCAAATGTACCTCAGAAGACATAGCAAGGCTTGCCTGCATGATGAATTAAACTGATAATAAGGAAAGAAATCATCCGCAAAACCAGACATAGATGCCACATTAGGTGCCCTGACTTCACCTGAATTCACAGAGGGCGAACAAAAAATATTAATAAACTGTTTCAAGGCAAAGTTTTGATGTCATTGCACCAAGTGTTGATGTCATTGCACCAAGTTTTGATGTCATTGCACCAAGTGTTGATGTCATTGCACCAAGTTTTGATGTCATTGCACCAAGTTTTGATGTCATTGCACCAAGTTTGGATGTGACTAGGTACCTCTCTGCAGAAATAGCACGTAACTTGTTGATAGTAATTCACAAAGTATGAACTCCGTAGCTCTAGTAACAATTCTATGGATGTCCGGAAATAAAGAACGTTAACAGAGCAACGTGTCCGGATGGGAACAGACGATCTTCAGAAGTCAAGTTAAAATGCAAAACGGACTTCGTCCCAGAGACACAAGTCAGAGATATTATTTTAAATCTGGTTCAAGTCAATAATGAAATCATTACAAAAATATTGACAGTATGAGTCCTTAGACAAACTGAAGACAGTCAGACTGGTATAAAATGTGATGTATTGTTGTTTACATATAGATATACCTCTCGTACCGTTATACGTAACATAAAACCTGCAAGCAATTTCTCCATACCACTCTGTCCTGGCCACTCCTCAATCTCTTCCGTGGAATTGAGTTCTATATTTGACGCCTCTCTCAGCAAAGTTCGTTGTTGGGTTTCTCTAGGGCGTCCTATCTTCTTGAACTCTTTGCCTTCCACTTCAATACTTACTTTGGAATTTTTTGATCATTTCCAATCAAGGTATGCCCAACACATCTCAATCTTCGCATTCTTATAACAGATGTTACTAGTGGTTGACCAGAGCAATGTTCAACACAATCTTTCTCCCTACATTATGCTACCAGTGCCAAACCTGGACGCTGACAACAAATGAAAGAAGAAAACTAGTCACGATAGAGATGAAGTGTCTACGTAGAATGATGGGGGTAACAAGAAGAGACCGGTTTAGAAATGAAGACATCAGGAAAAAGTGGGTACAACATCAGTACTGAACTTCATCAAGAAACAACAAATTAAATGGTTCGGGCACATAGGCAAATTACCACCAGACAGTGCACCTCAAAGAGCAATGCTGCTCCGATACAATGGGTACAAAGTAAAAGACAGACCACTCAAAAGATGGACCTCAAAGATAACAGAGGAGACGAAAGACACTATCTACGAAGCGCACACAAAGGCCCGTTTAAGAAATCTCTTCTTGATCTGACACTGTGAAGCAAAACAAGATTGGAGAAAAGAAATTAAAGAAAGACCAGACGTTATTGTTATACTTGTTGTTGTAACAGATTTTCCATTTGTTGACATCATTTGACAGGTTGCTAGCAGATCAGCATTTCTGGTGGCGGGAGCAATTTTTCTGCTGGGAGGCATCGTTGGCAAAATTGGTGCATTTCTAACAACCATACCTGATCCTGTTCTTGGAGGTATTGTTCTGGTCAGTTTTGGAATGGTAACATCAGTTGGTCTCTCAACTTTGCATTTTGTAGATCTGTCGTCATCTCGAAATATGACCATCATTGGAACATCATTATTGGTCGGGTTGATGATCCCACAGTTTTTAGAAAAGCACCATGGAGCCATAAAAACAGGTACAGAAAAAACAGAATTATACTGATGAACATTTATTTGTTTCGTTGTTTGAAGTTTGTTGTTGAAATGTTATCCGAATCCAAACATTCTTCTTCAATGATACAGCATGAGCATGATTCGTAAAGGAATCGTGAGACGAAACTGGGTGGAGGTACTGGTACAGACAGTGATCACCTTTAGGTTTTTTTTCCTGGGCACACAGGAGTCAATGGTAATGAACGAGCTGGAAAAACCTGGCCAGCAATGGTGGAATGCGGGAGGGCCATTCAGAGTCAGAACAGTTTGATTCTGAACACGACTTTGCTAGCGCATTTCCGACATGTTTGATCGAGTATTTTCCAGTTTCGTTTGCGAGCTACTGAGTTAGTGCTTGAGCAACGCTGTGAGCTATGAATGTTACATGGAATGCTTTTTGCTGTGTCAACTGTGCGTTTGTTGTGTGTTAGTGTGTATTCAGAAAATGGCGGACAGCGGTTATGAAGAACAAGCTCAATCTGCCGTATGCAGTTATATTGCGAGTGCAGAAAGCTGGATTTTGTCATGATTGATGTTCCCTTCGACAGGAATTGCAATTCAAGTGATGAACAGTTTGGTGTTGCTACATTAGCGACGGCCATATGCATTTTATGCGGATCAGGTTGCTTTTTGTTGTGGTACGCGGCTGTTTCATTCTGGAAATAGTTCACACAGGAAACATTTCACAGTTGTTAGCATTTCGTGTGATTTTCATTGGCACAGGAACGGAGCAATTATGGGGTGACCGTTGCAGTGAAGTTGGAACCGTACTTATGAACTATGAACTATGAACGAGCTGGTAGATTGGCTGGGATGGCTACAATATCAGAAAGAGCTGCCATGACATTCTTAACACTTTTAGAGAATCTTTCCGAACAGAGAAGTTTTAGGGTTGTCAGTCCCACTCTCTGACCAGATTGAGAGAGATGGGTGTCGATATTGGTGCAGCCCGAAAAGAACGACATACCAAATATGCAAAGAGATTGATTAATCAATATCGAATTGACGTGTTGGGCCGCTGGACGTTGCTGGATTTGCTGAGGCGGGGATCGGAAGACGTGTCCTGAATGATATGACGATAATCCTCGCATAACTCCAGTTGCGCATTTTTGTCCCACTGTATGGCTCGAAAACATGGAAGACAATAAAAGAAACCACCAGAAAACTACAGACCTTCATAAAAGGATGTTTACTTAGAATAGAGGGACTGAGATGGTATGATAAGATTACGAACGAGGAACTCAGAGAAAGAACTAAGCAGATACCAGTGGAGAAAGAGCTAAGGAAGAGACACTGACGATGGAAAGGACATACATTGAGAAGACCGACCGGAAGAATTACAAGACAGGCACTGTTTTGGAACCCGCAGGAAAAGAGGAGTAGGGGAAGACCTAGACAGACCTGGAGAAGAGAGCTGGAGGCTGATATTAAAAGGATGGGTAAAACGTGGAAAGAAGTGGAAGGGATGGCAAGAGAGAGGAAGAACTGGAAGAAGCTTGTTGAAGACCTGTGCTCCGTTGGGAGTTGAAAGGTGAAGAAGAAGAAGAATGTGGTATTTATGCTGTACATGACATTGATTTTCATCGTATCTCCATCTTCTCCTTCTTAAAACAATTTAATTTTTACTAGTGGTTGACCAGAAATATTTCTGATTTCATCACTACTTCTGTATTCATCCCATTTTATGTTCATTATTTTTCAGACATCTATTTTCAAATACATTCAACTTACTTTCTATAAATTTAGTCATTTTCTAACTTGCGCTGGCATATGTTAGGATTGATACAACAATGGAATTTAAAATTCTTAATTTAGTTTTAAAACTGTATAACTTTCAGTTCGAAATTTTATTTCGACTTTTAAAAGCTGATCTTGTTTTGACAATTTGTAGCAGAATTTCTTTGTTAACATTTCCTGTGTAATCAAAATTGTTACCCAAATAAGTGAATTGCTCTGTTATTGTGTATATGAATATGAATATGAATATTCCTCTTGTACCGTTATACGTTACATGGGGCCTGCAAGTAACTTCTTCCCACTGCTCTGTCCTGGCAACTAGCTCAATCTCGTCCAAGGAATTGAGCCATATTTTTGGACTCTCTCAGAAAAGTTCATTTCATAGTTGGTTTCCAAAGGATGTCATCTCTTTCTTGAACCCCTTTTCCTCCGATTTCAATGTCTGCTTTAGTTTTCTTTGATCGTAAATAAATGTCCCATTTATATAACAATGTTATGATATTTGAAATGTAGATATTTATTTTATTCTATTCAGTGGGCCGTCATAGACATGGGCCAGCCACACTAAAATAGGTGTAACTTGTTTATTATTATAACGTAAAATTTACTATAGTCTGTCCATAAATTCGTGGCACGTTTGAAATTGATTTTCTGAAACTACCTGTTGATCTCAGTGATTTTTGCATGCAGCCTTAGAATATCCATGACGCTAAAATAAGCTAACCAGTAGTCCAGATGCTAGATTTTGCACATCGGCAATTTGATCTTTTGACAATTGCAAACAGCTCAAATTTTAGATTACAGTAATTAGATTTGTCCATGTCATTCTATTCATGTTATTCCTATTAATGATAGTCAAGTAATTAGTGTGATGCCCTGATTGCAATCGTGAACTTGGATACAATATGCAACAGTTAGTCTCTTGGTCACCATTAGACCGGTGTCAAACCACCACAAATTTATGATGGTAACGCATTTGGATATGGAAATGTATACGTTGCTATTTCTCAGTCTGTAATCAAAATATATTTGTATCTCCGATTGATTCCATAGGTTGATAATTGTTACTGGCTGACAAATTTAATCCATCTCGGTGCAGTACTGTCTTCCTCTCGGAGCATGTTCCTACACTTCTTCCAGAACTGCATGTCTATCTTTGAGAGGACTCACTGTCAGAACTTCAACATCACTTTTAAACGTCTGTCTGTTCGGCACTTCTTTATTTAGCCAGACAAGCTCTATCGGATTGAGGTGAGCATGATTGGAGGTGTCCAAGATGGCCTGATCCGAATGATTTTGTCAATAAAACACCTTTGTCTTATGTTGTCATCCTACCATTGCAACAACTCGGTTTCAAATATGTATCATCAAGCCATTAGAGCCAAGTCCTAATTTGATCTTGTATTTGATGCAGTTGTACTTGTCTTCCGCTGATATGTTGTGATAGATGCATTATCCATTACCAACATGATGGTCGTTAGAATTGGAGTAGATCTTTCCCCATCCAGTGCCTGAAAATATGTCCATTCATTTCTGTGTGGTAGTCCTACCGTCGGTACTTTTGATTGAAATAAGTCAGCGTCATGGACGACCTTCTTCACTGCTTCCTAGGTTAGATAATACGCTGGCCTTTGCTGCTTGGTATTTTTCTTTTGTTCACCGTCTACTGTTTGCCATTCTTAGCATTGGTTGGTGAGATTAAAATTGCCCAATACTACAATATATAGCCTTGCCTCGCCGCTCACGGATCGCCTCGGTATTACTTCGACAGCAATTAAATGTGGCTTTCACAAATAATATTCCTGCCGCCTATGTTTTTCTGGAAGGTGAAGCCGGCGTCTTAAATTTTCATAGTACTTGAAATGTCACTGAATCGTTCAGTTTAATTTCAGTTTCTGAAGTACAGTTGATTTATGCTTTTAAGGTCGTCTTATGACATCTAGGGTCAAAGTCGTCAATTGTTTTTCCTGTTGACATTAGTGCACTTGTGTCCTGTTTAATCCATCGGGAAAGTTCCTATTCAGCCCAAAGGGCGCCAGTTGGTTCGTTTGGGTATGAATATCCAATATAGATGCCCTCTAGATTCCTACGGAAGTGTTGGATAGTAAAACTGTAACTTCTGCATTGATAACTGCACTTTAGACTCATTATGAATGTGATATTGTCTTTGATAAGCCAACAAACATGATACAATAGTTCTACAAATAGCGAGATCACCTATAACTATCAACGGTATCTCAATTATAACGTCATATGCTTCCGCCTCAAAGTCGACTGTTGGTGCACGAATTCCCGTAATTGTTGTTTACTCACGATATTTCAATGTTACCATAATGTATTTAGAACAACGTCTGTGTCCGTAGATCTGTTACATGTGTAAAATCGGTGAGGTTGATAATATAACATGAAGAAGAAATATTTCAACTACATCAAATTTTTGAAAAATTTTCTAGGTCAGGATATTCTAAGGCTGCTTGCAAAATCACTGAGATCAACAGGTAGTTTCGAGAAATCAACAACTGTCACGAATTATGGACAGACTATAACCGAAACCATGATCTTTCCGAAATTTTCTGTCTGGCCCACAACAAAAAATGATCAGAGCCGCCACTGATTCATTCTTTTTATATTTATATCCATATGACAGGTAGCTCTGAATTAGATGGTGTTTAAATGTACTAGAACATCAATGTTGTTGGTGGAGTCCTACCTGCATCCCTTTGTTAACACTGTACCAGGAAAATCCAGGAAAATGCTAACAACAAATGATTCAAAGTATTAAATTTTAGTTTATAAATTACTGTCGTCACTACTGTAATAGCGCTGTTTATGTTGAGAACAGGCAACAGAGCCGGTGAATGTTATGTTGGTGTAGAACAGGCCAACAGGAGCCGGTTTTATGTAGGCAGAATGGCCAACAGGAGCCGTTTATGTTGGTGAGAACAGGGCCAACAGGAGCCGGTTTTATGTTGGTGTAGAACAGCCAACAGAGCCGTTATGTTGTGGAAGGGCCAAAGGCCGGTTTTATGTTATAGAACAGCCACAGGAGCTCAGTGAATGTGAGTTTCAGCAACAGAGCCGGTGGAAATGTAATGGCTGACACTGTCAGTAGATTTGTTTTTGCTTCCGACAGAAAAAATATGGTCTAGAATTGATCCTGGGCACGCATAGAAACGCATCTAATCCATTTGTTCAGACGCTTCACGTTATAAAAAAACCCTATAATAAATGACAAATATTGGAATGTTGTAGGTCGATGCTTAGTTTCTCAAACTATTAATAATGGCAACTTAGAATGTATAGGTCTATCAAATCAATTAAATCAATAAATAATTCCTCTCGTACCTCATACGTTACATAGGCCTCGCCGAGTGGCTACGAGGCTCAAATTTGGGGATAAAGATTAGAACCACTGTTACCTGTCATGCATGTCGCAAGAGGCGACATAGGAGGTTTGGCTGAAATCGGATGCACGTGTCCTTAACATGTAGAAGTCTATGCGTTTAGGGGCCTTTCAAACCAATGTGCAACGTATACACGTTCTTGGCAAAGATCAAACATATCACAAAGAGTGATTAAAATTGGTCGTAAAGAACGAACGCAAAGAAGAAGAAGAAGACATAGGGCCTGCAAGCAATCTCTCCATACCGCTCTATCTCGCGACTCGCTCAATCTGCTCATGGAACTGAAACCGATATTTCTTGCCTCTCTCAGCAAAGTTCGTTTCAGGGTCTCCTTAGGTCGTCCTCTCTTTCTTGAAACCTTTTGCATCCACTTCAATGCTTGCTTTGATATTCGTTGATCATTTCTTCTCAATGTGTGTTCAACACACTTTCGATCCCTTTAGAAATCAACTGACAAGAAAGTATTATTACTTGAATGTTGTAGATATTATTAGTATCTAAGAATGAGCAAGGGCTACAAGAACTAGTAGGCCAACTAGACAAAACTATTAATGAATATGGAAAATTGTTCAATTGTCTAGTCTATATAACAAATTGCATAATCTTTGATTCCAGAAACAATTGCCGAGTCTATATTGATTGATTGATTGTTTGATTGACTGATTGATTGATTGATGGATATGACCATCATCATTGCACTTCGGTGAGTAACCATGTGTGCACCGATCTCTTTCTTAAACAGGAATAGCTCAGCGGCAGTACACGAACTCCGTAACACCGGCGAGTGTCACCGATGTAATTTTGAAGATAGTGAAGATATTGTGTAGGACTTTAAAAAAATCTTTTCCAAAGATCTCTGATCTCGTGTAGATGACATTGAGTTCTTAGTCCTATCGGAGACGGACGATAAAACGCATGTCCCATATTCAATTTGAACACTAAAAGAACCCTGGAAAGATGCTGTTCTGGCAAATTCATTAGAAAATAGATTTAAAATTCCCAATCTATAGAAACAACTATCTTTAATTAATGTCAATTGTGAGTCTATATATATGTATCTCTCTTGATTTGAGTAACATTGTCACGATTCTTCTAACAAATTGTATCTACCGATTCCAGTAGCACTTGACGATTCATGATTAAATTGTATTCTTGATTCAGTGAAATTGTCGACTTATAAAAAATTGTATTCTCTGATTCGTAGGTACAATTGTCAGTCCTATAACAGATTGTATCGATTCCAGTAAAATTTTGACGACTAATAACAAATTGTTCTTTCTGATTCAAAAAGTACAATTTCGATTCATATAAAAATTGATCTATCTTTGATTCAGGTACAATTGTGAGTCTATATAACAACTTGTATTCTCTTTGATTCAAGGTACAATTGTCGAGTCTATATAACAAATTGTATTCTTTTTGATTCCAGGTACAATTGTCGAGTCTATAAACAAATTGTATTCTTTTGATTCCAGGTACAATTGTCGAGTCTATTTTAACAATTAATCTCTTTGATTCCAGGTACAATTGTCGATTCTATATAACAAATTATTCTTTTGATTCCAGGTACAATTGTCGAGTCTATATAACAAATTTAATCTCTTTGATTCCAGGTACAATTGTCGAGTCTATATAACAAATTTAATCTCTTTGATTCCAGGTACAATTGTCGAGTCTATATAACAAATTTAATCTCTTTGATTCCAGGTACAATTGTCGAGTCTATATAACAAATTTAATCTCTTTGATTCCAGGTACAATTGTCGAGTCTATATAACAAATTTAATCTCTTTGATTCCAGGTACAATTGAGAACGAGGTTGAGAAGTGGCGCAAATGAAATGTCCTACAATACTGATCCAGAGACAGATGACGTCGAGGGAGACACTGATATAACCAGAAGTAATAGTGACGCTTAAACTTTACAGTTTTCAATGTCATGAAGATATTATCAAACATTCAGACAGTCTGAATATATCAAACAAGATATGTGTCATGTCACTTGCTTCCAGAAGACTGTTGATTCAGTAAAGTCTGAAACTAAGGTATTCTTTGATTCCATTCATTACTCATATTTGAGAAAATGAAATGCGCTTATGATTTCACACTTGTACAATTTCAGTTTGAGTAAAAATGTATACTTTGTTTCTAGTCAGAATTGATGAGTAGGTTTCTAGAATGTATTCACTATTTGATGCCATTGGCTAGCAATCATGGATCTCAATAAACTCTATTCTTTTGATGTTTTGCACAGAATATTGAAGCTTCCGGCATGAAGTCAGGATATCAACATTTTCTTGTCAATCTGACCTCAGATATGATGACTCATATGTTCTGAAACACTTCACTTTAGTTGTCCAATAATGATGACGCTCTATTTCTTATGATTTATGAAATTCATGAAGATTTATCATAACACTCAAGCCAGTAATTTTATCAGTCCATGATGTCTCATCATTTTTGAAACCATACTGTGCTCCTAAACTGTAGAATTGCATAATTTAAACATAATAATATTTAGTAAACAAAGAAGATTAATCATCAGCTGTTCTCCTTCTCGAATTTGCCAGAAATAGGTTCGTAATTCGATGGTAAATGTAACACGGTGAACAACATATATCTGTTGATGTTTCCCTTTTAATTATATCTCTGTCTTGCCTGTCGTCTTGCCTCAACCGTCTTTTAGTAAAGCTTCTCCTATGTATCTTCTTTTAAAATTATACTGTCTTCCTTGCTCACTGCTCAGACCGTGCTTTTATATGTTTCTCCTATGTATCGTTCTTTTTTTTATTATTCTCTGTCATTTCCTATGTACTGCCTAACTCATATTTATGATATGCTTTCTCTGTGTTTTCCTCATTAACCCTTCTTCTGCCATATTTTCGCAGGGATACGGATCTGAAAATAGCTACTCTTTGTTTCTGTCAAAACGTGAACGAACATATACCAATATTAGTAAAAAATACAGATTAATCACGTTTTTGCCTAAGAGAGATAGAAACAGACGTTTGTAACACGTCTTTAGCATTAATACGGAAAACTCTATACAGTCCTTGGTATTCTATTTAATATAACTCTTAGTCTGATCCCTTCTCAAGTGGCCTAATCTTGTTTTCTGTTCCGAGTGGTGTTCCTATGACCGACGCGACGTTCTGTCTCCGTCATTTGTCCGCAACCGTGCTATTATTGTCGGTTGCTATGAGTTCTTACTTTGCGCATATAGCATGCATTTCCGAAGAGGATCTGAATGCATGGTAAATCCCGGTGCGATGATGTAAACTTGATTCTGAACTCCTTTTTAAATAACAAACAATGTATTTGTCAACTTTGATTTCTCGGTAATTATTATATCAACATCATCATCAAGATGCGAATCCTTAAGGACGTCGATCTTTGCAGACGGATCTGAAATCCTCTGTTCAGCCAGTCACCACTTCGCGATGGTCATATTCATGGTTTTAATATCTTTAGTCATTCTTCTTGTCTGTCTCGTCCTGGGACAACATTTCTGTATAGTATGTTGTATCAGATTGTCTTTAATCATTCAGTTCTTTCTAGACATCATTGTTCTTCTTTTTGTGTCTGGTATATGTAGAATCTTCTGTGCATTCGTTTACTATTCTAAAATTCTTCTGTTTATTCAATTTCTGATAGTCTGAAATCTGTTTAGCTCTGTTCTTTCCTTGACACATATACTTCTTACGAGTGATGGCTGATTGATGAAACATCATATTGCACTCTGTAACGTGTGCTTGATCTCTTTCTTAAACAGTAACTCACTGAGTGCGGGGAAACGTAGCATCGATGAGGGTCTTCGATGTGATTTTTAAGATGGTGACGATATCTTTGTGAATTTTACTTCTTAATTGTTTTCTAATGTTGGTCAAGACGCAGGCTTTTGCTTGTTCTTATCAGTTTGAACTTCAAGAGTTCTTTTACAGTGCTCGGAAGGAAACTTACGTTATCGTCCGTCTCCGATGGACTAGAACCATCTCACTTCTTACACTAGATCAGAGATCTCTGGAAACATAAATGGCTGCACAGAGGCGAATGGTCATCTTTGGCACGGAGACGGACTTAATCTCAATGTTACAGAGCCCTTCGCTGACTACGCTGGTGATTGTTTAGTTTTTGATTCTTCTTCTTCTTACCATTGACTTCTTTATAGAGTGTTGGGGAGGGAGTCTTCATCATCTGTGTGTGCTTGTTCTCTTAACCATTGACTTCTTTATAAATTTGAGGTGACATTTGATCTTGTGTGTCTTGTTCTTTCTTAAACTATTGACTTTTATAGAAGTGTTGGGGGTGAAACGTAGTGATCTTGTGTGTGCTTGTTTTAAGGCACTTTGTAGGCTGATATTCATGTTCGTAAGGTTGTTCTTGATGCCGTCGCTCCATCTTTGCGTGGTCTTCCTCTTGATTTGTACTCATTATACTTTTTCTGTGTGGCTCTCTGTGGTAGGCGATACTAGTGCATTCTTGTTATGTGTCCAAACCATTTAATCTGTTGTTCTTTTATGAATTGCATGACTGGTTTCACATCCAGTTTTCTTCTGATTTCTTCATTTCTAATTTTGTCTCTTATTGTCACACCTGCAGCTCTTCTAAGACACCTCATCTCTGTCGTTATGATTTTCCGCTCATTAGCTGCTGTTATTGGCCATGTTTGACCATATTGTAATATAATGTGACATAGTGTTTGTCAGAAAATCGTTCTTATGAGATTTGCTTTAGTTGTTAGCGGTATCTCTTTATGTGACAACAGTGGTGTTAACTGTCCCAGTACCAAGTTCGCTTTTGTGCAAGGATTGCTAATTTCGCTATCGATACTTCCATCTGCTGTGAAAAATGGTTCCTAAGTATTTGGCCTCAATTATTTGTTTTATTTCTACGTTCTGGAGTTTTATTGTAAGGTTTTCTAGTTGTCTACTTATTGCCATTGTCTCTGTCTTTATTATATTTATTTTCATGTTGTACTAAGTTTGTGAGTGTTTGATATTAACTTGGAATTATATTTCCCATATTATTCAATATATTTGTGGCTATTACAATTCTATTGTTATTATTATTATTATTGCTTTATTCTTTTCCTACATATATACACTACACAGTGTCTGCAAGCAGTTTCTCCGTACCGCTCTAACCTTGGCAACTGTCAACCCCTTCTATTGGATTCAGTCCGATATTTCTCGCCTCTCAGTAAAGATTGATTAGGTTTTCCCAACGGCGTGGTTTCTTGAACCCTTATCTACTATTTCAATGCCTACTTTGTAATTCTTTGATTATTTATTCTCAGAATATGTCCAACATATCTCCATCTTCTCTTTCTTATCACAACTGCTGATAGTAGTTGACCAGACCTATTCTCTTACTAAATTTACATTCACTTATTCCATTATCAGAGAGGCAGGAAATATGGTCTCAGTTCCATGGAGGAGATTGAGCGAGTTGCCCAGGATAAATTGTATAATTATAAATTATTGTATGGAGAAATTACTTGCAGGCCCTATGTAACGTATAACGGTACGATAGGAATTATTATTATTATTATTCCATTATCCACTATTACATTTTTTTATTTTCAAGATATACAATAGGTTAATATTTGTTTCGAGAGTTGTAGCGTAGTTGTTAGTGAACTCGCTTCGCAAGGCTGGTGGTCTGGGTTCAGCTCCAGCAATGCGCGTGGAATTTTTCCCGACCGCGACGGTTTCAGGTCGACCCAGCCTCAACTGGGTACCAGACATGCTCTGGGAAAGTAAAGGCGGCCGGCGTGATGCTGATCACATCACCCGTCGTGTGCCGACGGTCAATGAAAAATACAGGTCTAACACTGTATTGACACAAAACCACAAGGTATGAAAGGGTTCCTTTACTTTTTTGTTTTACTAATATTTGTTTCAGTACCTGGAAAATAAAAGTGTTTGTTGAAACATATGTGTTTTTAAAAACTGGAAATTGAGTATGATACGAAAGGTAGAGGGTGGTTTGGTAAGCGGACAATGGACTAAATCTCCACACGGGTCAACAATTAATTAACACAATTCCATTCATCTTCGTTCCGGGGCACTGAGGACCCCGGAGACCACGCGGGGCGCATGGGCGTCGATGACAAGGCCGACTGGCTCTGCCACCATATCTGGAAGGGAAGGGGGGCATGCCAGCCAATGGATAGATCTGACATTTTGATCTCCATCGTGGAGTGCAGCCGCAAAGAGTACTTTAATTTAACCCAATCCACGTTTGAAGCATCCTGCTGTGTAAGAACAGATGCAGGAAACTCAGACTGGTTCAGTCAATTCGGGTGTGAAGCAGGGCTGCGTTATGTCACCTATGCTTTTGGGATAGCTATAGACTGGATCATGCGCAAATGCACCCAAGATGATCAACTAGGCATCAAATGGCTTAATAAAAGCAGACTATTTGAACTTGACTTTGCCGATGACGTGGCCATATTGAATTCAACAACACAAGCATCCCACAAACTAACGAGCAATCTTTGCACGCTTGCAGAACAGGTTGGTCTCCAGATTAATTCTGCCAAGACCAAAATTATGGACCTAACAAACTCGATCGACAACATCGTAATAAATGGCCAAACACTGGAGAACGTTGAACCTTTTACATATTTGGGTAGTAAAGTGTCAAACAACGGAGACACGATAAAAGAAATAAACTCTCATATTGCTATAGCAGCTAGTGCCTTCACTAAATTAACGAATATCTGGCAATCTCAAGACCTTAGTATACGCACAAAAGTTAAACTATTTAGGTCATATGTGATTCTGTACTGACCTACGGTTGTGAAAGTTGGAAATCAACAAAGAAAATTGATAGAAACTGGACAGCTTTGAGAATAAATGTCTCCGAAAATTATTAAAAGTCAAATGGAGTGATTTCGTTTCTAACAACACAGGGAGAGATAGAACACACCAACAACCCGTATCAAATATTATAAGGAAACGAAGGTAGAAATATTTAGGTAATGTTCTTAGATCAGATGAAAAGAAACTAAATCGACAAGTCCTTATGTGGTCACCAGTTGGGAAAAGAAAACGTGGAAGACCAAAGACCACTCTTCGAAGAACCATCCAACAAGAAAGTAAACTATTGGGATGTAAAACCATACAAGATCTCCAACTGCTAGTAACGAACCGCATCACATCTAAAACCTCTGCCCTATGTGCCGCCTTTGACACGAAAGGAACAAACTAACTAACATCAACAGCTAAACTGCAGGAACTTGAAATGAAGATTAGAATGGCGAGAAAAGAGCTGTATCAGTATGCAGACGTATAAGTAGGCTCATCAATCAACATCGAATTTGTGCGCTTAGTTGATGGACGCTATTATAGACATTGTCCTGTGGCTAGAGGTTAGGATGCTTGTCTCTGTATTAAAGGTACCAGGTTCGCTCCTTCGTGGAGCCATTTTGATATTTGTTCAGAGATCCCTGATCTCAGTGTATGTGACATCGAGCTTCTAGTCATATCGGAGACCGACAATAAAACCTAGTCCGTCTTCAATTTGAACACGTAATAGAACCACTGGCTGTTCAAAATCGAGAAGAGTAGGCTGGAAAGCTGCTGCACAGGCAAAATTCATTAGAATAGATATAAAATTCAAACAAAATATTTTTACCATCTTCAAAATTAAATCGGGGAAGCTCGCCGGTGCTACGAAGTTCGTGCATTGCAACTGAGATCTTTCTGTATAAGAAAGAGATCGGAGCACACATGTTACTTACCAAGTGCAATTATGATGGTCCAATCAATAAATCAATCATAAACAAGTATTATGGGCTTCAGCCTCCCAAAAAAATCCCAAACGAAGATTCAAATTACAAATCTTTATTTCTTACGGCACCCATTACCTGGCACTACAGACGTCTTACGGCACCCATTACCTAGCACTACAGACGTCTTACGGCACCCATTATCTAGCACTACAGACGTGTGTTTCAGAACTAATCTTGGCATTTCTATCCTGAATTGTCTTTTGCATCCATTACCTGTCGAGTAAGACGTAAACGGCAGATTACGCATATCGTTTAGGACTAATAAGCTCATCCGTGTCTTTATCTTGTAGGAGACGGGTGGGTGGTAGGGTACTAGCTGATCCCTCATAGCTATGTCGGGTGTTGTACCTGAACAGGCTAATGCGGAGGTCACAAATGTAACTCATTACAGGTTGGGGATTGTGCTAACTACCCATCCGTTTAGAAAAGGACGTGGTTACAGAAACCAAAAATAAATTGTTTAAAACTAATAAATCGAACAAAGGAAGCCCTCACCGGTGCTACGGAGTTCGTACATTGCAGCTGAGATCTTCCTGTGTAAGAAAGAGATCGGAGCACACATGGTTACTCACCGAAGTGCAATGATGATGGTCCTATCAATCAACCATTCTCGCGATCGTAATCAATCATTCAATAAGTCGATTCTCGAAAGGACAAGGACTCCATACTAGAGTCAGAACCTGGAGTCTTCTTGAGGTACTGAGGGGTGCTGAACTGTCTTGTGAGGCCATAGAGAAAACAGCCAGAGACTGGGGAAAGTGGCGAACAACTGTCGAGGCCCTATGCCAATGATACACGAGGAGCGGAGAGGAATAAGCTGCGTAATAAATAATAAATAAAATTAACTCCTTGCGGAGAATCCAGGTTAAATCATTTTGTTTGTTTGTTACATATAGAACATCTCGGATCCATGGTCACTGCCAACCTTTCTCTTGATGAAGAAATCAACGCTCGTGTATGGAGTGCGGCTACACATTCGGCATACTATCAAAGCGAGCGTGGGACAACACAAAACTGACATTGCAGACGAAGATCCAAATATATCGAGCCTGTGTAATTAGTTCTTTACTATATGGCTCAGAAACATGGACAGCCTACTCAAGACACGAGAGGAGACTTAACATCTTTCATCTTCGATGTCTCCGCAAGATTATGAACATCAGGTGGTACGACAAGATACCAACTCTGAAGTACTGCAACGTGCAAAACTGCATTCCATCATGGGCATGATCAGCAGTAGACGACTAAGATGGTTGGGATATGTGAGAAGAATGGAAACTTGCCGCATACCAAAACAAATGTTGCTCTGTGAACTTTCGGAGGGAAGAGGCACCAGGGCAGACCACTGCTCAGATATAAAGATGTCTGCAAAGCCTCAATGAAAACTTTTCTATAGGTCCCAGCACATGGACTAGCTGATGATAGAGTTGTGTGGAAAGCCAAATTACGAAAGTGCCTTTTGAGAAGAGACTTATATACGGGCTGAACGACAAGAGAGAAAAGCGAAAACTCAGAAGTTGTCACAGTAAAACACTTGCAATTGACCGTCTGTAAAGACGAAAAAGGCCATATACATATAGAATTAAACCTCTTAAGCGGAGGCATGTATTTCAACCCCAGGAAGAACGTTATTTTGGTTTTATATTAGAGCGTGTATGCCAACAAACGTAAAAAAATCAGAATGAACCCCTTCCAGAGAATAAAATAGTTCGTTACATAACAATTCATACAGAGATCTTGTTTTTATTTTGCGAGATCAGCCAATCAACGCCAATATCACAAGAGATGCGGGAAATCATGTCATGGCGGTCTCTGTTTACAAGCTAGGTTACGTAATCAAGTTAATCATTTATTTAGTAGTTTTGTACCAATCACTATCATGATCGTCTCACTTGAACATATAACCCAGTTATATATGGATATGGTGTAAAAAAATATAAATATATAGTTTATTTTCAATTGTAAAATTTTGATGATTTTGTGTTTTTCATCATAATGATTAATGATCATTTATTTAATCAATCTGAGGTAGACCTATAAAGTATAAAGTAAACTAGACTATATACTATACTGTATACATTGTACAATATACAATTAAAATATAAAAATAAATATATTAATATAAAAATTAATATAATTATAATACATACACACAATGTTCAGTGTGACACAATAAGTGACAATCACAAGTTATTATAGACTAAATCTAAAATACATAACTTAAAAATACATATTTTCGCTTTATAATAATAATAATTCCTCTCGTACCGTTATACGTTACATAGTGCCTGCAAGTAATATCTCCATACCGCTCTATCCTGGGCAACTCGCTCAATCTCCTCCATGGAACTGAGACCGATATTTCCTGCCTCTCTCAGCAAAGTTCGTTTCATGGTCTCTTAAGGTCGACTTCTCTTTCTTGAACCCTTTGCATCCCACTTCAATGCCTGCTTTGATATTCGTTGATCATTTCTCCTCAAGGTGTGCCCAACATATCTCCATCTTCTCTTTCTTATAACAGTTGTCACTAGTGGTTGACCAGACATGTCTCTGATTTCATCACTTCGTCTGAATTTGTTTCATTTTATATTCATTATTTCTGAGACATCTATTTTCAAATGCATTCAACTTGCTTTCTATATCTTTAGTCAGTAAAGAATTTTCGCTTTAGTCAATATGAATTTAATTTAAAATAATTATTTATTAACACTACAGAGTTGAAATTAAATAATTCCTGTTATGTCCACAACAGCCGAAAATTACTAGCTCGCATTATTCACTTCACACAAATCCACGACTTCAATAGTCAAAAAGTTGCAATGCAGACTGGTCTGGAGTTCAAGCCATCAGAAACAAACATATATTTTTGTTTCCTTTGCTGTCATTATGTTTTTGTAGTAGTGTAACTTGTCTGTAGTATGTATATCTCATTACTTAATAATTTTGAACTTAGATTTCCATATGAAGAATGTGCATGTGTCAATATCAGTAGAAGATGTATTGTAATTATACTAAAAATATCATCCGTAGAGACATACAGTAATTCAGTAATTATTAAACTAATACAATTTACTAATTAGTATTATTTATAACAAGTTCAGTTATGTTATGGGATCGATGTCATGGCACATTGGGCATTCCCATTCGTGCTCTGTTCTCCGCTGCAGCAGCCATCCCAAAGCCCATTTGCTCACCATACCCATGAGAAGTTGATTAGTATATCTTCTGCGCAGGATGAAACATGTTAGTGAGTTGTAGGAACCATCAGCATGTATATCTTTCAAGATCTGCTGGGGATAATCATAGTTATGGATATGTTCCAACTATCCACTGCCCTATCAAGAGAAATAAAACTATTAACCACATGTCAAAATGGAAGGGGAAAATAAACTACAAGAAACCTGACCCAATACACCAGCTTCATAGAAACTAACAGACCATCTTTTTTCGTCTGATAATTGGCCACTGCTGATTATTGAGTCTCTTCTTCTTCACCCTTCACCCTAGGGAAGCATAGGTCCTCAACCAAGGCCTTCCAAGCTCACCTATCCAAGGCCATCTTTTCCAGATCTCTCCACTCTCTCCCCATTTTCTTGCATTCCGTCTCCAACTACTGTCTCCAGGTGTTCCTGGGTCTTCCCCTACCTCTATTGCCCTGGGGTTCCATCGGAGAGCCTGTCTTGTGATGCTGTTATGGGGTTTCCTCATTGTGTGTCTTATCCACCACCACCTTCAGCTCATTATCTCTTGTTCCACCTGTCGTTGTCCTGTTCTATCCCAGAGTTCCTGTTTGTAGTCCTGTCATACCATTGCAGATGGAGTATTCTGCGCAGGCATCTATTGATGAATGTCTGCAACTTTTTGGTGTTCCCCTTAGTTGTTATCCATGCCTCCGCTCTATATAGCGTTGACATTTGAGTTAAATGAGTCTCTTCTACAGATTCAAATATTCCACACAAACAAATATCTATGCAGAACTCTCATTCAGATACTGAAATATGTTACTCAGCCTAGTCTTAAACAACCCATGATATCAAACCTGTTTAGAGGTTGCAGAACTGAAGTAAACGTTATGGAGCTTTCATATATCCCTGGAACAAACTGCTAACATGTCTTGAAGATTTTTCTTCTTTTTACGTTCGCCTGCTATAAATTCAGGCATAGTCAGAGTGCCTGGTGTGGCACTTCCGACTAATTTTTGCACGAATGACTGCTTTCATTTTTATCAGTGTTCACCATCATATAGGTGTGCCTTCTCCGACTTCATAGGCGTCCTGGAGATAAACCTAAGGTCCAATTTTCTAAGGGCCAGAAATATTAACAAATTAATGGTTTCATAAATGTTAATTAACTAGTCACAAAGGCCATGATATTTTCATTTGTTGTAACTTGATACTAACTAGTTATGAGGGCTCAATGGCGAAGTGGTTAAGCTGTTTGCCTGTCGTTCTAAATGTTGTGGGTTGGAATCCAGACTGAGACACACAGGCAGTTTTTCATGAGATCCCTAGGATTGTTGCTGAAGCTACGGAGTTCGTACTTTGTGCAACATTCTCGGCATGTGGCGTGCTATTTCTGCTGACAAGAACGGAGCCATAAGGAGAATCCCAGTGCAATAAATCCTTCACCTTTATACCTTTTCTAGACTAACTAGTTATAAAAACAAACTACAGCTGTTAGTTTTTGTATCAAAACTATCAAGAAAACTCTTGTGATATAGTTACAATTTACAATTCCGTATTAAATAAGTTATTAATTTTCTATTTTGTTGCTGTCAACAGATATCTAAAAATCCTACATACTCAGAGATCCACAACTTTTCAAAAGATCAACTCATGGTTGCCGTCAAGTAAACTGAACCTTATTCATTTATTCTTAACCATGCCAAGAAAGTCTTCTTCGGTAAATAAACTTTCTTCTAAGGAAAGCAGAATGAAGAAAACTACAGAAACAAAAAACAAGACAAATGATGAAAAATCTGAAACTGGTAAATCATTGAAAAGAAAACAGGACCCACAACCAACAGGAAAGGGCAAGAAAACTAAACATGAGGTAAGATTTTGTGTGCATGTTGATAATTCATTGAGTTGGGTATTCCATTGAATCAGGGTTATATATATAGTGCTACATCTGCAACAATTTATCCGAGTCCTGTGTTTTTTCACTCAGCATCAGAATAATCACTAGACTTGTCTGTTTCAATTGGTTATTAGTTATTGACGCACTCCAGGCAGACCACATAGGTGCCCAGTTTTCCCCAACAGATATCGAAGGGTATGCATACTAATAGTTCCTGTGGCTCGCTGGTTAAACACACCTCTCTCTGCCCCTCAGACATCCAGTTCTACTTGTACAATGTGTAATTCCAAACTCCTTAAATTGCTAGATAGATTAAACATAAATTTTAGTGTCCTCATCCAGTAAGAGGTCGTAAGAGATCAAAGAACATCCCACTTATCCATCCAAAACTCCCAGACGATCAAAGCTGTAGAAGCAAACACCTGCATACAGAGAACAGTATATCCTTGATATAATATCCTAACTATTGCATTTTTAATATCCTAACTATTTATCATATTTAAATGTCTGTTTCTAGTTATCAGATAAATTCTCTCAGTCCATTATAGCCCATTAAAACTGGTTACATATTAATTTTTATTTTGATACTTGAATTTGGCTGTCATTGGCTAATCTTTGTCACAGGGTTCTCAACAATTGGTCAGTGATGAGAACGACAAGAGCCCAGTGGAAATCAAAACAGAAATTTCTGGAGATTTTGTAAAGAAAATCAACCACCAGAGGGAGACATTTTGTGAGAGTGTTGCAAAATTTAAGTTCAACAAGAAGCGAGTCAGACTAATAACAGAAGCTGAAGAATTTTCTGCAGATTCAAACGGTGTTCTTTACTGGATGTCCCGAGACCAAAGGGTGCAGGGTAAGATGACATCAAGTCTGTTTTGTGCATTTTGGTTCATTTATGTTTAGTTTAGTTTTAGCTTAGTTTAGTCGTTAGATCATCATTACTGCACATCGAACCAGTTAGTTAATAAGTGCTCCGATCACTTCCTCAGTATGTCTCTCAGCGTGTAACAACTAATAACACCAGTTCTATGTTGGTTTACTATTCTTTTTCTTCCAGTACAGTGCTCTTGTCTAGCTACACCACATTTGACTTTGAATTCTTGTAGTTTGGTTAGGGTACTAGATTTACCACTATTACTTGAATCATTTACACATCCTCTCTCCTTTAGGGAATTTAGAATATTGGCCTGGTCCATTGCTTGCCCGCTTTCTACGGCAGCCTGTAAGACAAAAAAATCAAACTGATTTTTATCAGCCTAGACCTCTTCAGAGACTCCAATCATTGCCTTCAAGCCAGCCTGCCTCAATCTTAATGAACATACTCTTTGAGTCACTGAGAAAATATGTGTAGATAAAAGTCTGTGATTCCAGCCAGACCATCACTTTAGTTACTGATTTCATCTCCATAGTGTAACTACTTGTAGTCATGGCAAAACAAACAGTGTCTTCCTTCACATCTCCTTTGACTTGAGCAGTAAAAGCCCATGAGCTCAGCACATGCCGAATCACTGACCCATCTGTGTTAAGGATTACATGGTCCTCAGACAAATTCGCAGAAATTGTCCGAACTTTTGCCTCCACAACCATTGGGCTTTATTGTCTGCATTCTTTATCAAGTCTGATACATACTGAAAATGATGTATTGATTGACGCTCATAGTTTTGCATAGATAACTTGTAAAACTGATTGGTCTGTAGCTGGAGGCAGTGAAACTATCTTTCCCTGGTTTTGAGTGCAGTATCATGATTGCTTCTCTCCAGGTCTGTGAAACTTGACCCAAGTACTAATTATTTATTTAAAAAATTTCCTAGCAATGTGAAATCTAAAAAATTCTTGGATAATTCCTGAACATAAGTACTCAATATTTTGTTAATATGTTTATCTAATATATATGAATATTTGTTAAATAATTTACATTTCAGACAATTGGGCCTTCTTGTATGCCCAGCGTTTGGCTATGAAATTGAAAGTACCTCTTTATGTTTGCTTTTGTTTGGTACCAACTTTTCTAGAGGCTACAATTCGTCAGTTTGGGTTCATGATGAAAGGCTTAGCTGAGGTTGAACAAGTAAGTAGAGATTTAGCTATTTCAAGTAATTTATTGCTTCTTGAATCCACATAATAACACTTTCAGCAGACTCATTGAGTCTGCACCAGTAAATGTAGAAAAATACGATTGCTGATGGTTCCCATTGCTTGCTGGTTAAATACACTTTCTTGTTTTGCACTTAGCCAGTATTCAATGTTTTATTCCAAACCTTCTCAGCCAATATTATATCTCTCTCATCCATCTATCATCATCATCAGGTGCCATCTTCACATCGAAGGTTGGCTGCAATGAATCTCCAGCATCCTCTGTCTTTCGCCTTGGTGTTGCACACTGCCAGACTGTAACCTGTCCATTTCTTAAAGTTTCCCTCCCACTTATCTCTCGGTCTTCCTCTTGCTCTTCCCCCTCAACTTTCCCTCTAGTAAATGTTTTATCATGGTGTCATGTCTTTTATGTGCCCAAAATACTTTACTTGTCTGAATTTTATTTCTCTTAATAATTGTTTCTTCATGCCTAGTTTTCCTAAAACTTGTTTATTTGTCTGTTTTTCTGTCCATGAAACTCTGCCTATTCTTCTATATATCCACATCTCAAATGCATCAATTCTGTCTTCTAACTGCTTGTTCATTGTCCATGTTCCCAAGCCATACATTAATATAGGATATATATAGCATTTGATCATTCTCATTTTTAGCTTGTTTGTGATTTGTTTGGATGTCAGTAACTTTCTCATACTATTGAAATTATCCTTGGCCATTCCTATTCTCTTTTAATTTCTGTTATACATCTGTCTTCTATACTGTCCATATATAGATTTTTGTGATGTTTGCAAGTCTGTCTGTTCTCTGGTTACCACAAGCACCTGCCGTTTTTTTCATCCAAAGCATATACAAGGCATAATAATGCTTTGAAATCGAGAAGAGCAGGTTGAAAAGCCGCTGCCCTGGCAAAATTAATTCAAAAAAGATTTTAAATAAAAATTTATACAAATAATATCTTTACCATCTTCAAAATTACATCGGGACCGCGCGTGCACGGAGTTTGTGCAATGCAGCTGAGATCATCCTGTGTAAGAAACAGAACGGAGCATGCATGGTTACTCACCGAAGTGCAACGATGATGGTCCTATCAATCAATCAAAGCATAATAATCAAACAGTATATCAGGTTTCAGAGAGGCATTGAAGGATGATAATAAAGGAATTCTGTTACGGAATGAGCTTGCTGTTTACTTACTGATAATGACTATGATAATCTTCACTGTATATCTAGTCTCTAATCCTGTTTCATCTTTTGGCATCAGGTCGAAAAAAAAGACACCTGGAGTGAGCCCCTGATGCGCTTTGTACAAGATGGAATTTAGTTCCTCGGATATTCCATCAATCCATCGTCTACTTGGTCGTCCTCTGGGTCTGTTGCCTTTGTATCTACATGCTATTGCTCTTTGTGAGAGAATGTCTTGTTGTAACCTTGATACATGTCCGAACCATTTGACCTCTATTACTCTATATGATAAATGTAAATTGTTCCAATATTATATGAGAAAGAGTGGAGATTGTCCTAATTAAAAAATTGTATTGTTTATTTCTTTCAACAGGAATGTCGTGATTTGAATATTCCTTTTTATCTTCTCTTGGGAGAAGCTAGTACATCTGTCCCCAAGTTTGTTAAGGAGAACAATATTGGTGGTATCATAACAGATTTCTCCCCCTTGCGTACACCGATGAAGTGGTTGAATGATCTCAAGAACGTTCTCCTAAAGAAGTTCCTCTGTGCCAGGTAACAGTTCAAATTTTGCAGTCGTTTGTTTCTTTCGTTCGTTCTTCTCGACCATTTTGATCATTCTTATTGTGATATATAAACAGTCTTTACCAAGAAGCGATTAAAACGTTGCGCCTTGTTAAGCCCTACTAATGTAGGACAAGCACATCCGTTTTCGACCTAGGAAAGTTTTCAGTCATTTGAACTCTTTATATATGCATACTAGAACTATGTTTTTGAACAATCAATTTCTTCTGCTTCGAACGCTCCATATTGACCAATTGTTAACCACTCTGTGTGATTTTTGTATGTGATCTGAGCCTAAGAGCAAATGTGCATTCTGCCAGTTATGCGCCTGCAAGTAGGCCAGCACATCCAATTTCTGTCATGCTTTTTATTTACTAGGGTAGCCTCCCTAAGTCCTACATCAGTTGCCTCTTACAACATGTCCTGTAGGTCGTAGTGGAACTATTCTTTGCTTCCCTTGCGGACACCGGCAACACATAGGCGAAATTCACTTCTTGTATTCTACACAGAATTACATACAAAAAGCATCAAAGTTATTTGTTAATTATTTCATTTTTTTAAAACATTATAGCACTTCAGGTTGGAAAATTGGTAATGCTAGAGTGGTTTGCCTTGTGGCTTGTCGTACTCTAGGAATTAAAAGCAATTACTGTATTCATAATTTATGTTTCAGTTCCCTGCTACAGAAGAGAAGAGAATAAATAGATCTGCTCAGAAATAACTAAAAATCAAAGAAAACTGGCTGATACTACACATAAGAACAAGAAAATTTAAGTATTTTGACATATAAAAATACACGAAGGATTAGAGGCCAACATGGAAGGAGGCATCCCGACAAAGAGAAGAAGAAGAAAAAGACCATGGAGAAGATGGAGTCAGGATATAACTGATGATTTGAGCATGACTGCTGTAGAGGCAGGACATTGTGGAGAAGATGGATTCAGGATGTAACTGATGATTTGAATATGACAGCTGCAGAGCGGGACATCTGGCCTGAGTGAGACAGAATCTGCTATGAGTGAGACAGACATCGCTGGTACAATCTGATGAGTGAGACAGAGATCTGCTAAGTGAGAATCAGAAGGGCTGTTAGGGTGCAACATTCTGAAATGTAGACTTCAGGAAAAAAATGGGAACTCAACTTCATGAACAAATTAAATGGTCGGCCACATAAGCAGATTACCAACAAACAGTGTGCTTCAAAGAGCATTGTTACTCCGATACAGTGGATACAAAGCAAAGATGATCCATCAAAGGTGGATCTCAAGAGATAACAGAGGCAGCAAAAACACTGTTAATGAACGACACAAAAGCTTGTTCTAGAAATCTCTTCTTATCCTGACGTGACTCAAAGCAAGATTCAAGAAAAGAAAGAGACTAAACATTTAATGAAGAATAATTTGTAAATATGAACCAGTTTAATTATTTTAAATAGATGCAAGTATTAACATCAGGAAATTTTATTTGTTTGAGAAAATTCTAAAATTAACATTTTTTTATTAGGTAGACCCACAATTTAGTGCCATGTTGGAAGCTTCCCTAAATTGGAGTATGGAGCTCAAACGATCCGTAACAAGATACATAACCAGCTGGGACAATATCAAACAGAATTTCCTCCTCTTGTAAAACATCCACATGTTCCCAACAAAATTCCTGCAGTAAGTGTTGTCTTTGTTGTTATGCCAGTGTTAGATAGTTCTTGTTTTTCTCTCATGAATAGTGTTTCTTTGTTGTACTTATTTATAAAACAACCAAAAAAACTGTCAATACAGCAATGTTCCCATTTCTGAGACCATGAGAGAAACCCCAGTAGATACATCAACCAACACTGAACAGGAGTTGTTAGTCTAAACACACTGAAATAAATGCTTGTGAGGAGATCAGAACAATTATGGATATGTACGATGAAGATGATCACAATTATCATCTGATTCACTTTCAATATCCTCAACAAAATAATAATATGTCCAATTCATCTTTGGAATCATTCAACACAAGTTTGACAGCTTGCTCTGTGTTATCATTTAGATGCCAATTTCGTCTTGTCTTTTCATCATGAAACACATAAATATATTTTGTAGCAACAAATATTTATAGGTATTTGTCTTAGTTAGTTAGTTTATTCTTTCGAGCAAGGCGCACATAGGGCAGAGGTTTTAGATCTCCATGTATCGGTTCTTTCTAGCAGTTGAATCTTGTAGGTTTACATCCCAATAGTTTACTTTCTTGTTGGATGGTTCTTAAGAGTGGTCTTTGGTCTTCCGTTCTTTTCCCAACTGGTGACACATAGGACTTGTCGATTTAGTCTCTCGTCTGATCTAAGAACATGACCTAAATATTTCACTTCGTTTCTATAATATTTGATACGGGTTGTTGTCTACCATCTTACTAAACCAAATAGTAACACATGGGTTGTTTTAGACTTCACATTTGTACACAATTTATCTTCTGACGCTGACAAATAACAACAGTCTTTTCAAAACTATAAATTGGGACGTTGAGGAGGGAGATGTTTACATCTCAGACCTATATATCAGGATCTCGGTTCTAGGGGAAAGGGTGAACGTAGAACATTTTTGTATCCCATTATCAACGTGTAAGCTTAAAATTACTTTCAATCTTTTTCTAATTACTTTAGGTCTGAGTTGCCCGGAATTTCTACAAGAACAGATGAAACAAACGGTATAACCAACAAACTGGGGCAACTATCAGCATTCATACTTTCTGCCATCTGCTCAGAGAGACTGAACAACTATCGGTCTTCTGGAATGCAGTGGCATCATTTCTGTTAACCAACTACTTGCATTTTCTCCCCAGGCACTAGAGGTAAGGGAGACCCAGGAAACTTAAAAATGGGAGTTGGGCCGAATGCAAGAAAATGGGGAGAGAATGGAGAGATCTGGAAAAGATGGTCTTGGATAGGGGGTCTTGGTTGCAGACCTATGCCTCCCTAGGCGAAGAAGAAACTACTTGCTTTTTCTCCATTCATTTGTCTTGTGATATGTTGTTGATTCTTTTGTCGTCCACATTGTAGAAAATTGTATTTGTGTCTCTCTTCTCCAGATAACAGACTGGATATTAGCTGATAGTTATCTCAAAGTTGATAGGAAAGTACAGGAAGTGACTTGGGCTAAGCCTGGTACTAAGCAAGGACTGTTGATGCTAGAAAGTTTCTGTGAAAATCGGTTGAAGAATTTTGCTACCCGCAGAAATGATCCCAATGAAAAAGCTCTCAGTAACCTTTCACCTTGGTTACATTTTGGTTAGTTAACTTTATAAGCAGTTTTGTTTTCAATTATTCTTGCTACCATTGGATTAAATATAGCCTCTAAAAGCATATTTTATTGTTACACCTCTCATCTATAAGTACCTCGGATTACTGGTAACATCAGATGCAGATCAGAAATAAAGAGCAGAATAGGGCAGGCAAAGGCATCGTTCCAGAAAATGAAAAGCATCTTATGCAACACATCAGTGTCACTTAAGATCTGAATGAGAATTATACAGTGCTACATAGAACCAATACTGACATACGGATGCAAGTCATGGACAATAAATAAACAGATAAAAAATCTCTGAGGGCCACATATGGTTTTACAGAAGAATGATGAGAATCCCATGGACTGCTAAAATGACTAAAGACACAGAGAAAGCTTATCATCAAAATAAGAAAGAGACAGTCATCATTTTTCAAACATATGATGAGAAAGGGAGGTTTAGAACACATTGTGACAACCGGTAAAACTGAGGGTAGATGAGACAGAGATTGACATAGAGAGAAAATTTTGGATAGCCTGACTTCATGGCACAGAAGAACGTCAACATCTGAAATGATAGCAGACACTAGAGACAGAGATTTGTGGAGATCCATGATCGCTTACACCAGCGCGCGGCACCTGATGAAGATATCTAAAAGTAGAAAATTATATGCATTTAAGGGGGGATTCGGGTCTTGAAAATCTAGAATCTATTTTCGTTGTTTTCATATTAATATAAAATTTATATAAGCATTTTGAAAGAGTATGAATTAGAATATGAGAAAAAAATTGAAAAAAAAAAAATTTCAAAAGTGTTGCCATGGAAACAATACAAAATAGCCACTTAAACAATTTCAAATCCTAAGGCTCTTGAATATAATTATTCTGTTTTCACTCTAGGTTGCGCAATTGTAATATCTAAATATTACACATGATTTTTAGGATATATTAAATATTTACTTTTTATAAATTTTTGGGAAAATTCTCAAAATTTGTCAAAAACGCTGTTTTTGAGTGTGTTTACACAAAAATTCATAAAAAATGTAATATTTAATAAATCCTAAAAAGGATGTGTAATTTTGTAGATATTACAATTGCTCACCTTAAGTAGAATTCATTATATATTACCTTCAGACCTTGGAGAGAATTCGCTGTTTTGGCCATTTTATGTTTCCATAACATGACTTTTTTTTTTATTTTATTTACTATTCTCAAGTCATAATCTTTCAAAATTGTTATAAAATTTCATTAATGCAAAGCAACGAAAGTTTCAAGACCAGAATCCTTAAAATCATAAATAATACAAAATACGGCCAGTTAATGAGTCATATCGAATCGTAATTATTTTACGGTTTGTAAATACTTAAATATTGGTGGTTAAACAATACATTGTGTTGTTTTACAGGTCAGTTGTCTGCCCAGAGATGTATACTGACAGTGAGTCAATATCGCAGCAAATCTAGAAAGTGTGAATGCTTTCATTGAGAGCTGTGATTAGAAGAGAATTGGCAGAACAACTTTTGCTTCTACAATGAAAATATGACTCCTTGAAGGTAGATTTGAGATAAATGTTGCCTGCTCTAGTTAAATAAGTGTTTCCTTCTTTATTTTCTTCTCAACCACTATTTGTGATCTGGGTATGATTTGCCCTGTGTTTGCCCAGGCCCTCAATGGAAAAAAGAATAGTAACACTGCACCAGCAAGGCATGTGTAGATGCGACTGAGGTAGGAGCCTAGGGAAGCTACCCTACTAAATAAAATGTGTCTCAGAAATTGGATGTGCTGGCCTACTTGTAGGCGCATAACTGGTACAACATACAATCACTCTTAGGCTCAAATCACATACAAATCACAAAGAGGGTTAATAAGTGGTCAATATGGAGCGTTCGAAGAAGAACCATCAGAGAACATAGATACATTTTGTCATCGTTTGTTACGCCCATAGGCCCAACATATCTGAATTTGATTGCGTGATATTGAGTTTGCCTCCTAGCCCATAGTTTCCACGTCGACTCATGGTATATATTATCTGACCCTATATATTCTTATATGGACTCGCCAAAGATGTAGGTCACTGTCCATGGTTTACACTGGGAGACCGTTCTAAATAAGGATCATGCTTCTCAGTTGTTCGGATACATATCGTCTGTCCTTCTACCCAGGAATTGTGAGTTTTCACGCTGTATATATTTTCCTGTCTTGAATTGACAGGAATGGTTACCTCTGGTAGTAATTGCCCGGATTCTTTGCCTCCCACTTTGATGTATGCTTTGTGATTCTTTGATAATTTCTTCATAGAGTATGCCCAACATATCTCCATCTTCTCTTTTTTTAACAGTTGTTACTAGTGGTGTATAAGTGTCATTTTACTTGGAGCTTTGTGTGTCAATTCTTGCAAACTGTTTAAGAAGTGTTCTTGTTTGGCAGTTATGGACATAATATTCTCCTATTTCACATAGATGTCCTGGACATGCAGGTGTTCATTGTAATGAGAGAACAGACAAGCTAGCATCAACAAGCAGCTGTAGTCCGAATGTTGGAGATGGATAAGGCAATGTTCTAGAGTTACTACTCAGTGACTACCTGTTAAACAACTGCATAACAAATGAGGATGCTTGTTTTCTGCGATTGAAGGAATTTGGAATAAGATGTTGCAGGAATAGGCTGGGCTCTGAGAAACAGATTAAGGAGTATAAACCAGCGAGCTACAGAAATCTTCAGCGAGATCCTTTGATACCTATTCATCTTCTCTGAGTGTTATAAGACCGATTCAGTAACCAGTGGTACTTTAGAAATGAATTATTATTTTGCATTTGAACTGTTTAAAATAATTAACTAATAATTTAGACAATAATGCCATCAATAATGAATACATTGATAACATTAAAAATTTGGAATAAATAAACAATAATGGAGACTGTGCAAATGAAATCATGAGACTAGTCATGACAATTCAGAGAGTAATTAGTAGGAAGAACGACAATAACATAGGCATTAAAGAAAGAAATTAAAATTTGTGAATAAAAGAGGCTACAGAAAAAATGTGTATGAACATCACTGAACATGAGAGAGTTTTGATATGCATACAAGATCTGAACATGAGGAGTATTGACATCATACAAGATCTGAACATGAGAAGTATTGACATCATACAAGATCTGAACATGAAGTATAGCCTGAACATTGTGGAACATTGCTCTAAATAATACCATTTCATACGAAATATATTTTCAGATTAAATGTCAAGATTGAAAGAAATATAGACATATTCCTAGAAGTGAGAGACACCGTGGGATAACACATAACTTTTAGAACAATTTTGCTTTCATAAATAATTCGATCCAACTACTCGTCAATAAATAAACATATAATATTTTTATATACTAAATTGAAAAACTGGGCAACTAATATAATCAGTGATGTAGAAGTAAAACAGTAAGTAAACTAGAAGACTTATAACTCTTTCCAGCCATTATTTCTCATTTACAGTTAATTAAGGAAGTAAAATAAAATTTTACAAAATAATTCGATCAACTACTTGTCAATAAATAAACATATATATCTTATTATATACTAAATTGAAGAAAACTGAACCTGAACAATACAATATCAAGGTTGAAAAGTAGTATAAGTAAAATAGTAGAAGTAAAACTAGAAAGACTTCTTATAAGGAAGCAACTCTAGGCGCAGTGTGCGCTAAAGCGTCACGGACTTCCGCCATGGCAGTGTAAAGCGAAGGTAAAGCTGATTTAGAATCCTCGAGAAGTGAACATCCAATGATGCTAAAGCAGGATAACTTATGACTTTCCCATATAACTCAATTCTCTCCACAGAAGTAGCACGTCACCTCGAGATGATTGCACAAAGCATGAACTCTGTAGCTCCGGCAACAATCCTAGTTGTCTCTGGAAATAAATATACACTTGTGAAAACATCTAATATGACAATGGAAGAGGCAGAAGAACTCTCAGAGATAGAGTTCTCACGTTAATGGTGATAAAAATAGGTTTGCAAAGGACATGTTATAAAAATAAGTAATAATAATTACATACATAAATAATTGAAAACACTGTAGTAAATTGTAGTTGTGTGTTAATATAAAGGCATGATTATTTAAGTTTGAAAGATGTTTACTATTTTAGGAGCTTAGAATGGCCCAGAAAACTTTAGAAATACATAGAAAGGACAAGCGATCATACTTCTACAGTCGAAGAATTGGAACAACAACCCTCATGATAGCCTTGGAATGCTGCTCAGGTCTGTAGGCATACATACCTAGCTACTGATTTCATTGAACTCCTGAAACATTGACTTTGTCTATTTGCGAAATTAAATATAATATGATATACAGGAACTATCTATCTATATCTTCTTCATGTCCCATTTGACATATAAATCTTGCTCAAGAGATTTCTATTTTGCTGTTCTATCCCTTCTACTGTTTCCTACATCAGGCCACAATCTTCATCTCTCTTTCCACAATTCTTCTTCTTGTTTCCTTTGGACGTTTATGCTTTCTTTTCCCATCTGCTGTAAATTGGAGAACTGTCCTATCCAATGTCCCTACTAGCATATAATATACATGCCCAATCCCCTCCATCTTTGTCTTTTAATAATGATCTTCAATGATGCACAATTCGTTTGTTTTTCATTCATTTGGTTCAGTTATTTACCAAGAACGAAATGCATATGCTTTTTCGGCACACTCTGGAGAAAAAACAAGGTAGGCCAGTGGGACCTATGCAACAACCGCAAGTAGTTTGACAGTGGAGGTGCGAACGGTTACAGAGGCAGTGATGTGGTTGACATCTCATAACTACTCTCGATACTCCATGAATATGATTCATAAAGTCTAAACAGAAATGGGGAAACAAAAGTGGATGGATGCCCTAGCACAGTTGGGGATCAGAGAAATCACCTTTATTTTTGTCCCTGGGCACGCATGAGTCAGGGGTAATGAGCAAGCTGTTAGATTGACTGACACAGCTACGATATCAGAAGGGACTGAAATGACATTCTGAAGGCATTGAGAGAGTCTTTCTGATCAGATGAGTTTCATGCTTTTGAATCCCAGTTGCTGACCAGATTGAGAAAGATGGGTGTCGATATTTGTATAGGCTGAAAAGAATGACATACCAAATATGCAAAAAGATTCATTACTCAACATCGATCTGGCATGCTGGGCGCTTCTGGATTTGTTGAGATGGGAATTGGAGCACCTATGGACATGTCCAGACTGCTATGATGATAGTCCTCATATAACTGATAACTTGTTCATTTTTGAAGCTCTTCATTTTCTGTCGCATTTGGTCAGAACATTTGCATGATTCTTCATAACCTTTTATCATGAAATATCTCCAACTAGTGTATGTTGTCTTGGGTAATTTTCCAGTGCTCACTACTGTATAATAACACTCCCAGAACATTGCTGCTATATATTTCAAGTTTTGTTTTAAGATTTTATACTTTTTCTGTCGAGATTTAATACATGAATGAAATTCGCCAGAGTGGTTACCGCGGCCCAAATTTGGGGTGTAAAGAATAGAACCACTGCTACCTGCCATGCATGTCGTAAGAGGCGATTAAGGAGGTTTGGCTGAAATCGGTTGCATGTGTCCTAAACGTGTAGAAGTCTATGTGTTTAGGGGCCTACCAAACCAATGTGCAACGTATACACGTTCTTGACAAAGATCAAACATATCATAAAGAGTGATTAAAATTGGTCGTAAGAACGAACGCAAAGAAGAAGAAGACGTGAATTAAATGAAAATCATGACATATCCTTTACAGGACATCACCATCAACCACAGTAAACTAATCGTCTTTTTTTCTAGGCACCACATATACATGCAGTAGTTTCTCATTGCTTTCTGAACAGTGGGGTCTATTTTTACCATTCATAAAAATCCATGGACACGAATTTGCTTCCAAACTGCCTTGCTGCAGAGTTTGAACCAGGTATGCTTGGGTTGTGAATACATGAATACCAGCAAATAATTTGCAGTAATTTGTACTAGCTTTGCAGACTTATATTGTTATTACCTGCTGTTGCTTATTCTCTTCATGCAGGTTCAGATGGTTAAAGAGGGAAAAATGCATGGTTTTCTGCGCATGTACTGGGCCAAGAAAATTTTAGAGTGGACAAAGTCTCCAGAAGAGGCACTTGTAGAGGCTATCTACCTTAATGACAAATATAATCTTGATGGAAGAGATCCAAATGGTTATGTTGGTAAGTTTATGTCTATGTAGATGGTACGGTTGTTTCAATTTGGAATGTCTTCATTGCACTCCGGACATGTCCATAAGTGCTCCAATCTCCTTCACAATATCTCCAACAGCGTCCAGTGACTGACCGTACCAGTTCGATTTTGATTGATGAACCTACTCATATACCTGTTATGATGTTCTTTTCTTGCAACTCCAATCTTCAAACCCAGCTCCTGCAATCAAGTAGTTGACGTGGATTCGTTGAAATGAAAATCTTCTTTGCGGCCATACTCTATGAGGGCGTACAAAATGTCAGTTGTATCTGTTGGCTCTGCCACTATATCAGTGGTAAGTAAGGTTACTGTTATGGGGAAAACCAAAAAATGACGGACCTATGTTTTATAATCCGTCTCCAATAGGACTAGGAACTCAATCTCTCCTACACTGAGATCAGGGATCTCTGGGAATATTTTCCAATCTCTCCACAGGGTAGCGGACCAAGTACTTTTGAAACAAGAGGAAAGTATGTAGCCTCTATGCCACAGAGACCCCCAGTAGAGAATCAACATTGTCTTACGTTTAACTCTGTTCACGATGGAACTGTAACGCGTTACAAAGTAAATTTACTTGGTCTCTGCTAATGTCAAAACTAGTCTACCTCTGGATTTATTATATGACATCCCATCAAGAATATAACTTCAAAATATCTGGCCAGTCCTGATGAAGGTAAAACAATTGAGTAACCAGTCCATCTAGAGACTGAAAGAAAGGGGTCTCTTTAGCGAAGTGGTTAAGGCATTTGCCTGTCATTCTGAAGGTTATGGGTTCAAATCCAGACCAAATCACGTTTGCAATATTTCATTAGATCCCTAGGATTTTGCTGGAGCTACGGAGTTCATGCAACATTCTCAACAGATGGCATACCATCTCTCGTATGTACGAGAATGTCGGCGCCATATGGGGAAGCCCTATTCAATGAAGTGAATCCTTTGCTTTTAGATCCTTTTTAGAGACTGAAAGAAGAAAGTGAAAATGACTAAGACATATTTTCATAAAGTAGCCAATATATGAACAGATATGTCCTTAATTGGAACCCACAGAAACATGAAAACTAAGAGAACTGGAAGAACATCTATAGCAGGTAATTTCAAACAGCTGCAACGTCATCGTCTGAGCTTAACAATACCATAAATAGACCTCATTAAATGATGGAAGAAAACTAGTCACGATAGAGATGAAGTGTTTCGTAAATGCTGGGAGTAACAAGAATAGACCGATTAGTAATGAAGACATCAGGAAAAACATGGGTACAACATCAGTACTGAAATTTATCAAGAAGCAATGAATTAAATGGTTCAGCCACATAAGCAGATTACCAACAGACAATGTGCCACAAAGAGCAGTATTACTCAGATACAGTGGATACAAAGCAAAAGGCTGGCCACACAAAAGATGGACCTCAGAGATAACAGAGGTAATGAAAGACACTGTTTATGAAGCGCACACAAAAGCATGTTCTAGAAATCTCTTCTTACCCAAAAACTGTGAGGTAAATCAGATTGGAGAAGAAAAGAAAGACAAGGCGCATAGAAGGCTCGCTACAGGTGTCTCCATTTTCAACCTGGCGCTGAAAGACAAAACAGGATAATAGAATAGAATAGACCTCACTGATGAGTAACTATTGCTTATCTTTTTCATGTTCCTAAACCATGTCGAACATGTGGGTTGTGTTTGACATCAAAAGTCTTCTAACACAAACAACTTGCCATCAATAAAGTGATTTTCTGATGGTTATTGGTTACTGAACTGATGTTATTGCACTCCTGGCATACCCATAGGTGTTCAGTCTCCCCAACAGATATATAAGAGTATGCATACTGATGGTTCCCGTGGCTCCCTTATTAAACACACTCCTCACTCTGCCCCACAGGCATCCAGTTCTACTTGTACAACGGTAACCCCAAACTACTTAAATCACGGATCGATTTAACATCTATTTTAGTGTCCTCATCCAACAGACAGTGCGAAGAGACGAAGAACAACCTCCTTATCTATCTTCAACTCCCTAACAATCGATGCTGTTGATGCAAGTCTGTCGGTTCTCTCATTACCATAAATACCTGTATGCCCAGGACAATATATCCACGTAAGCCTCTGGCGTTTCGATTTTCTGATGGATTAATGATAATATATTTTTGAGTGATTGTTGGTAAGATGTCTGTGAGAAGAAACTTATTTTCATTTTTAGATTAGTGATTTTCTAATATATTGATTAAAGATGATTTTCTGATGGATTGATGTCTGGCTCAGAATGAACTTAATTTCTATTGTTAATTTATTGCTTAAAATGTAATCCTTTATGGTATTGTGCATTTGTCATTGGTAATATATTACGGCTGTGTTGTTTTTTCTTCTATCTAGGCTGTATGTGGTCTATATGTGGAATACATGACCAGGATGGCAGAGAGACAGTGTTTGGGAAAATTCGATTCATGAATTTTGATGGCTGCAAGCGAAAGTTTGATGTGCAAGCGTTCATCAGACGGTACAAAGACAAGACATAAAGATTTGAGTTGATTATATATGAAACCAATTATGTTTATTACAACTAAGACAAGCATGAAAGTTATTCAGCTTTTATCTATGTATGCTGACTGGTGTATGTAATCAAGCATCTCCACAAATATATGTCCTAAATACTGACTATCAGTTCCAATATTCTCATATTTTCAAGCCATGAAGCTATGCTGTCCAGAATATTCTCTCTGTCTCATCCCCCATTCTTCTTCTTTTGTTGTCACACTGCTACCAGGTTGTTGCCCAGTGTTGTAGTTTTCTGTTTTTGTTTGTGACTGTTCTGGTGACTTGGTGATTGTTATTTTTTATCTTTGACCAGGATTCTGCTATGCCATCTAACCATTCTTTTCATGGTCTTCTCTATGCCTGCTTTCCTGATGTTCTGTTTGAAGACTGTATACTGTGAATTTGGATGATTTTTATTAAGTGCAAGCCATTCATTCTTATTCCCAATGTAATTCAAGCAAGGTTCTGTGCCAACTTTCTTTCTTATGCTGATGTTGGGACTTTGTCTTTTCTGGTGTTGTAGATAACTTTGAGAGCGCATTTCATGAGTTATTTTGTACTGCTCAGTGTTCATGTATTCTTAGTAACACAAACAGTTAGGAAAGTGCTGTTGATTAATTTCTACTGTCAGTGAAATCCCATTGATTTTGTAAATTTTCACTGTGTGTTATAAACTCCTTTTCTACAAGACATTATTAAATTCATAATTCTTGAATTTATCAGTTCATGATATTGATAATGATTCCTTTCTGTACATTGACATTTTCAGCTTATCAACATACGACTTTAACATCCCAATATAATAAAGTATTTTTGTAAACTACATCATACAACAACCAAAGAAACCTTATCAAAGAATAAGACACCAAGATTCTTCGGGCATATAATATGAAGAGGAGGTTTAGAACATTTTAGGAGAGAGAGTTGTAAAGAGATATGATCGCTTATGCCGGCAGGCATGGCACTTAATTGATTGATAACTACATATCTATAGCATCCAGAGGTCCTCTTGTCTGTATATTTTTTATACATGACTTGGTGCCATATTGTTGCTTTTCATTTTCTAAAATACTATCTGTTCTTATTTCTGAGCTACATCTATGTTAGTATGACATAGGCATGAGACTGTAATGGACAGTAAACTAATAAAAGAGCAACAAAACATTCTAAGGAAAGGCTGCACACTTTGGCATGCAAAACAGTAACAAGGAGAGAGCGGCATGAGAGAAATCTGACATAGTTGAGCAAAAGGGAAAACAACATTCAAGATGGAGAAGTGGGAACGGAGAAATGAGACCGTGAAATTTGATTATAACATCAGTGCGTAGATGTACACATCAGAGTCATCCCGCTCATGCCTGAGCGCAGAAGAGTAAGCTTAACAATTGAATCCCATCAGGTCAGTAATTGTAGTTCACACAAAATAAATTAATTGGTTATTGGTTACTAAACTGACATCTATTGCACTCGGGCAGACCATAGGTGCTCAGTCTCCCCAACAGATATCGAAGAGTATGCATACTATGGTGCCTGTGGTCTCGCTGATTAAATGGAAAACATATTAGTTTCTGTTGATGCCAAAGGGCCTCAGTCTTCTCATGCTGTAGAGAAGTTCTAATTCTGTGTATAGCTGTTGATTACTATAAATAAACCCTGTGTTAAATTGATCTGCACTTTGCATTGTGGAGTTACAGCGTCTCATGTTTCACTTTATCCTACTACAACATCCCAGCTCATTCTTGAACACAGCAGTAGAAAACTTACTACCATCCAACTACATGTTCAGTAATATCAATCAAGAGACCATACAATGTATAGTTTACCATTCCTCTACTTCAAGACTATAAAAATCTACCAGCTGTAAACTCAGAGTTAACATGTACTTTTCTCCCAACCTGCTTAAATTTTCTTTATATTTAAAGCTGTAGGGGAGATTCGGTGTAGATTATTGGATTGATTATTTTTCAGTTTTGGTTATTTAATATCTTATCTATACACTCAAAAGTTTGTTTTCTTAAAAAAACCTACTTTATCGTATGTTATTTTGTGTTTTTAAAATGTATACACAGATTCAATATTCCTAACTGTCTCAAATTTAGCAGGAATCTCTTATTTTATCCTTAGAACGGACAGAGATTTTTCTAAAACCTCCACATAAAACCATATCATTGGAAAGAAGCGACTCTCTATTCATTCATGCATTCGTTCGTTTCCCATACAAATTTCAAAGAAATGTCTTTTATTTTTTAGCGCTGAAATTGATGCGCGTCAGGCAAGTCTGCAAAAGTAGTTTTCAGATAGAGACTCTCAAAGTAGAGAGGTTACGTAGATACAGATCTGTTATTAAAGAACTTAACAGAGGAGAGGACTCGGTCATTGACATTACTGTCTCCTTTGACCAGAACCTGGAGAAACAGGTTACATCTTTATTTGGGGCCGGTATATGTATTGATGTTTTGACTGGACGTAGTTGTGGACTACTGTGTGATGTCCAAGTACTGCCATGTTTGTAAACTCAAGGCAACTAAGAACCTTCCAGTAGCTGAATTAGCTTCATGGAAGAAGCAGCATGCTCCTGACTTCTCAGAACCATGATAAGTCCAGCAAGGCTATGAAACAAGAGGCAGCTAAAGTCTGTTGGGGCCGTTCAGAAGAAAGGTACCAATTTAGATATACAGGAATGCTGAGTGATGGTGATTCACATCATAAAAGGCTGTTTCAATATGGATCCCTACAAGCTACGAAATTTAGAAATTGGAGTTGTAAGTAAACCATGTACACAGAGGATGGAAACTGCACTATGTAAACTCTAAAGTATAGAAACTTGAACTTGGTGAGTGCGTGGGTTGGGAGTCTGACAGGTAACATGTCAGACACTGCAAAACTTATACCGGATGCCATCTTGACAACAGTAAAAATATGCGACAAGCGGATCTGCAGTGTAGGCATTTCTGTTCTACTCTATGTCTTAGTTCATAGTTCATAAGTACGGTTCCAACTTCACTGCAAGATCACCCCTATAATTGCTCCATTCCTGTGCCAATGAAAATCACACGAAATCTAACAACTTTTGAAATGTTTCCTTGTGAACTAATTCCAAGAATGAAACAGTCGCGTACCGGGGCACAAAAAGCAACCTGCACCGGCATAAAATGCATATGGCACGTGCTAATGTAGCAAACAAAACTGTTCATCACTTGAATTGCAATTTTGTCAAAGGAACATCAATCTTTCGACAAAATCAGCTTTCTGCCTCAAATATAACTGCATACAGAGATTGAGCTTGTTGTATAATCCGTGTCGCCATTTTCTGAATACACATAACAAGATTACATGTTGTCAAGCAAGCATTCCATGTAACAGTCATGCTCACAGCATTCTCAACCCACTAACTCAGTAGCTCGGCAAATGAAACAGAAAATAACACCAAACATGCAAAATGTTACGCAAGAGTGTATTCAGAATCAACAGGTTCTGACTCTAATGGCCCTCCCACATTCCTGCGATTGATGGCCAGATTTTTCTCTGTCTACGGGACAGGAACAATCACCTGCAATGCTAAGGACAAGCAGCCATGCTTTGACCCAGTTCTACCTTAGAATGGTAAGTCACCTAAGCAATTGACCATCCTTCCAATGCCTGTTTAGTACATTGATGTAAAGATGATACCAATCTAGAGGTGGATGTCTGATGAGCTGTCCTCAGGGAATGGTGCTCAAGAGAGGCTCAAATGCAGATACCATCACTCTAGATTGGTTGCATGTCCTAAGACATCCTTCATGAGGACTGAAACAGACTTGCAAGGCAGAGACTTAATCAAGGTGCTACTGAATCTGCTGTAATGGACAGGATTAATGTTGATGCTGCAACATCACCCTACGGCTTTACTGAAAGGACAAGAAGAGAGTGCACAAGTGATGTCACTTCCACTGAAGGGCAGAAAGTTAGGATAGCCATAGGATTAGCAGAGATGGAGACGTTTATGGAGCTGGTATCCAATAATATTGCTGTTCAGAGGCATGCAAAGTATCCTAGTTTTGTTTCAACTCTAACCTCTATCAGTTATAGTCTCACATGGCAGTGGATGATTGCTGATTATCTGCTATTACATTGATTGGGATCAACATGGTGTGTATTTTTTGTGAGATACATCATGTTCAAGATTATTCATGGAGGCTATTTTCAGGTCTGTGATTCAAAATCATGTTCCTGAATCACAAAGAGGATATACTTTCATTATAGTTACTTTGAAAGTACATGTAGGAATCTTTTTATATGAAGAAACAATTTTGTAGTTCACAGCTTAAATGTTATAAATTACTAACATTCAAATGCCTGCAGCTCAGCGCTGAAATAGTTAGGCACTACAAATTTGCATGCTGACTGTACAATCTATCTAAACTACGCATGAACTTTTAGAAATGATGGGGTTATCCAAAAATGTATTTATAAAGTATATCTAATACATAATGCCTAAAGATATTAGAATTACAATTGCTCATCCTTGAGTGAAAACGAATTAATTTAGATTAGAGCCTTAGGTATTTGAATTTGTGTTTGGTGGCCATTGATGTTTCCATGGCAAGTTTTGACATATTTTTGAAACTAAGCATTTCCACTTTTCAGTCATGATCTCTCAATTGCTATACAAAATTTATATTTATATGCAAACACAAAAAAATTTTTTACCAAATCCCCTTCCCGCAACTTTAAAGCTTATGGACACATGATATACTTCAGAAATGTAGTTTACATTGTAGATGTTGTGATCTTTCCCTTTATTGATCTGTGCCTTGTATTAATATTAAAAAATGTATTCTTGTATTAAATAGATTTACAATTGTTTGTCATTTGATGTTTCTTGATTTCATTTGTTTCATATAACAAAGATTTAATTTGTTAAACTATTCTGATGACCATCAAATTCATCTCCATTATCTGCTTCCAGATTGAATAGAATACTAATTTCTTAATATCCATTTAAACCAAATTATTATTACTGTTTACCTGACAGGTCCTCTCCAGACCTGCAGGATTGCAACTTTTAGCTCTGAACAATCCTAGGGAATTAGAAAAAATGCCTTCGAACTGAATTGAGTCTAGGATTCAACCCACGCCAGGTGGTGCAGGGCCGAGGAAGCAAAAATAGTACCACTGCAACCAATGCATGTCGAAGAGGGAAACTGATGTCAGGCCTAGATGCTACCTAAAATGAACAGCGCAGAAATCGATGTGCTGCCTGTTTATCATACTGTCAACCAGTCTACAATTGCTTGGTCAGATACATACAAACTCACAGGTGGTGACAAGTGATCGATCAATGGGCGTGAAAGGTTCAAACCTCACCTTCAAAAACAGAGGCAAAGACAGCCAGCAGAGACCCCATTTTGAATCCATTAAAATTGAAAACAATGAATGATCAGTAGAGGAAGAATATCCTCTGGACTACCCTGACAGAAATAATGACAGAACAAAGATTCATTGAAATTGGAGACGAATGGTATCCAGAAACAAGTCTCCCAAGGTTAAACCTAAGCGAACTTCTAAGAGAAGAGAAAACAAAATATCAGACTCAATTCCATAGAAGAGATTAACAAGATGCCAAGGTAAAGCAGCATGGAAAAATTTGCTTGCAGCTTGTATATAATGATACGAGAGAGAAATTAAACCATCACAGCTAAGCATGACTCGTAGCTATGGTCTAGATAAATTCACAGCGGACAAGATCCAGTCTAGCGAAGTCCTCACAAGAGATATATATTCTCTCATGCCGTTACACCTGTTCAGAAGGCCCAAGTAATTGCTCCATCACGCTCTGTCCTCGAGTCTGATATGACAAAAGTTGATTAAAGGTGAGCTAGAGGGTGTGATCATCACCTATCTTGTGCCATTGGTTTAATTTAAAAGAGTTGTCCTGACCCTGTTTTCCCAATATACATCAGCATATGAAATTAGTTATTTACTCTTTCTTTCTGTTTCCCTTGCGCATAATCAATAGTGATGCCAAATTGTAACTGTTGTGACACACAAATTTCTAATTGCCAGACGAAGTACTGAAATAGCTAGAACCAATTATTATTGCTTTATCATCAGAGTCCTTCTAAGTAGGAGCAAGCTGTCTGAATGGCAATGACATTGGAAGGAACAATCCTCACACAAATTAGTCTGAGGACCTGATTCATGACTATGCCTGATCTGAGGCTTTTAGTTTTAAAACTCTAGTCACCAGCTTCCGTCTCACATGAAGATGGTGCAATGGTTTCAGCAAATTCTTGTCCTGCTGACATTTACCACACTTGTGTTCACTTTCCTGTTATATCTCTGTCATATCAGGTAAACAGATTAGTATCGCTAGTTCAGGTAGTTTTAATAGTTGGTACCATTGATGGCTACATCCTGTAAAGGATATATCACGATTTTCATTCACCTTTGCAATTACCTTTATGCTGGGACAAATTGGCTTGTTTAGAATACTGAGTACTTTCGAATATCTGCACATGTAGTCAATATAATCATTGCATTATAAATATTTGTTACTTAGCTTCTAACCGGTACATTTAAGAGACTGAACACTTGTCAAATAACTATCACCCAAGCCACTAGAGCAGCGCAAGACAGAAAAACCACAACACTGGGCAACAACCAGGTGACGACAAAAGAAGAATACTACTTCATTCCCCAACAATCGATGTGGTTGATGCAAGCCTGTCCGCTTTATAATAAGACACAAAAGATTAAAGTGAATTGCTTCATGTTATCTTTTTTTACATTAGATTTGCCTTTTCAAATCAAATCTGACACCAAATTCTCTGACAAGATATAGTTGAGAAACTTTAGTTAAATATCTGTTTGCATTGAGCAAATAATCCTCTCTGATATCAAAACTTCAAATTTACAGTGATTAATTCAGTTGTAGAGATTGTTGATTAACTCAAGTAATCAGTTTGGAATTAGCAGATTTAAAATATGTAGATCTATATCAGTATGATCAACCACTAGTAACACTGCTATAAGAAGGAGAAGATAAGAGATATGTTGGACACCTTGAGAAGAAATGTCTGGTCAACCACTAGTTACAACTGTTATAAGAAGGAGAAGATGGAGATATTTCGACACACCTTGAGAAGAAATGATCAACGAATATCAAAGCAGGCAGTGAAGTGGGATGCAAAGGTTCAAGAAAGAGAGGACGACCTAAGGAGACCCTGAAAAGAACTTTGCTGAGAGAAGCAAGAAATATCGGTCTCAGTTCTATAGAAGAGATTGAGCGAGTTGCCCAGGATAGAGCGGATGAGGAGAAAGCTGGAGGCAGAATTGCTGTATAACTATGAGAGGAACTATTATTATATCAGTATATATTCCGATATCGCAATGACTGATGAATTTATCATATTATTATGTGTTTTAGACTGTGAACAGAACACAACACATGTTTGTCCCAAAGATAGAAAGATTGTAATTCATTTGTGTACATTTTGTATATGAGAATTAAATAGATCACACACGATTTTATCATGTTTGTTTATTTTGTGTGTCTTGATTAAGTTTTCCATGTCAGTCGGCGATCCAAGATGATACTGAAATATTAAGTGTTATTTCTAGTGTGGGTTTCATGAAACTAAGTCTGATCTCGTGGTGTGTTTGAGAGAGAGGAACATTGTACATTTTGTTATTTTCTATTTTGGGCAGACTTGTCTAACGTGATATTGATTTTTTCATCTGTGTGTTTACTTTGGTACTACAGTCTTCAGAGATTCACAGAACTAAATCATCTGCATATTGTGATATGCATGTACAAATTCCAACATCGTATGATATTTATATCCCAAAATAGTTGATGTATGGCGAGCTTGAAGGGATCAGACGTTCATCCGTGGATAGAAAAACACTTTAAAGCTCTTAAAGTGTCTCTGAAATGCTTCGATATAACACCACGTGCTGGGAATCTCTCGCATAAGATCGCCAAATATGGCGCCTTAACAACATAAGAGGAGCTCGCATAGCTAAGAATCGTTGTGCCGTTGAGGTACAGAGAAAACGAGCTGTGCGAAAAGCACTGGCGTAGCTAGAGTAAACGTCACCCGGGGCGGTCCGTTCAAATGTCACCCCAGTGACCCCACACGACCCTATGCTGAATGGTTAGGTGTAGCTAAATTTTCATACATACTCTACCTCTAGGCTCTACTTTACTCTACTGACCGGTACGTTACTGCTTACATGTATGATCCAAGACAAAATTCGAATCCAATACCACAAAACAAATAGTTCAAATCCAAAGATTTTTAAAATGCAACTGTTCAGTTTCAGAACATCTAAATGCAAAACACGGCAATGCACAGACCCAAAGAATGTCCTTCGACACTATAGTCCTAGAAGGAATGTCTTCTTGTTTTCATTGTGGCAAACAGGTCAATGACATCGTCAAAATCTATTTCTCTTGTAAGCTCGTGTTCAATGGACAGAACAGCCAGATCCGACAATCTCGACTGGCTCATGGTTGACTGGAGGTAATTTTTATAAGTTTCATTTTGGAGAAACTTCTTTCACACGATGTCACAGAAACACATATTGTCAGAAAGAATCTTAGAGTCAGCGTAAGATATGGCAATGATTCAACAAAGTCCCACTTGATGATAAACCGTAGGAATTGCAGTACAGTCCAGTGCTTGGCTTCCTCCAAGTTTATTTCGGCTGCTTGTAGGTGTCGCCTTAAACGTGGTATTTCTAGACAAAGGTCTTCTTCAGACAGCTCATCATACACGGCTGTGAGCTTGGTAACAGACAACTGTATTTCTTTGTCGTTGGCACAAATAATATGGTCTGGCTGAACGGCAGAAAAAGTCAGCAAAATGTCATTTACTGCCTTTCCTCTCGTATCTAACTCCATATGAAAACGGTCCAGACACTCTAACATTGCTCTCTTGGTCTCCTGCTGCAATGACAATCCAGCATCTCTTGTCTCCTCTCCTGGTAATCTTCTCTTTCTTATGATTCTTTCGACAGCTTCCATTGATATTATGCTGTCGTCGACGTTCTTTCATATAATTCGACAAAGCCATGGTCGTCATTTATTTCGAACATTGTTCGAAATAAATTATAAGAAAAATATAAGAAAAATGACTCACCAAAAGAGCTGTACTCGCTCAGACAATATTTTCGACGGTTTATAGATTCAAATTCGAAATATGTGACGTCATAACGGTCACATTTCCTGTGTTGGTTGGTTTTATCACAATTCTATTTTCAGACTATTTTCGCACCTTAGCCTGGCTGAAAAATTTTGTTGGAGGTGACATAGTGTCACCCTCCATATGCTGTCACCGGGCGGTCCGCCCCCTGCCCCTTAGCTACGCCACTGGCGAAAAGACAGAATACACAATGCCCACATCTCTAACCTTGATCATTTATGTCCCACCTGTAGTAGGATATGGGGTTCTAGGGTTGGACTCTGAAATTAACAGATTAAAAAATTTGTAAATCTTTTGGAATTAAACGATTCTAATATATGTACACATATATTTACACACAGTGATCAGAGAAATCACAATTTTTGTCACTGGGCACGCATAAGATAGTGATAATGAACGAGCTGATAGATTGATTGGCTGGCTTGACTACAATATCAGAGGGAGCTGTCATGGACCGAAATGACATTCTTAACGCACCGAGAGAGTCTATCTGAACAGAAGAGTTTCAGGACTGTGAATCCCACTTGCTGACCGAATTGGAGAGATGGGTGTCAATATTGGTGCAGCCTGAAAAGAACGACATACCAAATATGCAAAGATTTATTAATCAACATCGAATTGGCGTGTTGGGCCGCCGGACGCTGCTGGATTTGTTGAGGCGGAGATCGGAGCACCTGTGGATGTGTCCGGAGTGTTATGATGATAATCCTCATATAGCTGACAACATGACATCAAGGCCTTCTGCTATATAGGTAATGTATGAAAAAAGGAACACTTTTTCATACCAAGAGGTATTTTGGGAAACAAGATGTTAGGAACATATTTTTCAACAACCATCGGCACACAATGGGTAACCTAGTCAGCATTACACTGTTCGCCTTTACTTCCATGGTGCCCTATTGATGTTGGGTCGACCCGTTATGGTAAGAAATAAATACAACCCCCACTGTGGCATTGAAATCGGACCACGCAATGTGCTACAGGGTGTTCAAGATAAAAGTATCCTATCAATGGAGCTAATCTGGCATATATTTATGAAATGAGAAGGTTCAGTTATGACGTAGTATAGGTCAAGGTTGTGTGACGATGTGTAATTGTAGTGCGGGAAGGGGCGATGAACAAATGTAACGTAGGACGAGCTAGTCAGAACCTGTTAAAATAGTAAATATACACAACACAATAGGTAACTGGCAACTTTTGATTTGTCAATGGGGCTACTTTTATCTTGAACACCCTGTATATTCCACATCAGAAATTGTTTAGGAACATGGGGTTTCGAAAACATTTGCACCATCCAATGAAAACATTGTATCATGAACAAACATGGTAGGAAACACTGCAGTAAAACCATGCTTAGAGCAACGTAAAGGCATTAGTATCAATCTCAATTTATATAATGTAATGGTTGCTAAGTTAGAGTTGGCTGTGAATTGACCTACCATGCCAAGAATTTGGACTAGTCCAACTCTTCACTACAGTTGGCCTTTTGTATCATCTCAAAATGACATTGGGGATCCGATGTCTATGCACAGCCTCTGAGATATTTCTGTTTAAGAAAGAGATTGGAGTACACATAAATATCAACAGATGCACAATGATGGTCACGTCAAGATGGTTTCATACAAAATAGATTCACTGAGGACAGATCATCTAAATGTAGCTCAAGAAATTGAAAAAATATTTCAAGACAAGAAAGACACACTGGCTGTTTGGGTAGCTCTAGCAAACAGATTCTAACAATAAGTATGAAATGAGGGATTGATAGTCAGTCAAGCTGCAGAAAAGTGAGATGTGTGGGAAAATGTTGAAGGGGATCAGTTGATTGATTGATAGGACCATCATCATTGCATTTCGGTGAGTAACCAGTGTGCTCCGATCTCTTACTTCTACAGGAAGATCTCAGCTGCAGTGCATGAACTCCTTAGCACTGGCGAGGGTCCCCAATGTAATTTAGAAGATGATGAAAACTATTTGTAATATTTTTTTTTTTAAATCTTGATAATGAATTTTGGCCAGACGGCAGCTTTCCAGCCTAATATTCTTGCTTTTTAACTGCCGAGGGTTCTTTTATGTTCTCAACTTGAACACTGGACATGTTTTATTGTTCGCCTCCGATAGGATTAGGAACTTGATCTCACCTACACTGAGATAAGGATCTCTGGAAAAATATTCAGATGGCTCCCAGAGGGAGCAGAACCGAAGTTCCTTTGGAACAAAGAAAAGTTTATAGTTGGCTCTGATGGAATTCAACTTCGACTACGTGCCTAAGAAGCGAGTTCACTAACAAGTACGATACTCTGAATCTCCACTGTTACTACCATGTCTGAATCTCTACTGTTACTACCATGTCTGAATCTCTACTGTTACTACCATGTCTGAATCTCTACTGTTACTACCATGTCTGAATCTCCACTGTTACTACCATGTCTGAATCTCTACTGTATCTACCATGTCTGAATCTCCACTGTTTATACCATGTCTGAATCTCTACTTTACTACCATGTCTGAATCCTGCCTACACTTCATGTATCTCGTTTTCTATCTTCCTTTCTATCATCTTCACGATAACCCGCAATATGATTTTATTTTTTTATACTTTCTGTACTTCTCATCCTGTTCTGTCCTATTTTGTTCTTTTGCATACTAGCACCTGTGAAATGAGAAGCCTGAGGAAAGCAGTAAATAAAACAAGAAAAGACCATATAAGAAATGAGAAAATTAGAAGAACAGTCGGAACAACATGTGCTATCAGATTCATTGAAAAACAGAGACTCAACTGGTCACCTGATGAGAATGAACCCTAATACACCAGTTGCAAGAGCATACAAACTGAGAATGGAGTCATCAAGAGGAAGGAGCAGACCAAGAAAAGATGGATTGATGGAGTTACAGACATCTTAGAACTCCACAATACCACAGCATATCAAGCGACCGAGCGTGCATTATCTCGGAAACTGATCATCAGTTAAACCTCCACAATCATTGACAACCAATTTTTCATATTGGATCTCTGTGGCTAAGTGGTTACGCCATTGCCTTGCGATCAGAAGGTCATCTGTTCGAATCCGGATCGCGCCGTTCTGTTCATTAGTGCATTTTTCCAGAGACCCTAGGATTGTTGTTGCAGCTACGGAGTTCGTCCAATACTCTCGGCAGGTGGTGTGCCATTTTCTGCGGAGAGAGACCGAACCATATGGGGTAAAAACCTGGTACAATGAAATCAATCCTTCACCTTTAAAACCATCTTCATTTTCTTCATTGTCCCCATGTCCATACATCAATGCTTTAGGCAACGAAGAATCATTCTTTTTTTTTCTTCTTGTCTTTCTTTTTTGACGTTACCTCCAGTACCATATTTTTCTCCTCCTAGCTTGTTACTATTGATGTGTGAATCCGCTACACCTACTCGAAGTAAAGGAACCGCACATCGTTAATATTATTTACATTGACAGTGAAGTTTCGGTATTTATCGGTTAGTTACTGTTAAAAGCTCTTTGTGTGCCATAAACCAATGAAAAGTGTTGCTATAGTAAAATAGTCGATAACAACGTATTGAAAAATTGTGGAGTCGAATACCGTCTAATAATGACATCCAATCATAACAAACATGTAATATATGGAGTAGACATTATGATATTATGTTCAGTAGAATAACAATGTGGTGTTTAGTAGGGAATCAATGATCAGATATGTCAGTGCAGCAAACACAGCTATGTCTACAACATCGAATTATTCTTGTTTGTGAATTATTAAATAATTACATTTATGAATTACTGTATCTTGACCACCTATGATCCGTATCATAAACATAGTATACGTATTAGTCGTATTTAGATTTAAAAGACCTATGACATATGCATTCTTATTTTAATTTAGCTATGGCAAGTATTGGTATTAATGTTAATTTATTATACTATAATATAGTCTGTATAAATACAGTGTTATGTTAAGCTTCTCTTGTTACTCTTCTTCGTACCACCCTGACACTCTCGAACGCCATTTCGAATATCAATATGTTCAAAGAAAGCAGTCACAAGAGTGTGGTAAGCCGGTGACGCGTTTTCAAAGATTTTCATGATTTTGTCATGGAATGAAATCGTTGACGGCCATCAATCCAATGATTGATAAATGGTTAACGCGGGCACAATTGAAACAACACATTTATTATTTACCCGTCATTTAGGCTGTGCCACATACAATCAATTAAAAAAATCAGTATTTCATTACTCATTTAACTGTAGCACTATAGACAATAGTTCGTTCCAAAATTCGTGATCATCGTTACCGACCGATATAAAATCATCCACTTGACAGAAATTCTTGATTTTTACATTTTAATATAGGTAACGGTGACGACCTTCCAAAAGTATTTTTGCCCACCCAAACCTTTAGTTCTGTAAGATTTTATTATATGTTATTACTAAAATTCCAGCGATGTAGATATGGTATATTTGTCTAAATTTTACAGTACGATTGTCAAGTTTGTCTATAACTAAGCATTTCCGTGTTTTACATGCAATTCAGTGCAAGTCAAAATCGGGAATCCCGTGGAATTAATCAGTTTGCAATGTTTCCTACCGACTGTCATTGGCATATGTACGCAACATTTACTTTCATTTATAGAAGTGGAAGGTATCATTTGTTCACTATGTGACCTTTCTTTTTATAATATGTAATAAGGATACGCCTTTGCAATCATTCGCCACCATTTTGTGTATTACTGTAAGTTCTAAACTTTGATGATCATTTTGTTGTGCTTATGCAAAATTATATAACAAAAAACGTTTTGTGCATCAACCAAGCTACCTACCAATTAACTAAATATGTATTCGTAAGGTCGTGAGATAAATAAGACTGTTTGAAAAAAATCACTGGTATGCATCAGGTAGATTTCATACAAATTAAACCTTAGTGTGATCACGAATTTTGGAACGAACTATAGTAACATGTTGAAGTTGAACAAATGGTTCCTCCTCTTAACTTATCCTTAGATCTTGAGTTATTTTATTACTCTTGGAAGAGAATGTAGAGAGTGGGGCAACATGAAGGCTGATCTCGCAGTTAAGCAGCTGATAGATGATAATGCAAGTGATGATGTTGTATATACCGATGGGTTGGTTCATCGTGGTGAGAAGTTCGGCTGGGGTTTCTTGGCTAATGTGCATGACAGGGTTGTTGCAGAGTGAATTGGAGCGTACAGGACAACTACTTCTAGTATGAGGATGGAGGTTGAGGCCGTTACTGCTGCCCTCCATTGGCTCTCTGGGACTTCATTTACTGGGGCCGTTGTTGTAGCTGACTCTCAGTCGATGCTTCACAAGATCCAGAAGGGCAGGTTTCGGGATGAGTGGATGTCATCTATAGAAGTTTCTAACCTCCAGCGGCTTAAGTGGATATACTGTTCTGGGCATGTGGGTGTTTACGGTAATGAGAGAGCGGACAGGCTTGCATCGATTGTTAGGGAGTTGAAGATGGATAAGGGGGATGTTCTTCAGCCTCTTCGCGGGTGTCTGTTGGATGAGGACACTAAAATAGATTTTGAATCAACCAAGAAATTTAAGCAGTTTGGAGTTACCAGTTGTATAAGTAGAACTGGATGCCTGAGGGGCAGAGTGAGAGGTGTGTTTAATCAGCGGGCCACGGGAACCATCAGTATGCATACTCTTTGATATCTGTTGGGGGAGACTGAGCACCTATGGATCTGCTGGAGTGCAATGACGTCAGTTTAGTAACCAATAACCAATTATTTTATTGAGATGATCATTTAATGTGCATCATCTTTTGTGTGACTTGGATTTATTTCCTGCTTGTTAGTGCATCATTTGCTCTTTACCCCATAGTGCCATAGTACGTTATACTTATCAGTATTCACTCATACTGTAATATAAATACTAATTCATAATTTTTAGATGATAACTTATCAAAATGCTTTAATGTGAAGTATTTTGAACATGGAAGAAAAGCATGAAGGGATGGAGAAGATAGTTATGGAGGAAATCATCCTGACAAAGAGGTTAGATCATGGATTCAGGATGTGATATATCATTTTAGCATAACAACAACAATTGCTGTGTGAGAGAGAAATTCGGAAGAACTGTTAGTGGGGCAAAGTTCTGCTTAGGACAAACTATTGTATGATCTAATTCCTCCTTAAAAAAAATGTGCGCTTTGTTGTTTCAAACAAAAGGTCAATCTCTACTTTGTCAACCTTGCTAAAAAATGTCAATGTTCGCTGAAGGTCATATTTCTGAAGCCCTTTCCAGATTCAAGCAGCTCACCACCATGGCTGTTTGTGTTTCTAATTAAAGAATACATCTGTCTATTAGTTGATTCACTACATCTGATTTCTCAGTCTCTAATAATAGCCTTTTGCTAGATAGAAAACATATTTGCCAATAATAAGATTTCGGCTGCAGTGAGAGAGTGTTAAAGTGCTACATAGAACATGTATGCATGTGAAACATGAACAATAAGCAGACAATCAAAATCTATTCACAGTGGACATGTGGTTTATGAAGAAAATGCAGAGATTAAGTGGATGGATTAAAAAAACCGAATGTGACAGCCTTTCAAGAAACAAATGACAACAGCAAATTGATTAGAGAAATTAGATAAAAACAGTCAAGATTTTATTAGAACATTCTGAAGAGAAATAAATTTGGAAATTTAGTGAGAACTGGCAAACTTGATTGGGAGTGCAAAGAGATAAATAAATACCTGTGTGGAATGGTTGAATATCCCATAGATTGGTTGAAACAAAGATACAGACCTGATCAGAGACCTAAAGAAGAAGGATTGACTTCATTGCACCAGTTTTTATCCCACACGACTCGGCCAGTCTCAGCAGAAATGACATGCCACTTGCCTAGAATATTGCACGAACTCCATAGCTCCTGCAATATTCTTAGAAATCTCTGGAAAAACTACTCTTGTAAACAAAAGTTTTTGTAGCCCTAAAGATTGTGCATACATAAGTTCAATGAACTGAAATAGTGTTTCTAAATATTATTTTAGTATAGCTTATAAATAAAGTTACAGACAAATAGATACACTTTTTAACTCTTTGTGTCTGCAGTTTCCTCAGTTTTACACAGTTAATTCAAGGGAGGCAAAAAAAGCAATTTTTTAAAAAGTGTCAACTACTCGTCAATATAAGATATATATATATATATATATATATATCTTATTATATACTACAATGTAATTGTAAGAAAACTGGACAGCCTATTAGAATAATAAGGTTAAAAAGTAGTATAAGTAAAACTATAAAGACTTCTCATAAGGGAAACAACTCCAATGCGCAGTGAACAGTGATTGGCGTTCAACAGAATTTTGCTGTGGCACAGTGTGCGGCAATTGACGTGGAAAGAGTTATGTTGATTGCTTTAACAAATGTTATATAGTGTTAGCTATGTAAGAAAACATAAACAAGTAACAAAAAACAGCTAAACATTAATGAAGGAAATAAGTAACAAAAAACAGCTAAACATTAATGAAGGAAATAAGTAACAAAAACAGTTAAACATTAATGAAGGAAATAAGTAACAAAAACAGCTAAACATTAATGAAGGAAATAAGTAACAAAAACAGCTAAACATTAATGAAGGAAATAAGTAACAAAAACAGCTAAACATTAATGAAGGAAATAAGTAACAAAAAACAGCTAAACATTAATGAAGGAAATAAGTAACAAAAACAGCTAAACATTAATGAAGGAAATAAGTAACAAAAACAGCTAAACATTAATGAAGGAAATAAGTAACAAAAACAGCTAAACATTAATGAAGGAAATAAGTAACAAAAACAGCTAAACATTAATGAAGGAAATAAGTAACAAAAAACAGCTAAACATTAATGAAGGAAATAAGTAACAAAAACAGCTGAACATTAATGAAGGAAATAATTAATCATATCTCAGGGACAATAGTGTTCTGTATTTGAACTAATATTTTTTCCAACAGCTGTGTTTGATTATTATGCAAAAATGAGGTGAAGATTATGCAAATATTTGTGAGATATAGACATTTTCATTTTCCTCATCTTTTTGGGTTTCATGTAACAAAAATTGTATTCTTCTCGAAATAAGTCCAATCCTTTCGAAAGCTAAACATGCGGAACTCTGTTGAACATTTCTTCACAACATTCGTTTTTTTTTTTAAAATAAATTAAACTGTAGTCATATATTTGAAACAAAATTTAACGAGTGACAGGATAGACATCTCAAAGTTTACAAAACCACACTGAAAAATGTGCATAGTTTTCTTTATTTCTGGTAAAAATAAGCTATGGTTATTATTAATTAAGAAACTGAAAATAAATTAAACAAATGTCTAGAAAAGGTAGTGGGATTCAGACAGAATCAATTAATACAGAGTTGCATAGTTCTCTGCAGTGTTTGATAGCTGTGTTCATCGAATTAGAATGTTAAAGATAATATAAAGTGAATTAGGATTCCAGTCCTGCGAAATGCAGTGTTAAACTCAAATCTCAAGTGAACTAAAAAGATTCTAGTGTTGATGAAGTCTTAAACTCAGTCTCAAGGACATTAAATTTCCAGTGCTGAGGAAAATAATGTTATACTTAATCTCAAGTGAACTAAAGATTCCTGTGTTGAGGAATACAGTATTAAACTCAATCTCAATTGAACTAGAAAGATTCAAGTGCTGATGAAAACAATGGTAAACTCAGTCTCAAGGAAATTAAGATTCTAGTGTTGAGGAAAACACTGTTAAACTCAAGTGAGCTAAAAAAAAAAAAAAAAAAAAAAAAGATTCCAGTATTGAGGTAAACTGTGTTAAACTCCATCTCAAGTGAATTAAGATTCCAGTACTGAGGAAAACAGTGTTGAGCTTAATCTCAAGTGAACTTAAAAGATTCCAGTGTTGAGGAAAACAGTGTTTAAAACAGATGACAGTACAATTAGGCTTGATATTATTCCTGTTGGTGAATACCTGCTTTCAAGATCAGACAAAAGAAAGAGACAAGTACAGAAACACAAAATAAATTAAATTCTCAGTAAGTCAAATGTTGTTATGCTTGGTGGAATTTGTGTTAGACTTATGTCAGTTGAAGTGTTGCATTTTGCATTGTATGTTGTGTACAATTCTCACACGCATCAGGTAGTGAGTGCAACAAAAGGAATTCACTGAATTGTGTAATGTTACAAATAAAATTGTTAAAGAAAGACATACTGTGTTGATAGATCTAGAACACGGTTTAATATGGTTAGAGGGATTGCAAGTCAAACTGTGAGGAAGTGAGTTGTATGAAAACAAAATGTCCAAGTGAATCAGTTATCACCTAGGTAACGGTCAAATGTGTAAGTTTGTACCAGAAGCAAAATGATAGTCAATAAAGGAGTCCCCACTAAAAAAGTAAAGAAGGATGTCTATTAGACAAAAGTACTGCGAAACATCAAGATACAACAAGACCTGATATTGAGGAAAGAGATATAAGATGTTGGTGAATTTGTCTACCTGGGGAGCAAGATCAGCCAATCAGGAGGTACAGAAGAGGACATTAATGCCAGGATTAGGAAAGCCTGACAAGTCTTTGTTATCCTGCACACAGTGTGGAAATCTACTGCCATCTCCACTAAAACAGAGCTCAGGATATTCAGCTCAAATGTGAAATCTGTGTTGCTGTATGCCTCGGAAACATGCAAGTCACCAGTTGAATACAAATAAGATTCAGACCTTTGTCAGCGTATGTCTTCAGTGTATTCGCAGACTGAGATGGTATGACAGAGTTCCAGACACAGACCTGTGAATAAGAACAGGACAAGAACCCAGGTTAAGAGGACAAAATGATGCTGGGTCGGGAAAACACAGTCAAGTGTCACTAGACAAGCACTTGAGTGGAACCCTCAAAGAAAACGGAAAAGGTGGCGCCCTAAGTCTTCTTGAGGAACTGAAGGGTGCTCGACTGTCCTGGGAGACCGTAAAGTAAACAGTTAGAGGCTGTGAAAAGTGGCTAACAACTGTTGAGGCCCTATGCTCCATGAGGAGCGGAGTGGAATAATCATGTCTTTATAAAAAAGATGTTTCTTATCAATACAGACTTTTGTCTACATAAATAATATCGCAGAGAATAGTTCAAATAGTACCAAGATTAATTAATATATACCACTGTTGTGTGCTATTATCACCACTAAATTGATCAGAATGCTGGATAATGATAAAGATATGTCCAAACTTTCCACCTCATGAAAGATAGTTGTATTGCTTATACAACTTGACGGCGAAAGATTTTACACATGTTCTGACCAAAAACTATCATAGACGCACAATTTAAAAACATGAAATATCAATTTTGAAATTTGACTTTTTTTTTTTTTAAAAATATGAGACAAAGTTATTTTCTGGTTTTTTTAAATCATGCTAGCATCTATTTAAAAAATAAATTTTTATGTAAAATATAATGAAATATATCATTTATACTCTCTGTCTGATTTGTACGTGATCTGGGCCTATGAGCGAATGTACGTTGTACCAGCTATGTGCCTACAAGTAGGCCAGAACATCCGATTTCTGCGATGCTTTTTATTTACTAGGTAGCTTCCCTAGGTCCTACATCATTTACCTCTTACTACACGTTTTGTATGTTGCAGTGGTACTGTTCTTTGCTTCCCTTGCGAGCCCCAGCACCACACGGGCGATAAATAAATTTTAAAAGTAAATAAACCCATTTTCATACCATGAGGTATGTTTGGGAATATGATGGTAAGCTTGTATTTTTTTTCGAATTTTATTTTGCTTATATTTAGTCACACTGTGGTAATACGGTAAATATCACGCTGACCACCTTTACTTCCTAGTGTTTCTCTGGTACCATATCAAACCTGGGTTAGCCTGAGAGCTTTTATAGTCCGAAACAATTCCACATGTAAATCCCATGTAAAGCTAGTAAGTATATATATATATATATATATATATCGCAAAGTGTTGCCGGGGCTTGCAAGGTAGCAAAGAATAGTAACACTGCGACCTACAAGGCATGTCATAAGAGGCGACTGAGGTAGCGGCCTAGGAAAAATAGCCTAATAAATAAAAAGTGTCGCAGAAATCAGATGTACTGGCCTACTTGTAGGCACATAACTGACACAATGTACAATCACTCTTAGGCTCAGATCACATACAAATCACAGAGCGGTTTAATAAGCGGTTGGTATGGAGCGTTCAAAGAAGAAGATATATATACACATATCAAAATAGATGCTTGAGAAAAGTCAACAAACATTACCGAAGATGATAGAATGAGAAGCAACAAGACCATTAGACCAAAATGTTGGAGAGTCATAGACATTAGACCATATGTTGGAGAAGCACAGACATCAGACCATATGTTGGATCCACATCTCTCATACAATATGTAGAGAAACAGAAAATATAAAAAGTTTTTATCATTGTGTAAGAATGAAGCAAAGTCTACTACCACCACTTTGTGCCTGCAACAATAGAAGATTTGGTCTGACAAGAGGGTCAAAAGACGGATGTGTTGACATCATCAACGAACTGCTATGACTCACCCCAACTATTGTGATACACTTGAACTAGTTGTTGTTGTTGCTTGCGTTTGTCCTTATCAACCAGGTTACCACTCATTGTGATCTGTGTGGTTTGCAGAGAATATGAGTACATTATGCCCTTGTTATACCCCTACAGCATGTAGGACAAGCACATCCAAATTTTGCTGAATACTCGCCTGTGTGGTGCAGGGGCTCACAAGGGGAGCAAAGAATAGTACCACTGCAACCTGCAATGCATGACGTAAGAGGCGACTAATGTAGGCCCTAGGGATGCTACCCTAGTAAATAAAAAGGAGCGCAGAAATGTGCGGATGTGCTGGCCAACTTGTAATCGCATAACTGGCACAACGTACAATCACTCTTAGGCTCAGATCACATACAAATCACACAGAATGTGTCCCTGGGTTAACCATTATGTGTGATTTGTATATGATCTGAGCCTAAGTGCGATTGTACGTTGTGCCAGTTATGCGCCTACAAGTGGTCGATATGGAGCGGTCGAAGAAAAAGAAGCTGAAAAGTTTATGCATATTATCCAACATAACATCAATTTGTACAGACGGGTAACTAAGATTCTACAAACAGTAAAACCCAACTTTAAAATACCATATCTGGAGATCAGGAAGAGAGGCGAGCGCCTAACCTTTACACCATAGAGACCCCCAAAAAAGATCCCCATCTCCAGAAATCCCTGATCTCAGTGTAGGTGAGATTGAGTTCCTAGTCTTTTTGGAAACAAGACGATAAAACGTAGGTCTAGTGTTCAAGGTGAGCAAGTAACATTGCAGTTCAAAATCGAGAAGAGTAGACTGGAAAGTCGCTGCCTAGACAAATTTGATTAGAAAGATTTTAAAAGAAAATTCCTATAAAATATTTTTACCATCTTCTAAATTGCACCAGGGACTCTCGCCGGTGCTATGGAGTTTGTGCTCTGCTGCAGAGATCTTCCTATGTAAGAAAGAGATCGGAGCATTCATGGTTACTCACTGAAATGCAATAGTGATGGTCCTGTCAATCAAACCATATCTAGAGTTATATTGTAACATAGTATCAGATCTGATTGGTCATAGTCATGCCGTCAGAGCTGACTCATGTCAACTTGACCAATCAATGTGAACTTAAATTTCCCTCAGAACTTCATGGCAAAAGTTGCTAGAGAGGAAGAGATGGATACATTTTATTTGTTTGTTATATAGGGATTTAGCCGAGACACGCCACTATCAACTTAAGTACAAGCCTTTTGTTGGTTATTAAGAGCGTGTAGGCCAACAAACATGAAAAATAAGAATTCACTCTTTTTGGAGAATCCAAGATATTTATTGTTAATAAATTTGAGAGCATGAATTGAGTACTTAATGTATGAAGTTGGAAAATGACTAAAGATATAGAAAGCAAGTTGTATGCGTTTGAAAATGGATGTCTGCGAAAAATAATGAACATAAAATGGAACGAATTCAGGAGAAGTGATGAAATCAGAGAAATTTCTGGTCAACCACTAGTAACAACTGTTATAAGAAGGAGAAGATGGAGATAATATTGGACACACCTTGAGAAGAAATAATCAAAGCAGACATTGAAGTAGGATGCAGAGGGTTCAAGAAAGAGAGGACGACCTAAGGAGACCCTGAAATGAACTTTGCTGAGAGGCAAGAAACATTGGTCTCAGTTACATGGAGGAGATTGAGCGAGTTGCCCATGATAGAGCTGTATGGAGAAATTGCTTGCAGGCCCTATGTAATGTACAACAGTGTGAGGGGAATTATTATGAATGTCTGTGTGAAATACAAACCAGATCTTATACTTATTGTTGTGTAAACAGTTTCATTTAGGACATGTCCTTGGTCTGTGTTTCCTAAAACAGTGCTAGCAGCATATATATATAGATTTGCAAAGTTTGTTGTGAGAACAATGTTGCATGTCTGTTTTATCTGATGTGTGCACAATATTATTCAGTGTTTTGTTATGAATGTAAGCATGCTGTTGTTGCATGTTGTTATTGAGTTTAGTGTGTGATTGTTAGGTTTTTATGTGCATGTCTGGACTATGTGCATGATGTTTGTTGTATCTAATATGGATGCAGTTATTCAATGCTTATTAAACAAATATTGATAAATGCTGTAATTTATGCATGTCAATGTAATGTAATATCAAGAGATGAATATTTGGTAGCCAGCAAGTGGCAGATGGATAGGACATACATTGAGAAGACCGACCGGAAGCATTGCAAGATAGGCAATGTTTTGGAACCCACAAGGAAAGAGGAGTAGGGTAAGGCCTAGACAGACCTGGAGAAGAGAGTTGGAGGCTGATATTAAAAGGATAGGTAAAACATGGAAAGAATTGGAAGGGATGGCAAGAGAGAGAAAGAGCTGGAAGATGTTTGTTGAAGACCTGTGCTCCGTTGGAAGTTGAAAGGGGAAGAAGAAGTGGCAGATCAGACACTAACAGCAGAATAGGGCAAGCCAAAGCAGCGTTCCAGAAAAATAAGAAGCATTATATGCAACAAGTCGCCAGGTCCCACAAGGGCAGCAAAGAATAATAACACTGTGACCTACAAGGCATGTCGTAAGAGATGACTGATGTAGGATTTAGGTAAGCTACCCTAGTAAATAAAAAAACATCGCAGAAATGGGATGTGCTGGTCTACTTGTAGGTGCATAAATGGCACAACGTACAATCGCTCTTAGGTTCAGATCACATACAAATCGCAAAGAGTGGTTAACAAGTGGTCGATATGGAGCGTTCGAAGAAGAAGAGCCAGCAAGCGATTTATTCTCAATTGTTTGTGACAACTGTAGAATATCAAGTATGAATTGTTCATTTATATATTTTCTTTGTTTTTACAAACAATAATTAATGTACTTACTATAAGAACTGTTTTTTTGACAATGTCTGTAATGAAAAATACATGGCAAGAATAAAGATTATAATGGTAATAAATATATTATAATATGCTCTGATGAAATCTGATGCTTCTTGTTGGTTGTGAATCTTACTAATGCACAATACTGGTTTAGGAAATGTTAGAAGCATGTACACCTATGCTACATTGCTATGCTTTATTACTGAAAGTATGTACATTTATAATAACCAGCTATGCTATATCACTGATTGATTGATTGATTGATTGATAGGACCATCATCATTGCACTTAAGTGAGTAACCATGTGTGCTCTGATCTCTTTCTTACACAGGTAGATCTCAGCTGCGGTGCACTCATACCACATCCTGCTGTACTGTACATCCACTCATACCACATCCTGCTGTACTGTACATCAACTCATACCACATCGTACTGTACTGTACATACACACATACAGCAATTGACTATTTTGTACATTGCTAAACAAGAACTGTGTTTATGACACAATAATGTCTATAGTTAACGTAATCTCATAGAGTAGTTCAACAGCAGCTGTAACGGTCTCAACCTCCATTCTCATACTGAAAGTATTCCCTTGCATGCTCGATTCCTCTGGAGAACAACCCTACCAGAAGCGTAAGACCTGGGGGCAGAGTCTTCTTGGGGGAACTGAAGCATGCTGGACTATCCTGGTAAGCCATAAATAAAACAACAAGAGACCGAGAAGAGTGGCGAACAACTGTTGAGACCCTATGCTCCACGAGAAGCGGTGAGGTGTAAGTAAGAAAATTCAAGTAAATTTGCTTATAAATATTGAGTTGTCTATTCATAAAGAGCCCACGGTTTAGAGAGAGGAGAGTATATATATATATATATATATATATATATATATATATATATATATATATATATATATATATATATATATATATATATCATACATATACGCTAGACTTAGGTACTAAATGAGGAGCTTTTGAAAGGAACAGACTGTGCATCCTTGGAGACCATCATTACAAGACGAAGATGGAGGTGGTTTTGGACATGTATGCCAGTGGTGTCATTGGTTAGGACAGCTCTCAGTTGAACAGCGGATGGGAAGAGACGGTCATGACGTCCAAAGGAAACATGGAGAAGTACTGTGAAGAGAGAGTTGAAGGAGCGGGGCCCGACGTGGGAGACGGTTGGTAGAAAGGCAGCAGAACGGCAACAGTGAAAGTCTCTTGTGGAAGCCTTATGTGGCAATCGGGACACGAAGAGGATATAGAGAGATAGACTTAAGTACTGAGAACGTTGCCGGTAAATGAATTATAAACAAAATTATATTTGTTTTAAAAAAGAACTACTATGTGACAGATGTACAATATACACATTTGGTTAAATTGTGCAAGATAATCATTTTGGTAAAATATGTTGGTTACATTCTTGACAGAAGAACAAGATCACAGAGAAGCTAACAATTTAATATAAAGTGTACATAACAAGCACATGTTGCAGCCAATATATTATTTATTTCATATTGAATATGCACATTTAAAGCTGAAGGCCATGTATTGATTAGACAAGCTAGAAACATTATGAGGTCTAGCGTATCTGAGAGCATATATTGATTAAGTGAGGGTAAGACATTAAGAGGTCTACACTTATGTATTATTTCAGCTTGGTTGAGCATTGATAATGTTGATTGAAGAATACAATGGGAAGTAGTGGTGTTGCCGTCAGTGTAAACTAGTGTTATACTTTTGAAGTTCGTGTAAGCTGGACGGATTAATTGTTGGTGTAAGTTGCTAGTTGTAACAGATAGTGCAAGTTGTAATAGTTTAATGCTGATGTAAGTGCAAGTTGTAATAGTTTAATGCTGATGTAAAGGCAAGCTGTAATAGATTAATGATGATGTAAGGGCAAGCTGTAATAGATTAATGATGATGTAAGTGCAAGTTGTAATAGTTTAATGCTGATGTAAAGGCAAGCTGTAATAGATTAATGCTGATGTAAGTTCAAGTTGTAATAGATTAATGATAGTGTAAAGGCAAGCTGTAATAGATTAGTGATGATGTAAGGGCAAGCTGTAATAGATTAATGATGATGTAAGGGCAAGCTGTAATAGATTAATGATGATGTAAGGGCAAGCTGTAATAGATTAATGATGATGTAAAGGCAAGCTGTAATAGATTAATGATGATGTAAGGGCAAGCTGTAATAGATTAATGATGATGTAAGGGCAAGCTGTAATAGATTAATGATGATGTAAGGGCAAGCTGTAATAGATTAATGATGATGTAAAGGCAAGCTGTAATAGATTAATGATGTGAAGGGCAAGCTGTAATAGATTAATGATGATGTAAAGGCAAGCTGTAATAGATTAATGATGGTGTAAAGGCAAGCTGTAATAGATTAATGATGATGTAAGGGCAAGCTGTAATAGATTAATGATGATGTAAAGGCAAGCTGTAATAGATTAATGATGATGTAAGGGCAAGCTGTAATAGATTAATGATGATGTAAAGGCAAGCTGTAATAGATTAATGGTGGTTAAGGCAAGCTGTAATAGATTAATGATGATGTAAAGGCAAGCTGTAATAGATTAATGATGATGTAAAGGCAAGCTGTAATAGATTAATGATGATGTAAAGGCAAGCTGTAATAGATTAATGGTGGTTAAGGGCAAGCTGTAATAGATTAATGATGATGTAAAGGCAAGCTGTAATAGATTAATGGTGGTTAAGGGCAAGCTGTAATAGATTAATGGTGGTTAAGGGCAAGCTGTAATAGATTAATGATGATGTAAAGGCAAGCTGTAATAGATTAATGATGGTGTAAAGGCAAGCTGTAATAGATTAATGATGATGTAAAGGCAAGCTGTAATAGATTAATGGTGGTATAAATAGTAGTAGAGTTTCCAACTCATGTCATTTTTGCAGTCAGTAATGTATGCCTGTTTCGATTCTTCATAAAAAGAGCAGCGATAGCATATTTCTCATACTTCGTCGGTGCTTGAGTGCTTGGTGTTAGTATCAAATACCACAGCGTGGATGGGACTCTTTCCGACGATAGTGGCTTTCAGGTCGACGCAGTCTCAATAAAGTATCAGTCAGAAACTGGGTAATAAAGGCGGACGGCTTTGATGTTGACACATCACGTGATGTGTGCAGTTGATCAAAAACAAATATGAGCCTAACGGTAGCGAGACAAATGAACACAAGACGATTGAACACAAGACAACTGAGCACACGACAATTGAACACAGATAATTGAGCACATAGATAACTGAACACATAGATAACTGAATACATAGGCAAACTGAACACATAGACAACTGAACACAAAGACAACTGTACACAAAGACTACTGTACACAAAGACTACTGAACGCATAGATAACTGAACGCATAGATAACTGAACACATAGACAACTGAACACATAGATAACTGAACGCATAGATAACTGAACACATAGATAACTGAACACAGATAACTGAACACATAGATAACTGAACACATAGACAACTGAACACATAGATAACTGAACACATAGACAACTGAACGTAGATTTGCTGTTTGGTTAAAACGTTGACCCTATGTCTGATTTCATATACATTTCAACTTTGTACTATTTGGTTGAAGACCACGGAGAAGATGGATTCAGGATGTATCTGATGGTTTGAACATGACGGCTGCTTAGGCAGGACATCTGACGTATGAGAGAGAGAAATTCCTGACGGTTGTTGAGGTGGCAAAGTTCTGCTCAGTACAAGCTATTTGATAATGATGATGATGACTATTTCTTATGTCATCTGTGATAGTGTTCGTCAACATTAGTAGCAGTAAAACCTTTAACCTCTGTGATAGTGTTCGTCAACATTAGTAGCAGTAAAACCTTTAACCTCTATCCTGGTCAACAATTGTTACTTTCGTTAGAGGCAGCACTATCTCTGCTGTTATAGTTTTGCTTGAGTGACTTCCTTTGTATTGACATTTACACACTTACATTCAGGGTCGTTCGGTATATTTTTCAGTATGATGCAAGTCTTCGAAAAGCCGCTCCTTAAATATTTTTTCTTTAAAATAACCTTTAATTGTAATTTTGATTTTGCTGCTTATGCCGTCCTCATTACGGTGCCGCCTGATGCGGCCGCCTCTCTGTATCGTAGCACCTCATGGCCCTGCTTACATTCTTGACCTAGCTCTACAAGTAATTGTCTAAATAATACGTATTCAAATTGTAGATGGATACGGGAAGAATAACAGTCTAAATAAAATATGGAACTGCAAGTTATATAGTATTAAAACTAAATTACGAATTTTCAATTCAAATTTTGTATCAATCCTAACATATGCCAGCGAGAGTTGGAAAATGAGTAAAGATTTGGAAAGCAAATTGAATGCATTTGAAAATGTTAACAAGTGATCGATATGGAGCGTTCGAAGAAGTGTGACGATTATTTTGTTTCGCTTTTTATTGATGGTCTCCACCGATGCACAGTTTGTTTTAAAAGCTTTTCATTTTTTCTATCGTATTTGCCCAAACATTTTGCAGCAATCTTCTTTTTGACAATATATTTTGTAATGTCTTCAACTTGTATATAATGATGTGGGTAATTTGTCTGAATGTACTACTGTATAATAACACTACCAGAACATTGAAGTTTACATATTTATAGTTTTGATTTAAGCCTTTAGCTTTTGAGATTTTGTTGAGCATAGCGAAAGTTTGACTTTCTTACTTGATTCTTCTAACGAAGTTATTTTTTGAATCATCGTCATGCGGTACTTTTGTTTATCAGGTAAACACAATCTTGAACTTTCTCTGTGATTTCATTTTATAACATAACCGGGTTTTCTTATTTTAAATTATTTTTGTTTTTACGATATTAACTTTAAGTTATATTGTTTGAGCTGTTTTGGGAAGTGCATCTATTTTCGTTTGAGCACTTTCGTTTCGGCTGGACAAAGGACTAATATCATCTGCATAACCCAAATCTCCCAGCACTTAGATGAGTGTCCATCGAATACCTCTGCTGTTGCCTCCTAAGATTTCTCTTAGCAGCCTGTATGTGACAAGAAGTAGTCTGAATGACCTTGCTCCCTTCATCCGATACAACAAATATATCTTCTACTTTTGTTTCCGTAACACATCTTCTATATGAATGGGTTGTCAGCCCCTTGTCCCAATCCCAACCTCGAGAGCCACGAGCTCACATTTTGCCGACCCTCTATCCTTCAGCCTTGACATGGGTGTCCCTACCAGGAGCAAAGCTCATGCCAGCATAGCTTTCCTGAAGTACACGAGCTCCCAACCACTAAACGGTAGTGATCTCAAGGAGTCACGAATACTGGCTACAAAACAAATTGTGGTCATGTAACTAGTAGTGGCAAAATAACGAATACTTTATTCTCTATCAAACTATGTGCTTCTGAATCGACATACTAACGAATATTTCCGAATAGACACACTAACGAGTATTTCCAAAAATACATAGTAACGAGTATTCCCGAATAGAATATAATAATAAAGCCCATAACCCGTTAGAGTCGTAGTGGCGTCAATGTGAAGACATCAGCACAAAAAGCACGCCATGAGTCTCTGTCTTCAACTCCCCGAGCGAGTGTGGAGAAACTCTGTCCTGACCAGCTCTTGATGTTGTCAAACCAGGATTTCTCCGCCCTCCTTTCCTTCTTCCACCCTCAACTGTTCCCTGTAGGACAATCTTGGAGAGTGAGTCATGTCTCATCACATGTCCGAACATGCACGCAAGTTTACACATTTTCACAATTGTCAATGAGTAGCGAGAAATCATTATAATTTTCACATCACAACTATATATTATTTATCTAGCAAGCAGTACTAGACAATACAAACCACGAACTTCGAGCAGAAAATTAATGTTTGCAAAGTTATCATATTAAAAAAAAAGATAAAATGAAGTCTAGCGTGACTGAAGAGCTCTTGACTTCTTTATGTACAAACTGTCTAGAAAATACCATTGATTGAAAGCTCTCATAAAACTACACTACACGTGAATATGTCGACAGGAAAGTAGAAATACACTAGAATTATTTGTATTGTATTCAATGCAATTCCTGTAGTCTGTATTCTTCAATCCTGTACCGTCTCCGCATTGAATGTTGGCTGTAATTGCTCTCCAACAAGTCACGTACCGTTTCTAAATCAAATGTTGGCTGTAATTGCTGTCCAACAAGTCATGTATCGTCTCTAAATCAAATGTTGGCTGTAATTGCTCTCCAACAAGTCATGTATCGTCTCCACATCAAATGTTGGCTGTAATTGCTCTCCAACAAGTCATGTACCGTCTCCACATCAAATTTTGGCTGTAATTGCTCTCCAACAAGTCATGTACCGTCTCCACATCAAATTTTGGCTGTAATTGCTTCAACAAGTCATGTACCGTCTCCACATCAAATTTTGGCTGTAATTGCTGTCCAACAAGTCATGTACCGTCTCCACATCAAATTTTGGCTGTAATTGCTGTCCAACAAGTTATGTGCTCTCACCACATCGAAGAATAGATGTTATCTTTCTCCAACAAGTCATGTCCCTTACCTTGATGGCACAATGTCAAACTAGTGTAGTTTACTTCCCGATGTTCCTCTTCCTATTGTACTCCTGTCTTTCTCTTACTTTCCCATCTTCCACTTTTCCATCCTATATGGTTTTCATTATAATGACATGTCTCTTAATTGTACCATCCTATCTTAATATTTTGTCTGTTTGTTTCCTTTCGTTCGTTCGTTCGTTCGTTCTTATCATCTAAGCTAACCACATTTTGTGATCTGTGTGGTTTGCGCCGAGAACGTAAGTATGTTGCGACGCGTTAGACCCCTGTGACATGTAGAACAGGCACACTCCAATTTCAGTTAAAATGCATGCATACTATTCGGTAGGACACACATTTTAGAGACACGTAACGTTAAGATATTACAGCCATAAAACCCTCTAATTTAACTCCTTCGCACTTCTGAACTGATGTACTGGCTCGCGGACAATTTTAAGATGATGCAAAGTCAATATACTGGCTAGTTCAGGATCGTCATCATCAAGGTGCGTATCCTTTATAGGACGTTGCTCTCTTTGCAGCACATCTCTCTCTCGTCTTCACCGCCCAGACCGATATACCAGATTTCCCCATAAATTCAATTCATGTGAAAATCTGATTCATGCAGCCTTAGCATTGGTGTGTTTTACGTCACATTTTCAGCACCATTTGGAGTTCTGATGCTTCGGCGATGTGTCTGGTTTCAGCCAGCGTTTACTCGGTTCGCTCTCCATTCTGTAGACATCTAGTGTTTTTTACGGTGTGGGGTAGCTAGTCCGCACGCCCAATCTTCTTAGTCGCCTCTTACGACATGCGTGGCAGGTAACAGTGTTTCTATTCTTTACACCTCAATTTGGGCCCCGGTAACCACTCGGGCGAGCAGCGCATCTGAAATTCACTGTCTCTTGCTAGTTCCCCTTCGTCGATGGTCATATTCATGGTTTCTTTAATATCTTGTAACCATCTTTCTCTTGGTCTGCCTCTGCGTCCTGGGACCTTGCCCTCTAATATTGTTCTCTCCAGGCCAGGCCATCATGACGCTTGATGGGACCAAAGTATGTAATTTTTCTGTATAGTATGTTGTTTATCAGCCAATTCTCTTTAACATTTAGTTACTTTCAGGACATCAGTGTTCTTTCTTTTTCTGTCCATGGCATTCGTAGGATCTTTTTGTAGCATTTAGTTTCGAAGGACTGGATTTTCGTTCTTGTTTTGTGTGTGTAATGGTCCATAAAGTTCAGGATATTTTGTAATATAAATGCTTCCAGATGAAAAAGGAAATTATGAAGTGAAAAGACTAAAATACCACATCTGGTATTATACTGTAGCATGGTATCAGACCTGTTTGGTTTTGGGGAGACCATCAGAACGACTCATGCCAATGTATTCTTATAAGTGATTCAATATTTTATTAACTGTCTTTTCTGTGTTCTACATCATCACTATCTTCTTATTATTATTTTGTCAATACACTGCTACCGGCTTGTTGCTCAGTGTCGTGGTTTTCTGTTTTTATCTTGCGCTGTTCTGGTGGCTTGGCTGATTGTTATTTTTGCAGGCAACTATAAAACTCATACGGCTAGCGGACTCAGGTAATAATTCTAGGAAATAAGACCCCAAGCGTCGTGTGACCTCGCTTTCTAGTTTTGTTGTATCTAGACGAATTCGTTTTAAAATCAACACATGGTAAATGAAGGCTATATTATGTAACAAGTTAAGTTTAACAATAAGGAATATCAGTATTATTAACATTTGTCATCAATAAATAACTATAGACTCAGAGAAATCAGTAAAATTGCAACAACAAAAAACAAAGCTTGCAGTGTTCTATCAAACATATACAAAATCCGGCCCCCAACACAAACTAGGTCAGGGTTTCCCCGGTCAGCTATGCGGCCCAATATTAGAGTTGGCTGTAGATGGGCTAACTACCCATACATTTAATACTGTAGTTCTCGAATAACATGTGTTTGCCGCTAGAAGATTTATTCATCTTTAATAAACACAACAAAAGTAACCGTTAACCTCAACACCACCTCACAACTTAAGCCATTTCTCCAAAAACCTCCTACATCGTTACATCTGGTTTGATGTCACTGTGTTTAAAAAAAATCCGAAATCAATTTTTCTCTAGCAAAAAAAAAAGGAGAAGAATTTTCCAAAAGCAGGAAATTTGAAAATCAATAATACAGTATATTTCCATATTTTTTTTCTTTCTAAAAATTCTTCTGTGTACTGCAACCTTCTAGCTACATTTGGGCAAACATCTGTAGATCACGATATTTTTCCAGAGGTCCATGATATCAGTGTAGGTGAGATCGAGTTCCTAGTCCTATCGGAGACGAACGATAAAACATAGATACTATATTCAATTTGAGCACGTAAAAGAACCCTTGACAGTTTAAAATTGAGAAGAGCATGTCAGAAAGCCATTTCTGTGTACAAATTTATTAGAAATATTTAACAATAAATTCCCGCAAAATATTTTCACCATCTTCTTAATTACATTGGGATCCTCGCCGCTGCTACGGAGTTCGTGCACTTCTGCTGAAATCTTCCTGTGTAAGACGGAGATCAGAGCACACATGGCTACTCGCCGAAGCGAAATGATGATGGTCCTATCAATCAATCAATCTGAAACTACTGATGGGTACTTGAAATAACTATTCCGAGTTCAGCATCGAATCTCCCTGTGTCATGCTGACGGGAATTGTGGTTTGTGGGACGTGACCAGATGCAACAGAAGGCATTGAAGTCATAGTTTATCGGCGTTTCTCCCAGAGCGGGTTAAGTTCTTTGCATGTACCTCTGCGCGATTGCGAACGTTTCATAGTCGAATTGTTTGGGAATGCAGATCGAAGTGGGTGGTAAACTTCATCTAATGCTAAATACTTGCAAGTTCCGATAGCGGACAAGTGTCGTTAAAGAAAGTTGAAAAGAACTTTGAATAGAGAGTTCAAGATCAAAAGTCTTGTTCTTGTTCCTAGTAAAACTGCTTTGTTTGGTTTTACGTGCTTGGTTTTGTACCCAACGTTGCTGTTTTTCTGAAGAGACAGAATGGAAGATCCAAATTGTCTGGTGGCGACAAACACGATACAAGTACCAAAACGGTTGAAAATGTTCCTTTTGGGTGACCAATTCACTCTTTGAGATGAATAGAAACGAGTTCTAAACGAAGCTTAGACGACGTCCGAAACGTCCACAGTATGTAATTGCTCCTTGGCTCAGATCAAGTAAAGACCGCAATGGTCCGAAAATTGATCTCTCAAGTGAATACAACTCCTCCGTTTGTTCAAACAGGTGTTGCAAAGCACACCTTCTGGCGTAAATCACACATGGATCATAGAGAGCTTTCATCGAGTGTTTGTTCTAGAGCGCTCCCAAAAGAAGCTCTAAAATCCCATGCAGATTGCTAAGTGTGGTCAAGAAATGGTATTTCTAGAGTGTCTACTGCGCTAGAACCGATGGGGTACTGTTGTGACAACCAAGAGATTCTATTTGAGTAGTAGTTTACAAAACTCTATGCATAATACTACACACCTGTAGCTGTTGGAATCTTCTTGGTCTGTAGAAAGCACGGGTACTCTTCCCTGCTTTTAGTAGGAAAAGGAGTAAAAACTCATAATTCCGTGCGATTTAGAAAAAAAAAAACTATTGACAGCGCACGAAGCACATTCTAACCTGAATGATACCTCTGTAATGTTAGCCACAACCTCTCTGTAATGTTAGCCACAACCTCTGTAATGTTAGCCACAACCTCTGTAATGTTAGCCACAACCTCTGTAATGTTAGCCACAACCTCTGTAATGTTAGCCGCAAATCCTCTTCTTTATGGAGCCTATTTGGCTAAGTGGTTAAGCCCTTGTCTTGCGAGTCGAAGGTCGTGAGTTCGAATCCGGACCGCACCGTTCTGTTCACGAGTGCATTTTTTCCAAAGACTCCTATGATTGTTGCAGGAGCTGCAGAGTTCCGTGCTTTGTGCAATACTCTCGGCAGATGGCGTGCCATTTCTGCGGAGAGGGATCGAGCCATATGGGATAGATACGTTGCAATGAAGTCAATCCTTTGGCTTCAAACCCTCTTCTTTAATGATCCAGCTGTATTTGGGCTCTTTCTCTTCAGCACAGTGCCATGACAAACAGCAAGGTCTGTGAGTTTTCTACTCACCATAGACAGGAGCCGGAGCTAGACTACTCTAGCACTAGGAGAAGATGGACGCTCTCTGTGATTATCAATAATACAGCATAAAACGAAGTGCACACTGTGCTGATTCTCCGCCGCCAAGACTGCCTGCTCGCCATGTTGAGCTTGGACACTGTAAGGGGTTTTTAAGCTGAAAGATTGACTTCTTTGCACCAGATTTTACCCCAAATGGCTCGGTCCCTCTCCGCAGAAAAGGCACGTTATCTGCTCAGAGTATTACACAAAGCATGAACTCCGCAACTCCGAAAACAATTCTAGGGGAATCTACAAAAAATGCACTCGTGAACAAAACGTCGCGGTCCTGATTGGAACCCACGAGATTCGACTCGCAAGGCAATGGCTTTACTACTTGGCCCAGAGACCCCCACAGAGAGGGCAAAAGCGCCCGTGTGGTGCCGGGGCCCGAAAGGGAAGCAAAGAATAGTACCACTGCGACCTACAAGGCATGCCATAGAGGTGACTGAGGTAGACGACTAGGAACCTATCCTAGTAAATAAAAGCGTCGCAGAAATCGAATGTGCTGGCCTACTTGTAGACGCATAACTGGCACAACGTACAATCGCTCTTAGGCTAAGATCACATACATATCACGCAGGGTGGTTAACAAGTGGTTGATATGGAGCGTTCGAAGAAGAAGTTAGAAAAAAGAATCAAAATGTTCTAAGTGTAAGACGTCAGAAAACTGCAAACATAAAATGTATGAAATGCGTGTAACACATTCTGACAACCGGTAAAATCGAGGGTAGACGAGACAGAGGAAGACATAGAGAGAAAATATGGATGGCCTGACTTCATCGCACGGTAGAGCGTCAACATCTCAGTTGATATCAAACACCAACGACAGAGATTTGTGGAGATCCATGATCGATACGCCAGACGGCAAGGCACCTGATGATGAAATGTGTAGTCCTCTAAATAAAAAGGTACGACACAGCCAAAGACTGTTCTAGAAAGAAATGTTGAATAAGGACCGGCAAGATAAAGTTGTGGCCTACCTGTATGGATAACATCCAAGAATATCTAAATAGTAACGTGTCTCAGGAAATGTTAAAAGAAATTATGATACGAATTGGCAAAGCAACATCAGCTTTTAAAAGTCTAAATAAAATATGGAACTGCAAGTTATATAGTATTAAAACTAAATTACGAATTTTCAATTCAAATATTGTAATCAATCCTAACATATGCCAGCGAGAGTTGGAAAATTACTAGAGATATAAAAGCAAGTTGAATGCATTTGAAAATAGATGTCTGCGAAAAATAATGAATATAAAATGGAACGAATTCAGGAGAAGTGATGAAATCAGAGACATGTCTGGTCAACCAGTAATGACAACTGTTATAAGAAAGAGAAGATGGAGATATGTTGGACACACCTTGGGAGAAATGATCAACGAATATCAAAGCAGGCATTGAAGTGGGATGCAAAGGGTTCAAGAAAGAGAGGTCGACCTAAGGAGACCCTGAAACGAATTTTGTTGAGAGAGGCAGGAAATATCGGTCTCAGTTCCATGGAGGAGATTGAGCGAGTTGCCCAGGATAGAGCGGCATGAAGAAATTGCTTGCAGGCCCTATGTAACGTATAACGGTACGAGAGGAATTATTATTATTATAACGTATCTGAGTATGTTATCGATGCAAGATATAGATGTATAATAGATAATTATAGTTGATAAGAGATATATAATTGTAGCAGTACCATATTACTGAATAGGTAAGTCTGAAGTATTTATAGTACCGGATTACCGAATAAGTAAGTCTGGAGTATGTAACAGTACCAGATTATCGAATAAGTAAGTCTGGAGTATGTAACAGTACCAGATTACCGAATAAGTAAGATCTGAGTATGTAACAGTACCAGATTAATAAAGAATATAGTAGAAGTACAGTTACGAATAAGTAGTCGTAGGCAGTAACTGATGACTGCATAAGTAAGTCTGGAGTATGTAGCAGTAATAGATTACTAACAATACTCTGGCGTATGTAGCAGTAATGGACCACTGAATCTATGAATCTGGAGTGTACATAATATTATAAAAGTTATAGGGATTACTCGTTCAGTGAATTCCATGTTCGGAAGCAGGTGTGTAAGGAAGTATAATTTTCTCACTTTCACTCTTATATTATAAACACATGGAAAGTATCAAATGTGGTTCACGAGATATTACTGTTACTCAGAGAATATCTGGACGGTTTGTGAACTGTAAGTTAGAAACATAATTTATGACAAGTTGAGCCACACCATGTTTTTGAGTGTTGTGTCCTGTAGCTGCTGTTAAGTTTGTGAGTATTGATAATCAATTAATATTGTTCACTTTCTTCAAGATTTCACTAATTATTTCACTTATTCGGACTTATTCTTGATTATATTGTGACTTATTCTTGATTATATTGTGACTTATTCTTGATTATATTTTGACTTATTCTTGATTATATTTGACTTATTCTTGATTATATTTTGACTTATTCTTGATTATATTTTGACTTATTCTTGATTATATTTTGACTTATTCTTGATTATATTTGACTTATTCTTGATTATATTTTGACTGAGTCAAATACCTCAGCAGAACAGACCAGGGTCATTATATTTCGCCTACGTACCGGACACTGCAAACTTAGCATATACTTACATACACATATATACACATACATATACATATATATATATTCCTCGCGTACTGTTATACGTTACATAGGGCCTGCAAGAAATGTATCCATTCCGCTCTGTTCTGGGCAACTCATTCAACCTCTTCCATGGAATTGAGTCAAATATATTTCTTGCTTCTTTCATCAACGTTGGTTTTAGGTTTCCTAGATCTTCCTCTCTTTCTTGAACACTTTTCAATGCCTGTTTTGGTATTCTTTTTTAATTTCTTCTCAAGGTGTGTCCAAAATATTTCCATCTTCTCCTTCGTATAATAATTTTTACTAGTGGTTGACCAGACATTTCTTCGATATAATTTCTCCTCCTGAATATGTCCCATTTTATGTTCATTATATTTCGCAGACATCTATTTTCAAATGCATTCCACTTCAGTGTTGCCAATTTAGCACTTTTAGTGCTAGATCTAGCACTATTTTTGTGATCTAGCACTACAAATTTAGATCTAGCACCTAGCACCAAATCTAGCACTGAAAAAAATTAGTTAGCACTTTTAGCACTTCTTTGTGGTATATGAACCAGAAAATCTCGACCAAAAAAGACGAACAAGCACAGAAAATGTATTAACAACGAGATCGGTAGATGAATTTCTCAGTGTGAGAACAACTTCTGAGAGGTGACGGGACCTAGGGAAAATAGAATAGGAATAAAAATAGTTTATAGTAGTTTATAATAGTTAAAGTAATCAAACAATAGCTAGAATAGAAGCACTGGTCTTAGTCTATGTCCAGCATCCGAAGACGTGAGAATGCCAGAACGCAAAACACCAAATACCCTTTCCAGGTCCTACACGAGTGACCCACAGTCCACCTAGAGAACAGGCACACCTAGGCAGTAGACCTCCACAGACACCCCAGCACCCGACATGAGAAAGCCAGTCAGCCAAGATCACACATACCAAATGTCCTTATTAGGACAAACACTGAACAAGACCCACTGTCCTTTTTAGGACAAACACTGAACAAGACCCAATGTCCTTTTTAGGACACACACTGAACAAGACCCAATGTCCTTTTTAGGACACACACTGAACAAGACCCAATGCCCATTTTAGGACACACATTAAACAAGACCCAATGTCCTTATTAGGACACACACTGAACAAGACCCAATGTCCTTTTAGGACAAACACTGAACAAGACCCAATGTCCTTATTAGGATAAGCACAGTCCATACCAGGACAAGTCCCAGGCCACATGGCCACACCAAGAAAAAGGCCAATACGCTCTGATATAACCAAAGACTAGGTCTTAGGTTGAAAGGAGCGTGCCTCGGCTTAAAGAGGCTTTAATCCCCTAATAAACAAACAAACCAAGCAAATGGTGTACCTTGTTCAATCTTGTTGACTTGCCACCAGCTTCTGTATTTGCTCTCAGTTCATCAGTGACTGTTCTTAAGTGCTATAATCATTTCCAAACCAACGGAGGATTGTTCAAATCATAAAGAGAATTCCTCATTCAGCAATGAGTAAAGCAAAACCAACGTATTCGCAAAAATTTCGAAAGGAATGGTTAAAAGATCCTGCTTTTGCAAAGTGGCTACTTGAAGTACCAACTGATTCATCTAAAGCTCATTGCAAGTATTGTAGACATGACATTTTAGCTAAGTATTTTCTTTTAGCAAGACATTGTGAAACAAAGAAACATAAACTTGCTAGTCCATGTCAAAGTGCTTCTCTTACAAGTTTCGTTGCGAAGAAAGATATCTACACTTGAGGCCAATTTAGCAATGTTTATTTGCTGTCATTCATCATTCAATTCTTGTGATCACTTGGTAGACTTGTGCAAAAATACCATATCGGACAGTGAAATGGGAAATAAAGTTAGGATGCATCGTACAAAGTGTGCAAATATTGCAAAGAATATCATTGCTCCTTACTTCAAGAAAGATTTGACTACTGATCTTGGCAAGGAAAATTCTGTTTATTACTGGATGAATCAACTGACATCACTGTAAACAAGTTATTGGGTATTGTTGTAATTTATTACAGTGAAACTCACAAGAAAGTAATTCATACATATCTTAATATGGTGTTACTAGACAAATGTCCTCCCCATGAGGCCATTACCTTGTAGTGGTGGGGAGGCTTGCGCGCTCCAATGATACAGTGAGCTAGGACGGCGGGAACTTATGTTCCCGGAAGGGTTACCCAAGCCGGAAAGGTCACTGAAGAGGGAACAGACGAAGCATGGTCTCCTGGTCCTCCAGGTTGGGGGTTGGGCTTGGGACTAACGATCCCATCCTTTAAAAAAATTAAAGTTACGGAAACAACAACAAACATACAACCTATCTACGGGCATGAAGGGCTACCAGAGTCATTGACTCACATGACTGGAAGTGGTGAAAGCCGAAAGGAAGCTACTTTCATGAGGACGGAAGTCCTGAATGCCAAAACCAAGACCAGAATTGGATGCTGGAATGTAAGAACAATGTACGAAACCGGAAAACTATCACAAATAACAGCAGAAATGAGAAGATATAATCTACATATCCTAGGGGTTAGCGAGAGCAGATGGACAGGAAATGGAAGAAGTACCACTGCAACAGGTGAAACAGTCCTTTTTCTGGACGAGACGATGACCTACACCATGAAGGAGTAGCAGTAATCCTAAGAAAGGGCGTGGAAAAGTGTCTGTTAGAATGGAAACCTATCAGCAGCCGCTTGATTAAGATCAGACTAAAGGGAAGCATACAAACATCACAATCCTACAATGCTATGCGCCAACTAATGATAGCGAAGATACAAAGAAAGACTCGTACTACGAAAACCTACAAGCAGAATTAGACAAGTCACCATCCCATGATGTTATCATTGTTATGGGAGATCTAAATGCGAAGGTCGGACAAGACAACACGCATAGTTATAGAACTATGGGAAAATATGGATGTGGTATGATGAACGAAAATGGGAACGTTTAGTAAACTTCTGCAGCATGAACAATCTCGTTATAGGAGGAACCCTATTTCAACATTTAGATATCCACAAATTAACATGGTATTCCCTAATGGCAGAGATAAAAACCAAATAGACCATATAATGATCAATGGACCCTGGAGACGCTCGCTGCTAGATGTTGTAGTCAAGAGAGGTGCAGATGTTGGTAGCGACCACCACCTAGTCACAGCTTATGTCAAACTTAAACTAAGAAAAACAGGACAACAGAAAAACTTCCAAAAGAGGTTCGATGTGGATAGACTAAAAGACACGGAAGTAAGGGATAAGTTTATAATGCAGATAAAGAACAGATTCCAAGCCCTAGAAAGTAATGAAACTACGGATGAAACTGACAACATAGATAGAACATGGGACAACATAGCATCTATATATAGCAAGAGCAGTGAAACATGTCTAGGGTACCGCACAAAGAAAAGAAAAGAATGGATAACACCAACAACATGGAAAATAATAGACAGCCGAAGAATATTAAAAAGAAATTGTTAGAAGCAAAGTCCGAAAGACTGAAAGCAAGATACCAAGAACAGTACAAAAGCGCAAGTAAAGAAATCAAACGGGCTGTGAGAGCTGACAAAAGAATGTATGTTGAAGACCTGGCAGTGCAGGCAGAAGAAGCAGCAAAAAGTGTGATCAGGGAACAGTGTACAAAATTACAAAGCTAATAAGCTGGAAACATTACAGGAGATCAAATACTCTCATAAAGGATAAGAATGGAATACTATTGACAATACTATTGGAAAAGGAACAAGAAATACGATGGACAGAGCATTTTAAAGAATTGCTAAATAGACCACCGCCAACGGTAGTAGCAGACATACCAGAACCAACAGAGGAATTATAAATTGGCATTGAAACACCCAGCCGGGATGAGATCATTACAGCAATTAAATCTCTTAAGAATAACAAGGCACCAGGGAATGATAACTTAAACGCAGAACTATTCAAAATAGACCCAGAACTTGCATCTAATATATTGCAACCCTTGTTTACTACTATATGGAATACCCAAATAATACCTGATGCATGGAACAGAGGAGTCATCATCAAGATCCCCAAAAAGGGCTCCTTTGCCGATTGTAATAATTGGCGTGGAATAACACTGCTTTCTGTCCCAAGTAAAATCTTAAGCAAAATCATCGTACAACGTATTACTGATGCTGTGGATAAGAAACTAAGAAAGGAACAAGCAGGATTTCGCAGAGGACGGAGCTGTATAGGTCAAATATTTGCTCTTAGAAATATCATAGAGCAATGCACAGAATGGCAAAGCAAACTCTATATCAACTTTGTAGATTTTGAAAAGCTTTTGATAGCATACACCGCGAAAGTCTATGGCGTATCTTAAGATGGTATGGAATCCCACTGTGTTTTATAAATATTATAAAAGCTGCTACAGCAAGTTTGCATGCAGTGTTGAAACTTCAGAACTAAAGTTTGAAGTAAAAACAGGCGTGCGACAAGGATGTGTTATGTCAGCCCTATTATTCAACACTGTCATAGATTGGGTGATGCGTAAAACAACGGAAGATAAGGCAAGAGGTATTAGATGGACGCTCACATCCACTCTGGAAGACCTAGATTTTGCAGATGACATCGCACTCCTATCTCATACACATAGAGATATCCAGGAAAAGACCTGCCGCCTTAACCAATATAGTGAGATGGTTGGGCTGAAAATAAATCAGAAGAAAACTGAAGTAATGACTCTGAACATAGCAACCCCAGCACCAGTCAAACTAGAAGGTAAATCCTCCGAAATACAGACCGCTTTCACATACCTTGGAAGTGTTATTAGCAATGAAGGAGGCGCTGGATCTGACATTAAAACAGACTGAGTAAGGCACGAAGTGCATTCATGACCCTTCAGACCGCCTGGAAATCTGCCCAATACAGCATCAGAACCAAGACTAGTATCTATAACAGCTGTGTGCTGTCAACATTGCTGTACGGATCGGAATGCTGGAGAATGACAGAACAGGATATGTCCAGACTCTCCGCCTTTCATACAACTTGTCTGCGAAAAATCTTACGCGTGTACTGGCCGACTACTATCTCGAATCAAGAATTGCTTGCACGATGCCAACAAGAGAATATGGGCACTATCATCCGAAGACGACGCTGGAGATGGATTGGACATGTGATGCGCATGGAGACTGGCTCCGACACGAAAACTGCACTGAGATGGACTCCAGAGGGTAGGCGAAAGCGTGGAAGACCCAAGACGACCTGGAGGAGAACGATAGAGCAAGAGCTGAAGGAAATGAATCATAGCTGGAACACAATACAGAGGAAGGCCATGAACAGGGAAGAATGGTGTACGTTTGTTGCTGCCCTAAACGCCAAGGGTGTAACAGGCTAAAGAGAGAGGAGACAAATGTAATGCAGATGCCATTGTAAATGCAGTCAAGAATGAATTAGATGAAAAGAAATTAAACATGACAAATCTTCTGGCTATTGGCACTGACAACGCCAGTGTCATGGTAGGGACAAATAACGGTGTTTTCAAGAAGTTGAAGGAAGGAATTCCTGGATTAATCTTATTTAAATGTGTATGCCACTCCATACAATTATCAGTGTCCCATGCTTGTGCTGCATCATTGCCAATAAACTTAGAGTTTTTAGTAAATGAGACTTATAAATGGTTTTCTAAGAGTTCACTGAGACAAATTTCTTACAGTCAACTTTACCAGAGCATTAATGATAAGGAACCACTGAAGATCTTAAATTCTTGTGCAACCAGGTAGTTAGCAATTGAACCAGCAATCAGCAGAATTTTAAGCCAATGGAATGAATTGCAGACTCATTTTCAATTAGCAAGTTCTAATGAAAATGTTACATCGCCACTTTACTGTATGAAATGTATTGTGACCCTCAGAATGAGTTATTTATATTATTTTTGCATCCAATTCTAAAACATGTTCAAGAAGTGAACAAACTTTTGAATCAAATACTGCTGATAAAACAAAATTGTTTTCTGATCTATCTCTTCTTATTACATCTATTGCTAACATGTTAGTACTGCCAACAAGCAACATTGATCCTCTTGATTGACATTGACGAATTTCTGGATCCAAATCCACAGCTGGGTTCTAAATTTGAGAAAAGACTTGGGGAATTGATAATTAGCCAACAAATTCAATCTTCTCAAGTAACTCACATCCGCAACTTTTTGATTAGCCTGTACAAAGAGCTGCATAATCGTCTGCCAGAAAACATTGATATTTTGAAGAATATAAGCTTATTCTCAGTGCAAAATACAGACACATTTTAAGAAAAATATTATTTCCCTTCTGGAATTATTTCACTTAAATGAAGAAATGAAATCATCAATTGCGATTCAGTACAACATCATACATTTAGTTACATGAACTGATATTGCAACCACTGAGACATTTTGGTCTGAAGTTTTCAATTATACAGATTCTTCGGAGGTAACCCTTCAAAGACGTTGCAACTTTTGCCCTAAATTTATTAATTTTATCAAATATTAATGCTGAAGTGGAACGGTTATTCAGCAGCATGAATGTCGTGAAAAATAAAATGAAAAACAAAATGCAGCTGCCCATGCTTTCAGCAATTCTTGTAGTAAAATATGGATTAAAGAGGCATAATAAATGCTGCAAAAACTTTAAATTACCTAAAGATGTCACCGCCAAAATTGGAACAATGGACTCAAATGACCCAACAAAAACTTCAGAAGATGTGCAGTCTGACCTCAAATTACGATGAAATACTATTCGAGCTGTAATTAATACAACACAATTGGTAAGAAAACTGTTTTTGACTTTTTTTCTAGCATTAAAAATATTTCTAGCACTTTTCCCCCCTAAAATCTAGCATTAAAAACCGATTTACATTTGGCAACCTGCGAGTCATATGACCCCAAAAAACTTCAGATGATGTGCATTCCGATTGCTCAAACGCGCCAGAAGATGTGCAGTCTGACTTTTTCAAATTACAATGATATACTATTGATCTATAATTAATACAGCACAATTGGTACTTAAAATATTGTTTGGCACTTTTTCTAACATTAAAAAAATATTTCTAGCACTTTCTAGCACTTTTAAAACTAAAATCTAGCACTAAAAGCCGATTTACATTTGGCAACACTGTTCGACTTACATTCTCTATCTTCAGTCATTTTCCAACTCTCGCTGATATATGTTAGGATTGATACAACAACTATATAGGTTGCCGTACCATATTTTATTTAGACTTTTAAAAGCTGATGTTGTTTTGACAATTCGCAGCATAATTTCTTTTAATTTTATATTGCAATCAAATTTGCTACTCAAATAGGTGAACTGCTTTGTTATTGTTATTTTGAACTCCAGTGTGATATCTGCATACACTATATACTGACATATACTTGGATTCAGTCAAACAGCTCTGTCAGCGTCAACAAGCGGAACAGACACACGAGCGTGTCCAGTAAAACTGTCATCTCCTGGATGAGCTTCTTCTTCTTCTTCTTTGTGTTCGTTCGTTACGACCAATTTTAATCACTCTTTGGGATATGTTTGATCTTTACCAAGAACGTGTATACGTTGCACATTGGTTTGGTAGGCCCTAAACGCATAGACTTCTACACATTTAGGACACATGCATCCAATTTCAGCCACACCTCCTTAGTTGCCTATTATGACATGTGTGGCAGGTTCTATTCTTTACACCCCAAATTTAGGCCCCGGTAACCACTCGGGCGAGCTGAAAATCAACCTGGATGAGCTAAAAATCAACCTGGATGAGCTAAAAATCAACCTGGATGAGCTAAAAATCAACCTGGATGAGCTAAAAATCAACATGTGGCCACACCCAGTCGATCTTGAAACTAAGCTTCGGATAAAACTGATTCCATGTACGAAAATCAACAAATCTGAGGTGGTCAGACTGGATCAGATCAGATCTGGAGAAAATCGTTGGGTGGCTGCGGTAATACTGAGCAAATGGGCGATAGAGCAAAGACAGGTATATACAGTATTACATAAGAAGGGAAAAATTAATTATAAGATATGAAAAAACCACACTCAACGTTTCGGTGCTTAGACCTTTATCAAGAACAAAAAACTTACAAAAAAACTAAATTAACTAAAACATAATACTAACAAATGATGTGAAAAAACTGACAGATCCGAAGCTGGCTGTCCAGTATATGACCTACAGTGTAATACGCGCATAGCCAGAGATCGCCGAAAAAGATTGAACGATGAACACTACAGAAATAGAGGCTAGATTGGGCCGATAATTGTGAGTGGAAATTGACGTGCGTGTCTTGCGTAACATGTGTGTAGTGCGTGTCGTGTTTGTCGTGCGTGTCGTGTTTGTCGTGCGTGTCGTACGTGACTTGCGTGTCGCGCATAAGGGCATGTTGGTCGTGTCTGTCGTGTGTGGTGTTTGTCGCGTCGTCGTGCGTGTCGTTCGTGACGTGCGTATTGTGCGTGTCCTTTGTGTCGTGTCGTGTGTGTCGTGCATGTCATATAGAGGAGCCGTAACGGCTTCAACCTCTATTCTCACATTGGAAGTTATCCTATATGCTCCACTTCGCTCTGCAACAACCCTACCATGCGCACTAGCCAAGAAACCACAGCTTCACTTCTCACCACGATGCACATACCCATAGGTATAAACATCATCACTTGCATTATCTTCTATCAGCTGCTTAATTGCATTCCTTCTAAGATTAATGATAACGTTGCTGTAGTTGGTCTTGTTACTACAACCTATTGGGATATATTGTTCCTCTCTTGTTAGGATCACAACTGTATTTAACACATGATATTACTGCATATTTTTGTTTAGAAATTGGTTACTTTGATCAATGTATAACTTACTAATAGCACTCATAAAGTAATGACATATTCCAAAAACATGTTTCACTCGTCACCGGACGAACTACTCAAGCCACTTAATTAACCACTTAATAAAACCGCTTGTATTCGCTTCTCCAGTTCTTACTGTGCAATGTTTTTATAATCGCCATTTATCTTATTTAGAGTATGCTTTACTCTATCTGGAAATGGTAAAACAAATATGTGCTTTTCAATAGTCACAGAAAAGTCCTCCGTATACCATGGACAGAGAAGAGAACAAATATATCTATGCAGAAAGAACTCAAAAGTTAAAAAACCTGGCTTGATGCTACAATAGAATGATATAATGGAAGTAGCTGTTTCATATAAAAAAAAGACATGAAAGGTTGATGAACATTATGGATGAAAGCATCCAGGCAATGAGGAAAAGAGGAAGGCCACGGAGAATATGGATTCAGGATGTGACTGATGATTTGAGCATGACGGTAGCAGGAACATCTGGTCTATGAGAGAAAGAAATTCCGAAATAATGATGGGATGTTGGAAGTTCCGCTTAGGATGACCACTAGATGATAATTTACTCTTTCTGAGCTCTACATATCTAGCGTGAAATTGAAACTATTTTAAGATAGTTATGGTGTTCACGCTTGTGCAGTCTGCCTCATTTATAACTGGTTTTCTGGAGAAGCGACACTGCACACGTTAGTTTTTCCCTTACATTTTGTCAATAACAACTTTAAAACACAATCGTCTAGTGATGACGTAGGTTGACACATTCTTGTGTTTGTTGTGACATTGTAACTTTTCTAGGTCAATAGAGCTGAAGATTGGCTTTCTACCCTGTGTTTATGTGTGTGCGTGTGAGTGTGTATGGTTGGTTGGTTGTCATTATCTGCGTTTGTATGCGTGTACACATGGTAATAACTCCGAAAATGTCCCCTAACCTTTGCATACCGTGGCGTGGGGTTTGAAATGCCTTTTCCTTTACACTAAGTATGTGGGACTTAGCCGGGCCATTTCCTTTCCTCAATTGTAACCAAACACAGAATTCGAACCATAAACCGTTATTTCTTACGGCACCAATTGCCTAGCGCTATGATAATTTGTTTTTTCCCAAGTCCCTGTTTCAGTTTATTGATCATATTTATTGGCACGCACACGTGCTTCCCTGAAGTTCTTAAAACTGCTTATTCTCTCATCTTTCCTCCCTTGTGGAACATCGATTGCCCGATTCAATGGGCTCCGCTATAGAGACCCGGTAATACCTCTACTGAAACAACAGAGCGTAAGACTACTCCCCCCCTCCCCACACACACCCCTCAACCCAAATATCAAATAATTTGCGTCTATGTAAGGTGCTTCCAAAAAGTGCACTGACGCCCCAGCTAGCTTAAAATGTTAGCTTTAGAGCATTTACACCGTAGTTATGGCGACGAGTACTCAAAGAAACCAGATATCTTTGATCATAAACGATCATAGTAATTAATTCTTTTTTTTTGCATATAAAAAAGGCAAAATATATGATAAGAAGAAATGATGATTTTGTGTATTCCCATATCCGACTAGCTGCCATTTTGTGTATTCCCTAGTAGATATCCGACTAGCTGCCATTTTGTGTATTCCCATATCCGACTAGCTGCCATTTTGTGTATTCCCATATCCGACTAGCTGCCATTTTGTGTATTCCCTAGTAGATATCCGACTAGCTGCCATTTTGTGTATTCCCAATCCGACTAGCTGCCATTTTGTGTATTCCTAGAGATATCCGACTAGCTGGCATTTTGTGTATTCCCATATCCGACTAGCTGCCATTTTGTGTATTCCCATATCCGACTAGCTGACATTTTGTGTATTCCCTAGGACAGGGGTGGGCAAACTACGGCCTGGGCACATTCGCCCGCCATTGAATATTTTGCGGCCCTCAAACACATTTTTAAATAAACGAACGATCGTCACAAATGATTTTTTCCCATTAATATTACGCTGAAATTCATTGAAATTTTAATTGATTTTTCTATGTATTAAATATTCAATATTTTTTTCCCATTTGGCGTCATTTAAACATTAATATTGATATATATATCGTCAATTAAATTTTACTACGTTTAATATGAGTGTTTAATATTGAGTAATTTACTATACTAGAATTGACGTGATTTGATTGGCTGAATGTTTCTCAATGATTATAAGTACTCGGACGATATAATTTTATAAAGGTTGGAAATTGCCTTTCAATTATAATTAATTGTTTTTAACTTTTAAGCATTATGTCGGGATGTATGTTTAGTTTATATTAAAAAGATGTTTCATACAAAATAGAATATCGCTAAAAGCTGTTATAATTAATAATACCTCCTTACAACAATAATGTATCGTCAGAAATAAACCTCCTCATATCCTACGAATGGAATGCGCAATATTGATTTGCTGCGCAGTGCCTGGGGAATTCCTGGTGTTTTAATAATATCACGTTTGTAGTTTCCATTCATAAATTTCCGTATTTATATTGCAACCGAGTTTTCTAAATCTAAATAATTATATTCGCGCTGCCGGAAGCACATTTTTTAGTTAATTTTGCAACATTTTAAGACATTTTTATTATAATGAGTGCATCCAAAAAACGTAAGATTGAAGACGAGTGTCGGGTTTTCAAAGACGAATGGATTACCGAATATTGTTTTATGCAAGTTGGCAATAAATCTGTTTGCTTGCTGTGTACGAATCAGGGGATGTTTAAAGATTATAACATAAAAAGACATTACCAGACAAAACATCACAATTTCAGACACAATCTAACATCTGAAGAAAGGAAAAGAAAATGCATGGAGTTGGTATAAAGTGTAAAGAAACAACAAACTGTGTTTACAAAACAGTCTTCAATTCAAGATGCTGCAACAGAAGCCAGTTTGGTGTTGTCACACAAAATTGTGAAATACAACAAGCCATTTTCTGATGGTGAATTTATTAAGGAATGTTTACTAGATGCAGCAAACATTCTATGTCCAGAACAAAACAACAAATTTGACAGTATTACATTATCCAGAAGAACTGTGGTCAGACGTGTTGAAAAGATAAGTGAAGATTTGACCTTCAACTTCAAGATGCAAGTAAGCATTTTTGTGGTACTTTCTGCATTGGACGAGATTACTGATGTACAGGATACTGCACAATTATTAGTTTTTATACGTGGAATAAACAATTCTTTAAACTCTTTGAAGAGTTACTGAGTGTGAGTCGATCAAAGACACTACCACTGGCCTAGATATATTCAATGCTGTTAGTGGCTGAATTGAAAGAGCTGGGTTAATGTGGAACAAGATGGCCAGTATTACAACTGATGGTGCTCGTGCTTTAACTGGAAAAAAACATAGTACTGATAAAGCTGATCAATGATAGGATTAAGTCAGAATATCCTGAACACGTAATATTACCACTTCACTGTGTGATTCATCAGGGAAGTTTGTGTAAATCTGTTTTTAAAAATTAAGCATGTTATTGACCCAGTTGTCAGTGTCATAAACCTCATCAGATCAAGAGGACTCAATCACAGGCAGTTCAGAGCATTACTAGACGATCTAGAAACTGAACATTCTGATGTCCTGTACCATAGTACAGTTCGATAGTTGAGTCTTGGAAAGGTTTTAAGGAGAGTATGGGATCTTAAAGAAGAAATAGTAATGTTTCTAGAGATGAAGGGCATAGAATGTGACTTTAATACTAACATTGTTAATGCAGAGTGGAAGCTTGACTTTATATTTGCCATTGAAATAATGGAAAAGTTAAATGAACTGAATGTTAAACTTCAGGGCAATGGTATGTTTGCACATGAAATGTATGTTCATGTAAAATCATTTCAAGCTAAACTCTCACTGTTTTCCAGACAAGCAAGTGAAAACATGTTTTGTCACTTCCCCTTGCTGAAACGAGAAACTATTTCTGATGAGATGAGTAAAAAATTCAAAGCTCAGTTAGATGTATTGGTTGAAGAATTTGGAAGAAGATTCCAAGATTTCAAGAACGTGGAGCAGCACTTCAATGTTATCAATTCTCCTCTCAGTGCAGAAACTGATAAAGCCCCAGTGCACATACAGTTGGAGTTGCTTGAATTACAGGCCAATCATTATCTGAAGGAAAAATTTAAGTCTGAATGTTTGTTGGATTTCTATGGTTCTTTGCCTGAACAATCATTCCCAAACTTAAAAAAACTTTGCAGCTAAATTTTTGTCATTATTTGGATCTACATATATTTGTGAACAGGCATTTTCTTGCTTAAAATCAACAAATCTAAGAATAGGTCTTTATTATCTGATTGCAACTTAAATGGAGTCATGCAAATTTCTACAAGTAAACTTGTTCCAGATTTCAAAGGAATTATAAAATCTTACAAGCAATTACATACATCTCATTAGAAATCAGCAATAAATAAAATTATGACTGTATGTGTATGGCGTTTTTTAAAAATCTTCGTTAAAACTATTGATATGAAGTCATATTGTAACTGTATGCAACATAATATTTTGCAAATATTGTTAAAACATTTGCAAAACTTTTTATCCATATTAGAGAATATACTGTTATAGTGTAAGTCTGTTAGAAATATAATTTATTTCAGAAGTTATCTACATAATGTAAAACTACCTTTGTTTACAATAAAAATATTTCATTGATTACTTACTGAGAATTAAACAAAAATATACATATTATATGTGGCCCTCCAATAGCATTACAATTTTCAATGTGGCCTCTGCACAAAAAGTTTGCCACCCTGCCCTAGGAGATATCCGGCTAGCTGGCATTTTGTGTATTCCCATATCCGACTAGCTGCCATTTGTGTATTCCATATCCGACTAGCTGGCATTTTGTGTATTCCCTAGTAGATATCCCGACTAGCTGGCATTTTCTACTCGTAACATAAGTCATCACGGGTTCATGTCCTGTTCTTATCCCCGTGTGTGTGTGTTTGCAGCTCTGTCATACCATCTGTCTAAGAATACGCCAACGACATCCGTTGACAAGGTCTGAATCTCTTATTTGTATCTAACTTGATGACTCGCCATGTTTCCGAGTCATACAAGAATACATAAATCATATTTGAGGTAAATATCCTGAGCTTTGTTTTAGTGGAGATAGCAGAAGATTTCCACACTATGTGTGCAGCAGATAAAAGGCTTGTCGGACTTTCCTAATCCTGGCATTAATGTCCCCATCTACACCTCCTGATTGGCTGTTCTTGCTTCTAAGGTAGTCAATCACCATTTTCTCTGTCCCTTCCCTTTATTAAGATCGTGTCTTGCTGTATGTTGTTGCTTCCTAGTACTTGTGTCTTCTCTTGACTGATTTTAAGACCAACCCGTTACGTAGTTTCTGCCAAGACATCCACTTTTTCCTTCATGTCTTGTAGTCCGTGTGACAGCAAGGCAAGATCATCCGAGAAGTCCTGGTCCTCTCATTTTGGACATAAGTGTCCACTGAATACATTTTCCTGACCGAATATGTATAATCACCTTGAATTCATAGAATACGCTACTGTTTTAATATGTAAAAAAAAAGTAAAGGAACCCTTTCATACCTCGTGGTATATAGGTCAATACAGTGTTAGGCCTGTATTTTTCATTGACCGTCGGCACACGATGGGTGATGTAGTCAGCATCACGCCGGCCGCCTTTACTTTCCCAGGGCATGTCTGGTACCCAGTTGAGGCTGGGTCCACCTGAGAGCCGTCGTGGTCGGGAAAATTCCACGCGCATTGCGGGAGCTGAACCCAGACCACCAGCCTTTGCGAAGCGAGTTCACTAACAACTACGCTACAGCGGCTCTGTTTTAATATGTACAACCTAAAAACACAACTTCTATTTTATCTATTATTAGTAAAACGTAACTAACATTGAGACAGTAACGAATATTGGAATAGTTTCTGGCTGGTAGTTCAGAACGAGTACACAGATAACTTATACTAACTGAAATAATGCAAGGACCTGAATCAAAGTTAACAACGGATAATGAAAATTTAACTTGATTTTGAAGTTCTATTTGAATCGCTTCATGTTCAGGGGTTTCAACAAAATATAATTGATTCCATGGAATACATCTCTGCCGTATTTTCAAACATCACTAGATCGTATCTATGCAAACAAAGAAGGTGTATATAGAAATGCAAATGTTTGATACGGTCATGTTACATGTACACAACGACTATTCCTCATTTATCTAGGTATTTTAAAGTAATTTGGTGTCTATGAGATGAAAACCTGGAAAATGATAGAACAAGATATGTCCAAACTTTCCACCTTCCATACATCTTGTCTGCGAAATATCATTTGTATGTTCTGGACAAATACTATCTATAAACAAAAACTGCTTACACGGTGTCAGAAAGAGAATTTGAACATCATCCATAAGCGACGCTGGAGATGGATCGGTCATGTGATACGCACAGAGACTAACTCTGTCAGGAAAACTGCAATGAGAGGGTAAACAAAAATGTGGAAGACCCAAATGACCTGTAGGAGAACAGCAAAACAAGAACTGAAATAAATAAATCACATCATATAGAAGAATATGGTACATTTATTGCTGCCCTAAGCGCTAGAGGCGTCACAGGCTAGAGAGAAGAGATAGAGATAGAGATAGGAGATAGGAGATAGAAGAGAGAGAGAGAGATGAGTTAAAGTAGTTTTATTTTTTCATTTGTCATTTTCGTTACTAACAAATCCTGGATAGTATCTGATATTCGAGTAACGGACAGTTATTATTTCCAGATCACTACAGAATGGTTGAATAGGTGTAGCTTGTCGAAAGAGCTTAATGTGTCCATCAATCATTGAATAATTACACATGGACAACTTCAGCTCAGAATAGTGTCGTTTTATTTGAGTATAGTGCTGTATTATTATTTTAGATAATTAATTTACACCCACTGCATTTTCAAATGAAATGTTAAAGTGTATCAACAACAGACGTCATTACGTCACAGCGATTATGGTGTAGTTACTAAATAGAAAACATACTGTACTTTAGCATTGATGCATCGTACGAAATCAATGCTGACTGTGGTAGCTATTACGTGTGTTCCATTATTCTGAGATTAGTGTCTGTCAGTCATGTTCGCTGTTTTAAATATGTTTCTTCTTCTCTCTTATCCTGTTTTGCATCACGGCGCCAGGATAAGAAGAGATTTTCAAAATTGTGTGCGCTTCATAGAGTTTTTCCTCGCCTCTACTATCTCCGATGTCCACCTTTTGCGTAGACGGCCTTCTGCTTTGTATCTACTGTATCGGAGTAAAATTGCTCTTTGAGGCTCTCTGTTGGTAATCTGCTTATGCAGCCGAACCATTACATTTTTTGTTTGTTCTTCTTCGAACGCTCCATATCGACCACTTATTAACTACTCTGTGTGAATTATATGTGATCTGAGAATAAGAGAGAGTGTACGTTGTGTCAGTTATGCGCCTACATGTAGGCCAGCACATCCGATTTCTGTGATGCTTATTATTTACTAGGTAGCTTCCTAGGTTCTACATCAGTCGCCTCTTGCTAAAATTGTTACAACACTTGCTAAAATTCAAGTCCGTCTACAGCATAGATTTCCAAACTTTTTGACCCACCCCACTTTGCACAACATAAAGTTTGTAACGCCCCTCCACATTATAAAAGTTTGCCAACGCCCCTCCCACATATATACATGCTCATTTCTCTTGACATAGAAAATTGATATATATTTCTGTAATACATGGTCAGTTTTCAAATGATTATATGCATGAAATAGAAAATTGAAGAAAAATGGATTGTGTAAGACGGGCATAAGATTAATTAAAATGCAGAATTCAAATTTTAAATGATTATTCAATCGCAAAATCACCAAAATAATTTATTTTAAAATATTTATTAGTAATTTCTTCTTTAAGGAGCCACGACCCTAATCGCGTGAACACCCCAAATTCTCCTGAACCCACTATCGCCCCCTAGATCGCTTCAGCGCCACTGGGGCGGTACGCCCACTTGAGAAACGCTGGTCTACAATAACATCAAAATATACAAAATTGTAATATCAAATGTTCTCTGTGGATTTCAAACCTGGAGCACAACAAAATAGTTTAGTTTTGCGATCCAGCAGTCATATGAGCATTTGCTCCTTGACTTGAGACCATGACACCGAATTTACAGATCTGTCTGAGTTAAAGAGGTCTAAAGCCGAAGGATTGACCTCGTTGCACTGGGTTTTACCCCATATGGTTCGGTCTCTCTACGCAGAAATGAAACATCTGCCGAGAGTATTGCAAAAAGCACGAACTTCGCAGCTCCGGCAACAATCTTAGATGTCTCTGAAAAATACACTCGTGAACAAAACGTCGTGGTCCGGATTCGAACCCACGACCTTCGGAACGCAAGGCGAGGGCTCAACCACTTAACCACTTAACCACTTAACCACTGAGACCTCCGTCTGTCTGAGTTGTGACAAAACAAGATGGAACATTATTACAGACCATTGAAAAGAGTTTTAAAGCGAATATTTTGGCCCAATAAGGACTAAAATAGTGCAGAGTGGGGAATGAGAAATAATAAGCTTATTTATAATTTGTTTATAACTCACCATTAATTACCACAATCACGAAACCTAATAGAATACGATGGCTATGACAAATTGAAAGAAAGGCAGAAAACAGAGAGCTTACAATTGCATATACGAATTATATGGGAAAAAAAGAGACAATAAGGCAGACCAAGAAAGCAACGGAGAGATTAATATTAAGGAAACATAAATCTCGGGAGTAATCTGTCTGCACACTTTGTCAAATTTGATGGTCAGAAACGTGTTCGCGAATAGTGAAGACACCGGTATCCATTCTTCCCAAGGTTCGATATTTGTGAGCCCGCATACCAGCTAAATGGGGACTGTGGTATAGAGTGGGACAAACAGCAGATGGAACAATAAATGAGGAGCTATGGAAAGGTGGCGATGGAAAGGACACATTGAGGAGACCCACCTGACATGAGACAGCCCCCCACCCATACCTTCCTGATGGAACCCTAGGTTAATAGAGGTCAGGAAGACACATGAACACCTGGTGGTGGGAGTTGGAGACAGAATACAATAAAATGGAGAATGAAGCCATCTGGAAAAGATGTCATTGGATAGAAGGACTTGAAAGACCTTGGTTGCAGATTATATGCCTCCTTAGAGGTGAAGGTGAAGACGATTACCAGCTAAAGTGTCTGCAACACGACTAATTTACGATTTGTCACGCTTTAATTGATTCCCTCATCTGATGCTCAGCAACCTCGTGTAGTATATGATCATTTTAAGCACTTATTTTGAGAGACGCATGTGCTCTTGCTATCTTGATTCTATACTCTATGGTCAGGAGAACAAAGTAGAAACCTCATCGCAACGCAGGGTGTATCCCTAGTACCACCCATGATGATATGCAATAGCTTCATTCTGTATTTTATTCAATCGTGCAGTTTGTGTCTTATTAGCAGTGAGGATGGCCAATGCAAATCCAATTTTTGAAAGGGTCAGCACATGGTACATAAAGACAAGCTTCAGTTGCTCGATATTTACAAAGTGCAAAAACAATATACAGTGACGTTTCGACCAGAAGGCCTTTATCAAGCAAAGGATACAACAGAAAAGAAATTTAGACTTCCTATACGGCAGACACGTGTAACAGTGGACGTGATTGTTTTTATGAGAGTGTTCTATGAATCATGAGTGACATACTGAGTGTCATACTGGTCTCTCTGTAGACGACTTGAATGCTCTATTTTCTATTCTATTAGTTTGGCCACGGCACCACTGGTATCTATACCAAAACAAGATTCTCTGCAGGCGTCTTGAAGATCTCTTTTCTGCTGCTATAAGAACAAGAGAATCTCTCTCTCCAAATCAAATCATAAATTCACCAAATATCTGATAAATATCAATCAAACTTCAATTCCTCTCTCAGCTATTCTGACTGAGAACTTCACTAACATGAATTAGTATAACAATCATACAGAACCAATAAATCTCGAGAGATCTGAGGGCTTGACAGAAAATTACACTGTCCTATAAAGAAAGATCAAACTCAATCCAACTCACATCTATAGTCTACGCTACTCTGTCTGGAGTATATTTCTCTAGATAGAAATTCTCATCCTCTATACTAACTTGAATATCTAGATAGGCCTACCAGAAGATCCCTACTGGTCTGTTAGATCTTCCATGACCACTGGATCTCTACAAATAACACCGGGACTGCTCTGCTCGAGCTCCCTCCACGGAGATGTACAAGGCCTGCTCTCCTTGAGCAGCTGTCCTGGCCTCTACTGTATTCAGTCTTTTCTTCAGTCTGTCCCTCGAATTCCGCCCCACAGTATTTATACCAGGTTGGCATTATTCAATCTATATCCTCCCGAAAGTCCTAGATCGGGGTTGTTTATCTCAAAATACTACGCTTAATACTACTCTACGAATGTCATTGGTCTATTTACTTCAACCTAGCAATCCAAATAATTGTCTCCACTTGTTTACCAGGCTGCGCATATACAATAGCGTCATCCCTTCTCGAACATAGTTCTATGAAGTAATAAACATGGAATTTTCCTATCTCTATCTTTAATTCCTCCTCAATAACAAAAATATGTTGTTATTCCAAACCTTTAATCAGTCATCGTCGAATAGCACACGAATATCACGTGATGTTTACTACATAATACGTTTCTTATGTACGTCCAATTTTCTTGGGTACACTTTTTTTTCCTCCTAGACTTGCTAAGATTTTATAATGGCCTGGTCATTCCTTCCTTGCTTTCGTTCTACTAGAAATTTATCTTTATTTATCGTTATCTCCTGGTATAAACTCCACTGCTACACACGTAATAACAAAGTACTGTAGTTTTACAAAAACGATGACAATACACAGCAAAGTTTCGAGCAAAAGGCCTTTATCAAGCAAACGATACAATATGAGTGAGGAATTTCACAGCACTGCTTTATTATTATACTCAAAATTGGTTACAGATAGATTGGTTATAGATATTAAGTAATTTTTGGTTATAGATAATATATTACCAGAACAATATTGGTATTGATATACGGCAGACATAACATGGGCACTCTATTATTTACCAGAATAATATTGGTATTGATATACGGCAGACATAACATGGGCAGTCTATTCTTTACCAGAACAATAATGGTATTGATATACGGCAGACATAACATGGGCAGTCTATTCTTAATTCTTATTTAGTTACTGGACTAACGTCATAGTGCTCCGGCGCAGACACATAGGGTTCTAGTCTTCCCCAATAGATGTCGAAGGGTAAGCATAGTGATTGTTCCAATTGCTCGCTGGTTAAACATACTCCTTACTTTTTACCTGAGGCGTCCAATGAGGCGTCACTGCTTGTTCGAAGTGGTAATTCCAAACTCCACAAAATGTCTAGAAAGACTCAATACCAATTTTATTGCCCACGACTAACAGGATGTCGCCGAGAAACCGGAGAACATTCCTCATATCCATCTTAAACTCCACGGCGATCGATGATGTTGATACAAGTATGTCCGCTTTTTCATTGCCGCAAACATCCGCATACCCAGGACAGTAAATCCACGCAAGCCTTTGGCGATTGGAAATCTAAATAGACTATATCCACTCCTACCTCAACGTGCATTTTTGTACTTTCTGAAGCATCTACTAAAAGTCAGTAACAGCGACGGTTCCAGTAAACGGAGAATCAGAGAGCTACTCTTGGGCAGCAGTAACGGCTTCATACTCCATCCTCATACTGGAATCAGTTTTCTTGTACGCTCAGCTTCGCACTGCAAAGACCCTATCATGTGCGTTAGATAATAAAATGCAGAAAACCCAGCCTCTCTTCTCACCACTACGCACATACTCGTGGATATCATCATCACTTGTGTTATCTACCATCAGCTTCTTCATTTCTAGCCTCAGGTTTCACGTTAATCATAAATTCTGAGCATTAGAATACAGATGAATAGCACAGATAGCGAATTAGCATGGAAAGAATAGTGATGTAGTACAGTGAATAGTAGCTGTGAAAGACATAAAGTAGCATTGACATGGAGATAGTAGAATAGCATTGAATAGACATGGAATAGTAGCATATTGAGAATAGTAGCATCATGTAAGAATGGAAAGTAGCATTGTAAGAGGAATAGTAGCATTGTGGATAGTAGCTGTGAATAGAGCATTGTGAATAGTAGCATTGTAATAGCTGTGGAATAGATTGGAATAGTAGCATTGGAAGTGCCATTCCTCAGAACCATTCCTCGTTAGAGTCGCAACTATGGTCAATTGTTCTCACATTTTGGCCCGTACACGACATATCACGCTTATCTTATATAAACCCGCATCTCAAGACTGAAAATGTTTCTGTCTTCTAAGTATTTAGCATGGTTAATATTATTATTACTACCATCACGTGCCTACAATAATCGACACTCAGAGCGCAGAGCACGAGGCAGGCCAAGAACACGATGGATAGATAATATCTCAAGAGTCCCTGCAAAAGCATGGACTGACATCAAGCGCAACACACCTGGCACAAGATAGAAAAACTAACTCTACCCACGACGCTTCACGGCAAATGTGGTTAAGATAAGATGAGATAAGAATATTATTGAAGGCAGTGGGGGTCACCAGGAAATATATACTGCGAAGCGACATCAGTAGCACAGTGGGCATAACTTCATGCACCGAATACATTGAAATAAAACAAATGCGTGGTTTGGCATTTAACAAGAGTGGAACACAACCAACCACCAATAACAGCATACAATAAAAGAGATCAGGTACTAGAGCCAAGGGAAGACCAAGAAAAGATGGATAGACAATATCAAGACCACACTAAATAAACATGGATATAACACAAGGGCGACTCATCTTGCCCTGCAACGCAAATTAAAGCTCCCACCCCTACGCTTAACGGCAAGAGTGGACTACCAATTCCATTATCCACCTTGGGAAAGAAAAATTCCAATATTCTTAACAAATAACTATCGATGTTAAACATCTCGAAAACATGCTGGTAAAGTTAAACATCTCGAAAACATGCTGGTAAAGTTAAACATCTTGAAAACATGCTGGTAAAGTTAAACATCTTGAAAACATGCTGGTAAAGTTAAACATCTTGAAAACATGCTGGTAAAGTTAAACATCTTGAAAACATGCTGGTAAAGTTAAACATCTCGAAAACATGCTGGTAAAGTTAAACATCTTGAAAACATGCTGGTAAAGTTAAACATCTCGAAAACATGCTGGTAAAGTTAAACATCTCGAAAACATTCTGGTAAAGTTAAACATCTTTAAAACATGTGGAAGAACATCTGAAACATGTGGTAAAGTTAAACATCTCGAAAACATGCTGGTAAAGTTAAACATCTTGAAAACATGCTGGTAAAGTTAAACATCTCGAAAACATGCTGGTAAAGTTAAACATCTTGAAAACATGCTGGTAAAGTTAAACATCTCGAAAACATGCTGGTAAAGTTAAACATCTCGAAAACATGTGCTTTGGTAAAGTTAAACATCTCGAAAACATGCTGGTAGAACATCCGAACATGCTGTTAAACATCTCGAAAACATGCTGGTAAAGTTAAACATCTCGAAAACATGCTGGTAAAGTTAAACATCTGAAAACATGCTGGTAAATTAAACATCTCGAATACATGCTGGTAAAGTTAACATCCGAAATGGGTAATGTTCATCTGAAAACATGCTGGTAAAGTTAAACATCTCGAAAACATGCTGGTAGTTAAAATCTCGAAAACATGCTGTAAGTAACATCCGAAAACATGCTGGTAAAGAAAATCTCGAAAACATGCTTACATCTGAAAACATGCTGGTAAAATTAAACATTCTCGAGTAATGAGATGTTCTGCATAAAATTTCACACGCTAACGACGACGCTAAAGTGATGACTATGATACAAATTGAAAAATCAAGCCAGATTGTTGACATTATCTCTGACATATGACTGCCTGAGACCGACCGTGACACTAAGCGACAATCGATATATGTATATGTGGCATTTTAGAATTGTTTCAATCTTTTAACAAACTTCGTTTTCTGTTAAATTATCAATCAATCAAGTGCCATGCCTGCCGGCGTAGGTGATCATGTCTCTCCATAACTCTCCTTCGTTGCAGGTAATCAGTACTGACGTCGATCTTTTGTCGAACCAAGATGTCAGACCATCCAGCATCTTCTCTATCTTCCATGATCTCTCCTTCCCTAAATTGTATCTGTTGTCACCAAATGTTATAAACCTCATCTTCGCATTATTTGCCCGGCGAATCTTGATTGTCTGATTCTTATTCTTTTGATAAGGTTTTTTGTGTGCAGACCTGATTTAAAACCTCATTTGTTTTTTTTTAGCTATCCATTGGATTTCCAGCATTCTTCTATAAAACATCTTATTGATTGTTTGTTGATTGTCCATGATTCATTGTTAAATGATAACACTACTTATTGTTGGTAGGTGGATTGTGTCACGACGCAAAGCAATACATAACTGTTAGTGTTACAAGCAATTCATTGACTAAACAGTGCTGTAGTAATCAGGGTTATAGCTAAATATTTAATTACATGAATGCACGGTGAGCTGTCATTTAATAGCAGGGTAGTTTGGTAGAAATTGAAATTGATGTTTAAGTAAGTAATGTAAATCATCATCAAATAGAAGGTACTGAGCAGAACTTTGCCAATGTAAATATAATTTCAAATAATTTGATACGCATTAGATACGTTTGAATGTTTCCTATGTAATCATCCATTTGAAGTGTTCTGTTAAATTCATCACTCCTGTTGTATCGTTTGCTTGATAAAGACCTTTTGGTCGAAACGTTGCTGTTTATCGTCACTGTTTCTCTATTTTGTAAAACTATAGTACTTTGTTTTTACGTGTTTCGTTACAATAAATAACAATGCGATGTTTTCGTCCTTTCGCAAAACACACCCGATTTCATACAAGGCTTTTTATTTGGGGTCGCATCCTGGTTATGTCCTAATGGTACATTTGTTAAAAAAGTAACTTATTTTTTTAAAATATCTAAAATGTCTTCCACGCAAAAGCAATATAATCTACTTGTAGTTTCACGTTTAACTGTCAAGGGATCGTTTACGTACAAAATTTGCGCTCAAAATGTCACCGTTCTTAATGGGAACTAGTAAATAAGTAGTCATGTATATGAGACTTTAGTAACAATAAAACTGTCAATACAGAAATTGAACCACAACTATTTCTTCCCTAAATATATATTTCTCGGTTGCTCTGTCACACACACACACACACACACTATATATATATAGCATAAAATATGTTATGTTGCTTGTGCTGTGTAGTCGATGCTGTTAGAAAGACACCACCACAAAGTAAGCTATTTTTGGAGAGCTAGCTTATTGTTTTCTTAAAAACACTCGTCTTCAAGACTAGAAGAAAATGACGTGGTTTAATTTCTGCGTTTGTCATGATTTTTTTTCCCAGTGAGTCACATATAACATTTCTACAAATTTACCATGCTCGCTGGCCTACTACAGATTTACCATGCTCACTGCCCACTAAATTTACCATGCTCACTGGCCCACTACAAATTTACCATGCTCACTGGCCCACTACAAATTTACCATGCTCACTGGCCCACTACAAATTTACCATGCTCACTGGCCCACTACAAATTTACCATGCTCACTGGCCCACTACAGATTTACCATGCTCACTGGCCCACTACAAATTTACCATGCTCACTGGCCCACTACACATTTACCATGCTCACTGGCACTACGATTTACCATGCTCACTGGCCCACTACAAATTTACCATGCTCACTGGCCCACTAAATTTACCATGCTCACTGGCCCACTCAAATTTACCATGCTCACTGGCCCACTACAAATTTACCTGTACTGGCCCATATTCAAATTTACCATGCTCACTGGCCCACTTACAAATTTACCATGCTCACTGGCCACTACAAATTTACCATGCTCACTGCTACTAAATTTACCATGCTCTATTTTCCACTACAAATTTACCATGCTCACTGGCCCACTACAGATTTACCATGCTCACTGGCCCACTACAAATTTACCATGCTCACTGGCCCACTACACATTTACCATGCTCACTGGCCCACTACAGATTTACCATGCTCACTGGCCCACTACAAATTTACCATGCTCACTGGCCCACTACAAATTTACCATGCTCACTGGCCCACTACACATTTACCATGCTCACTGGCCCACTACACATTTACCATGCTCAATGGCCCACGCGTTTTCATTGGGTTCATATAACTCTGTATACAATTGTTACAAATATACTTCAAATTACACAAGGAATGGAGTGTACATGTATATTATATGTATATACCCGTCCGTGTATTGCCAGGGCTCACAAGGGAGCCAAAAATAGTAACGCTGCGACCTACAAAGCATGTCGAAAGAGGCTATTGAGATAGGGGCCTAGGGAAGCTACCCTAGTAAATAAAAAGCGTACCAGAAATCGGATGTGCTGGCCTACTTGTAGGCGCAAAACTGGCACTAGGTACAATCGCTCTTAGGCTTAGATCACATACAGAGCACACAGAGGGATTAATAAGTGGTCGATATGGAACGTTCGAACAAGAAGAAGAAGAAGAAGATATAGAATAGGTAATATATCTATGTATGGGACAATAGACGTAATGTTTCAACGTGAAGAAGAAGTATTGCTAATTAACAGATGAACACTTGCAGTTATAGTTTTTATTTTCCCAAAACACTGACTTCAGGAAATTACCGAAAATGTAAGCGTAGTAACCTGTAATTTGTGTGGTTAAGGCTTACAGTACCAAAGTCAAAGAATAGGACTAACGTAGAATTCGATTTTTTAGAGCGAGGAGAAGTGATAAGTGGAAATTAAAGAAGGACCCGGAAGACCGAGATGATAGACTAGAAAGACCGAAAAGATACATAGGTGAATAAAAAGACAGACCATCGAACTACCGCACTCAGAGTACAGAAGAGTAAGACAGACAGTGCGATAGAGATAAGAAACTCATAGATGGAGAAAGAATACAGAGATCGATCATAGAAGATAAGAGATCGACATTGACAAACATATATGGCCTTTTTCGTCTTTACAGACGGTCAATTGGCAAGTGTTTTACTGTGACAACTTCTGAGTTTTCGCTTTTATCTCTTGTCGTTCAGCTCATACATAAGTCTCTTCTAAAAAATCTCTGCGCCCTTTCGCAATATGGCTTTCCACACAACTCTGTCATCAGCTAGTCTTTCCCATGTGCTGGGACCTATAGAAAAGTTTTTCATTGAGGCTTTGCAGACATCTTTATATCTGAGCAGTGGTCTGCCCTGGTGCCTCTTCCTCCGAAAGTTCACAGAACAACATTTGTTTTGGTATTCGACAAGTTTCCATTATTCTCATGCCCCAACCATCTTAGTCGTCTACTGCTGAGCATGCCCATGATGGAAGGCAGGTTTGCACGTTGCAGTACTTCAGAGTTGGTTATCTTGTGGTACCACCTGATGTTCATAATTTTGCGGAGACATCGAAGGTGAAAGATGTTAAGTCTCCTCTCGTGTCTTGAGTATGCTGTCCATTAACAAACATAGAGATAAGATTTTACGCAGAGACCAAGTCAGTTTATATTTGCACAGTCAATATATAAAACTTGGACAACAAGAGTGGCTTACTTAATTGACATGTCATTATGAAAAATGCGTACTCATTTTGTCATACAGCCAGAATAATAAATAGAGATGTTTTGTTTTACGACTTTGTTTGTCCCATTCTCTCTCATTCTCTCTTCTTTCTCTCTCTCTTCTCGCTCGCTATCCCTCTCTCTCTCTCTCTCGCTCGCTATCTCTCTCTCTCTCTCTCTCTTGCGTGAATGACACATAACCTGTTTAAGAAACGTTACCAGTATCAAGTGTGTGTCAAAGGAACCAGAGCAATCTTGACTAGTCCTAACCAGGACATACTTTTCCTTCTACAAGAAGTGATATCAATCCAGCTACAAGCGTTACTAAGGACTGGTCACTATTATTATAAAACCCATGATTGCCAGAGTCACTGCAGAATTCACTGACAGTGACCCTGCTAATGTTTGGTATACGTGACGAGCATACTGAGACTATATATATATTCAGTGTTTTTTCTTGTAGAAACGTTACCGTCTTTTGTAACTCACACAGAGGTCCTTGCAGTTTTTCCCTGTCTTGTTTCACTACGCCAGTGAGTTTGTTTCAGTATAACATATTCAGGGCAGTCTTGACGTATATACTCTGTAGTCTGTGTGCCTGCTCACAGGACTAAATTTCCATCTTGAATTTTGTACACTTGTGACTGCGGAGTCGATTGTTTTCTGTTTTTAGGCTCAGGGTGATAACTTGTCTTAATCTGCTCATATTATAGTAATCGTCTTGTGTTAGTATTTGTGGCTTTCTGATTGATTTAATCATCCTTTTCTTCCAATGATATATCTAGCACTTCTACTTCAGGCTGCTTAACTGCAACACCTTCGTTGGCTAGTCGGTCTGTTGTCTTATTTTCTGATATTTCACAGTGAGATGGTATCCACTGTATGACAACATTTGGCTGAATGCACAGCTCAGGCAAAAGGGCACATGGCATGGAACTGACAATCTTCTGGATTGAAGTGCTAGTAGTGCTCATTTTGTATAATTCAAAATTATCACAGGTTGGGTATCACACTTGATGTTCAACAGCTTCCCAGTAATTACTTTGATTGTCTAGGTTGCTGAATCATAGTTACGACATAATTTCCCCGTTGTTAGTATGGTCATATCCTTAACGTTGTTTAGGTATTCCACGTACACTTGTGTTCCTTAATTGTTTTGTATTGGCTAAACACGTAATAATAAAGTACTGTAGTTTTACAAAATACAAAAACAATTACAATGCACAGCAACGTTTCGAGCAAAAGGCCTTTATCAAGCAAACAATACAAGAAGTGTAACGAATTTCACAGAACACTACATTTAGACATTGCCAAAGATGTTACAACGTCACTCCTGTTTGCTTGATAAAGGCCTTTTGGTCGAAACGTTGCTGTGCATTGTCATTGTTTTTGTATTTAGTAAAACTACAGTACTTTTTTATTTCGTGTTTCGTCATTATACATAGTTTTATTGCAGTCTCTATCTATATTAATCTTTTACTGTGCTATCTGCGAACACAACCGTGAACTTACTCGAACTTACAGATCATGCGAGTTAGTCTTCACTCAGAAAGCTGAAAGGGACTGTCATGTGTTGCTGGTTGTTCAGTCCATCCTTGTAGAGTATTCCTTTCACCTTAAATGTGTTGCTTGCTGTTCAGCCCATCCTTGTGGAGTATTCCTTTCACCTTAAATGTGTTGCTTGCTGTTCAGTCCATCCTTGTAGAGTATTCCTTTCACCTTAAATGTGTTGTTTTCTGTTCAGTCCATTCTTGTAGAGTATTCTTTCACCTTAAATGTCCGTAGCCCTTTCAGATCGTGGGGCATGAAGTGCCTGTCACTTCATATTTCCAGATCGTAGTGGGCAGGAGGTAGTATGGTTAATTTCTTTTCGCACGCGTGGAACCTTTCACAACTGACTGTATACATACTTGCAGTCTAGTCTCCTCTCTCCAAGGGATTTGTTCTGGTACAGACGATGGGAACGATGTGTCTGAGGTTGTGTATAAATGGCGTCACACATAAAAAGAAAGTACTGTAGTTTTACCAAATATAAAAACAATAACAATATACAGCAACGTTTTTGACCAAAGGCAGTTATCAAGAAAGGATACAACAGAAGTGAAAAAATTAGCTTTTAAAAGGCGTACACTACGTATAGAATCCAGACAATAAATTCCTATTTTGTATATGAGGTTTGTATATGATATGGTCTATATAAATCCTTTTCTGTAGTCCAACTGCTAAATTTTGAAATATATATTCCATTAGATGACACGACATACCATTTTCTGCTTATGTCAGTACCTTCGTGTCTCTTGAGTTCTCTAAGTACTTGTATCCCACTCCTATTCTCTCAATGTCAAATACAAAAACAATTAAGAGTGATCAATGCAAATGAAATAGAAAGAGCAAAGACAGATGATACATGATATACCAACATACATATGCTACAGAGAAGATTACGCTAAAGTACGTTTCTAACGTCATTTGAGTGGGTCTTGACTTATTATATCGGTTAGTTTTAAGTGTCTTTGTATGCTATGTTTTAGTAAAAGTTCTCTTTGATCTAATGTAGTTCATTGTATATCGCGACTCATTATCTTCTTCTTCTTTGCGATCGGTTTCGAATGCTCGTTTAAGCCATGAGATGGATTGTCTCTATGAAGCTGCATGTCATGTGGGGTTCCACGAGAGTTCCCTGTAGCTTGCTATATAAGCTTTATTCACGAGGATATGTTTCGTTTCGTTGGTGTGTGTATGATGGACATGACTGCAGGAAGTGTTCTGGAGTCTGTGTTTCTGTCTGACATGCACATTGTGTAATCTGAGCAGCTTTATTCTGTGCATGTGATGGTTGAGCCTGCGGTGTCCTGTTCTTATGCCAAATATTGTTGTGTGATGTTTTCTGTTTAGTCTGCTGATGGGATGCTGCTCAGTATAAAACGAGTCACGACAGAGATGAAGTGTATACGTAGAATTTTCGGAGTATCAAGAAGAGATCGGTTTAGAAATGAAAACATCCGGAAAAAGTACAACAACAGTAGTGAACGTCAACAAGAAACAACAAATGAAATAGTTCGACCACATAAGAAGATTACCAACAGACAGTGTGCCTCAACGAGCAATGCTAATAGATACTCAGATAAAGTGGATACAATGCAAAAGGGCGTCCACGCAAACTAAATGTGGAGATCACATATAACAGGAAGTGAAAGACACCATATATATACCATGTTACGAAACGGACACAAGATCTCGTTCTATAAATAGATTATTACCCTGTCGCTGTGAGGGAAAACAGGATTAGGGAAATTAAGAAAGAAGTGACTTTTTACAATCTATCGATTATTTACAAATAATGTGTGTGCATCTCCATCTTTTGCGGATCTATCTTTGAAGTGGACACGATATATGTGTGTGTATGCTTTCTTTTCGTTTCTGCTGCTGCGTACACACAGCGTACAGTGTGTGTGTGTGATATTTCGTTTCTGCCTTCTTTTCGTTTCTGCCTTTTCGTTTCTGCATTCTTTTCGTTTCTGCCTTCTTTTCGTTTCTGCCTTCTTTTCGTTTCTGCCTTTTCGTTTCTGCCTTCTTTTCGTTTCTGCCTTCTTTTCGTTTCTGCCTTCTTTTCGTTTCTGCATTATTTTCGTTTCTGCATTATTTTCGTTTCTGCATTCTTTTCGTTTCTGCATTCTTTTCGTTTCTGCATTCTTTTCGTTTCTGCATTCTTTTCGTTTCTGCATTCTTTTCGTTTCTGCATTCTTTTCGTTTCTGCATTCTTTTCGTTTCTGCATTCTTTTCGTTTCTGCATTCTTTTCGTTTCTGCATTATTTTCGTTTCTGCATTATTTTCGTTTCTGCATTATTTTCGTTTCTACTGTTGCGTACACACAGCGTACAGTGTGTGTGTGTGATATTTCGTTTCTGCCTTCTTTTCGTTTCTGCCTTCTTTTCGTTTCTGCCTTTTCGTTTCTGCCTTCTTTTCGTTTCTGCCTTCTTTTCGTTTCTGCCTTTTCGTTTCTGCCTTCTTTTCGTTTCTGCCTTTTCGTTTCTGCATTCTTTTCGTTTCTGCATTCTTTTCGTTTCTGCATTCTTTTCGTTTCTGCATTCTTTTCGTTTCTGCATTCTTTTCGTTTCTGCATTCTTTTCGTTTCTAGTGTTGCGTACACACAGCGCACAGTGTGTGTGTGTGTGTGATATTTCGTTTCTGCCTTCTTTTCGTTTCTGCCTTTTCGTTTCTGCCTTTTCGTTTCTGCCTTTTCGTGTCTGCCTTCTTTTCGTTTCTGCCTTTTCGTTTCTGCCTTTTCGTTTCTGCCTTTTCGTTTCTGCATTCTTTTCGTTTCTGCCTTCTTTTCGTTTCAGCCTTCTTTTCGTTTCTGCATTCTTTTCGTTTCTACCTTCTTTTCGTTTCTGCCTTCTTTTCGTTTCTGCCTTTTCGTTTCTGCCTTCTTTTCGTTTCTGCCTTTTCGTTTCTGCCTTCTTTTCGTTTCTGCATTCTTTTCGTTTCTGCATTCTTTTCGTTTCTGCATTCTTTTCGTTTCTGCATTCTTTTCGTTTCTACTGTTGCGTACACACAGCGTACAGTGTGTGTGTGTGTGTGTGTGATATTTCGTTTCTGCCTTCTTTTCGTTTCTGCCTTTTCGTGTCTGCCTTTTCGTTTCTACCTTCTTTTCGTTTCTGCCTTTTCGTTTCTGCCTTCTTTTCGTTTCTGCATTCTTTTCGTTTCTGCCTTCTTTTCGTTTCTGCCTTTTCGTTTCTGCCTTTTCGTGTCTTTTCGTTTCTGCCTTCTTTTCGTTTCTGCATTCTTTTCGTTTCTGCATTCTTTTCGTTTCTGCATTCTTTTCGTTTATGCCTTCTTTTCGTTTCTGTCTTCTTTTCGTTTCTGCATTCTTTTCGTTTCTGCTGTTGCGTACACACAGCGTACAGTGTGTGTGTGTGTGTGTGAGAGATATTTCGTTTCTGCATTCTTTTCGTTTCTGCCTTCTTTTCGTTTCTGCCTTCTTCTCGTTCTTGCTGTTGCATACACACATCGTACAAAGAATATGTGTGTGTGTGTATGTTTCTTGACTGTTCGGTCTCTGTGTATACACAATATGTGTGCACCCGTCTAGCAATTCAGCTCAATAACCTACATGTTAGCGAGACTCTTCATTGTCTTGAGTCAAAACTTTATATACTTTCATTAATGTTGCTATCTCTATTCAAAGCTATCGAAATCTGATATGTGTTTTGCCTTTTTATAGCGTCTCAATGTCAGTGTTTATTGCCCTGTAGTTGCACGTGTTATGTTTTTGCTCTTTATTTTCCTATAACTTTATGTCCTTTGGTGATCTTCCTTGTTTATTCCTTTACAAGTTGTTTTCATTATGAAATATAATTTCTCTCTATCTCTTTTTTTTTTGCATAACATAACTACTGTTTATCTCTGCGTGTTACAGAATCACTGCTTCTCTATCTCCCTTTCCTTCCTTCTCTCTCTCTGTATGTAGATTAGAATCACTGTTTATCTGTGTGTAAAAGAGTCAGTTTTCGCCTATTTCGCTCTCTCTGCATAATATAATCACAGTTTTTCTTTCTTTCCTCCTCTCTCTCTCTCTCTCTCTGTGTGTGTGTCTCTATATCAAATCACTGTTTCTCTCTCTCGTGTCTATATCGAATCACTGTTTCTATCTCTCTCTCTCTCGCTTTCTCTGTGTCTATATCGAATCACTGTTTCTATCTCCTCTTGTCTATATCGAATCACTGTTTCTTCTCCTCTGTGTCTATATCGAATCACTGTTTCTTCTCCCTCTTGTCTATATCGAATCACTGTTTCTATCTCCTTCTGTGTCTATATGAATCACTGTTTTTCTTCCTCTGTTTGTCTCATGTGTGTAATAAATTCACTGTTTTTCTTTATCAGATAGAGTAATTTAGTCTCTGTGTGAATAATCACTGTTTCTCTTCTGTGCTATAGTGAATCACTGTTTTATCTCCTCTGTGATCTATGGTAATCAGTTTCTCTTTGTGTGTATTAATCACTGTTTCTCTCCCTCTGTGTCTATATCGAATCACTGTTCTCTCTCCTCTGTGTCTATATCGAATCACTGTTTCTCTCTGTCTCTCCTCTCTCTCTTATGTGTGTGTGTAATAAATTCAGAATCATTCCTTCTCTCTTTCAATTTCAATCAAGATGGAAGAATCATATGGCTTCAAGAATAACATTAAGAAAATTAATAACAGCCTACAATGTGCATTAGAACAAGCAAACACACGATCCTACCCCCTCCCCACACCCTCCCTCCCAACACCCCTCCCCTCCCAACACTTCTGTAAAGAAGCGGGCAGAATTAAAACCAGAACCGATGTCATAAATGCGGTACGTTCTCATTTATGTGATATGGGCGAGTCTCAGACACGGAAACGAGTCAGAGAATTCGGAGTTACGTTTGGACATGCCAGACAGTGTCGTCTTCATGGTAGAGAGAGAAGGTATACTAATCAACTTCTCATGGGTACTGTGAGCAAATAGACTTTAGTATGGTTGCTGCAGCGGAGGACAGAGCACGCATTGGAATATCCAATGTGCCATGACGTCAATCGGATAACACTACATAACATAGCTTGCTTACTGTCTATTTATTGATAATATTTATTGGCTCTGGTGCTTCCCCTGGGGTTCTTAAAGCTTCTTATTCTCTGGTATGAACACGTTCTGAATGCTGTCGTTGTTCATATTGAACATACATTCAAGTTACCTGTCATGTGGCAAAGCACCAGCAAAATATTAAAATTAAAGATATTGAGAACATGCATTTTTCCAGTAACTACTTATGGTTGTGAATCATGGACCATTACACAAAAACAAGAATGAAAATACAGTCCTTTGAAACTAAATGCTACAGAAAGATCCTACGAATACCATGGACAGAAAAAGAAAGAACACTGATGTCCTGAAAGAACTAAACGTTAAAGAGAATTGGCTGATAAACGACATACTATGCATAAAAATTAGATACTTTGGTCACATCAAGCGTCGCGATGACCTGAAAAGAATAATATTAGAGGGCAGGGTCCCAGGACGCAGAGGCAGACCAAGAAGAAGATGGCTACAAGATATTAAAGAAACCATGAATATTACCATTGACGAAGTGGGTGAACTGGCTAGAGACAGAGTGAATTTCAGAAGCTCTGCAAAGAGAGCAACGTCCTATAAAGGATACGCACCTTGATGATGATGACCTGTTATTTAGAATTCTAACATTGCTTTATCTTACCCCGCCAGGCCTGTGCTGACTTCATTATGTTTTCATCTGTTATGTATTTATTCATATCAAGAGATGGTATCAATAATAGGCAAGTATTTATGGTATATTTAGGGGGTGGGTGCTCGTCGCTCGATCGCATAACATAACATAACATATCATAATATAATACATAGTATAATATAACATAACTTCTATAAAGAAGTAAATGGTGGAAGAGATGGATTCTTCCACCAGCTGATATCGTGATTACCAAATTGGTAAAGTCAACTCTATCGATACAATTCAGTTAGCTTTTACATTACAAATTTTCTCATCTATTTTCAAATGAATTCAACTTGATTTCTATATCTTTAGTCATTTTCCAACTCTCGCTAGCATATGTTAGGATTGATTTAACATTTGAATTGAAAATTTGTAATTTAGTTTTAATACTATATAGCTTGCAGTTCCATATTTTATTTAGACTTTTAAAAGCTGATGTTGCTTTGACAATTCGTAGCATGTTGTAATTTACTCAAATTATATTGAATTTTATATCTCCAACTTCACAGTCTGTCACAATGAGACGATCATGCCTGATGTTTGTAGCATGGTGTTGCAGAAACAAACGCAGCAACGCAGTCATCATCATATTCCTGTGTGCCGTGTGTCTGTTAGTCTGGCAAAGTCCTCAAATCGAAGGTAAGAGTTACATAGTTTTCTGTTCTCTAATCCGGTTTTACCTGACAGCGTCAGAATTAGAAGAGAAGTCTAGAACGATCTTGTGTTTGCGCTTCATAAATAGTGTTTTTCACCATCTCTCTTATACTGAGGACCACTTTTTGCTTGGGTGGCCTTTTAGCTGTAGCTTAAGCGATAGTGAACTCGATCACAACCAAAGCGCACCTGGTTCAAACTCCGCGGTGGGCAAGTTTGGAAGCAAATTCGTACCCGTGTGATTTTTACAAAAGATAAAAATAGACCACACCGTTCAGAAAGCAATGGCAAACTACTGAAGGTATAAGTGATGCCTAGATGGTCGATTCGTTTACTGTAGTTGATGGCTACGTCCTGTAAAGGATATGCCACGATTTTCATTTGAATAAGTTTGACAAACATTGTATTTTGCTCCCATTAAAAGGCACACACATATATTAGTGTATTGAGTCTCGGACAGAACCATCAATGTATCGAACCACGCACACACATATATTAGTGTATTGTCTCTCCCACACATCTCCCACACAATTATCAGTGTATCTAGCCACTCATACACATATTAGTGTATTGAGTCTCCACACAAGTATCAATGTATCGAGCCACCCACCTCACACAAGTATTAATGTATCGAGTCTTCCACACAAGTATCAATGTATCGAGTCTCCCACACACGTATCAATGTATCGATTCTCCCACACAAGTATCAATGTATCTCGTCTCCACACAAGTATCAATGTATCGAGTCTCCACACAAGTATCAATCGTTTCGAGTCTCCCACACAAGTATCAATGTATCGGTTCTCCCACACAAGTATCAATGTATCGAGTCTCCCACACAATTATCAATGTATCGGTTCTCCCACACAATGATCAATGTATCGGTTCTCCCACACTAGTATCAATGTATCGGTTCTCCCACACTAGTATCAATGTATCGAGTCTCCCACACAAGTATCAATGTATCGAGTCTTCCACACAAGTATCAATGTATCGATTGTTCCACACAAGTATCAATGTATCGAGTCTCCCACACAAGTATCAATGTATCGAGTCTCCCACACAAGTATCAATGTATCGAGTCTCCCACACAAGTATCAATGTATCGAGTCTCCCCCACAAGTATCAATGTATCGAGTCTCCCACACAAGTATCAATGTATCGAGTCTTCCACTCAAGTATCAATATATCGAGTCTCCCACACAAGTATCAATGTATCGAGTCTTCCACACAAGTATCAATGTATCGAGTCTCCCACACAAGTATCAATGTATCGAGTCTTCCACTCAAGTATCAATATATCGAGTCTCCCACACACGTATCAATGTATCGAGTCTCCCACACAATGATCAATGTAAATTCACCGATGCTACTTCTCATCAGATTCCCAACAGTGTCCATCTTGAAATGTAGGTAGGTATTTTACATCCAATCAGATACTGGCACTCTTACAGAGCCCATTTTAGAGCGGTACACAACATTGGATTACCACCTCTAGGCATCAATCATTTTCAAGGATAATACATCCACGTGATCTGTGACAATATTGCTGTTTATTCCTAGTATCACCAATTGAAATTGGGTATTGATCAACGTTGTTAAATCACAAATCATTGCCCTGATTCATTTCTGATTCATTTCTAACCACGGGTACATGTTGTACTTTCTACATGAATGATTGGTTTAATCATTCCATTTCAGACACGCCTACTTTAAAAAGAACTATCCATTCGTTATTAAATGGGAAAGTACAGTCAATTATCTCTTCTCTTTAAGTTAAATGTACTATTACATCTCTCTTTCTCTCTCTCTTGTTCTATCCTCTCCGTTCAATTATATTATGTTCTATTCTCTCTATTCTATTCTCTTTATTCTATTCCTATCTGGGAGGGGGACTGACTAGCTACTACAGTTCTATCCTCTTCGTTATATTCTCTTCGTTATATTCTCTTCGTTATATTCTCTTCGTTATATTCTCTTCGTTATATTCTCTTCGTTATATTCTCTTCGTTATATTCTCTTCGTTATATTCTCTTCGTTATATTCTCTTCGTTATATTCTCTTCGTTATATTCTCTTCGTTATATTCTCTTCGTTATATTCTCTTCGTTATATTCTCTTCGTTCTATCCCATAGATTCCCAAACTTTTTCGGGCCAGCGCCCCCTTTGCAAGACATAAATTTTGTAACCCCCCCCATTTCAATATTTTTCTATATTGAAGCCGTTTGATATTTTCCAAGTAAATAGTAACTAATTAAGGGTCCAAGGATTGACTTCATTGCACCAGTTTTTCCCATATCCATATGGTTCTGTACATGTCGACAGAGATGACATAAAATCTGCCAAGAGCATTGCACAAAGCACAAACTCCGTAGCTCCTGCAACAATCCTAGGGATTTCATGAAAAATTGCACATGTATCTCAGTCCGGATTCAAAGCCACAACCTTCAGTACGACAGATAAGCGACTTAAAAACTTCGCAATTGAAACCCCTAAATATCAACTAATGATACATGACTGCTTATGCTGCAAAATTATTGTAAAAGTAGTGAACAATATATGATTCATCTTGAACACAGTTATTGCTATACCGATTTGCATAAAACGTAGCCCATATGTAAAGATTGTAAAGTGTATACTTGAATAACATTATGCAGTTTCATACAATGGTTTAACTATGAAGATTAGGAATACAGATTAAGAGATTGCATGGCATTAGTAAGAATATTATTGTAATAATTAAAACACCATCAAATATATTACAAAATTGTTGCTTTGAATTTACAAAGTAAAAATACACCAAAAAAATACAAATTAATGTGAAGGATGAGCCTGGTGCATTCTTAAAAGTTTGTTAATATTGGGTGCAATTCAGCGTCGGATTAGCCTAGTAGCAGAAGTCGCAATGCTACTGGCCCCCGCTTCTGGGGCTCTGCACCTATGTGACAGAACTAAGCTGTCACTAGTCATCAACAAGGAAACAAGGTTGAAGGGGGTAATAATATCCCCCTTTCTCATAAGGAAAACAATGCACGATTTTGTCGAAAGTCGTTTTCACATATACACATAAACCAACAAACAAAACTCATGTGAGAGATTGGTTGTGTTACTTAGAAAGTAAAGGACAACTTTTCTGTTTTGCTTGCAAAGTTACTGATTCTGGCTGTTCGTCACGGTTTACGAAAGAAGGATTTGACGACTGGAAAAACGCAAATAATTTGTTGAAAAGACATGAAAAAGCACCTCCATAGAAAAGCGATAATTTCGCTGTTAGTTTGCAAAAATAAGTATGCGCGTGTCGATTCTGAACTTGTAAGCCAAATTGAGCCCTAAACAGATAATGGCGGTCACTTTTAGAGCGAATTACTTCAGTTATCCAATTTTTGCAGAACGAGGTCATGCATTTCGGGGTAGTGATGAAACTATTGGTTGATCTAATAATGGAAATTATTAAAGTTTGTTGGAATTAATAGTCACAAAATAGATGAGACTGCAGTAAAACTATTTGATTGGCAAAACACGTAATCACAAAGTACTGTAGTTTTACAAATTACAAAAACAATGACAAAACACAGCAACGTTTCGACCAACAAGGCCTTTATCAAGCAAACGAACAACAGGAGTGACAAATTTAAAAAACAAATGGACGACCAAAAACAAACGTTTCTAATGAAAATCTGGAAATAAAAACGAAAATCTTGGAATAAAAACGAATAACGAAATAAATGTAACACAAAAAAAACACATAAAAACTAGAAATAGAACGGAAGAGAAACAATGAAAAATCTAGTAAATATATAACTTGAATACATGCAACATATACTCATATAGATTACAAGGCATGGGAAGAGAAAGTACTAAGATGCATAGGAATGTAATACGTTGAGCCCACGTGGTCGCAAGGTACCATACAACGAAATCAACCGATTCTCCAGAGCAAATCGACTGCGATCATCCGAGGAACACGATCGGATGGCTGTGACCTGGACATCGTGAGCTCCTAAATGGCCAGTATCATTGAAATAGGTGGCTACAAGGGTCACAGAGCATTGGCGTATGTCGCGCAAGTGTTGGGCGAATCGGTCACTGAGCCTCTTGCCTGTCTCGCCGATATAAGCCTTGTAACACTTGCGCGACATACGCCAATGCTCTGTGACCCCTGTAGCCACCCATTTCCCCTGTCCTTACGTTTTTAAGGCCTCCACCATTTCCTTTCCCAAGACACCGTTCACTATCCGGCATGGCTTCTCCTCTGTCTCCCGCAACCTCATCTATGCCATTCTGTCTAAGCGCTGCGGAATCGCGTACGTAAGGGAGACAGGCGTACGCCTTGCTGACCGCTTCTCTCAGCACCTCCGGGATATCTCCAACAGCGCATCCACACCTGTCGCGGTCCACTTCAATGGTCCTAGCCACCGAGGTAGTCGAGATGTCTCGATCACCGGTCTGGTGCCGTGCTCCTCCGATGACCGCAGCCGGCTAGCGTTGGAATGTCGCCTGATCGTCCAACTCGGTGTGTTCGCACCGAAAGGGATCAATATACGACTTCAGTACGCTTAGTGTTCTTTTTCTCTGCCCTTCCCACCCCTTCCACTCCGGCAAACCCAAATCCCCCTTTTTTCTATTATTTAACGTCCCACCCTCTTTGTGTCGTTCTTCTCCCCCTAATCTCCCTTGGTATCCCTGGCCATTAGACCGTCATGTTTCGCTCTTTCAGCTCGAATGTGCACCTACGTAGCCGCTCTTGACACCGCTTTTCATACTATGCATATTTGAAAGGCTCCGCTCTCATGCTTTTGGGAGTCATTAGTACTATAGCTCTATCACTCTGACAATTGAGTCTGGAGTTGTCCGTTCCTTGACCATTTATTATGCATATTGGCCTAGTAGGCCCTATGTCTCTTCAGCCCGACGTTTGTCGAGTTCCCACCACCATCACAGGTATGCTGCTTTACACGGTCTGGTGTCATGTTTCCTCTTCTTCCTACTCAGAAATTCTTATCATCCTTTTCCTCACTTTTTTCTTCTGGCAAATACTTATGGGGTCGATTATTGTGGGGAGGGTGGCGCTATTTTCGTGTTGGTACAGCTCCAATTAATTCTCCTACACTGCTTTCCATATTAGAGAGTTGCCTTCCCCTGTTTAATCTTCACCCAGCATACACTTGCACCATCGTCTTTCCGTATCGGAGGTGGCCTGACACACCCGCCTCTGCTACCCGATGTGCTGATACCGCCACGTGTAAACTTTCAGTGTTTGCACGGTGTGCTCGGGGACAGGTGAGTATTTGACGCATCTATCTCTAGTCATCCTTCTCATTTAGATCTATGCTAGTTTAGATTCCTTGTCTGTATTTGTTCCTTTGATAAAGGTCTACGACCGAAACGTTGTTTTTTTCTGTTAGTTTTATAATTTTGTTATTCATTTTGCTTGGTTATGTGATACCATACATATGTGTCTTTGTCCTTAAACGCTAATTTATTACGTATCACAGCAGCCTTCCTCGGTTTCCTTCCGATCTGATCTGATCCGCTCTGACCAGATCATATTTGTAGGTTTCCGCACATCGTAGTAACTATTTAAGTGAACAGTAACCTCTATTCATTATCTTCGTGCGTGAATAAATATAGTAACATGTTTATACAGCTTGTTATTTTAGTATAATGCAACACATTGCTACTGTAATTTGATCAAAGACAGGCAGTATCGTTGATGTGATTATATTTAGCTGGTTTGCGATTACTGTATATACATTTTTCTGGTGCTGGAGAAATGGATCGTGCAAAAAGGGCATAAGATGAATTAAAATGCAGAATTAAAGGTTTAAATGATTATTCAATCGTAAGAAGCCACCGACCCCCTAGATCACCTGAACGCCCCCCAAATGCCCCCGAGCCCACTACCGCCCCCTTAGAACTCTTCAGCGTCCACAGGGGGGCGGTACCACCCACTTTGGGAAACGCTGAAAATCTATCCTCTTCGTTCTATCCTCTTCGTTCTATCCTCTCGTTCTATTCTCTCATCCTCTTGTTCTATCCTCTTCGTTCTATCCTCTTCTGTTCTATCCTCTTCGTTCTGTCCTCTTCGTTCTATCCTCTTCGTCTATCCTCTCTGTCTATCCTCTTCGTTTTTCTATTCTGTTCCATTCTATTCTGTTCCATTCTATTCCTGTTCTTCTATCCTTTTATCCCTCCTGTTCTCATTCTATTCTGTTCTATCCTCTCCGGTTCCATTCTATTCAAGAAATATCGTGAATCTTCACTCTCCTGACTCAAATTTCAAGTCTGTTCTATACAAATGGGTATTGAATGTAGTAATAGTATGAATCTTAGCCTAACGTGCAAGAATTTCATCGTAATGTGGTATAGCAAATGTGGTTTTAGCAAAATTGGTATCAAAGAAGAATAGTATAGCATACAAATGTGGTTAAGCAATGATAGTAGATGGAGCATATAGACTAATTGTTTCAAGATGTGGATGATCATCGGTAGACAAAACATACTATCAACAAGAAGAATTCAGTACTCATGTTTAAGAACACGTTAGAACATCTGCTTATCTTGTCCGTCCTTGTGTTCAAACTTAGATTTCGATTTGTATATCATCACGACTCAACTATATTAACTATCAACAATCAAATTTCAGTCACCATATTTAATAACAAGGTTAACCTTGTCTCTTATCTTTGTCCGTCCTTGTGTTCAAACTTGATCCACCGTCTCTTATTCTGTTATTCTCAGATAACTTATCAGGGGTTCAACCTATTCTCAGATAACTTATCAGGGGTTCAACCTATTCTCAGATCAACTTATCAGGGGTTCAACCTATTCTCAGATAACTTATCAGGGGTTCAACCTATTCTCAGATAACTTATCAGGGGTTCAACCTATTCTCAGATAACTTATCAGGGGTTCAACCTATTCTCAGATAACTTATCAGGGGTTGAACCTATTCTCAGATAACTTATCAGGGGTTGAACCTATTCTCAGATCAACTTATCAGGGTTGAACCTATTCTCAGATCAACTTATCAGGGTTCAACCTATTCTCAGATCAACTTATCAGGGTTCAACCTATTCTCAGATAACTTATCAGGGTTCAACCTATTCTCAGATCAACCTATCAGGGTTCAACTATTCTCAGATAACTTATCAGGGGTTCAACCTATTCTCAGATAACTTATCAGGGGTTCAACCTATTCTCAGATAACTTATCAGGGGTTCAACCTATTCTCAGATAACTTATCAGGGGTTCAACCTATTCTCAGATCAACCTATCAGGGGTTCAACCTATTCTCAGATAACTTATCAGGGGTTCAACCTATTCTCAGATAACTTATCAGGGGTTCAACCTATTCTCAGATAACTTATCAGGGGTTCAACCTATTCTCAGATAACTTATCAGGGGTTCAACCTTATTTAAGTTAGCTCAGTAATATCAATCAATGAAATGCCATACCTGCCCGGCGTAGACTGTGATGTCTCTCCTCAACTCTCTCTCTCTCTCTCTGGTACAGTTAATCAGTTCTGACGTTAATCTCCTATTGAACAACGATGTCCGAACATCTAACATCTACTCTATAGAGTTTCACTACACAAACCGATTACTGTTAACATGGATACTCCGCAAGAAGTTGTTAATTATTGCTTATGTTTGTTTGCCTACACGCACTGTAACCAAATAATGCTCTTCTTCTTTTGCTTCTTTTGTCGTCACATTGTTACCGGATTTATGCCCAGCGTCGTGGTTTTTTTTTTGTCTTGCGATGTTCTGGTGGCATGGGTGATTGTTATTTTTGCTCTTTGACAGGATTCTGCTATGCTATCTAACCATCTTTTTCGTGGTCTTCCTCTCGCTTTCTTTCCTGGTGTTCTGTTTCAGAAGACTCATTTATCAATGTACAAATGTTTTCCTTAGGTTGAAAGTGCATGCCTCCGCTTAAAGAGGCTTTACTCCTGTACATAACAAAGAATCCCGATGGATCTTAGAGCTGTGCCGCTAGATAGATACTTTGTAGTTTCGTTCTTCTTCTTCTTCTTCTCTTCCACCATTTACTTCTTTATAGAAGTGTTGGGGTGGGGGCGTAGTGATCTTGTGTATGCTTGTTTTAAGGCACTTTGTAAGCTGATATTCATTTTTGTAAGGCTGTTCTTGATGCCGTCGCTCCAACTTTTGCGTGGTCTTCCTTTGTACTCATTATAATTTTTCTGTATGGCTGTCTGTGGTAGTTCCTTTGAGTGTACAGTTTGATACGAAATCGAGTGACAGTCTCTGTCACAATTCTCCGAACTAAATGATTAGGCATGTCTCTCGAGATGGGACTGCATCCTAATTGGAGCAAAGTATCGCTTGATTTATTTGTTTAATCAAACTGTGCAGAAAATCTCCACTCTGCACCTATCTTCTCCATGTACATCTGTCTTTGATGACTTTTTCTCTAGTGCATGTGTTTATGTTGAGAGCTTTCAACTCTTGATTACATAACATGATTATATCACAATTGTAGTCTTCCAGTCGTTCTCTTACCAGAGATCAGCTGTCGTTCTCTTACCAGAGATCAGCTGTCGTTCTCTTACCAGAGATCAGCTGTCGTTCTCTTACCAGAGATCAGCTGTCGTTCTCTTACCAGAGATCAGCTGTCGTTCTCTTACCAGAGATCAGCTGTCGTTCTCTTACCAGAGATCAGCTGTCGTTCTCTTACCAGAGATCAGCTGTCGTTCTCTTACCAGAAATCAGCTGTCCTTCTCCTCCAACAGGCCACCAACAGACGGTCTCTGTGGCGTAGAGGCTAGGTGATCGGCTCTCGATCCAAAGGTACTCGGCTCACTTGCTCGTGGAGCCATCTGAATACTTTTCCAGATATATCTGCTCTCATTGTAGGGGAGATTGAGTTCCTAGTGGGTCAAGGGCGCATAGGGACAACGCCTCGCCAGGATTAGTGAGCTGGCACTAATCAAGATCCTACCTTACCTTCACGTGGTGACCCTGGTAACAGACATTAGTTCCGGTCTGGCTAAGCGGGTATGGATCTAGGGAGAACTGGTGTGTGTAGAGATGCAGACGTAGTCACGTTGGATCTGATCCTCTCGCAACACAGATGAGCGAAATCCCAGAGTGACTATTAATACACATCTCTCCCGGCCGATGGGAAAAGCTGAACGGATAACCATAAAGGAATGAGGGGTGCATCCAGAGAAGAGACTTGGACCCGCGTGGAGCAAAACTTGGGCTCGAGATGAGTTCCCGTGGGCCCACATAGGGCGAAGCTCGGATCCCGGAGGTGGTGCCCGACCTGAACCCCGTGTCTGGACAGCCTAGAGGCAAGGTAAATGTGAGCACTGTGAAAACTGATGGAGCACTGTGAAAACTGATGGAGCACTGTGAAAACTGATGGAGCACTGTGAAAGCTTATGGAGCACTGTGAAAACTGATGGAGCACTGTGAAAACTGATGGAGCACTGTGAAAACTGATGGAGCACTGTGAAAACTGATGGAGCACTGTGAAAACTGATGGAGCACTGTGAAAACTGATGGAGATAGTGCCACCGGTTTAGAAATGAAGATAACAGGAACAAAAAGTGGTTACAACATCAGTACAGGAACTTCAATAAAAAACGAATTAAATGATTCGGCCACATAAGCAGATTACCAACAGACAGTGCAACCACATAAACAGATTACCAACAGACAGTGCAACCACATAAACAGATTACCAACAGACAGTGCGCCTTAAATATCAATGCTGCTCAGATATAGATACAATGGATACAAAGCAAAAGCTCGTACACGCAAAGATGACTTCAGAAAAAACAAGAGGCGGTAAAAACACTATTTATGAAGCGAACAAAAAACTAATTCTAGAAATCTCTTTTATCCTGACGCTGTGAGGCAAAACAGGATTAGAGAAGAAAGAAAAGAAGGAAAAAGTCGTTTATACTCGCAAGCACGCACACACTCATGCACGCACGCACTCATGCACGCACGCACACATGCACGCATGCACACATGCACGCATGAACAATGATGGAAACACCCAGGATTAAAGAGAATACACAACATTAGCATAGAAACCCACATAACTATATAATTAGTGCATTGAAAATGTCATAGAATTAAAAATTCACCGTATAATTTTAGAAAGATCGTAAATTTAAAATAACGCATGGCTCTCTCAGATATAATGAGATTGCATATGAGGGTCATAAATAAAATAAATTACTTATATATCTTATATACAAATAACGTTTATTTAACATGAGAACAATGATTTAAAAAAATATAGTGTATAATGTAAATCTATACTTATGCTTTATTAATCTTTCTAAGGCATTTTATTGTGTAGAACAACAGGTATATGAACAAAATTAATGGAATATATGGGATTTTCAGTACATTTAATACAGATAATGAGAGAACGTTAACGTTATCAAATGGCGGCTGTAAGAACATGCGATGATACATCAAATTGATTTGACAGAAGGCAAGGGGTTAAACTAAACAAGTCTGCATTCTGTCCCCTTGTCTGTTTTAACAATATGCTGAAAACATCTTGAGGAATTTTATAGAAGATAGCGAAAAAGAACAACAAATTCCGTTTATAATAGAAGGAAGAGAAATACCTGAACTAAAATATGTTAAAAGGTACAGTATTACTGTCAACATCCAACAATGGAATTGAGAAATTAATAATTGAAGTGCAAGAGAAAAGCGACAAATAAAATCTATTTTCCAATGTGGCAAATACAAAAATAATGAGAGCCGATAAATCAAACATAACAAATGATATTTTTTGTTAAATAAACAGAGAAAAAATAGAAATTGTGAACAAGTTTTGAATAGTTCGGCTCACTGCTAATAAAACATGGAAATGGGATCAAATTAAAAGAACAATAAACAAACATTACAAACATTAAAGAACTAAAAACAATATGGAATAGAAATGATAGGGAAACAAAGATCAGAATAGTAAGAGCATGTATATTTCCAGTGGCAACGTATTGGTGTGAAGCATGGACATTTAATAAGACAGTGAAAAAATATACGTGCTTTTGTTCAATTTTAAACTGTTGACAAAATTGACATTTTGCTTAATTTTTCTCTTACAGATTTGAAATATGACAGCATCGATTTGGAAGATCAAGAAAGAAATATTAAATATAACATGATGACAAAGTGAGTTATAGATGTTTGATCAGATTGAAACCATATTTTGTGCACTTTTCTCTTTTCATATTGTTTAATCCACTAGACCAGTTCAACCTCATCATCATCTACATCATCAAATAGCTTGTCCTGAGCAAAATGTTTCACCCTAACAGTATTTCGAAATTTCTCTCATGGCTTCTGCAGACGTCCTGCTCAAACCATCAGTTACATCCTGAATTCATCTTCTCCGTGGTCTTCCTTTACTCCTCTTTGCTGTGATGCCTCCTTCCGTGATAGTCTTCTCCAATCCTTCGTGTCTCTTTATATGCCCAAAATACTTCAGTTCAACCTATGCAGTGAAAACAACATGCGATATATAGAAGAAAATGCAGGGATAACAAATGGTGACAAAATATGAACATTCTAAGATACGCTGAAAACACAATTCTCATGGCGACAAATGAACAAGATCTACACGACTTGATAGACATATTAGTGAGAGAAAGTTAACATCATCTATAAGACTTGATAGAACATATTAGAGAGAAAGTGATAGACATATTAGTGAGAGAAAGTGAACAACATCTACAAGACTTGATAGACATATTAGTGAGAGAAAGTGAACAACATCTACAAGACTTGATAGACATATTAGTGAGAGAAAGTGAACAACATCTACAAGACTTGATAGACATATTAGTGAGAGAAAGTGAACAAGATCTACAAGACTTGATAGACATATTAGTGAGAGAAAGTAAACAACATCTATAAGACTTGATAGACATATTAGTGAGAGAAAGTGAACAACATCTACAAGACTTGATAGACATATTAGTGAGAGAAAGTGAAAAGAAGGAACATGAACATAAAGAAAACGGAGATAATGGTTATCTCTAAGAAACAGGAAACACCAAAATGCAATATCAAAATAAATAACACAAAACTAAAACAAGTCCATCGATTCAAATATCTGGAAACCTGCCTATCAGATGGAAGATGTACAACAGAGATAACGAGTAGAATAACTCAAGCGAAAGCAGCTTTTATGAAAATGAAAAACATACTTCGCGTGAATTTACTACCAATCACACTGCGGAAAAGAGTCTCCAGTGTTATATTGAGCCAATACTTATATATGGCAGCGAATCATTGACAATAAACAAACAATCAATAATATCGATGGAAGCCACAGAGATGGAGTTTTATAGAAGAATGCTGTATTTTACATAGAATTATACACAAATGACATCACATGGATTGTGTGGGTATTTGTTTTAATAAACCAATTTGGCACGTGGGCCAGCTGGTTGAAAAATTGAAACTGTCCAAACGGTTTGCCATGTGGCTTGCTGTGTTGTGGAGTTAAAAAATAAGATACGAATGATTTTTTTCATGCGTTTGTGTGTGTTAAACATATGATTTAAACCGTTTTGTTTGTTAGTTTCCATTCCCAGAACGACACATTCGGTCTACGCCAGCAGAATGTCATAAAACAGTGCGAGAAGAAATTGGGTCATTCTTGGAACAAAAGTTTGATCAAACTGCCTGTGTTCAACGACAGCCCTATTGTATCTCTTAAATACAACCTGATGTACTGCCCCGTTGGGAAAATAGCCTCATCATTTTTTACAAGGTTGGCAATGTTGTGTGTATATTGATTCTTTCTTTCTTTATTCAAAATCTCAGATTCGAAAACTATCAATCAAATGAGTAAATTCGTTATGTTTTTCTTCTCTTTGTTTGATTAGAATCCACGTTTGTGAGCATTGTCAGTTACTTATTGCTAGCTCAAACTGTCTATGCAGCGTACATTTTAGTCCTGAATATATCGAGCATTGTACAGTTACTTATTGCTAGCTCAAACTGTCATTGCAGCGTACATTTAGTCCTGAATATATCGTGAGCATTGTACATTTACTTATTGCTAGCTCAAACTGTCTATTGCAGCGTACATTTTAGTCCTGAATATATCGTGAGCATTGTCATTTATTATTGCTAGCTCAAACTGTCTACAGCAGGTACATTTAGTCCCTGAATATATCGTGAGCATTGTACATTTACTTATTGCTAGCTCAAACTGTCTACGGCAGCGTACATTTTAGTCCCTGAATATATCGTGAGCATTGTACATTTACTTATTGCTAGCTCAAACTGTCTACAGCAGCGTACATTTTAGTCCCTGAATATATCGTGAGCATTGTACATTTACTTATTGCTAGCTCAAACTGTCTACGGCAGCGTACATTTTAGTCCCTGAATATATCGTGAGCATTGTACATTTACTTATTGCTAGCTCAAACTGTCTACGGCAGCGTACATTTTAGTCCCTGAATATATCGTGAGCATTGTACATTTACTTATTGCTAGCTCAAACTGTCTACGGCAGCGTACATTTTAGTCCCGTGTGAGGCAAACAGGATTCGAGAAAGAAAGAAAGAAGATATATTCTAACTGTGTCATGTGAGAGTCGGATAAACAATATAAGCAATGTAGACTAAAGAATGCTCCAAAGAGATCTCAAGAAGATTGGCAATAGCAATCAATAAGTTAAATATTATGAAGAACGTGTGGCAAAGCTGCAGCAAAATATTAAAATTATAAATAGAGAACATGCATTTTTCCAGTGACTGCTTATGGTTGGGAATCATGGATCATTACACAAAAACAAGAACGAAATTCCAGTCTTCAAAACTAAATGCTACAGAAAGATCCTACGAATACCATGAACAGAAAAAGAAAGAACACTGATGTCCTGAAAGAACTGAATGTTAAAGAGAATTGGCTGATAAACAACATACTATACAGAAAAATTAGATACTTTGGTCACATCAAACGTCACGATGGCCTGGAGAGAACAATGTTAGAGGGCAGCATCCCAGAACGCAGAGGCAGACCAAGAAGAAGATGGCTACAAGATATTAAAGAAACTATGAATATGACCATCGACGAAGTGGGTGAACTGGCTAGAGACAGAGTGAATTTCAGATGCACTGCACAGAGAGCAACGTCCTATAAAGGATACGCACTTTGATGACGATGAGACTATAAAATATATGTCCTAACTCTCCACCTTCTATACAACTTGTTTGCGAAAGATCTTAAGTGTGTTCTGGTCAAATACTAACTCTAACCAAGAACTGATTGCACACTGTAAACAAGAGAATATGAGCATTATCATATTGAGAAGTTCAAATATGAATATTTTGACGTTGTATGTCATGGTGTATAAATACGGCGCAACAATTTCTACATATCTTACATGATACGGTTAGATTAGATTAGTAGTTTTTTAAATTTCTACTGAGTAAATGCTTGACGTGAAGAAGGAGGTATTGTCTACTTAAGTGAGCAACTTCCATTCTCCTTTCTCTTGTATAAAAGTGACTTTAACAGTGTTATTTATTCTAATTTTCTCCAAACAAGTGTACAAGTACTAAGGGCTTCCAGGCACACCTCCATAGAATGAGTCTCAGGGACCTGGCTGCCTGCACCTATGAAGCACAAAAGCAGTCCCAATAGCACATCCTGTAAGACTGCCCCAGCCTGAGCAGTGTGATAATGGAAATCTGGTCAACAGAAACAACCCTACAAGCAAACTTAGGACTAGTGAAGACCTCAAGCGCACCGCCCTGTTTTTGACACATACAATAGTAGTAGTAGTCGCATAGCAGAAGTTGTCGGAGTTGATCGCAGAAGTTGATCGCAGAAGTTGATCGCGAGTTGATCGCAGAAGTTGATCGCAAGTTGATCGCAGAAGTTGATCGGAGTTGATCGCAGAAGTTGATCGCGAAGTTGATCGCAGAAGTTGATCGCAAAGTTGATCGCGAGTTGATCGCAGAAGTTGATCGCGAAGTTGATCGCAAGTTGATCGCAGAAGACGGTAGAGGGCTTCAGAAAAAATTACAAACACGGACTCGAACCGCAAATCATTATTTCTTAGGCACCCATTTCTAGCCTACAAGAGCCATTTTAAGAACACATCAACTAGCTCTCTAAAGAGCTTAACGGAGGAATATCTTCTAAACTGTCTTTGCAGCTTTAGTCTAAGGTTTCATAGAAGCATTAGCTCGCAATTTCATTTAATACTGATTACAATTGTAAATAATGACTAAGTAAGGTTTTCACAGAATGTCCAACTTTCATCCACATATCTACATGAATAACACACAAAATGTATATTGACTAAAATGTAAAAAAGAATCAAACTAAACTTTTGTGTTTTGGTCAGCAGTATAGAAAGTGTTAAAAATAATTGTATTAAAGGGGAGATAAAAATAGATAGGCCACGTGAATGAGATACACGAGTTCCTTCCCATCCGAATTAACTTTGATATAACTGCAGGAAAATCTATCACTAGGAGGATTATTTAATTCTTCTTCTTCTTCAGCGATCTCTGGTCATGCGCTTAATTTACTGTGGACCACAACTGGGCAGACAGCTTCAGGTCTGTCAGGTTTCCCCAAAGCTTAGTTTTCAGGTCGACTGGGTGTGGCACATGTTGCTTCTCAGCTCACAGAAGAGACAGTCTTGCAGGATATGCTCTGGTGTCTGTTCTGCCTGCTGACACTGGCAGAGAGCTGTTTGACTTATTCCTAGTCTGTATAAGTGTTTGCTGAATCTGCAGTGTCGGTGCTGTCGAAATATAATGACCTGGTCTGTTCTGCTTAGGTCTTTGAGGGAGTCTTTTCCATAATCATATCCAGTGTTTGTCTTCCAGTCTACTGCAGATTTTCTCTGTATGAGGGTTTTGACCTCTTGAAAAGACAAGGGTTGGTAAATTTGCTCTTTGGCACTGCCCTCCTTAGCTAAGACATCAGCACTCTCATTGCCTGCAATGCCACAGTGAGATGGAATCCACTGCAAGTGAATTTCTGCCTTTTCTGAAAGCTGAGCAAGTTCTCTTTGTAGTTTTTGTACTGTGCTGTCAGTGGATTTAGCCTCCAGGGCTTGTATAGCTGACAATGAGTCTGTAAGAAATACCATCTTGCTTGCAGCTGCTTGCAGCTTATTCATGTGCTGTGCTGCCATCAGAAGGGCTATGAGTTCTGCTTTGTAGTTGGAACATATTCTTCCAGTAGGAGCCGCTAGAAACACAGTGGTAGCATCTGGGTGCCTAATGTACACTCCTGCTCCACCATTCATGGTTGCCTCCATTGCCGATCCATCTGTGTAAATTCTTATCCAGCTGTCTTCTGGAAACATGTAATGGAGATGTTCCATTGTAATTGCTTTTTCACTAGATTAGGCTCGGCATCTTTGCTTAATAATCCGAAAGGAATTAGTTATTATTTTTAAGGTTTGTTGGCCTACACGCTCTGATACAACAACTAAAAGGTTCGTCCTTAAGTTGAAAGAGGCGTGCCTCGACTTTAAGAGGCGTTGATCCACTACATAACAAACAAACAAACTTGAACACTGGAGGCGAAAAGAAACAAAGGAAGCAGAGGCGGATGATCATTAAGGGTCAGTGAAGCCCGGCCCCACCAAAAATGAGTAACGTGTATTTATTATTTTATAAATTATTTGTTCATAATTATTTCTTTTAACTTGATACTGATTAGCTTTGAAAGTTGAATATATAACACTAAAATATTATATCATAATAATATAACAATCATAATAATATAAAATATCATTATAAAAAATATTATATACAGTCTGAAATATTCAGTCTTTCCTCTCTAATTAGTATGCTTCACGCATTTTCAGGGCACTATTTTTAGAGACAGTAGAAATAGGATAGCTTATACAGTTGTGACCTACTTTATGAAGTGGCCTACTTTACGAAGTGGCCTACTTTACGAAGTGGCCTACTTTACGAAGTGGCCTACTTTACGAAGTGGCCTACTTTACGAAGTGGCCTACTTTACGAAGTGGCCTACTTTACGAAGTGGCCTACTTTACGAAGTGGCCTACTTTACGAAGTGGCCTACTTTACGAAGTGGCCTACTTTACGAAGTGGCCTACTTTACGAAGTGGCCTACTTTACGAAGTGGCCTACTTTACGAAGTGGCCTACTTTACGAAGTGGCTACTTTACGAAGTGGCCTACTTTACAAGTGGCATTTACGAAGTGGCCTACTTTACGAAGTGGCCTACTTTCATGGCGCATTCAAATTCGAGACGAACTGGTTGGATTATTGTTAAAAAATTTCGTTTCATTCATTAAAGATAGAAGAATAGCTTGAAATTCAACTATTGGATCAGCCAAATAGCTTTGTATATACGCAACAAGATGGCAAGAAAAAAAGAACTTTCTGAACAACTGGTTTAGTAAAAAAAACAAATCGTGGTTAACTGCCCGTGAAGAAAAGGGACGTCTTTTTTTTTGTTTTTATTGTTTGGTATTTCATGGTGGAGGACTTTGGTCAACGGTAGGTTGTAGGGATCTCAAACATTTAAGTGAAATGTTTTAAAAAACACGGAGAAAGTTCACTTCATTTAGAAAATGCCTGTAAATTAAAAATATTTGGGACTGTAAACATTGCTGTGCAGATTGATTCTGCACAAAAAAGTTCAATTCAGAAACACAATGACCTGGTGACAAAAAATAGACATTGATAGAGTGTTGAAAACACTCAAATTTGTTTGGCCATCTGGTGAGAATGAACCTGAAAACACCAGTTGCAAGAACTTACAACCTGAAAATTGAATAAAGAGATAGGGGCAGACCAAGAAAAAGATGGGTTGATACACACATCTTAAAATTCCACAATACCTCAGAATATAAAGCGACCGAGCGTGCACTATCTCGGAAACCGATCATCAGTTAAACCTGCGACGCCTAACAGCAAAAAAAAAGGTATAAAGTGTTGGAAACACTGTTTTTATTTTTAAAAAAAAAGGAAATAGGAGTAGCATTATATGTGGCTGTACATAGGAGTTCGGGCGTTTGTGTGTGTATGTTTGTATGTATGGACATGAGCGTAATAAATCAATGTTAAACATTTTTTCACATCTACTTTCAGAGTTGTCTTGGCCATGAACAAACCAGGAAAAATGACATCACCGTTGGACATTCCTATAGAACAGGCCAGCAGACGGGACTGTGAGAGTTTCAAATCTATTGGCTCAAAATATAAAGTAATCCGTTTTTTACAAAATTCAACAAAAGTCGTATTCGGTCGAAATCCATTTTCCAGAATTTATTCAGCTTTTATTGACAAGCTATTTTCCCCAAACCCATTTTATTGGACTTACTGGGGTGAAAAAGCGCTCAAACTGGACAGAGTAACTAAAGCTGGAAAATCTTGCGCTTCAGATGTCTCATTTCAACAATTCCTTCGTCTAGTTTTATTTGATCTTCACAAACGCGATGTACATCTTCGTCAAGTTTATGATGAATGTCACATGTGTCACATTATCTATGATGTTATTGGTAAACTTGAGACAACAACAGAAGATCTAGACTATCTCCTTGGCAAGTTCAATGTTTCCTCATCGTTTCAACATGAAGAGAAATATTCCTTTGCTTCAAAAATGGACATCGTTTACGATTCAGTTAAAAGTACATTTTCTTGGAAGAAAGATATATTTCGGTGTATATCTTCAGATCAAATGGGTCTTCGGATCTGGCGCAAATTGCAGATACGAGGAGTAATATCTAGTTTTATACGATACCCGTTTAAACCTGGCGAGATGGACAATATGTTGCCAAGCACATTCATCAAAGCTTGCAGGGAGGCAGTTCTGGTGTCAACAGACAGTGTCCAACTGAACAAACAGAAGAATCAAGCTTTTCTAGAAGCATACAAGGCGGTCAGTAATCAAGATCGTCTTGCTGTTGGATATGTTTACAAGGATGACTTCGCAATGTTTGAATACAATCCCAGACCTGCCAAACTTTTTGAAGACCTAGAACATATTCGATTTACAGGTTCTCTCAACTGGAGAAATGACTGGACGTTATAAACTCTGTTGTTTCCTTCTTCCATTTAACTAGCATCCTTGCACCAATTTTCTAACCGTAGTTGTAACTATCAGCATGTTTATTGTCAAGGCCTGGACGTACAAAGCAAACATGGAAACGAGCTGTGGAAAGAAAGTTCAAAGATTGTAGCCTGACATGGGAAACAATTCACTAAAACAAAGCCCAGAATATTCAGCTAAAATGTGAAACCTGTGTTACTGTATCGGTCAGAAACGTGGCGAGTCACTAAGGACTGGACAGTAACCCATGATGACCCAGATTAAGAGGATAAAAGGGCAATTTGTCGGGAGTACCCTGCGGAAGACACAGTCGAGTGTCACTAGATAAGCACTTGGAGTGAAACCCGCAAGAAAAACTGAAAAAGGAGTCATAAACAGACGTGAAAACGTAGTCTTCTCAAGGAAGTGACGGATGCTGGATTATCCTGGGAAGCCATAAAGAAAACAGCAAGAGACAGGGAAAAATAGCGAACAGCTTTTGGGGACATATGCTCAACAAAGAGCAGAGAGGAATAACAACAATAACAAAAATAACAACATGGAAAACAAATAGTTGATAGATGGCAAAAACGGCAACAATGGAAATCTTTCGTGGAATCCTTTTATGTCAAACGGGACACGAAGAAGATATAGAATAGATAAATGTTATCAATACCACTTCTAGTATTATTTCAGTGTTATCATTATCACTACCATCATTGATGTAGCACATACGTCATACCACATCATACTATTTATCTAAATGTTACATGCCTTTGATCTGAGAGTTACATACCATTTATCTGAGAGTTACATACCTTTTTAGTTTACAGAGTGTTATATACCTTTGATCTGAGAGTTACATACCATTTATTTGAGCGTTACATACCATTTATTTGAGTGTTATATACCTTTGATATGTTATATACCTTTGATCTGAGAGTTACATACCATTTATTTGAGCGTTACATACCATTTATTTGAGCGTTACATACCATTTATTTGAGCGTTACATACCATTTATTTGAGTGTTGCATTTCATTGATCTTAGTGTTACGTACTATTTCAGTGTTATATATACCATTTATCTAGTATACCATATATCTTGGCCTCTGTTGCTAAGTGGTTCTCACGTTCCAAAGATCGTGGGTTCGAATCCGGACCACGACGTTCTGTTCACGAGTATAGTATTTTTTTCCAGAGACGCCTAGGATTGTTGCCGAGCTACGGAGTTCGTGCTTTGTGCAATACTATCGGTGGATGACATTCCAATTCTACGGAGAGGGACCGAGCCATATGGGTAAAACCCGGTGCAATGAAGTCAATCCTTCAGGGCTTAGATCTTTAGACACCATTTATCTGAGTGTTACATATTTATCTGAATGTTATATACCTTTGATCTCAGTCCACGTGTTTGATATCGAGTATACAACTTGTGTTTGATACATATTTTGAAACATGTCTGATATCGTTAAAACATCTATGATATCATTAAAACATGTCTGATATCGCTAAAACATGTCTGATATCGCTAAAACATGTCTGATATCGCTAAAACATGTCTGATATCGTTAAAACATCTATGATATCATTAAAACATGTTTGATATCGTATACAACTTGTGTTTATCTATTTGAAAGTTGTATCGCTAAAACATGTCTGATATCGCTAAAACATGTCTAATATCGCTAAAACATGCCTCAATATCGCTAAAACATGTCTGATATCGCTAAAACATGTCTGATATCGCTAAAACATGTCTGATATCGCTAAAACATGTCTGATATCATTAAAACATGTTTGATATAGCTAAAACATGCCTGATATCGCTAAAACATTTTGATATCCTAACATGTAAAATCGCTAAACATGTTTAATCGTGATATCAAGACGACGTTCCACATTAGTGTGACTTTATCGTATACTAGCTTTACTACCCAGTTTCGCGTTGGATTTACGTGGGAAATTTTTTCCGATCAAAGCGACTCAAGTCTTCGAGTACAATAGAAACAATGGAAAGTTAATGGCCGGTGTGATGTTGATCACATTATCCACCATCTGCCGTAGACCAAAGATAAATACGTTTCAACACCGTATTCACCATTATACCTCATGTTATTAAAACGGGTTTCTTTACTTTTTTTCTTTATACATTTTATATTGATTGACCTGAGGGACAGAGTGAGGAGTGTGTTTATTTAGCAAGTAAAAAAAGCGCTTCAAAGACATCTTAAAGTGTCTCTGAAATGCTTCGTTATAGACACTACGTGCTGGGAAGCTCTGGCGCAAGATTGCCAAATGTGGCGCTATAACAACACGAGATGAACTCACATAGTTGAGAATCGTTGTGCAGTTGAGGCAAAGAGAAAACGAGCTGCAAGATAAGACAACACACAACATCCACATGTCTAACCTTGATCATGTATGCCCTATATGTGGTAGATAATTGTGTTCCAGGATTGGACTCTACAATCATCTCCACACACACTGGAGAGGTGCAGTACACACACGTCTGAGGCTGCTGTCATCACTTGCGATGGATGGCTATTATTTAGCAAGCCACAGGAACTATCAGTATATATACCATTCGACATCTGTTGGAAGAGACTGATCACTTATGGGACTGTAAAAAAACAAAATATACTATGACGACGGTTTAGTCACCAATAACTAATGCATATGTCATCATATTTTACAGATAAAATCCATCTGATAGAAGAAAAGCGTAAACTAAATATTTGTTATGTGTTTTGATAAGCAAAAACATTTTGCTCCGATTTTTTGACATTTCCCATTCACAAATGGTGCAACTAAGTTTTCTCGATTCATCATCAAAAGCTTGTCCTGAGCAGAACTTTGCCACCCCAACAGTCCTCCGGGATTTCTCTCATAATCTAGACTTCCTGCCTCTGCAGCCGTCATGTTCAAACCATCAGTTACATCCTGAATCCATCTTCTCCGTGGTCTTCCACTTCTTCTCTTTGCCGGTATGCCTCCTTCCATGATGGTCTTCCCAGCCCTTCATGTCTTGTTATATGTCCAAAATATCTCAATTTTGTATTTCTTATTTGTATCATCTGCCAGTTTTCTTTTCTCGATTACCGCTGCAGAACTCAATGACCTAGAGTAATGACTGTCTAAATACGCTAAGAAATGCATACATTTAAAAATCAGCTTAGTTAACGCATAACTCGGTAAAGAAAGCATGCAAAGAACTGAAAATAGTCGCATTGACCTAACAATTTCAACAGGAATAAGAGGTATAAATATCAGAACTTGAGGTTTTGAAGTTTTCCGTTTAACATCCTTTCAGGTAATTAATTGAATCCATTTTAAAAATCCTATTCCACATCGACGCCTTAAATAATTTAATTACCCTCTCTCTTAACAGCCAACGCAATTCACAAAATGTATAACTCACAGACGCACTTCAAGTGGAGAAGGAACATAGCTAAAACTGTATTAAAATTGTACTAAAGCTTTTTACTCTGGTGTTGTAAGCTTTTTTACGATTGCAACATCCGTAAATTATCATCTACAACAGTGATTTGTTTTTATCACCATGTCGATGATAGCGTTCTCTAATTTATACACCCCCGCCCTTCCACTTTTTCAAAGATGTGTTAAAAGTAAAAGACATGAAGGGTTGGAGAAGACTATTATGGAAGGATACATCCCAGCAAAGAGAAGAGTAAGCCCAGGAGAAGATGGGTACAGTCTGTAACTAATGATATGCGCATAACGGCTGCAGAGGTGGACATCTGGCCAGAGAGATAGATAGAGAGAGAGAGAGAGAGAGATAGAGAGAAAAATTCCGATAGGCTTTTTAGGATGGCAAAGATCTGCTTATGTCAAAGCAATTTGATGATTTAATACACGATGAAATAAAAATCTTGACTATTATCAGAGTATCATGAATACCAGTCTAAATGAGTGATGATCTGTCTATATGTCTAATTATATCACAGTCAACGAAATCATTATCTATTTGTTATACAAACAGAGATCTAACATATTTATTTTTCGTGTTTCACACTTACTTAATACACCAAAGGCTTACATGGATCTGCTGTCCTGTGCATGCGAGTGTTTGTGGTAATGAGAGAGCGGGTAGGCTGGCATCAACAGTGTTGATTTAGGAGAATTGGGGATAGATAAATGATGTCCTATGGTCTCTTCGTGACTGCCTGTTGGATGAGGACAGTAAAATAGATGTTGAATCCATCCTTAAGGAGTTTGGAGTTACCCGTTGTACAAGTAGAGCTTGATGCCCGAGGGACAGAGGGAGAAGTATGTTTAACCAGCGACTCACATGAACCATAAGTATGCTTACATGTGTTAGAGGAGACATAGCACCTGAAGGCCTGTCCAGATTTCTATGACGTTGGCTCAATAACCAATAATACATCACCACTGAAACTGGCACCGCGGATTTTACGTCATCGTGAACTTTGACCCTATTGTAATAGAATATGAGAAAACAGAAGTCGAGTAACATTTAAATCACAGGACGAAATTTATAAGCTTGACAACAGTGTAGTGCAGAATTTGAGTGGTCCGCATTCTGGGCGTGGTATGAGGATTACCAGTCCTTGGTGAAGGGACATTTGCTACGGTTTTAAACGCGGTCTTCGTTCTTATAATCTTGGAATATATCGGATAGGACGTATGCGTTAATTGGAGTTGGAAATTGAAATGTTTCATTCTCGCAAGTTTTTTTAAAAACACATCTTTGTTACCTTTGAATGTAGTCTGATTTTGATATTTTGTTATTGTAATATTAGATTTTTGGAAACTGAATGTACCAAAAAAAAAAAGAAATTTGATGATAGTTTATCGAAATATTGTGTAGAATAGTTATGGAACTGTTGTGCAATACTGTATATATGTTTTGCACCTACATATCAAAATAGTGTACACTATATTACAAATTGTGACCATATTGAATTCAATCACACAGGCAACCCACAAACTAACAAGCAATCTTTGCACACTTGCAGAACAGGTTGGTCTCCAGATTAATTCTGCCAAGACCAAAATTATGGACCTCACAAACTCGACAGACATCGTAATAAATGGCCAAACACTGGAAAAAGTTAAAACATTTTACATATTTGGGTAGTAAAGTGTCAAACAACGGAGACACGATGAAAGAAATAAACTCTCGTATTGCTATAGCAGCTAGTGCCTTCACTAAATTAACGAATATCTGGCAATCTCAAGACCTTAGTATATGCACAAAAGTTAAATTATTTAGGTCATGTGTGATTCCTGTATTGACCTACGGTTGTGAAAGTTGGAAATCAACAAAGAAAATTGATAAGAAACTGGACAGCTTTGAGAATAAATGTCTCAAAATTATTAAAAGTAAAATGGAGTGATTTCGTTTCTAACAACACAGTGAGAGATAGAACACACCAACAACCCATATCAAATATTATAAGAAACGAAGGTGGAAATATTTAGGTCATGTTCTTAGATCAGACCAAAAGAGACTAAATCGACAAGTCCTCATGTGGTCGGTCACCAGTTGGGAAAAGAAAACGTGGAAGACCAAAGACCACTCTTCGAAGAACCATCCAACAAGAAAGTAAACTATTGGGATGTAAAACCATACAAGATCTCCAACTGCTAGCAACGAACCACAGCACATGGAGATATAAAACCTCTGCCCTATGTGCCGTCTTTGGCACGAAAGGAACGAACAAACTAACTAATATTACAAATACATTGTTCCTTAATTTATCGGTAAATTATGTACCAATTTATCTTAATACTGCATAATAATTTAACAGGAACTCCTGTTGTGTCGTTTGCTTGATAAAGGCCTTTTGGTCGAAACGTTGCTGTTTATCGTCACTGTTTCTGTATTTTATAAAACTATAATACTTTGTTTGTACGTGTTTCGCCATAATAATTTATCCATATATTGAACTTCTTCTTCGAACGCGCCTGTGGACCACTTGTTAACCATTCTTTGTGATCCGAAGCCTAAGAACGATTGTACGTTGTGCCAATGATGCGCATACAAGTATGCCAGTACATTCGATTTCTGCGATGCTTTTTATTTACTAGGGTAGCTTCCTAGGTCCCTACCTCAGTCGCCTCTTACGACATGCATTGTAGGTTGCAGTGTTACTATTCTTTGCTTCCCTTGCGGGATCAGCAAACAAAGGGCGCATATATTGAACAATAATTATCGATTTATTGTGTCATCATAGATAATCGTGTAGCAACGCAAAGGAAAAGGAAGAATTTTTATCGTGTGACATTTATCGATATATTTGATCGATCGATATATTGCGTGACAGTGCGAATTGCAACGTTATCGATATATTGGGTGCAAATCAGTTTATCGATATATTGTGGCAATCAGTTTATCGATATAGTTGAAGACGATAGTCAATCAGTTTATCGATATATTGGACAGATTTATCGATCGTAGTGTGTAATAATTCATCAAGCATTGTTTAAAGTTATTTGTTTCTTGTTGCGCCCTAATTTATTGGTAATTGTGTAATAATTTTTTTTTATGCTGCATTATACATGTACACTTTTTCTTAAATTCTGTGTCATTCTTTCTCTTTTTCTCTCACTCTCTCTTCTCTCTTCTCTCTCTCTCTCCTCTCTCTCTCTCTCTCTCTCTCTTTCTCTCTGTGCATATATACAGGGTGTTCTAGATAAAAGCATCACCACTGACAAATTAAAAGTGGTCAGGTACGCATTGCGATCTGTCTATTTACCAATTTAAACCGGTTCTGACTAGCTCTTCCTTCGTCACATTTGTTCATCGCCCCTTTCCGCATCATAATTACACACGACAAAAAGACTCGCTCACTTGACCTATACTACGTCATAATTGAACCATCTCATTTTCATAACATATGCCAGATTGGTTCACTTGACCGGACTACTTTTATCTTCAACACCCTGTAGTACTGCATGAGTGTGTGTGTGAGTGTGTGTGTGCGTGTGTGTGCGTGTGTGAGTTCGTGCGTGCGTGTTTGTGTTTATGATTGAGTTGTGTTGAGTGTGTTGTAGATTATGTTGTAGATTGTGTTGTAGATTGTGTTGTAGATTGTGTTGTAGATTGTGTTGTAGATTGTGTTGTAGATTGTGCTGTAGATTGTGTTGTAGATTGTGTTGTAGATTGTGTTGTAGATTGTGTTGTAGATTGTGTTGTAGATTGTGTTGTAGATTGTGTTGTAGATTGTGTTGTAGATTGTGTTGTAGATTGTGTTGTAGATTTGTTCTAAACATGATGTGGTTCGTTGAGATTTGTTTGATCTTGTTGTAGTACTGTATTAGATTGTGTGAGATGTGTGTGTGTGTGAGTGTGTTGTAGATTCTGTTGAGTTGTGTTTGATGGTTGTAGATTGGTTTGAGTGTGTTGTAGATTGTGTTGTAGATTATGTTGTAGATTGTGTTGTAGATTGTGTTGTAGATTGTGTTGTAGATCGGGTTGTTGTTTGGGATATTGAATATTGAATGCGTTGTAGATTTTGTATTTTATTATGTTGATTCGTTGTAGATGTGTTTTTGATTTTGTTGTTGATTGTGTTATAGACAACACTACAGATGCCAGACTAATGTATTGCTAGATGGAATGGAATGTATAGACTTATAAAGTAGCCCGTTTTCTAGTATATAAAATATTTGTGTGTTAGAAACATGTTACTACTATTACTACTGATACTGTCTTCGCTATTATCACATTCATTTTCAATTCATCTGTTGTTACCACACATTTTGTATCATGTTCAGAACTTAATATAAGGTAGACCTCAGAGATAACAGAGGCGACGAAAGACAGTTTATAAACTCACACAAAGACCCGTTCTAGAAATCTCTTCTTATCCTGACGTTGTGATGCAAAACTGGATTGGAGAAAAGAATATTGTATCATGGTCTTTCAGTACCCACAACCTCTGTTGATCTCATTTAACTTAGTCAAAGTTCATAGCATGTAAATGCTGATATTATACTCAATTTATGCAACCTCTGTTGATCTCATTTAACTTAGTCAAAGTTCATAGCATGTAAATGCTGATATTTATTACTAAAGTAGGCAACTCTGTTGATCCATTAACTTAGTCAAGTTCATAGCATGTAAATGGTGATATTGTAATAAATGTTGATGCATATGCCAATGATATTCTTTCTGGTTTTGTAGCAAATGTTGTTATAGTGATAAACTGTTGAATTACATGCACGTAAAGTAGTGGCGATATTTGTTGATAGTACACATACTGTAGTTGCTTGTCGATCGATTGTTATGGGATATAACACTGAATTAGACATACTCGGGTCTGACTTCATGGCACGGTAGAGCGTCAACATCTGAGTTTATAGCAAACACCAACGACAGAGATTTGTGGAGATCCATGATCGCCTACGCCAGCCGGCACGGCAACTGATGATGATGATGGGCATAGGGAAGTCAAGGGAACATACCCGGACATAAGGAAGTCAAGGGAACATACCCGTACATAGGGAAGTCAAGGAACATACCGTACATAGGGAAGTCAAGGGAACATACCCTGACATAAGGAAGTCAAGGGAACATACCCGGACATAGGGAAGTCAAGGGAACATACACGGACATAGGGAAGTCAAGGGAACATACACGGACATAGGAAAGTCAAGGGAACATATACGGACATAGGGAAGTCAAGGGAACATACCTGGACATAGGAAGTCAAGGGAACATACCCGGACATAGGAAAGTCAAGGGAACATACCCGGACATAGGGAAGTCAAGGGAACATACCCGGACATAGGGAAGTCAAAGGAAATTAACTAGTATACAGACTTGTGAGTACGGCTACAGTGGCAAGCAGTAGAGAAATGGGCAGAGATGATATCCTAAACACCATTGAGGGAGAGTAAGAGAAGAGATTCATGTCGTGTGTTGGATTCTACATCTTCATTCCATTAAACTGTGCCAGATAGTGGAGTTTGTTCTTTCGACATCAACGTTGATGTCTCTCTTTTCTGATGATTCTTTTTAATGAAGTAGTTTTCCTAGGACTGTCCTCTCCTGGGCGAGCTGAGAAGCAACACTTGGCCGCACACAGTCAACCTGAAAACTAAGCTTTGGGGAAATCTGACAGACCTGAAGCTGACTGCCCAATTTGTGGTCCACAGTAAATTAAGCGCTTGACCAAAGATCGCTGAAGAAGAAGAAATTCTAGAGGTCTGCTTACTGATTGTGACTGATGAAGCAATACCATGTGCTGGATGTGTCTTCTACTTCCAAAGACGATTTTCTGTGACTCTCCAAGAGCTTTACTTGAAAGCTAGCTTATGTCAATAGCATTACCATAGTCATTGACGAAATCATATACAATATAGCGCACGAAACATTGGTTACTGAACTGACAACATAGTACTCCGGGCAGACCCATAACTAATTAGTAATTTTTATTTCCTGTGGAACATAGGACAGCAGCTGTCAATCAACATTATATTCTTTTCTGGTTCATATTCCTAATTCTAATCCAGTTTTTTCATATTTTTTCTTCTACTTCTCTTTGGTCTGTGCACTCTTTCACATGGATTCTAGTCCAGTGTTTATCTGATTACATTGTGAGATTGTTTCCTGAGGGTGTAGATTCAATCCCTTACCACTTTGTCTCATTATGAGGTTGTTTCCTGAGGGTGTAGATTCAATCCCTTACCACTTTGGCTCATTATGAGGTTGTTTCCTGAGGTGTAGATTCAAACCCTTACCACTTTGGCTCATTATGAGGTTGTTTCCTGAGGGTGTAGATTCAATCCCTTACCACTTTGGCTCATTATGAGGTTGTTTCCTGAGGGTGTAGATTCAATCCTTACCACTTTGGCTCATTATGAGGTTGTTTCCTGAGGGTGTAGATTCAAACCCTTACCACTTTGGCTCATTATGAGGTTGTTTCCTGATGGTGTAGATTCAATCCCTTACCACTTTGGCTCATTATGAGGTTGTTTCCTGAGGGTGTAGATTCAATCCCTTACCACTTTGGCTCATTATGAGGTTGTTTCCTGAGGGTGTAGATTCAATCCCTTACCACTTTGGCTCATTATGAGGTTGTTTCCTGAGGGTGTAGATTCAAACCCTTACCACTTTGGCTCATTATGAGGTTGTTTCCTGATGGTGTAGATTCAATCCCTTACCACTTTGGCTCATTATGAGGTTGTTTCCTGAGGGTGTAGATTCAAACCCTTACCACTTTGGCTAAGTGGTTTAGCCTTCACCTTGTGTTCCGAAGGTCGTGGGTTCGAATTGCGCGGTTCTGCTCACGGGCATTTTTTCCAGAGACCCTAGGATTGTTGCCGGAGCTACGGAGTTCATGCTTTATTCAATACTCTCTGCAGGTGGTGAGTCATTTCTGCGGAGAGGGGCAGAACCATATGGGGTAAAACCTGGTGCAATGAAGTCAATCATTTGGCTTTAAAACCCCCCCTTTTTTATCTATTGATATATTTGAGCTATCTTGGTTGTTGGCTTGTTAGTAAGTAGCACAGAATGAATCATTATGTCAGTTAATCAATACAAGTGCTCAGTCCATAGGTGCTCAGTCTCCCCCAACAGATGTCGAAGGGTATGCATCCTGATGGTTCCGTGGCTCGCTGGTTCAGTACACTCTTAAATACGCATTATAAGTTGAAGCTGAGGTGGCCATTTCTCACGGCTGTTACTACTCAGTTCTACAGTATCGGTTTTTCCAAGTGAGTTTACTGAATCAAACATTTTGCGTGAAGAAAATCTAGTCTGCAGTAAATTTTAAAAAGTATGACGTCAAAATACATCACTTGGTAGGTACATCCATCTGTCATTGATAGCAGCAATCACAAATAGCCAGGTGGCCCCAGTTATGACCCTACCAAAAGGGTATGAATGTATCCCAATAGACCCCATCGCGATGGCTTAGCTGCTCTCCAGTTCTTCCTGGATCAGCGACCCCATCCCTCCATTGCCACCAGCACTCACACTCGCTTAGCTGAACTGGTGCTCACTACGAATTCTTTCGAGTTCAATGGTGAATACTTTGATCAGATTAGCGGCGTTGCCATGGGCACTAAGATGGGCCCTAGTTATGCTTGCCTGTTCATGGGCCACATGGAACATCTCATCTTCCAGAGCTATCTGGATCTTTCCTGTACCGCCGCTACATTGATGACGGAGTGGGAGTTACTGACATTTCGGAAAGTGACTTGCTTCAGTTTATCCGATTCGTCGGTGACTTCCACCCGTCCATCTGCCATCTCTCTAAAGTCGGTAAACTTCCTTGACATCACTGTCTCCATCGGTGTCTCCTCTCTTCTTACCACTGTTTTCTATAAGCAAACTGATTCCCATAACTACTTTCTATATACATCATCACACCCCTTGGCATGTCGCAACTCTATACCCTTCTCTCAGCTACTTCGTCTCCGACGCTTGTGCCATGACGACGATGATTTTCGCCACCATGCTCACGAGATGCTCGACTTCTTCCGACGCCGTCTTTACCCCGAGGAGGTTCTCACCAACGCTCTTCGCCGCGTACTACCTATCTCCCGTCACACCGCTCTCTCCCTTCTACCGTCCCCCTGTGACCGCACCAAATTGGTGCTCACCTTTCATCCCCACAACACCCCTGCTGTTAGAATTTTTCTCCGTGAGCTGCGGATCTTCCGGAAAGACCCGGCTTCCTCACTGATCTTTTCCTCTCTTCCCCTGGTGGCTTTCCGGAGGGACAAGAGCCTACGCGACCTTCTGGTCCGCAGTAGGCTCCGTACCTCTGGGGGACACGTGGGACTGTCACGTGCTCTAGGTCCCGTTGCTACACCTGTCCTTACGTTTTCCAGGCTACTACTATCTCCTTCCCTAGGACTTCCTTTACTATCCGACAAGGCTTCACTTGTGTCTCCCGTAACCTTATTTATGCCATTCTCTGCAAGCGCTGTGGGATGGCATATATAGGTGAGACAGGTGTGCGTCTTGGTGACCGCTTCGCTCAGCACCTCCGGGATATCTCCAACAGTGCATCCACCTCGGTGGCTGTCCATTTCAATGGCCCCAGTCACCACGGTAGGAGAGATGTCTCTATTACCGGTCTAGTGTCATGCTCTTCCGATGAACGCAGCAGGTTATCACTGGAATGTTGGCTGATTGACCGTTTGGGTGTAGTGGCACCCCAAGGGATCAATGTACGACTTCCGCACGCTTAGTGGCTATGCCTATTGGTCTTTCTTTTTCTTTTCGTTCTTATTTCATTATCTCTGTTTAATCTGCCCATTGATTCACTTCCTCTTCTATCGGTCCTCTCTCCAGCTGCGTTGTCTTACCCCATATTGACTCACTCTGCTCGACTTCGCCCTTCCCCCCTGGCCCTTACACACCTGTTGGTATCCAGCCCCTCTCGCCTGTCTCTTCTATTCCTATGTATATCTACACAGCCTCACATGACACTATCATCCCTATCCATCGTCATACGGCCTACTATTCTAGGATGTCACTTTTGATACTACTCTCCCCTCTGTTCTAGCCATACGACATTGGATTATGTATGTGTTCGTTCCCTGGACACACAGGATGTATATTAACCTAGTAGGGCTCCAGTCGCTCTTGGTGTACGATGGTTGAGGAATCCCTACAGTTGAGTCACTTGGGCTTGATTCTGTGTCATGTGTGGTTACTATTTTCCTACTTATCTTCAGCGCGTTATCGTCTGGCACACATATCCGTGGGACACTTACAGTGTGATACTGTTGACCACTGCCCCTCCCCAGGTAACATTGGATTATGTACTCACCCCTGCTATCGGAGTGTATGCCATCCATATTAGCCGAGTAGGGTTTATGTTTTATGGGGGTTACATGTCTACACATTAGTATGCTATGTCCGAAATGAACGCCCTTATCTCACGGTTTGTTTTGCCGCCTTTCCCGCCCTCCGTCCGTGTGGTCTTTGGTGCCACCGGTAAACACAGTGTCCTAGTGACCTGTCATTGACCCATTCCGACTGCCCATTCAGTCGGAAACGTAATGCTCTTGCTGTTTCTTGCCCATTCTGTCATTCCTGTGAAATCGACCAAGAGACTAGCACTCTTGGTGCAGGTAGGTATGCCAGTATATTTTGCTTTGCATCCTTAGTTAGTATTATGTTTTAGTTAATTAAGTTTTTTGTGTACATGTTTGTTCTTGAAAAAGGTCTAAGCATCGAAAGGTCGAGTGTTGTTTATTTTAATATTTTATAATTAATGTATCACTATCTTATGTAATACTGCCTATACCTGTCTTCGTTCAATCGCCTATTTGCTTAGTATTACCGCCGCCACCCAAACGATTTTCTCCAGATCTGATCTGATCTAATCACCTCCGATTTGATGATTTTCGTACATCGCATAACTATACACAGCAACGTTTTGACCAAAAGGCTGTTATCAAGCAAAGTATACAATTGAAGTGAAGAATTACACTTTCTACACGGCACAGAACATATAGAATCAGACAAAAAATTCCTAACGGCTCTAAAATGAAAAATATGTGACTAAAACGAATAAAGAAATAAAGGCAAAAAGTAGAAGTGGAAAAAGAAGATAAACAATAACAAATAATATGTTCAAGATAAAGGTAGCTTGTCAAGGAGCACTCTGGCATATATTTATGAAAATGAGAAAGTTAAATTATGACGTAGTATATGTCAAGTGCGCGAGTCTTTTTGTGATGGGTAATTATAGTGCGGGAAGGGGCGAGCTAGTCAGAACTGGTTGAAATGGGAAATAAGCAAAACGCAATGCGTAACTTGCAACTTTTGATTTGTCAATGAGGCTACTTTTATCTTGAACACCCTGTATAACATATATAATAATAATAATTCATCTCGTACCGTTATACGTTACATAGGGCCTGCAAGCAATTTCTCCATACCACTCTACACTGGGAAATTCGCTCAATCTCCTCCATGGAAGTGAGACTGATAGTTCTTGCCTCTCTCAGCAAAGTTCGTTTCAAGGTCTCGCTAGGTCGTCCTCTCTTTCTTGAACACTTTGCATTCCACTTCAATGCCTGCTTTGATCATTTCGTTGATCATTTCCTTGGAGGAATACATTTCACCTATATATGCCTTGTCACAACGTTTACAAGTGATGGCGTAGATTATATTGTGAGACTCGCAAGTAAAACCATCTTCAATGACAAAAGTGGATTTAGGAAAAGAAACAGTACGGATCAGTATCACATAAGTACATGTATGGAATCGCTGACGGATACCCGAGGGGCAGAGTTAGGAGTATATTTAACCAATGAAATACAGGAACCATATGTATGTATACCCTTCGACATCTGTTTGGGAGACTGAGCACCTATGGATCTGTCCGGTGTGCAATGACGGTTCAGTAAGTAATAATAATAATAGCCGTTCATCGCAAGCGATGATGACAATAGTCTTAGATTGTCATGTTGCACCTCTCTGGTGTGTGCGGAGGTGACTGTAGAGTTCATTCGTAGAGCACAATCCCCTAGCACAGGTGGGGCATACATGATCAAAGTTAGACATATGCGTGTTGCGTGTTCTGTCTTTTCGCGCAGCTCATTTTCTTTGTGCATCAACGGCACGATGATTCTCAGCTATGCGGGTTCCTCTTGTGTTGTTACAGTACCACATTTTGTGGTCTTGCTCAAGGGATTCCCAGCACGTGGTGTTTATATCAAAGCATTTCAGAGACACTTTAAGCCACCAGCAGAACGTCTGCCCCATGACCTACTATATTATAGAGAAGGTCGTGTCTGCCCCCCTCAAGTTCGCCATACATCAATTGTTTTGGGATGTGTTTATCAGGCATCTAAGCAATGTGACCAGCTCATCTCACTTGGGCCTTCTGCAACAGGGTGTTGACGCTTGGGATCTTTGCTCTTGTGAGAACTTCGCTATCTGGAATTGTGTCCTGTCAGTTTATTTTTAGTATTCTGCGTAGACAGTTTGTGTGGAAGTGGTTTCGTTTTCTTGCGTGCCTGCTATACACTGTCCATGTCTCGCTTTCGTACGGCAGCGTGGTTAGCACTATGGCCTGGTAAACTTTCAGCTTTGTGGCTACTCTTATCACCTTCCGCTCTCACACAGTGACACGTAGCCTTCCGAATGCAGAACTGGCTTTAGATATCCTATTGTTGACCTCAGTCTATGTTTGCCGATCTGGATAGGATACAGTTAAATAACCTTTCCCCATACGTTAGTCGGGATTAGAACGGCACTGGATGATATACGCGTCAGAACATTGGCCAGAACGGCTTTCGTGTTATATATCGTTACATAAAGTATAATTTTTCTATCGCCCAAAAAATCAATATTCACACACAGAAACATAAAAATATGTTTGTTGTCATTTATTAGAATTTTAAGCCAATGATGGTAAACAGTTTAATGTGGTTTTTGTTTTAATACACCAGCTGTGACGATAAACGGTGACGATAGTGGTTCCGTAGATGTAGTCATATCTGGCAACAAGATAGTGTTTAGCAACATACAAATACAGCAGACATACACAAATACAGCAGACATACACAAATATATCTGCTGTAAAGTCGGTGCTTTTGAAATGACAAAATAAAATTTCCAAGTTTCCAAAAATAATATTACACAATGAGCTGACGGACATGACTCAGGATTATATGTTAATATTTCATAACCCAAGTGTGTATTTACTGGTCACATGTCGAGCTGTTTACCCTCAAATCATTTCAACATTTGTTTCGCTCACCAGAGTAAAGTAAATCATTAAATTAAATGTCGAAGAGGAATATGTGCGGTCTTCAAGTACTTTAGGAATAGATAAAAGTTCGTACTTACTAGTTCAAATGATTTTTTCTTGCCGTATATTTTATTCAGCGTATATAACAGTTCTCGCCTCAGATAAACTTCGAGTTCGAGTAGCCTAGGTGTGGTTGATAGAGCACAGTGTTACTGTTTACTATATGGATAGTTATTTAATTTCCAGATGTTGTTACGGTTAACTCGGATTAACTGTTAATAAAATTCAAGAATTGGATTTGTCATCGGATTAATATTATAATTATTTATTATAGTATAATTGTAGTCATTATTAGGATCTAAGTCAAGTCAAGATGAACTCCACCTGCTTTAGTTTTCCAGACGACCCAGACAAGTGTGTAAGTTGTCTGCTATACAATTATTGATGTTGTTTTCTGTAGTGTAGGATAACTAGGAACAGTTATCAGTCAGTTATCCTCATCTAATTCTGTTATAATAACTGTTGTTAGTACGTGGGCCCTACGAACAAAGATTGAATTGTAAACCATCACGATATTGTATTTGTCTGTTACAGTTGATGTTGAGAGTTAGAGGCGTGTCAAGGCAAACATTGAATCATTACAATATTGCATCAAGTAGCACGTCTCCTGTAATAACTGAAATAACTCATTAATCATAACCATGTACATTAATATTTTTTAACAACTTTTCAAACAATAAACTATTATCATTTTAACTTTTCTCTTGTAATGAACTCATCAACCAGAATCCTACATTAAATTTGTATCAAAAAGATTTGTTACATACTTAAAATTTACTTTAAAAATCTGTGTGTTTGACACTTTTTGATCAATACACTGTAATCATAAGATGCCATATATTATAGAGATATATGTGTTATTGTTCGAATTGTACAACCTTCTCTGAATAATGACAAAATTGCATCAGTTATATTTTTGTAATCCTTTTTAAATTTGTGCTTTCAAATATTAATGTTATAGAAGAGTTAATAGTATAGCATTTTTATACCTACTTTGTGTTACCAGAGCCAAACATGGACATTGAGCAAAGCGCAGTCACAAAAAATAACTCCATGTGAAATGCGTTGCCTGAGAAAAGTTACCAACAACACAAGAAAAGACAGAATCACCAACATCAGCATAAGAAAGAAAGTTGGCACAAAACCGTGCTTGAATTATATAGATAAACAAAGAATGAAGTGGTTTGGCCACTTAATAAGAATGCATCCAAACTCCACAGTATACAGAGTCTTCTACAACAGAACATCGGGAAAGAAGGCAAGAGGAAGACCACGGGAAAAGATGGTTGGATGGCGTGGCAGCATCCTGTGAAAGAGCAAAGATAACAATCACACAAGCCACCAGAACAGCGCAAGACAAAAACAGAAAACCACGACACTGGGCAACAACCCGGTAGCAGTGTGACGACAAAAGAAGAAGATAGAAGAGTTTTCAAAATTCCATGGACAGAAAAAAAACCCAGATCTATCCAAAACAATTTAAGAAAAGTTTTAATAAGAAAGATAGGAATAAAGAAAAGTATTTTTCATACATAAAGAGATATGAAAGTTGAGGAAAAGACAATTATGGAGGGAGTCATTGCAGGAAAGAAGAGGAAAACTGAGACAAAGATGGATAGATGTTCTGTTAAATGACTTGAACATGACAGGAACAGAAGTAGGACATATTATAGAGTTAAACTCACAAGGACTGTTATGATGGAAATGTTCTGCACAGGGCAAGTTACTGAATAAAATGATGTTGAATTTTAGTTCACAACTGTGTCACACACAAGAAAGTCCGACACCTGTTGTGTAAGCAATCCGAATAAACTTGAGTGCCCCTCCCCGCTTTGATATGATGTTCACACTAAGTGATGTTCATATCATGTTTGTGTGGTAACAAATAAGATTAGCCCACTTGACAATCTCAGCATGAAACACTGTTGACATGTGACTATCGAATCACTTATTTAGCACTTACATATTGCAGAAATTTGTTAATGTGGCAGAACTAATAGTAAACTCATTCAAGTAGTTCGTACATGCTACTATTGTTAGTAACACTGAAGACAAATATAGTAGAAAGTATTGTTCTCTTGATCATCACTTCACATTCATTGAAAGACTGGTTATGTTATTGATTACTGTGTCCATATCATAGCTGCTCAGTCTTTCCCTAACGTATGTTGAAGATGATGCATGCGAATGATTCCCATTACTTGTTGATTAAATACACTTCTGACTCAGTCTCTCATGCATCCTGTTCATATAATGTATGACTTTTAACCTTCTTAAAATGCTGCATGGGTCATGAACAATTGCTGTTTTCTCATCCAACAAGTGGTTGATGAACAACCAAAGGATGTTTTCCCTTTTTCAATCTTAACTCTCAAGCAAGCAGCTCTGTCTGTTTGTTAGCTCATTACCACAAACACCTTCATGTCCAGAACAGTTGGTCCTCTTAAGCCTCAATAGATGACATCCACTTAAACTTCTACCTTTCACTTTGTACTTTCCAAAGTTTTGACTGAGAGTTGGACACAATCATGGCACCGGTAAATGGAGCCGCAGAGAGCCATTGGAGAGTAACAGAAATGGTCTCAGGCTCTATTCTCATACTGAAATTAGTTGTCCTGTATGCTCTAAACCATTTGGCAATGACCATATCCCATGTACTAGCTAAAACAAAACCTGCCTGACTTCTTTCCACAGTGTACAGACTCACCTTTGTATCATCATCAAGTAGCTTGTCCCTTCCGGAACTTGCCTCCCATGACAGCATACCTGAAAAACTATCTGTTCTGTGCAAGTTGGCCGGCGTCAGCAGCAGTCATTCTCATATCGTCAATGACATCCTGCACCCATCGTCTTCTAGGTCTTCCTCTCGTTCTTCTTCCAGGCACCATTCCTTCCAAAATTAATTTCTCCAGGCGCTCATGTCGTTTGATGTGTCCGAAATATTTAATTTTCCTTGTTTTTATGCTTTGTAATAGCCAACTCTTAAATATCAAGCTGTTGCAGAACAGAAGCGTTTGTTCTTTTCTCTGTTCATGAGACAATATCCTCCTCTGTGTTATTTGCTGTTGTGTTATTTGCTGTTAGCTACTTAATTATGTGTCTGTTAGTGTTCACTCTAGGATAACCATATTTTAACATCTCTTTCTGATTTGAGTCAAAGGGAATTGGTATACTGTATTGTACTTTAGGCCCAGCACAACCAATTTCTGCATAATCGAGGTACACTTTCATATTGTCCCAATCTTCGCATTCCAAGAGTAAATTTCTCCATCAATAATGATCCATTCTTTCTCTTTTGATAGGGCCACAAATGTGATCACTTGACCGGATGTTCTTTTAGTTTTGAGTATCCATGATATGTCACACTTGATTCTGATGCCATTAAGATCGTTAATAGTCTTGTGTATTGTAAGTGTATTGTTCAGAGTAATATACAGAGAGGAACCCCAGTAGATACATAAACCAGCACAGAAATGAGTTGTTAGTCTTCTTCTTCTAACCAGGGCTGCGAGTTTTCACTCTTGGGCAGCCAATGCCAGTTTGTAGAATCTGCATGTGTTCTGTAATTGTGGAAGACTAGTGTAAAGGGTATTATGAACAGATGGGTGTGGTGGGAGGAGTTCTTGTCTAGCTTTATGTAGTCCAGGACATTCAAGCAAGATATGCTGTACTGTCTCACATGAGTGACTGCACTTTCTACAGTGTGGTAGGTGTGTGGGGTTTATTCGGTGTAGGTGGTAATTCAGTCCAACATGTCCTGTTCTTAACTGAAAGATAGTGCTTTGATCTTTTCTTTGTAGCAGATTTATATTGTCCTTGGGGTTTGGTCTATTCATCTCTGCATACATGTCCCACCAGTCGTCCCCATAGCCCATCGGTTCAGCCAATCTTCTCTGGAGTTGTTTTTCAGAATCTGTTTTATACTTTGTATGCTAACAGGTTTGTCTATTTGTGGTTTTGATGATCCCTGTTTGGCCAGATGATCTGCCTTGTCATTTCCTGGGATATTTGTGTGCCCAGGAATCCACTGTAGAATGACATTAATATCAAAGGAGGAAATCAGATTGTGGATGACTAATGCCAATGACTGGATCTCACTTGACTGATTCTGCTGTTCTTCTAAGTGAGTCAGTGAATACTATCATGTCTTGGACAATATTCTCTCCAAGTTCAAACTGCTGGTGGACTAGCTCTACAGCGGTCTTTATGGCTATAATCTCTGCCTCATAGTTGGAACATATCTTACCACAAGGAGCACAGTAACTATAGGTAGTTCCATCTGGATATTTCAGGTATATGCCGAAGCCAGCGTAAGTAGTGGCTTTGAAAGCTGAACCATCAGTGTAGGCATGGATAGAGGAAGTTGGATAACTGTCTATTGTCTCCAGTGCGCAGGTTTTTTAGATCGGTGCAAGTGTTGTTGTATTGGCATTATGTCTGGAGTTTTGTTGCGACAATTTCATCCCAAAGAGGTTATCAGACATAGATCTCTAACTTGATCTGGGGACCCTGGTAGTTTCGGGCAGATATGTGGTATCAGGGTGTCACTGGATCGAACTTGGTGGGAGCACAGTTCACCGCTGCACAATCCTCGCTAGTCATAGGTGCACCATGCTTGCAGGCCTTTATCACTAGCTCTGGTTCTGGGCTATTCACTATGGCCGTGTCACGTCATGTGCATAGGTGTTTTGGGCATCTCCACCCATCCAGCTATTCCCTTCCAATACACAGAGTCCGTCTTCACCATGGGTTCCCGCAAGCAGTGTGACCCTATCTGGCTCAGTGCAATGCCAGTGTTTTATCACCTCTTGTCGCAACTGGGAAGGAAGTGGGAAAGGGACGTAAGGGGAAAATGGGGATGGGGAAAATGGGGGGACGTGGGAGGGTTAAGCAGGATTACTCCCGCCCACTCATGTTGTTTAGCCAGTCAGCCGAGACTGTTGCCGGGGTGTGGCACGTGGAGCCAAACATGAGCTAGGTGAGAAGTGGGGACCAAATAGGATCATAACTATCCGTGGACACAACCAGGATACGGCTGTCATTTTCCATGAGGTACTACCCCTACCTTCTCACCCAACACCCCGAGTTGTTAGTCTAAACACACTGAAAGACATGCTCAGGAGGAGATCAGTGCAATTATGGACATGCGTGATAAAAATGGTTCTCAAATGAACTTATATAGGCTTTGATTTGGACGATATCATGACGAAAATATAGTGACAAGAGGCCAAACATATATCTCATCTTCCCAATGGAAGTATCTCTAGTGCAACTGAGGATTAAATGCATTTCTTCATTTTGAACACATTGCAGACTCTCTCACATTGTGACAGCGATATCCAAGAGATGATAAGTCTGTAATCCACCAAGGACAGAACCATTTAATGATACAGGAGGATAAGTAGTTGCTATTATAGATGTGCTTCTACCATAACTTTGAAAGTTGAGAGACCTCACATGTAATGCTGCATCGTTTAACCAATGTGTTTGTAAGATAGGTTGCAATCAGATAGATGTAAATATTCTCGAGCCATACTGAAAAAGTATAACAAGTACATAGCAAGAGGAAGACATCACAAAAGATAAATTAATGGCGTCAAGAACAGCCTTACAAAAATGAATAACAGCTTACAAATTGCCTTAGAACAAGACCACTACATTCCCCCACACCCCTTCCTTCCCTAACCCTCCCACCACTTCTATAAATGTGTGCAAGAGAACAAGAAGCAATCAAATATTTTCCAAAGATAATTAGTTTGTCACAACCTTCAATAACCTACTTGTCATAGGTGTCTCATCATAGGGATTAGCGTTGACTATTGAGTTTGTTCAAAGAACATCACAACATCTATGAATTCTCAGAATGTACATCAATGCAAGCTAGCATGTAATGTTCCTATGTCTTGGATTATTTCTTGTCTATCTGATCTGGTCCTGTTTGTTAGGATGTCATCAGCAAAAATCAATGTCCTGCAGCCTAGTTGACTAAATTTTGGCTCCCTTTGCTGTGTAGATCTTTAGTAACACATAATGTAACAGTTCTCTCCATTATAGAAGCAGTTATCATTAGTACAAGAGGATTGACCCCACATTTTGGTACATATACAGTTTATTTTCTATTGTTTCTTCACGTAAATTACCACAGTGATAGTTTCCTGCTTGGAAGCACTTGTAAACATACACAAATATAACAGCTAAATTTCCAGTCCGTTTCATTAACTCTTTCCACGCTTTAAGCCGCACACTGCGCCATAGAGTTGCTTCCCTTATAAGAAGTCTTTCTAGTTTTACTTCTTCTGTTTTACTTATAGTACTTTTTAACCTTGTTATTCTGTTAGGTTGTCCAGTTTACTTCAATTTAGCATATAATAATATATATATGTTTATTTATTGATAAGTAGTTAGGATCGTAATTTTTTTTTTTACTTCCCTTGAATTAACTGCTTAAAAATTGAGGAAATAAATGGGCGTGGAAAGAGTTAACTGATAGATACCCAGGGTATCAGGTTGAATCCCTAAAAGAACATGACTCACTCGAATTAGTAATTTTTATTTCCTGTGGAACATAGGACAGCAGCTGTCAATCAACATTATATTCTTTTCTGGTTCATATTCCTAATTCCAATCCAGTTTTTTCATATTTTTTCTTCTACTTCTCTTTGGTCTGTGCACTCTTTCACATGGATTCTAGTCCAGTGTTTATCTGATTACATTGTGAGGTTGTTTCCTGATGGTGTAGATTCAATCCCTTACCACTTTGGCTCATTATGAGGTTGTTTCCTGAGGGTGTAGATTCAATCCCTTACCACTTTGGCTAAGTGGTTTAGCCTTCACCTTGTGTTCTGAAGGTCGTGGGCTCAAATCGCGCCATTCTGCTCACAGGGCATTTTTCCAGAGACCCCTAGGATTGTTGCCGGAGCTACGGAGTTCATGCTTTATTCAATACTCTCTGCAGATGGTGAGTCATTTCTGCGGAGAGGGGCAGAACCATATGGGGTAAAACCTGGTGCAATGAAGTCAATCATTTGGCTTTAAAACCCCCTTTTTTTTTATCTATTGATATATTTGAGCTATCTTGGTTGTTGGCTTGTTAGCAAGTAGCACAGAATGAATCATTATGTCAGTTAATCAATACAAGTTTTACAGTATGTCACAGACATACAGCATACTAACTAATTACAGTGTATATGCATAGACATATATCAACAGCAAAATATATCCTCTGCTCTATACACTTACAATAATAGTGGTCCACATGCCATATGTATTTATCATAGTATGGTCCACACACAATATGTACATACCATAGTAGGGGTCCACATGCCATATGTACTTACCATAGTAGTAGTCCTAGATGCCATATACACTTACTATAGTAGTGGCCCCACATGCCATATGTACTTACCATAGTAGTGATCCCAGATGCCATATGCACTTACTATAGTAGTGGTCCCACATACCATATGTACTTACTATAGTAGTGATCCCAGATGCACTTACTATAGTAGTGGTCCCACATGCCGTATACACTTACCATAGTAGTGATCCCAGATGCCATATGCACTTACTATAGTAGTGGTCCCACATGCCGTATACACTTACCATAGTGGTGGGCCAAATACACTTATCATAGTAGCAGTCTCAAATGAAAAATACTTTCTTGTTTTGTCTTCTTTACTCTGCTGATTTGTAACTGTCCTCCTTTCTTGGTTATCTTCTTTATTGTGATGTTTTGTTACTTTAATATTTGTGTGTGTTTTCTTTTCTTCTTCATTATTATGATTTGTTTCTGTTTTCCTTTCTTATTTTTCACTACTTTAACCCTTAGAACCCAGGCTCCCGACATTTCGGGATTGAATGTAAGCGTTCCATGCCCGAGCTCCTGATATATCGGTTTGAGATTATTTTTTAATATTTTTCAGTATTTGATAATAAATTTTGTACAAATGTGATGTCAAACACAATGCACTTCTTATACGTGGTTTTGCGTGATGACAGACGCTGTTGTTTTATTTTGGTACTGATAGGGTAATTAGTCAAGTATTTTCTGGTTCAATAGTTGTACTAAATTTTTGGAAATAGTCACTCTAAAAGTATAACAACAGAGCAAGCTGTTGCAGTTGTTTTGAATGAATCTCAAGATAAATTAGACTGAGAAAGGGATTATTCTGATAAGGATATATACAGTGAGTTAGACAATCAAGAAATGTTTTAATCGATTAATATTCAAGCAATATATGTTCATTCTGGAAAAAAATCTACATATACGGGAGTATTCACGGCTATACTCCCATATTAAATCAAATCAATTTGAAAGTTTAGTATTCTGCAAAAAGATAATATGCAGCAATAACGGTGATGATGGGGTAAGTCAATAACAAATTATAGATCACGTAAGTGTGCTAAAGTATCATGTTTGAAAATATAACTCTGATATGGGTTGTTTTTGCTCAGGAACCCTGGGAAGGGATTTTAAGGCACAGGCAGCCAGGGTTCAAAGGGTTAAACTTGTTCTTACTATTCTGTGTTTCCATCTTTTACAGAACTGTATTTGTTCATTTTATTGTTAGAAATCTCTGTGGTCAGTTTTCAAATGATAAAACAAAAAATATGTACTCAAAAGTTATTAATTTCATTCTTCTTTAGGATATTATTGTCAGTGCTCGAAAGGCATCAGGTTCTTTCTCTTTCGTAGGATGGTAAGTAAATTTTCAAATTTGATAACAATATATCATGTATATGTGGCCTTTTTCATCTTTACAGATTGTCAATTGTCTTACTGATACGACTTCTGACTTTGCACCTGTCTCTCTTGCCTTTAAGCTCATCCCTAAGTCTCTTTTCAAAATATTCTGCACCTTTGCATAATCCTATTGCCTATCCTGGGCAGCTGATATGGGGAATGTGTGCCTGCCTGTCCAGTGTGTTCGTAGCAAGTTGGACAACGGGTGACAAGCTCCCTGTGAGTGCGGGTTCAATTCGCGGGCTGGCAGAAAAGCCACAGGTTCTCCAGATTTACAGTGTTTGTGGTACCGAACCGAATGGTTACGTTGTCCATGGCACCGAGTCGAAGAGCTGAAAGCTCAAGTGCTTCTGGATCAGGTAAAAAAATATGGGAATGTGCCTTGCCCATTTTACACAAACTCCATCTCTACACTACTGTTTCATCCTAAAAAAGGACGTTTGGAATCAAGCAGGGGATACCAGAAGATGGAATACACATATAACCATCAATTTCCTTAGGGTCACTCCCTCCAGATTTGTGGTCATTGTTTACTACTTTAGCCTTGTGCTTAACCGTGCTGACCCACAAGGCAGTGGGGATTTTCTACCGGGTTTACTCCCTAGCCTTTAGATAACAATATATCATGGGTATATCAGTATATTCAATTAATATTACTTGTCTATGGGTGGATATTATGCATAAAATGTTTGCTTATCGAGTTGGATGTGAGCGTCTGTAGCTCAAGCGGTAGTGAGATCGATCACAAACCCAAGTGTACCTGGTTCAAACCCCATGGTGGGCAAGTTTGGAAGCAAATTCGTTTCCGTGGGATTTTTACTAAAGGTAAAAATAGACTTCACTGTTCAGAAAGCAATGGCAAACTACTGAACATGTAAGTGGTGCCTAGAAAATCAACGACTCATTTACTGTGGTTGATGGCTAGGTCCTGTAAAGGATATACCATGATTTTAATTTTCATCGAGTTGGACACATAAGGGTTGTGGTTTAATTTCCTGTACACAACATTTCATGAGGAAAATAACTGGCCCTCCTGCATACTAGAATCAAGAAATATAAAGTGACAGGAGCATCATACCCTGTGATCTGCAAAGGCCACTGGACATTTTCATTTTTCATCATATGCTCGACTCAACGATAGTGGTTGGTTGAATCATGACAGAAGGAAAATAGAAAAATATAATATTAAAGTAAAATGGGATGAATAGAGGTATGTGTATATAGCTAACAACTGATAGTCACTCTTCTGGTATTGAAGAAATATAATGGATATGAAACAGACCTTGCCTCCGTTGTGAACATGAATTCGACAGACAATCCCTTTCTATTTGATTCGAAAAGCAAAGGTTCTATTCCTTTATACTATACCCTACTACCAAAAAAAATGGATGTACCAATACGGTGTATTTTGGACTCACACCCAAAAAAAACCTGCAAAATATTTGTGTGTGTGTTAACCCTTTCGCCCTGTATTATTTTGACCTCTGGACGCATTTATTCTGCGATTCAAATTTAACATTAAATTTCAATTAGTTTAAACCTTTATAACTCTAGTACTGTTTCTCTAAAGTATGACATATTATATATTAAATTGTTGCTAATTGGATGTAGAATACATTAATATAATAATATTTTACATCAGGTGATATACGTTTGAGAAAATTAGATTATTGTAGCATGACTATTTTGAAAAAACAAAAAATCATAAAAATATTTTTACTCTCCAGTTTGTATTATATCTTAATATTCATAGATGTTTCCAGAAGTAGCAGTTAAATGAAGATAATCCAGTGGAACATATTCTATAAGTTTCATCTAACTAGGTGCAGTAGTTTTTATAATATTCACTTTTTAGTGCGGACACGTCAATAAATGGAATGTGGAACGCCCATTCTTTAGAAGCAATTATTACATTAGACTTACAACTATCGATACTACATTTCATAAACAATCAAATGTCATTATTACCATCAATTAAATCTTCTTCATTACTATCACAAGTTATAATTTGATCTAACAGTACTCAAGATTACACTGTAAACATCGTCGGAATCTTTAACGTTTAAAAAAAAAGTTTTGACTTGAACACAATAATACACTGCTTTCCCTCTTTCAAATCTTTATTAAATGGAGATAGTAATGTACCTACATATATGTACTTTCCGTTTCTGAAGATATTTTTAACTTCAGTAAAGAGGTTCTGAAGATACATTCGTTTCCGTGAACAGACATCCAAAAGCCGATATATCGGTTCTGCAACATCATGAACATTACTCTGAACCGATATATCGGCTCTGCAGTCCCGTTGGGTTAATAGTTGACTCCTTCATGTTTTTTAAAATACACTGAAAGCATCAGTAAAATCAATGTATTGTTTTGTGTTCATCTGTTTTCTCTCATCTGATATCTGTATTTAAAACAAACTGCCAGTAATGAAACTCGATTTAGCAGGAGATTGTTTGACTAATGTGATACATTTTTTTCTTCCCAGTCTCTTCATAATAATCATCATCTGGCTGTTCCGAAGATATGTGGTTTTTACTCAGGTTTGTATGCGCTTTTTTTAGTTTGTTTTACACCTCCTTGTCGCCATGTGTTGCAGGAGCCCATAGGGGAATCAAAAAATAGTAACATGGTGACCTACAAGGCATGTTATAAGAGGCGACTTAGGTAGGGGCCTAGGGAAGCTACCCTAGTAAATAAAAAGCCTTGTAGAAATCATATGTGCTGGTCTACTTGTAGGCGCATAACTAGCACAACGTACAATTGCTCAGATCACATACAAATCACAGAGTGGTTAACAAATGGTCAATATGGAGCGTTCGAAGAAGAAGACAATTTCCTTGTTATCTTTTATTTTTATTCTTCTAATTGTTATTTGCAAACATTCTCTAGTTTTAACCGTCTATTTGTTGGGCTTCTCTGTAATGACTTGAATTAACTTGGGAATAGCACATTGGATTCAACATCTATAGCTGACTTTGTAGGTTACACACCTTTCTGCTCTTGAAAAACTGGATAGTATCAACAACCATACATCCAGGGTGTTCCCATAGGTGCTAATTCTCTTTCAGTTGATACTAGCTGATAGTATGTACAGCAGAACACTTATTACACATTGTTCAAGTAGAGCTTGAAGTGTAGAGAGAAGAGTGTGTTTAACCAGAGAGCCACAGGAACCATCAGTATGCATACGTTTGACATTTGTCGATGGAGACTGAGCACCTATGGGCCTGCCCAGAGTGCTGTGATGCCAGTTCAATAACCAATGTGCACCACTGAGATACCACCATAAAGTGTATCAAAATAATATATTGATACCACCTTAAAGTGTAGCAAAACAACATAGTGATATCACCATAATTCTTAGCGGACCATGACAAAAACAATGTTTTTAGAAGCCATTTTTTTAATCATACATTTTTATATAGACAGCTGTTAGTTTTCTCATAAAATTGTTATTTTGTTATTTATGAAATATGTAACATATATCAAAATGTTTAGCATTGATTCTTCTGTTTATTTACATTAGGAAAATATTTCTGAATAATAAAAGGGAAATGCAAAATAATTTTTAGTTAGGAGAAAAAACAAAATGAGAATAAAATGATCATTACCACTCAATTTGAATATACCCTATACATCTGCAAGTTATGCAACATGTTTCTGTTACATCCATATTTACACAATCCTATAAAGTATAACCAGATTTTATGAATATATAATATTTTTACAGCGTTTATGTCAATGATGAAGCCATTATTTCAAGTCAAAATTGCTTGTAAACAAAAAGTCAGCTGTTTATTATTTTGCCTACTTTTTTCGGTTTACTTAACTAATATCAAAAACAGCCATGTCCACATGTGAAGCCGGAAATGACCAATCACCTTAAGTTAAATTTTAAAAAGATGGACTGGAACATAAATTTACTACAACTGTTTAAACCTAAGACCACCCTAAATGTGGCGTATGGTCCCAGGGCATCCACCACCATTGGCACGTAGTGTGGCGCTTGGTCTACGAAGGGTTAAAGTGTAGCAGAACAACATAGAGATACCACCTTAAAGTGTAGCAATTCAGCATGGAAGGTGGTTATTGGTTACGGAACAGACGGCATAGCACTCCAGACAGACCCATATATACTCAGTCTCTCCCAACAGATGTTAAAGGGTATGCATACTGATGGTTCCTGTGGCTCGCTAGTGAAACACATTACTCACTATGCATCCAGTTCTACTTGTACAATGGATAATTTCAAACTCCTTCCGTCCGAGTGGTTACCGGGCCCACATTTGGGGTGTAAAGAATATAACCACTGTTACCTGCCATGCATGTCGTAAGAAGCGACTATGGAGGTTTGGCTGAAATCAGATGCACATGTCTTAAACGTGTAGAAGTCTATGCGTTGAGGGGCCTACCAAACCAATATACGTATACACGTTCTTGGCAAAGATCAAACATATCACAAAGAGTGATTAAAATTGGTCGTAAGAACGAAGCATAAAGAAGAAGAAACTCCTTAAATTGCTAGATCAGTTCAAAATTTAGTTTAGTGTCCTCATCCAACAGGCAGTTGTGAAGAGACAGAAGAACTGAGACGTGAAGACAGTGAAATAGTTGGTTGTCCAGCATCTGATGGGTGGCACTGATTATAGTCATCTGCGTGACTGTAATATATCTCTAATGTCATCAATCCACTTTCTTTTCTTCTTATATAGCTCTCTTGCTCTTGTTTCAGAACAGCTCTGGTATAGCACCTAGATAGATATTTGATATTCTTGCATTCTGACAAGTTGACCAAACCACTTGATCTTCTGTTTCTCTATGAATGTGGCACATTGTGTTTTCCCTAACCTTTGCTTGATAGTCTCACTTCTAACTCTGCTACAGATGGCTATGTTGTCAGTTTTTCTCAAGTATCTCATCTCGCATGTGTTGATTTTTCATATGTAGGATTTAAATAGTACCCATGGTTGACATTAGTAGCATAAGGTATTTGTGAATATGATGTTTATAATCTGTTGCTTTAAAATCATGGGATCTGTACATTCAGCTGGGAACATGTCAACAATTTGTTAATTCGCTAAGGCAGAGAGAACATGTAAATGATTCTCTCTCGCGATCACCGCCCAGACTGATGTACCAGATCTCCCATAAATTCTATTCATGTGGAAATCTGATTCATGCAGCCTTAGCATTGGTGGTGTGAACGTCACATCTTCAGCACCATTTGGAGCGCTTGTGCTTATCCTTTGGCGAAACATGTAATCACAAAGTACTGTAGTTTTACAAATTACAAAAACAATGACAATATACAGCAACGTTTCAACCAACAAGACCTTTATCAAGCAAGCAACAACAGGAGTGACGAATTTAAAAAAACAATTACATATGGAAAACTTGATACGGAGACATTCAAAGCGTTTCTCAACGTTTCAATGTTTCCGTATCTATTCGATCCATATGTAATTTTTATTTAATTCGTCACTCCTGTTGTTCATTTGCTTGATAAAGGTCTTGTTGGTTGAGATTTTACTGTATATTGTCATTGTATATTGTCAGCCAGCATTTACTCGATTCGCTCTCCGTTCTGTAGCCATCTAGTGTTTTTACGGTGTGGGGTAGCAAGCCCCATGCCCAACTTCATTAGTTACCTCTTACAACATGTGTGGCAGGTAACAGTGGTTCTTTACACCCCAATTTGGTCCCCGGTAACCACTTGGGCGTCCATAAATGATTCAAGTAATAGTGGTGAATCTACAACACAAACCAGACTGCAATAATTCCAAGTAAAATGTGGTGTGGCTAGACAAGAACACTATGCTGGTAGCCAATGAAGAATAGTAAATCAACAAAGAACCGGTGTCAGTAGTTGCCACACGCTGAAAGACATTGAGAAGGAGCACTTATGGACTAATAGGTTTCATGTGCACTAATGATGATCTGACAGCTTCACTAAACTATAGTCATTCTTATAACCATTTTCGTGGCACGAGGAAGCAAACACATTGTGTTTCAAGTTATCAGTAATGTAATAATGTCTTTATTTTTTATAAATTGTAATTTTCATTTAAAATCTAATAGCAATGTGATAAACTATTTGTCAGAAGGCGAACCTCAGAGATAACAGAGGAGGTGAAAAACACTGCTTATGAAGTGTACACAAAAAGCCTGTTCTAGAAATCTCTTCTTATCTTGATGCTGTGAGACTAAACAGGATAAGAGAAATAATATAAAAAGAAGAAAATTAAAATTGTTAGATGACGTTTGAAAATTGAAACTTGACATATTCCAGATTTTGTGAAATATAATTGCAATGGTTCTAATGTGAATTCAGTTTTATTTAGTATACAAAAAAAAATTGAAGAATATATTATTATTGTATTACAGCGGCTGATACTGTACCTGAGTCTTGCAGCTTTTCTAGACAGTATTGCTTATCTCATGGTAAGACTTCCATGTTTCTAGGTATTAAATGAATAGGGGTTTTTAATTTCAACTTACGTACATAATATGAGCTGTTTTTGTTATGCACATTCATTTAATACTGGGCTTCTTTGGCATAGAGGTTTGGTGTTCTCCTTTTAGTTCCAAATGTACTTGGTTTGCTCCCTCGTGGAGTCAACAAGATATTTTTCCAGAGATCCCTAATCTCAGTTAGGTGAGATCAAGTTCCTAGTCCTATAGGAGACTGCTATAAAATGTAGGTCCTGTGTTCCTGTGCTAGAAAGTCACTGCCCGTTCACAATTCAGTAGAAAAGTTTTAAAATAAAATCCCTACAAAATATCTTCATCATCTTCAAAATTACATCGGGACCCTTGCCAGTGCTGTGGAGGAGTTTGTGCACTGCCACTGAGAATTCCTGTGTAAGAAAGAGATCTGAGCACATATGGTAACTCACCAAAATGCAATGATGATGCAATAAATCAATCAAACATTAATTTATTCTGTTATATTTATCGTAAGACAGTGTAGAAATTTGCATCTCGTATTGTGAACCAGTCATATCTCATTGGTTATTATGAGTCTATATTGTTGTAGGCTTTCTGTATTGTTGCCTATCCATCTTTCACTTGGCATTTCTCATGCTTTAAAACCAGGTTCTCTACTGTTGTAGGAAATCCACAGCTTCATACTGAGCTCTGCTCTCATGAGAGACCCTAAACACTTTATTGTGTTTCTATCTATTTATATGATGCATGCTGTAGTTCTTACAATTTTCTTCTTATCGTTTCAAATTCTTTCTTTCCTGGTAACATTTATAACTTTGCTGAAATATCTCATCTTGTACACTGTGATTTTCCTTATTATTCTCTTTGGACATCAATGCTCTAAGAAAAAACACACACTGAAGATTTCAACTAAGAAGATAAAGGATATTCTCTATCTCAGTTGCGCAAGTTATGCTTACTGATAGGTGCTGTAAGACAGGAACACCATGACCGAAATCTCAGAGATACATCAAGCGGCACAGACTGTGATTATTTAGTCTAAACACACGAAAATGCATCTGTGATGAGATCTGTGCAATTATGGACATGATGTGCGATAAAGATGATCCTCAAATGAACAATAAACAATCTCTTTGGACAGATCTCTAAATAACTCACTAATGATAACATTTTATTTGTTTTTGTACAGAGTTCAGATATAGTTGATGGTCCTGTCTGTAATTTTCAAGGCTGGTGGCTGACATTCTTTGGTAAGTATTCATTCATGCTAATGTTAAAAGTGGTAGATTACTACAGTGTTAGATTAACTAATACAGTTCTTGTATCCTTAGAATGCTATCATAATCAGTTTCTGCTGTTTCTTCATCGAATGTTGACTGCAATGAAATTCCAGAAAATTCTGTATCTTGTCCTGATGATACACTCTGACAGTATATTGCCTGTCCATCTCGTTTGATTATCCATGTTTATAGTTCTCATAGAACATTGGTTATACATGCGCCTAAATCCACCTTCAAGGCAATCATTGAGGACTTGTACCATATTTCATGTCAAGTACCTCTATTCTATAGCTCCATTGTTGAAATTATATCAGCAATTGAGAGTGATATGTTAGGTAAGACTGAACAAAAAATGCTTCTCACACATGAAGATGTCTATATTGAATCATTTTGAAGATAGAAATTGTCGTTGAAAAATATCAATATAGACATTTCTTACAAGAAATGTCTTCTCTAAGACCACCTCCCTACTGCTACAGTAACATCATTTGTGGTGTCCATGTCACAGCTATAGTTATTAAACCGACCTCATGGTACTTCACAATAGCAAGCTATATGTCTACCCTAGCAGATATTGAAGTCTATGCATACTTATAGCTTCTATGGCCCGCTGATTTCACACACTTCTTATTCTGTTCAAGTATCTAGTCTATCATGCCACTTTCTCTCCTTAACCTCCAATATGACATGCTACACTTTATTCTCTTGTCTTTAATATCATTAGTATTCTTTCATATTAAACTCTAGGATTCGTAGCAGCTTGCATATATGTTTTATATTGAACAAGATCATGACGGGAACATATTGACAGAAGTTGCGGCATGTATCTTATACTCAGAATGGGAGTATCCCAAGGACTATACAAAAAAAAGATACACTCCTACTTTATGGAAAAGCAAAGAAATGTTTTGGGTGAGTTGACAGCAGAACACCCAGAAGGATAGTGATTAACTGCTGTTCAACTATGGTTAGGCATATATTGTGTGTCACATGTTCCTTCGTAAGTGCATGGCCCCAGGATCAATTTACACAGTGGGATTTTTATGTTACTGTACAGTTCATAGATCGATCTAGCTTCAAAGAAACAACGGTGAGAAGTAAAGATGCTCATCGAGATGTTGATCACATGCCCAATTGTGGGCCTTTGGTCACAGAAAAATATGCCCTTGGATCTAATCTGAAACTTCATTTGCAGATTGGCAAGTTCTTCTGTCTGTGTCATGCATTACCTTCAACCTTTACATGAGTGTCATCAGACAAACAAGCACAGAGAAATTTGAATGGTGAGTATCTTGGTTTCAGTTCATGTTGGACTCACAATGTTGTTCGCTTGTTGAGCTGAATGAGATCGAGTTCCTAGTTCTATTGGAGACAAATGATAAAACTTAGGTCCCGTTTTCAATTTGAGCATGTAATAGAACCCTTGGCAGTTCAAAAATCGAGAAGAGCAGGCTGGAAAGCCACTGCCCAGGCAAAATTCATTTAAAAAAGGATAGAAAATAAAATTCGGACAAAATATCTTTACCATCTTCAAAATTACATCGGGACCCTCGCTAGTGCTATAGAGTTCAGTGCACTGCAGCTGAGATCTTCCTGTGTAAGAAAGAGATCAGAGCACACATTGTTACTCACCAAAGTGTAATGATGATGGTCTAACTAATCAATCAGAGCTGATTACTATGCATTTATTGAATCCAGTTATTTAATACGAAAAGATCTCAATTGAGAAGCTGTGGAAGAAAACTAATTGCACATTGCCGACAAACACAATGAAAGGATGAAGATGGAATTGGCTTGAACATGTGTGTATGAAATGAAAGAGTTCAGTTTCAAATATCTTTATTGCATCCAGGTATGTCCATAGGTGCTATGATCTCTTTCACAATATCTTCAACAGCTTCCAGAGACTGACCATGCCAGTTTGATATTGATTGATGAGCCTACCCATGTACCTGTTGTGCTGTTCTTTTCTGCCCTGGTTGGGGACCTATGCCTCCTTTGTGACGAAGGGTAGAAGAAGAAGAAGATGACATTAAGAGAATTAAGAGATTGAGTTATTAAGTAGAGATTGGGTGTAGAGTGAGACAATGCAACAAGCATGGATGTCAAGAATCATAGCGCTAGACTTCCAGGATGATCAAAGTTATAGGTAGAACAATATTAGACAGTTTCTTTCAGATGTTGTCGTCATTGGATATTTGTAAGTGGTTTTTTTGTGAGCATCAGTGTTAAAATAGCTATGAAGTGGATCCTGGGATATTCAAATATACCTGGAAATTATAAAGCAGATAAGTTAGTTATGAAGGAATCAATGCAAGAACAACCATTCACAGCAACAGCCCTTCATATAGTCAAATCTTAAATAGAGCAAATATAGGAAATTGACTGAAAAGAAGGGCCATACGAAACCTGGAAGAGAGGTCTATAGACAAATGGTCAACCTGAATCCTAACAACAACATCAACCACCTTATAAGGACAGATAGGATTACAGTTTTTCTACTCCAAACCCAGTACATGCCACTTAATAATCACATAAACAGAATACAACCACAGCACATTTCAGGGTGCCAGCTACACACACATTATCATGAAACTGTTGATTACCACTTCTATGGTTGTCAAGCACTGAATGATGTCAGGAAGTTTCTTCTTTCTCTAGGATCAGATAAATGAAATATCATATTTAGAACAAAGAAACAACCTACACACACACATACAACTATTGCTACATGGCATGGGCTGAAAGCAATGCGTCACTGGATCATTGAAGAAAAAGAAGAAGAAGGAATACAAATGTCATCTGTTTCCCAACCCCATTCCTCTGGAAAAGTATCACAGTTTGATCACATTTGAAATTCAATGTCTGAAGATTGTACACCATTTGTTGAGGCACCTGTTAAGCTCTAGCCGTGTGTTCCAAAGGTGGGGGCTGGGGTTCAAATCCATACCATGCCGTTCTGTTCACAAGTGCATTTTTCCAGAGACCCCTAGGATTGTTGCCGAAACTACGGGGTTCATTCTTTGTGGAATACTCTCAGCAAGTGACGTGCCATTTCTGCAGAAAGGGACTGAGCCATATGGTGTAAAACGCAGTGCATTGAAGTCAATCCCTTAGCTTAATAGCCGTAGACCTCATCTGCAAGGGGGAGTTAATTTTATGTCGTAATTTTCTGTTTACAACTCAGATCTCATCAAAAATGTTTTAGTGATGTGCTCCAATATTTGTTAATGTCATACATTTTTATATGCTTATTGAACTTGTTTATTCTTTGACATTTTTAGGTTGTATATAGGTCTGTGCTGGGCTCTGCCTCTTATCATTTCTTGTCTGCCTTTCATTGGTGACCACTACGGACCAGCTGGTGCATGGTGGTAAGTTGCTATGTTGTCCAGTTTCTAGTAGAAATATCTTGTCTCTAATGAATCCTATGTTTAACCAAAAGGCCTTTATCAAATATAGGATACAACACAAATGGAATAAAGATGACAGCTACATTGTTTTACCAAAGTCTTCCCTTATATCAATAATGTATCATAAAATAAATAACATTATCATGTTGCATATTTTCACCACCTGTTACAAACACCACAAAGAAACATCTACCCATACATGACATTCCTAACATCTATTATTAAGTGTTACATGTTTAATGAGCTGTCAATTATCCTGGGACAGGTTGACCAGTAAACAGTTTTAATCATGGCTTTTTTCATGATGTATCATTAATGTTTACTTGTCAATGTCTTTCAGCACTGAATATATAAATGAAATGTGAATGTCCTCCCACACTAAACATAACAATCAAATGTTAATGTCTCATAACAATAAACTGACATGCTCTTCACCACATGCTAATAACAAACATTTTTTTTTCCGGTCCAGAAGCACTTGCGCTTTCAGATCTTTAGCTCGGTGCCATGGACATCGTAACCCTTCGATTTCGTACTCACGAACACCGTAAATCTGGAGAACCTGTGGCTTTTCTACGAGCCCGCTGAATTGAACCGAACACGCTGGGCAGGTGAGCATAATAATAACAAAATAAAAACCTGGACAACTTGATAGAATTGCAGTGTGTGCTCTCAGGGAATCACACCTTCCCCCATAAGTGCACAGCGACATTCAGCTTGATGAACATGAAAGCAACATAGCACAAGCTCTGCTGGCAATTCTGAAAGTTTCTCTGGCTCAGAAAGTCTAGATACCCATTTTCAACCTTGTGGCTGAGGAATTGTCTGTTAGTGCGAAAATTCAGCACACAGTCACTTCTTCTTCTTCTTAGAATGCTCCATATCAACCACTTGTCAACCACTCTGTGTGATTTGTATGTGATCTGAGCCTAAGAGTGACTGCACATTGTGCCAGTTATGCGCCTACAAGTAAGCCAGCACATCCAATTTGTGCGCTCCTTTTTATTTACTAAGGTAGCATCCCTAGGGCCTACATCAGTCACCTCTTATGACATGCATTGTAAATCGCAGTGGTACTATTCTTTGCTTCCCTTGCGGGCCCCGGCACCACATGGGCGACACTGTCACTGCTATTTCATGCTACTTCACACCCAACAACATAAAAATACTGTGCCACAACAAGCTGTTATATCACTCATGCTCTATTGCAGTTCTGTCTTGCTTTTGCGTACACACATTTTTCTCTTTCTTTCTCTTAATACTTTAAATACGTAGGGTCAGGAGTAAGACAAGGTTGCGTACTATCCCCGCTGCTATTCATCATGTATATTGACCACATCTGTAAAATAGCTAACACCAGTGAAGGAAACAACCTCGGAGAACTCTTAAATGAATTTCTTTTGCAGACGATCAGGAATCATCAACAACAGAAGAACAGCTACAACAACACATCAACAGACTCCAGTTAGCATGTAACGAATACAACATGAGAATAAACATCGACAAAACAGAAGTAATGACATTCGCCAGAGAGGAAAGCACTACCAATATCTCCATCGATAATCACCTACTAAATCAAGTAAAAGATTTCACATACCTGGGGAGCATTTTTTCAGCAAATGGAAGAATAACTAATGAAATTCAACACAGATGCAACAAAGCAAATCAAATGATAGGGCAAATCGTGCCAATTTTAAGATGCAAACACGTCACCATGAACACAAAAGAGCAATGTTCAACACAATCTTTCTCCCACATTATGTTACCAGTGCCAAACCTAGACCCTGACAACAAACGATAGAAGAAAACTAGTCACAACAGAGATGAAGTGTCTACGCAGAATGCTGGGTGTAATAAGAAGAGACCGGTTGAGAAATGAAGACATCAGGAAAAAGTGGGTACAACATCAGTACTAGACTTCATCAAGAAACAACAAATTAAATGGTTCGCCACGTAAGCAGATTACCATCAGACAGTGCACCCCAAAGAGCAATGCTGCTCCGATACAATGGGTACAAAGCAAAAGGCCGCCACGCAAAAGATGGACCTCAGAGATAACAGGCGACGAAAGAGACTATCTACGAAGCGCTTACTAGGGCCCGTTTTAGAAATCTCTTCCTGACCTGACGCTGTGAGGCATACAGGATTCGAGAAAGAAAGAAAGAAATACTTTAAATCTTAGATCATAAATACAATATAATACCTAGGTGTTTTGTGAAAATTAGAAAACTGTCTGTACATCATCAACTAAACATTGCAGAATATTGTAGCTTTTCCAGTAATGAAAAAACAGTTTGTGATCAGGCATGGTGCATCTATAATCAGTGACTCCATGAGCATGATCGTAAAGTCGAATCAGGTATGGTGAGACGCAACTGGGTGGAGGTACTGGTACAGACAATGATCAGAGAAATCACCTTTATTTTTGTCCCTGGGCACGCAGGAGTTAGGGGTAATGAATGAGCTGATAGATTGGCTGGCTTAGCTACAATATCAGAGGGAGCTGCAATGGATCGAAGTGACATTCTTCATGCATTGAGAGAGTCTTTCCGAACAGAGCAGTTTCAGGGCTATGAATCCCACTCGCTGACCAGATTGAAAGAGATGGGTGTTAATATTGGTTCAGCCCGAAAAGAACGACATACTAAATATGCAAAGAGATTGATTAATCAACATCGAACTGGCATGTTGGGTCGCTGGACGCTGCAGGATTTGCTGAGGCGGAGATCGGAGCACCTATGGACATGTCCGAGTGCTATGATGATAGTCCTCATATAACTGATAATCTGTATTCCCATGTGAACCACCTCCATATTGCAGGTTTTTGTTGAGGAACTATCAGATGTTAAGGGCACAGATTTTTTCATAGGAGGTGATGTCAAGATTGAAAAGAGTGGGGCAACACTACTAAAGATAGACATGGTGTCACTTTGAGTCAGGCTCTGATCTGTCTATTTTTAATGAGGGACGTTCAACTCGATCAACTTCCAGACTCGAGTACACAGGTGGTGTTATTGATCTATAACTCATCTCCACTACTAACTCTGCTTTTATTTGATGGAATGTTGTATGGACACAGGAGAGAGATCATCTCCTCTGTGTTGTCATCCTTGACAAGGTCAAAAACTTGCAACACCAGAATACCCAAATCTGTTTTTGAGTTTATAACATGTTATAGCGATCAGGAAAATTTAATGCACATTGCAAGCAGAATGTCAGAAAGAGGATTGCTAGGACTCCCTTCCTGCAACCACCTTGGTGGTATAAAAAACATGTTTGGCAAAGGAGGCTGTTACAGAGTCATGGTAGAGAGCCTGCAAGAAACGATCAAGGAATATGTGGGATGTAGCTGAGAAGTCTGATGTCCGACACAGTCACTAACGATTTCAAAGAATTGACTAGTGAAGTAAAGAGTGAATTATGAGAGACTTTAATAGCACACACCTTTGGTAATAAGTCACTATATCAGTTCTCGCAGTTTCATCGGAGAATGAATAAGTGGACTACAAGCCAGTCATTTCCTAATTTATGCAATTCAGTCAGGTACCTCAGCCAAAAATGATTACTATGATGACTGCCATGCGATTATGAATGTTCTTGCTGATATTACTAACACTGGAGGACATTAAAATGATTTTGTAACAAAGGAGGATGTAGAAATGCACTCAAAGTCAGTTGAGATCATTCTGTTTAAGAAAGGGATCAGAGCACCCATGGTTAACTCTTTCCACGCTTTAAGCCGCACACTGCGCCATGGCGGAAGTTCGTTGCACGCTATTAGCCGCACACTGTGCCATAGAGTTGTTTCCCTTATAAGGTCTTTCTAGTTTTACTTCTACTGTTTTACTTATACTACTTTTCAACCTTGTTATTCTATTTGGTTGCCCAGTTTTCTTCAATATATATAATAATATATATATGTTTATTTATTTATGAGTATTTGGGATCGTTTATTTCTTTTTTTTTCTTCTTGTTTTTTACCTCCCTTGAATTAACTGCTTAAAACTTGAGGAAATGACTGCGTGTGGAAAGAGTTAATCACCAAAATGCAATGATGATGGTTCAATCAATCAAACTATATCCAATGTCAATCACATTTTAATTACTTTTATTTGAACTAACATTTTGTTATACCTGTGACCTCCTTCCTTCCGCCCCACCATTACACAAGATATTGTGGGTGGACTGTGTGTTATGTTCTTTTTGTATTCACATAATTTGTATTCATTTATTATCTACAGCTGGATCATAGATGACTTTTCTTGGAGAATTGGAATGTAAGTAGTTTTTTTGTGTGTGCATATATGTAGTGGGATGCAAAGGGTTCAAGAAAGAGAGAACGACCTAGGAAGACCCTGAAGCGAACTTTGATGAGAGAGGCAAGAACTATCGGTCTCAGTTCCATGGAGGAGATTGAGCGAGTTGCCCAGGGTAGAGCAGTATGGAGAAATTACTTGCTGGCCCTATGTAACGTATAATGGTACGAGAGGAATTATTATTATACATGCAGACAATTTTTATAGCAAACATAATTACAGCCTGTTTTGTGTTGTCTTCCTCTTTCATGAAACCATTTGTCCAATTGACCTCGCTTTCTTCACTTGATGCATCTCTTGCGTCTGTAGAAAATGAACCATAAAATCATACACAAGTTAAAGACATTCCAAAACAAATGTTTAAGAAGAGTCATGTAAATTTTCTGTCAAAATACACTTGCAAATGAAGAGATTTATAAACGAACAATGTGCATCATTGGAGACCACCATTTAAAAGATGAAAATGTGTTTAGCATGTATGTCATTTGCCAGTAGGGACATTGACTGGACAGCTCTCTGATGGACTGCAGATAGGTAGAGAATGCCTGATTGTTTAAGGGAAACATGGAGAAGAACTGTAGAAAGATTTATATATACATATATTTGACAAATTTATGAATAGTTGAACATGATTGTGGCCTGACGTGGAGTAACAATTAGTAAAAAGACGGCAGAACAACAGTACAGGAAATCTCTTATGGAAGCTTTATGTATCAATGGGACACAAAGAGGACATGAATAGAAAGATAGTATGTTGTCAGCAACTTACATAAACTTTTCCCAAGTATTCAAATTGATCGACTGTGTATCTCACCCCTAACTAGAGATTATGAATGCCTACTGCTGGCTACATTAGAATTCACTTCCTAACTTATTCATTATATTTCTCTTTTGGCTAGCCACTTACATGCTGTGAATCGTCAAAGAAACCTTAAGTTCTCATATTTTAATCAGTCATGTTGCAGTGAATGTTATGAACCTATAATGTGAGATAGTATTTATTTGCTACTATCTATCCATTAACCTCTTGACCTTCTTCATGCTCTCAGACGAGATCTTCTACAGTTGCAGGCTCAAAGTGCTAGTTGACTGGGCTTCATTCTACAATGAAGATGGTCAACCAAGATATTTTCCCTTTATTCATATATTCTATGACAGATGTGATTCCTATAATGTTTTTGATATCTGTGCTATTTTGTTCTGCTGCTTCTGGTAATGTGGGTTTCTTTTCTCAAGCACCTTTCTTCTCTCACTGTGATTTTCCTCTCTGGCACCTTAGATATCACTATAGGGATCTCAGTGGCTAAGTGGTTAAGCTTTTGCCTTGCGCTCCAAAGGTTGTAGGTTCGAATCCGGACCATGCCGTTCTTTTCACAAGTGCAATTTTTTCAGAGGCCTCTAGGATTGTTGCCGGAGCTACATAGTTCGTGCTGTGTGCAATACTCTCGGCAGGTAACGTGCCACTTCTGTGGAGAGAGACTGAGCTATATGGAGAAACCCGGTGCAGTGAAGTCAATCCTTCTCCTTTAGACTCCAGATGGAGCTGAAAGGATGTATGTTATATAAATAAAATCCACAAGGCACCACATGATGATGATTTGAGAAGTTGTGTTTTAGAATTAGTTATCTTAAATTTCTATAATATTTATTTTTAACCTTGAAATATAATCATCATGTCCTTCTTCTTCTGCCTTCCAGCTGGTTCGGACCTCTCTTCATCATCATTGTGCTTCTCATCATTACATACAGTTATATCACATGGAGTTTGAGTAGAAAAGTGAGTACTTGCATCATACACAAGGTAAAATACATTTGGTTATAATAAACTAGAAGTGCCTCTGTGGCGTAGAGCAGCGTTTCCCAAACTGGGGTCCATGGACACCCACTGGTCCACGAGGTACTCACAGGGGGTCCTCAAGCTCTTGAAGAAATATTGTGATCTTTGGCATTTTAAACAGAAAAATAAATTATAAAAACAGTGGTAAACTTGTTCTGCTGCAAAATCAAAGGAACAGGACTATACCGGGATCTAAATGTCTGACAGGACAAAATGAAAAATCATTTGAAGTTTTCCACAGTCTTAAAAATTAGAGCCAGCTTGACTGTTATTGTGGTGTATGTGATTGTTAGGGAGTTTAGGATGGATAAGGAGGATGTTCTTTGGTCTCTTGGCGACCTCCTGTTGGATGAGGACACTTCTTCTTATGTTTGCCTGCTGGGAATTAAAGTGTAGACCTGATATGGCGTTCTGACTGATTTTTGCGTGAAGACCTGCTTTCCTGCGCGATTACCAGTGTCCCTCGCCATACAGGCGTGACTTCTCCGACTTTGGAGATGGATGAGGACACCAAAATTAACATTGAATCTATCCAGCGATTTAAGGAGTTTGGAATAACACATTGTGCAAGTAGAACTGGATGTCTGAAGAGCAGAGAGAAGGGTATGTTTAACCAGTGAGCCACAGGAACCATCAGTATTCATGCTCTTCAATATTGGAGACTGAGCACAAATGGGTCTGCCCGGAGTGCTGTGACATTGGTGCAGTAACCAATAACCAATATTGTATTGAAGATGTCTTTATTCATTAGGAACAATAGAGAATGGCCAACTCATATCGTAAACCATATTTAACCGACTTTCAACATTAAAACACAGTTATTATCATTATATATTATTATATATATATTATTCATCGTCATCATCAAATAGCATGTCCTGAGCAGAACGTTGCTGCCCCAACAGTCCTCCGGAATTTCTCTCTCTCATAGGCCAGATGTCCTGCCTTTGCAGCCGTCATGTTCAAACCATCAGTTAAATCCTGAATCCATCTTCTCCATGGTATTCCTCTTCTTCTCTTTGCTGGTATGCCTCCCTCCATGATGGTCTTCTCCAGCCCTTCATGTCTTTTTATATGTCCAAAATATCTCAATTTTCTCTCTCTTATTTGTAGCATCAGCCATATAATATATATTATTAGTGAGTTAAATCAAGGGTTTACAGATCATTTAATTAGGAAAGATGAAAGTTATAGTGAGAGAAAACTGATTACCTCACATCCAAATTCTTAGGTATAATATATTCAGATCTCTCACACTCTGATACACCTGTGTGGTGCCGGGGCCCACAAGGCAAGCAAAGAATAGTACCACTGCATGTTATAAGAGGCAACTGAGGTTTAGGCCTAGGGATGCTACCCTAGTAAATAAAAAGCATAGCAGAAATTGGATGTGCTTGCCTACTTGTAGACTCATAACTGACACAACGTAAAATCGCTCTTAGTCTCAGATAACATACAGATCGCACAGAGTGGTTCACAAGTAGTCAATATGGAGCGTTCGAACGAGAAGAAGATTTACATAAGTATTTATAATGCTCACTTTTCCCAATTGTTATATATTCTATTTTGTTAATTTTCAGGCATCTTCATGGGAGGGAACTTATGATCCAGACACGCAGAGACAACATGTATGTAGCTTTTGTAACATTAACATTTATGTACATAACATTTGTAAATAGAACTGGATGCTTGAGGGGCAGAGTGATGAGTGTGTTTAACCAGCAAGCCATGGAAACCATCAGTATGCATACTCTTCAATATATGTTGGGGAGACTGAGCACCTATGGGTTTGCCCAGAGTGCAATCTGCTTGAAATTGAGATGGTATTAGAATGACAGCTGACCTCTGGTGGTTGAAAACACCATGCCCGCCTGCCCAGCATGTTCGCAGCGCGTTGGACAACAGGTGACAAGCCCCCTGTGAGTGCGGTTCAATTCCGTGGGCTGGCAGAAAAACCACAGGTTCTCCAGATTTACGGTGTTCATGGCACCGAACCAAAGGGTTATGATGTCCATGGCAACAAGCGAAGAGCTGAAAGCTCAAGTGCTTCTGGATCCAAAAAAAAAACGTATATGAGACACACCCAAAGGAACTTGCCAGAACTCTTTGCATACCCTGAACCACCTTGAAAGGCACAACAGGAATACATGTGACTGTCTGGATTTGAACCTACAACCTTCAGAATACCAGGCACATCTTTTTGTAGAAATAGACAATAGATAGATAGACAGATTAGAATAACAAGTAATGTTTAAATATAAACTGATAGATGGAGACATTGCACTGGGTTTTACCCCATATTGCTCGGCCCCTCTCTGCAGAAATGGCACGCTACCTGCTGAAAGTATTGCTCAAAGAATGAACTCCTTAGCTTCTACAACAATCCAAGTAGCATCTGGAAAAATGCACTCATTAATAGACCGACATGGCCCGGATTCAAACCCACAACCTTTAGAACACAAGGCATGGACATCAGGACAATATAGCGGAACATCAGGGTGAAAGGCCAGGAACAGACAAAGAAAAGATGAATAGATGGAGTGTCTCTATCATACCAATAAGATGCAGAAATCCATCAAGCTTCAAGACATACACAGAAGACTACGACACTGAACTGCAACATGGTAGCAGTGTAACTACAAAAAAAAAGAAGAAAAATATCTTTTATATATTTTCACTCTCTCTCTATCTCTCTTTAGCCTGTTACGCCCTTGGCGTTTAGGGCAACAACAAACGCACACCATTATTCCCTGTTCATGGCCTTCCTCTGTAGTGTTCCAGCTATGATTCATTTCCTTCAGTTCTTGCTCTATTGTTCTCCTCCAAGTCGTCTTGGGTCTTCCACGCTTTCGCCTACCCTCTGGAGTCCATCTCAGTGCAGTTTTCATGTCGGAGCCAGTCTCCATGCGCATCACATGTCCAATCCATCTCCAGCGTCGTCTTCGGATGATAGTGCCCATATTCTCTTGTTGGCATCGTGCAAGCAATTCTTGGTTCGAGATAGTAGTCTACCAGTACAGCGTAAGATTTTTCGCAGACAAGTTGTATGAAAGGTGGAGAGTCTGGACATATCCTGTTCTGTCATTCTCCAGCATTCCGATCCGTACAGCAATGTTGACAGCACACAGCTGTTGTAGATACTAGTCTTGGTTCTGATGCTGTATTGGGCAGATTTTCAGGCGGTCTGAAGGGTCATGAATGCACTTCGTGCCTTACTCAGTCTGTTTTTAATGTCAGATCCAGCGCCTCCTTCATTGCTAATAACACTTCCAAGGTATGTGAAAGCGGTTGTATCTCGGAGGATTTACCTTCTAGTTTGACTGGTGCTGGGGTTGCTATGTTCAGAGTCATTACTTCAGATTTCTTCTGATTTATTTTCAGCCCAACCATCTCACTATATTGGTTAAGGCGGCAGGTCTTTTCCTGGATATCTCTATGTGTATGAGATAGGAGTGCGATGTCATCTGCAAAATCTAGGTCTTCCAGAGTGGATGTGAGCGTCCATCTAATACCTCTTGCCTTATCTTCCATTGTTTTACGCATCACCCAATCTATGACAGTGTTGAATATATTTTCACTAGTAAGACTGAATGTATCTATTTTCATCTGCCCTATTTCATGCTTCTATTTTCAGTAGTAATATTTCATGTTTATTCCACAGAGTTTATTAAAAGAGGACATCAAACCATTGAAGATTTATCCCTTCATATATTTGGCTGTTTCTATATTCCCTCTTATCAACAGGTAAATTACTCTGTTCAATTGTAAGCTGTTTGTTTGCAAACTATTGGTATATTTAAGATCATAATAATAATAAGACCTATAACCAGCTAGTGCCTGTGTGTTGCCAGAGCACACTGCCACTTTAAGTCTAGCAATGAGATTTTAAAGAAAATCTCTGGAATACTACCCTTTCAAGAATAGTGGCTAGGAGAAGCAACCAACATGAAGTATAAAGTACAAACTCCATTATGTGGCACAGGAACAAGTGGTCAAATCTCTTAATTTCCTTTGGAAACATAAGTAATACACAAGCAATGAAACACACCTGGCTCAGAGCCTCAAACTCCATATGAACATTTGTAATAGTTAAAAAATTGTAAAGTTATAAAGTATTGTCAATTCATTTAATTTCTATTTTTCAGAGTTCAGAATGCCATTTCCCCAGACTCTGCAGTGTTTGCTTTAGTTCTGTTGTCATCCATTTTTGCTCCTCTTCATGGTAAGTTCATTGATGATAAGATTATTATGCTTTCTTAAGACAGTGAGTTAGATCTTATTTGAGTAGGAACTTTTACAATTCACTGCATTGCACACCATGCTAAGACTTTTGGAGACTCCTGGGCATGAAGAAAAACTCTAGAAACACATGCCCATTGCTGGAGACAAAAGAAAGCCAAAACTTGACATTTTTAAAGAAAAAAAGAACAAACTGTTGTTACTGCTTGTAGTACCACTGTTTAGGATGTTGGTGTAGGACAGGTGGGATGAGAGTCTAGGGAATTTAATGGTTCCATGGCTAGTGCAGTCACTGCGAAGCTGTTCAGGTTAGGAATTTTCATTTATGCCCATAACAGAAAAAATCCATGGCCTTGTCGTGAATTGAACACGGGTCTCACGTGTGTCTTCTTTGTGGTCTAAATACGAAGGATTGACTTATTTCTACCGGGTTCTCCACATTTCTCGGTCCCTCTCCCCAGAAATGGCACACATCCTGCAGAGAGTTGCACAAATTTTGTAGATCTTGTGGCAACATTCATAGGGATCTTTGGAAAAAAAATTGCTTTCATGAACAATACTGCACGATATAGAGTTGAACCCAGGATTTTCATGCTGCAAGAAAAAAGGCATAACCACTTTGCCACAGATACCCCACTACTTTGATGTTTTCAACAAACAAACATCTTATGACAGTGATGTAATATTTTTTAGACAGTTTAGATAGCAGTTTCACCTGTGTGTTGCTGGGGCTCGCAAGAGGAGTAAAGAATAGTAACACTGTGACCTACAAGGCATGTTGTAAGAGGCAACTAAGGTAGGGGCCTAGGGAAGCTACCCTAGTAAATAAAAAGTTTCGCTGAAATCGGATGTGCTTGCCTAATTGTAGGCGCATAACTGGCACAATGTACAATCGCTCTTAGGCTCAGATCACTATTCTTTGCTACCCTTGGGGGCCCTGGCAACACACTGGTGGTAATTTGTGCAAACTGAAGACACTACATTATCTTGTTTGGAATATTAGGTGCTTGTATTGTTGTTTGTTTCCTTATTTCTGTCAAATATACATGACTAAAATTGTTATTGCAGGTGCAATGAATGCAATTGCCTTTGGTCTTGACAAGGAAACCCTCTCTAAACTCAGACCAAACCAGATTAAGGTAAGTAATTAGAACCAATCAGCCGCCCGTGTGGATTCAGGACCTGCAAAGAACGTGACCTACAAGGCACGTTGTAAGAGGTGACTGACGTAGGACCTAGGGAATCTACCCTAGTAAATAAAAAGGATCGCAGAAATTGGATGTGCTGGTCTACTTGTAGGCACATAACTGGCACAATGTACAATCGCTCTTAGGCTCAGATCACATTCAAATCACACAGAGCGGTTAACAAGTAGTCAATATTGGAGTTTGAAGAAGAAGAACCAATCAGCAGTCATTGCATTTCTTGTGAGACATTCTTGTCTTTACAATTTGGATTTGGAATATTTGACTAGAGTGCTATGTTAGCATAATGGAATATTTGACTAGAGTGCTTTGTTAGCATAATGGAATATTTGACTAGAGTGCTTTGTTAGCATAATGGAACATTTGACTAGAGTGCCGTGTTGCATAATGAAATATTTGACTAGAGTGCTTTGTTAGCATAATGGAACATTTGACTAAGTGCTTTGTTGCATGGGATATTTTACTAGAGTGATGTGTTAGCATAATGGAATATTTGACTAGAGTGCTTTGTTAGCATAATGGAATATTTGACTAATGCCAAAGAATTGTAGATTTGTTGCATAATGTGAGACTATTTGACTAGGAAGGAGTGCTTTGTTAGCATAATGGAATATTTGACTAGAGTGCTTGTTAGCTAATGGAATATTTGACTAGAGTGCTTTGTTAGCATAATGGAATATTTGACTAGAGTGCTTTGTTAGCATAATGGAACATTTGACTAGAGTGCTTTGTTAGCATAATGGAATATTTGACTAGAGTGATGTGTTAGCATAATGGAATATTTGACTAGAGTGCTGTGTTAGCATAATGGAATATTTGACTAGAGTGCTGTGTTAACATAATGGAATATTTGACTAGCGTGCTGTGTTAACATAATGGAATATTTGACTAGAGTGCTGTGTTAACATAATGGAATATTTGACTAGAGTGCTATGTTAGCATAATGGTTAGTCAACTTGCTTTGTATGCATCTAATTACAGGATCAATTTACTCATTGGGAGAAAGTATTTTTTCCACTGTGACAGCTCTCAGGTCGAAGCAGCGTTACTTGGGTACCAGAGAAACACTGCGTCCAAACAGTTACTGGGGCCCAAATTGAGGTGTAAAGAATAGAACCGCTGTTACCTGCCAAGCATGTCATGAGAGGAAACTAAGGAGGTTGAGGTGGGGCTAGCTATCCCACCACGTAAAAAATACTACAGAAACCACAGCCAGGAAAATTTATAGCTCGCCACTCAAGAAAGAAGAAGGACCCCCACAAGGAGGGATCCGATTAAATTTGAAAGGAAATTGGTCTTCCGGCTCACCTTCTTTCAACTGGAGATCTCCAGGATTGGCACCTGGAATGTCCGCACAAGAGACCCAGGAACTCCTGGAGACAGAATGCAAGAAAATAGGGAGAGAGAGAGAGTGGAAAGATCTAGAAAAGATAGCATTGAATAGGCAGACTTGGAAGGCCTTGGTTGCGGCGGACCTATGCCTCCCTAGGGGCGAAGGGTGAAGAAGAGAAACACTGGGAAGTAAAGCCAGACTATGTAATGTTGATCACATACTGCATCCGTGTGCTGTTGGTTGAAGAAAATATGTGTATTCCCCAATATACCTGATGGTATGAAAATGTGTTCTTTACTAACTAATTTATTTTGCTGGTGTGTAAATGGGAAAAACTAGCTGATGACCGAGTTATATGGAAAACAACATTACACTAAGGTACAGAATCTTTTGAAAAGCGACTTGGGATGAGCTGAAAGGCAAGAGAGACAAATACGAACTCAGTAGTTGTCACAGTAAAACACTTGCCAATTGACCGTCTGCAGACATGAAAGAGGCCATGTTGTATTAAGAAATAATGTTAAGATTTGCACCATAAAAGTCTGTAGACTCAACCAAAAATTAGAAGCCATCGTTGAAGAATAGATAAACGGAAAATAGTAATATTGGGAATATCAGACACAGGAACTAAGGGACAAGACTGCAGATAACTACATCTAGACTACACACATGTATGCTTCGGGGTGGGAAGAATGGAAGGGGTCAAGCATGGCGTTAGATTTATTATAGATCCAACTAAAGCCAAGTCAGTATGAAGTGCAGATTACATCTCAGAGAGAATCATGAGAGTCACGATAAGAGAAAAACAGGGAAACATCTTCAATAACAACTAGTTTGAAGGATGTGGGAAAGGGAAAATGGAACACAGGAGGATTATGCAGGATATCTCCCACAAACTCAAATTGTTTATTCAGTCAGTCAAGACTGTTGCCCAGGATGTAGCATGAAGAGCCAATCATAAAGTAGGTGAGAAGATTGGGACCAAGTAGGACATAGGATCATGACAATCCGCAAATGGATGTAAATATGACTGTCATTTTCCAGAGGTACTACCACTAGCTCCTCACCAAACACCTCTTCCTTCTGACTAACCCTTCCCTTGTTTATTCAGGAACTGTCGTATATTCATTGCACAGTTTGTCAATAATGTGTTCATTAAAAAACATATAATTTCTAGTCTTAGTTATCATGTTTCATACTTTTCTCTTATATTTTATGTTTCAGCTTGCTATCCAAGCCAAGATGGCACCAAGATCGACAGTACAAGAATATCCTCAACATTCCTTGGACACAGATCAGCTGGATAATTAGGCACAATCTTATATTTTATGCTATCAATGACCATGTTCCCACCTGCAGCTTGCTTTTTGTGACCTGATACTATAAGATTGTTTTACTTATGTTAATTCTTTCAGTACACAGTTATTTCCTCAGTTTTACACGGTTAATTCAAGGAGGCAACAAAATCTTTTTTTTAAACTCTACTCGATAATAAATAAACACATATACGAGGGTGAGTCAATAAATAAGTCACACAGTTCTGTGGGATGGCAGGTAAATGTAGTTGGTGTTTTATAAAGGTGTCATTAGGTGACAGCAACATCGAACTTTATATTCCCGATCGTCAGGCGGCACTAGGTGTCTCATGCACAGCACATAAACAAAATGGCGACTGTACTTACGGAGTGTACAACCAAAGAGAAAGTGCTGTTGTGTGTTTTTTGTGGGCAAAAGGACTGCCTGCAGAGAACATTCATAAGGAAATGCTTCCTTTTATGCTGACAAATGTTTGTCCCCTAACACGATGCATAGCTGGGTAGAAAAACTTTCTCAACGGCGCTCTAACTTTGCAGTTTGGAAGCAAATCTGTTCCTGTGGATTTTCTGACGGTAGGAATAGACCTCACCATAGTTCATAGTTCATAAGTATGGTTCCAACTTCACTGCAACGGTCACCCCATAATTGCTCCGTTCCTGTGCCAATGAAAATCACACGAAATACTAACAACTGTGAAATGTTTCCTGTGTGAACTAATTCCAGAATGAAACAGCCGCGTACCACCATAAAAAGCAACCTGCTCCTCATAAAATGCATATGGCCATCGCTAATGTAGCAACACAAAACTGTTCATCACTTGAATTGCAATTCTTGTCGAAGGGAACATCAATCATGACAAAATCCAGCTTTCTGCACTCGCAATATAACTGCATACGGCAGATTGAGCTTGTTCGTCATAACTGCTGTCCACCATTTTCTGAATACACACTAACACACAACAAACGCACGGTTGACACAGCAAAAAGCATTTCATGTAACATTTATAGCTCACAGCGTTGCTCAAGCACTAACTCAGTAGCTCGGCAAAAGAAACCGGAAAATACTCGACCAAACATGTCGGAAATGCGCTAGCAAAGTCGTGTTCAGAATCAAACAGTTCTGACTCTGAATGGCCCTCCCGCATTCCGCCATTGCTGGCCAGGTTTTTTCATCACCATTCATAAAGCAATGACAAACTACTGAACGTATAAGTGGTACCTAGAAAATCAATGGCTCGTTTACTGTGGCTGATGGAGAGTCGGATATTCCACAGTTTTCATTTTCATTCCTCTCCCACCTTTGTACATTACATAGCGCCTGCAGCAATTTCTTCACAGGGAAATAGGTCCTATAATCTCCTCTTATGACATGCCTTGTAGGTCGCAGTGGTACTATTCTTTGCTTCCCATGCTGGCCCCTGCACCACACAGGTCAATCAATCAATAAATAAGAATGTTACTTGCTTGTTATAACTTTAGATTCTCTGTAAACTGAAGCAAATTGAAGATTGTTAGCTTCAGTGCCTGAGTTTACTTTATATTTATACATGAACCACAAATCTTGTTAAAACTGGCCAAAAATGTAGATATTACTCATACATAAAATATCATTGTCTTTATTTGCATTGACTATGGTTGTTTATAGTCTATGCCTTGTCTTTAATCGTAAAGATTCTAATCATGTCATTTTCTTTAATAACTTTACACTGAGATCATTGTTTTTTATTGTGTTAACTCTACCGGTGACATTTAAAAAAATTGTGTTAACGCGCTGATGTCATTGTTTTTTAATTACATTAACTCTACTGAGGTCATAATTTTTTTGTGTGTTAACTCTACCGATGTCATTTAACAGAAATTGTGTTACCTCGCTGATGCCATTGTTTTTAATTGTCAAGATTCCACCGATGGCATTAAATTTAATTGTGATAACTCTATACCGATGATCATTGTTTTCAATTGCATTAACTCTACCGATGTTATTTTTAAAAATTGTGTTAACTCACCGATGTCATTGTTTTTAAGTATATCAACTCACCGATGTCATTGTTTTTAAGTATATCAACTCACCGATGTCATTGCTTTTAAGTATATCAACTCACCGATGTCATTTTAAAAATTATTTAACTCACTGATGTCCTTGTTTTTAATTGTGTTAAATTTCATCATCATCAAGGTGCGTATCCTTTATAGGACGTTGCTCTCTTTGCAGCACATCTGAAATTCACTCCGTCTCTTGCCAGTTCACCCACTTCGTCGATGGTCATGTTCATGGTTTCTTTAATATCTTGTAGCCATCTTCTTCTTGGTCTGCCTCTGCATCCTGGGACCCTGCCCTCTAGTATTGTTCTTTCCAGGCCATCGTGACGCTTGATGTGACCAAAGTATGTAATTTTTCTGTATAGTATGTTGTGTTAACTTTACTGATGTCATTTTCTTTAATTGAGTTGACAGGGGTCACAGAGCATTGGCGTATATCGCATAAGTGTTGGCTGAAACGGTCGCTGAGCATTTTGCATTCTACATAGTTCTACATGCATTCTACATAGTTTTACTGCAGTCTCCATCTATATTTATATTTACTAGGGTAGCTTCCCTAGGTCCTACATCAGTCGCCTCTTACGACTTGTCTTGTAGGTTGCAGTGGCACTATTCTACGCTTCCTTGCGGGCCCCAGTACCACACAGGCGGGGATCAATTTTAAAATACTCATACATTTTTTAAACGTTCTTGATATTTCCAGACACCTTACAAGTGTTTGTTTCTTGTTTAAGTTATGTATGTCCCAGTCACACTTGTAACTTTATATTGCAATATGATTTCAAATATTTTATGTAGTGGGACAAAATACGTGAAATGTATATATGGCCTTTTCGTCTTTACAGACGGTCAATTAGCAAGTGTTTTACTGTGACAACTTCTGAGTTTTCGCTTTTCTCTCTTGTCGTTCAGCTCATACATAAGTCTCTTCTTAAAAGACTCTTTTGCAATTTGGCTTTCCACACAACTCTGTCATCAGTTAGTTTTTCCCATGCACTGGGACCTATAGAAAAGTTATTCATTGAGGCTTTGCAGACATCTTTATATCTGAGTAGTGGTCTGCCCTGGTGCCTCTTCCCTCCGAAAGTTCACAGAACAACATTTGTTTTGGTATGCGACAAGTTTCCATTCTTCGCACATGCCACAACCATCATAGTCGTCTACTGCTGAGCATGCCCATGATGGAAGGCAGATTTGCACATTGCAGTACTTCAGAGTTGGTTATCTTGTCGTACCACCTGATGTTCATAATCTTGCGGAGACATCGAAGGTGAAAGATGTTACGTCTCCTCTCGTGTCTTGAGTAGGCTGTCCATGTTTCTGAGCCATATAGTAAAGAACTAATTACACAGGCTCGATATATTTGAATCTTCGTCTGCAATGTCAGTTTTGTGTTGTCCCACGCTCACTTTGATAGTTTGCTGAATGTAGTAGCCGCACTCCTATACGAGCGTTGATTTCTTCATCAAGAGAAAGGCTGGCAGTGACCATGGACCCAAGATAGCAGAATTTTTGAACTGGTGTTAGATGGTTGTCATTTAAAGTGATATTTGTTGTGTTACCTCCCTGACATAAAACAACTGTTTTGGAGGCACTTATAGTCAGAGAAAATAGGTTGCATGCCTTTGACAAATTATTGATTAGGCATTGCAGTCTCACTGTGGGCGACTAAGGCAGCATCGTCAGCGAAAAGAAGGTATATATATATGTGTATATATATATATATATTATATATTTTTTGTATGAGTTTGTTCCTTCTTCTTCTTCAATGATCCAGCGGCGCTTGAGCTCTTGCCCTTGAGCCCAGTGCTATGTAGTGGTATCTGCATGTGTTTGTGTAAGTTGTTCTTTTGTCTGGCTTTGGAGTAAGGAGAATCTTCCTGACGTAATCTTGTGCTTGACACCTGAAGAGGTGGTGGTGAACTGTTTCATGCTGATGTGCACACATCTGGCACTCTGGAGTGTGTTGTGGTTGAATTCTGTTTAAGTGATTATTAAGTGTTATGTATTCGGAGTCTAAAAATGGTGCTCTGATCTCTTCTTGTAAGGTGGTTGATGTCATTAAGGTTAGGCCTGGCCATATGTCTGTATACCTCTCTTCCTGTGTCTTCCATGACCATTCTGTTCAGCCAAATTTCTTTAGTTGTTGTCATTAGGATTTGCTTTGCTGTATGGAGAGTTGTTGCCAGGATTGGTTGTTCTTGTGTTGACCCTTTCTTGGCCAACCCATCTGCCCTATCACCTCTGGTTGCACTTGAATGTTCAGGGATCTACTGCAGTTATCCTGATGTCATGTGATGTAACAAGTTTGTCATTATCTAGGGCTAGATGGGAGAGTTCAGGTTTACAATGCCCACCACTTCTAGAGCTTGAAGGGCAGACATTGAATCTGTGAAAATAATTGTTGTTTTATATATTATATATTTTTTGTTTGAGTTTGTTTTATATATTAGATATTTTTCTACAAATATAATGTATATTCCTTATCATCATGTGTTATGCCAGCTGGTGTAGCTGACCATAGATCTCCACAAGCTTCTCTTCTGAAAACTGATTATCATTTTAGATGTTAACATTTTTCCATGCCTTGAAGTTAGTCAGACATGTGTCAGCTCAGATGACCTACTGTTTTTCCAAGCATGTCTGACACCATATGACCCCATGGGGGTATCTTGGTAGCGTAGAGGTTAAGTTCTCATCTCTCAGAACAATGGTACCAGGTTTGCTCCCTTGTGGAGCCATCTGGATATTTTTCCAGGGATCCCTGATCTAAGTGTAGGTGAGATCAAATTCCTAGTCCTATCAATGATGGACGATAAAATGTAAGTCCTGTGTTCAATTTGAGAAGAACCCTTAAATAAAAGAAAACTTTTGCGTAAAAGAACCCTTGTCAGTTCAAAATTGAGAAGAGCAGGGGGGAAAAGCCGCTGTCCTGGCAAAATTCATTAGAAAAGACAAAAATAAAATTTCTACAAAAATATCTTCCATCTTCAAAATTACATTGGGGACCCTCACCGGTTTGTACAGAGTTCGAGTACTACAGCTGAGATCTTCCTATGTAAGAAAGAGATCGGAGAACACATCAAAGTGCAATGATGATGTTCATGGAGTGGTCGATACAATCAATCAATCAAACACCATATTATATTATCACTCAGTAGATGTGATACTATAAGGTTGAGATTTATGATCCTCAAATCTTATCAGTAGCCCATCTGTACAAATTTATGTCATATTGGAGAGTATCAGGGGTTAGATTAGGATTAATAACCAAAATCTTCAATAAAGATGACTTTGTTACAGAAATTTCGATGAAAAATTGAGTGTTGGAAACCATTTCAACATTTGTTTTGAAAACATATATAAATTTTAGTGATAGTTGCAGCCCAATGTTCCATTGGAAATGGAGAGGAAAGAAGAAAGGAATGCAGTTGGGCTGTCGAGAATTCTTTCTCTGTGTCATTCTCTGTATCACCCACATTGATTTTTACCAGTCTTCCTAATGTATTCTAAATACTATCATTCCCATCAAATATTTCCATTTACATTAAATATGCCCATTATCATTCCCATCAAATATGCCCATTATCATTCCCATTTACATCAAATATGCCCATTATAATTCCCATTTACATTAAATATACCCATTATCATTCCCATTTACATCAAATATACCCATTATCATTCCCATTTACATTAAATATGCCTGTGATCATTACATACACAGAAAATGTATACTCATTTCAGTCTGACAATTGTGTAGTCATCAAATAAATAGTATCAGGACGTTGTACAAACTCTGTCATTTCTTCAACTTTACAAGTCCTTGAGGTTCATTGCTACAGATATCACCCGCCACCAAGTATTTCTGTTCTTAGCTTTCTTCTCAGTTGTTGACTTCTAGAATTTCTAGGTCTACTTCAATGTTATCTCTCAATTATTTTTTGGGATCTGTCTCGTGGTCCTTCACTTTTTTTTTTTTGGATATACACTTTTAGGTTATTTTTTCTCTGCTATACTATCAATATGCCCTAGCATATTCAATTAACCTTAATGATGGTAGTAATTAATGGGGATTTTTTTTTTAAATTAGAAATATCCTTATTGTTTCTTAATCTCCATTCTCAACTATTTTCATCCTTGTTGGGTCCAAAGATGCATCTTAAGACTCAATTTTCAAAGGTCTGTAATCTCCTTCTTCTTTGAACGCTCCATATCGACCACTTGTTAACCACTCTTTGTGATTTGTATGTGATCCAAGCCTAAGAGCGATTGTATATTGTGCCAGTTATGCGTCTACAAGTAGGCCAGCACATCCGATTTCTGTGACACTTTGTATTTACTAAGGTAGCTTCCTTAGACCCCTACCTCTGTCGCCTTTTACAACATGCCTTGTAGTGTTACTATTCTTTGCTCCCCTTGAAAGCCCCGGCAACACACAGGTGAAAGGTCTGTAATAATATTACATCTTGTTTGATGTGCTTCAGATTTTAAATCCATATAGAACAATTGATCTTACTAAAGTTTAAACTCCATCATAGTGACATAAAATACTAGTAATAAATATGTTATGTTATTTGATCGACGTCATGGCACATTGGGCATTCCCATTCGTCCTCCGCTGCAGCAGCCATCCCAAAGTAATAAATATATTAACCGCTTCGTCCTGTTGAGCCGATACACTTGCTCGCTGTACTTTTTAACATGACGCAAAGCCAGTACGCTGACAAATTCAGTATACATTGCAAAATCAATGCATCTGGTGGCAGGAAAAAGAAGTACGGAGTGAAAGGGTTAAGCCACACAATCTTCTTCTTTTTGTATTTTTTCTAATCCTGTTTTACCTCACAGCGTCAGAATGAGAAGAAATTTCTAGGACAGACTTTTGTATGTGCTTCTTAAACAGTGTTTCGTCGCCCCTGTTATCACTGATGTCCACCTTTTCTATGGATTGCCTTTTGTATTCACTCTTTCGGAGTAACATTTCTCTTTGAGGCGCACTATCTGTTGGTAATCTGCTTTTGTGGCAGAACTATTTAATTTGTTGTTTCTTGATGAAATTCAATGCCGATGTTGTACCCACATTTTTCCTGATGTCTTCATTTCTAAACTGGTCCCTTCATGTTACTCCCAGCATTCTGCATAGACATTTCATCTCTGTCGAGACTAGTTTTTTTCCATCATTTTATGTCAGCATCCAATATGTTGTTATAGTCGTTGACATGATATGTATTATTGTTATTACTACATTGTTATCACATGTAACTAGTTACACATTGTTAATGTATAAATTCTTCACCTTTCAACGGAGCACAGGTCTTCAACAAACTTCTTCCAGCTCTTCCTCTCTCCTGCCATCCTTTCCAAATCTTTCCATGTTTTACCTATCCTTTTCATACCAGTCTCCAGCTCTCTTCTCCAGGTATGTCTAGGCCTTCCCCTACTCCTCTTTCCCTGTGGGTTCCATAACATTGCCTTGTGTTAATGTATAACACTGACTAATTATCATCTTGTTGTCATACAATATGGGAGTCATTGTGCTGCTTTAGGTTTTCTTTACTTACATTTACATAGACTCATACAAAGTTCATGTTAAGTAAAGCAAATTTAACAACTAAATACTTGCTTGTTATTTGATGAGATTAATACAAGACAGTGATATACATTGATATTTTATATAACCTTTGTGTGTGTCTACCAAATCAATAAAACAACATTGTAAAACCACAAAAACTGTGTTTACTGTCTGTGTCACCACTTTTTAGGGAGGTGTAAGACAGAGGAGATATGAGTCATAGGAATTTAATAGTAGCATGGCAAGGGCAGTCACCATGAACTGTTCAGGTTAGGATTTGTTCTTTATGCCCCGATAGACACAAACTCCAAGGCTTTACCAGGGATCAAACCCAAGTCTTCTGAGTGGGAGCCTGCGCTCTAATCCATTTGGCCAGATGCTCCTCTGGCATCTACATTCTGATACATTGCAAATACATTGTAAAATATGGATATTTAATATAACCTCTGCGTGTATCTATCAAATCAGTGACTCAATAGCCTTGTTAGTTTCATCATGCATGTGGTATAGAATGATTAACAAAACTGAACGTTATCGACAGGGTTGATTCAAAATCAATGTGGATTAGATTGTACTACAGCTTGCCAGACATTTAATGCATTCTTTTTAGCATGTATACACATCTCTCTCTCTCTCTATTAACCTTTTAGTGATAAACTATATTTTCACCGCATTCTTTCTTACTAAGCTGACACTAAGCCGCTGACACACGCAGGGGAAGAAGAAGAAATATTCGTTTCTGTCATTACACCATGCACATACAGAATCTTGTATGTGAAGTTCATGATGACATTATTTGTAACAATCTAAACTAGAATGTTATTGTTTGTTCAGGTTGCACTTAAAACTAAACAGTCTTTACTATCAGAAATGTGACAGTTGATTGAGTAATTAAAATTTATATAGAATATATTGATTGTATGATTGATATAGCCATCATTATTGCACTTTGGTGAACAATCTAGTGTGTGCTGCGATCTCTTTTCTACACAGGATGATCTCAGCGACAGTTTATGAACCATGTAGCGCTGGCAAGGGTCCCAGTGTACTTATGAGGATGGTGAAAATGTGTGGGAATGTTATATTACACATGATTTGTTTTCTGGATACGACTTTTCAACCTACAGTGAACAATTTTTAGCTGTCATTGTATCTTCAATTTACTTAACTTGAATACGGGACCTACTTTTATCAACCGTCTATGATGGAACTAGAAACTCGATCACATCTACCATGGGATCAGAAACCGCTCCGAAATAACCCGATCACTCCATATGGAATCACGGTTACAACTCTCCCTAAAGGGGACGAATGGATCCCAACAGATGGTAGCATGACCAACTATCGCAGCATTATCATTACTCTTGGAAGAGAATGTAGAGATTGGGATAACATGAAGGCTGGTCTAGCAGTTAAGCAGCTGCGAAAATAGAAGAGATGAGGATGTTGTTGTATATACCGATGGACTGGATCAACGTGGTGAGAAGTCAGACGGGTGTTTGAGGTAATGTGAGAGCGGACATGCTTGCATCGATTGTTGGGGAGTCGAAGATAGATAAGGCGAATGTTCTTCTGTCTCTTCGTGACTGCCTGTTGGATGAGAACACTGGAATAGATGTTGAATCGATCCAGCAATTTAAGCAGTTTGGAGTTACCCATTGTACAAGTAGAACTGGATGCCTGAGGGGCAGAGTGGGGAGTGTGTTTAATCAGCGAGCTATGAAAACCATCAGTAGGCATACTCTTCGATATCTGTTAGGGGATACTGAGCACCTATGGGTCTGACCGGAATACAATGATGTCAGTTTAGTAACCAATAACAAAATGGCCAATATCCACACGAAACGTGAACCAAGTGCTTTTAGCGCGTCTCCAGCATCGTTTAACATGCACATAACTCTTTCATAGCTTGCTGACTTTGAGCAAACATGTGCACACTTTTCTTGTCTTGTCAAGCCACTTCTGTTGTCATTAAATGCTTAAACTTTCATTTTTTTTACCAACAGTGTTCCAGAGATAGTGAGTTGTGTTAATCATAGTATTTCTTCAAAGTTTTCTTTCAATCTCCCTCTTATCCTTGCTCGTACTTTCAGACCAGATATTTTGCTATTGTTGAAGTAAAGTGGTAGCCAACTGCTTCATACTCACAAGATGCTCAAGCCACATTACTATGTCTTTTCACATATTTTATAGCAGATGTAGTCCCTAAAATGTTGTTTGATGTCTGTACTTCTCCTTCTCCCTCTAGAGATGAGGGATGGATGCAAACATTATCAGCTAATGCAAAAATAAAAGTGACTGTAACAACTATTGTGGTATCTCGTTGCACAGTATCGTGGGGTAGGTCTTCGCACATGTTGTACTAAATAGGATACACAAGCTAGCAAATCGAGTATTTCCTGAGTCACAATGTGGATTTAGATCCAACAAATCCACCGTCGACATGTTATTCTCCTTAAGTAAAAAAAAGTAAAGGAACCCTTTCATACCTCGTGGTATATAGGTCAATACAGTGTTAGGCCTGTATTTTTCATTGACCGTCGACACGCGATGGGTGATGTGGTCAGCATCACGCCGGCCGCCTTTACTTTCACAGAGCATGTCTGGTACCCAGTTGAGGCTGGTCGACCTGAGAGCCGTCGTGGTCGGGAAAAATTCCACGCACATTGCGGGAGCATTCTCCTTAAGACAACTGATAAAATCGAGTGGAGACGAGACAGAGGAAGACAGAGAGAGAAAATTGTGGATAGTATGACTTCATAGCACAGAAGAGCGTCAACATCTGAGATGATACAAACACCAGCGATTTGTGAAGATCCATGATCGCCTATGCCAGCTGACACGGCACCTGGTGATGATATATATATGGAGAGAGATAGAGAGGGTATTATATGAAGACAGCAAGATGGAGAGATACAAGGTGAGAGAAACTGTTTTGTCTCAAACCACAATGATTTTACAGTACGAGTTCGTATTTATTAATATTGTCATCGATATAATGAGCCTCGGGAAATATAGATTATTAGTGGGTTGGCTCTCTATAACATTTGTCACAACATCGATATGATTGATCAGATAAAGTAAGAACACAGACATCAAACATTGTATACAAAGCAACCACAACATTATTTATTTAAATAAATATACAAGCTATTTTATTAGTACATTCTCTTGCGTTATTCGAAATGAAAGCAATTATAAACAAATCTAGAGTTTAATAATGTAGATATATCCTCATGATTTATTGACTGCTCAAAAGCATTTGATTATGTAGAGTGTAGAACATTGGGAAAATAATGGAAGAAATTAGATTTATACATTTAATTCAGATCATGAAAGAACTTTATTTTGATAAAATTGCTGTAAGAATGTTGATATACATCAGATTGGTTTGACATAGGCAGAGTCAGACAGGTTATATTATGTCGCCTTTTCTGTTTAACATAACTGAAAACATCCTAACGAATGTTACAGAAGATAGCGAAAAGAAAATAATATCCTTTCCTAATCGGAGGAAGAGAAATACCTGAACTAATATTTGCTGATGATACATGTTACTTCAACATTGCAAAAGGGATTGAGAAATTAATAATAGAAGTATAAAAAAGCGAAAACAAAAATGTATTTCTCAATGTGACAAAGGTTAAAATAATGACAAAGGATAAAACAAGGATGGCAAATGATATTTTATTAACGGAGAAATGAACAGGTTTGAATATTTCGGTTCACTACAAACAAGAGATGGAAATGGGATGTAGGATATTAAAAGAAGAACAAACACGACCTTACAAAAATTAAACAACTAAAAGAGTATTGAAGTAACTGGTAGAAACATAGAATACTAACATTATGCATATTCCCAATGTCAACGTATGGGTGTGAAGCATCGTTCATAAGTCAAGGCATGTAGGTGCACATTATTACTATATTTACTTACAGAACAGCTTGACAAACTATTATATTGATATTCTATTATATTGATATAGTAACATGGAGAACATTCTTTTGTACTAAATAACAACATGACAGATACTAGTTAAGTTTACAATACAACAAGACAAACTATGCGTACGTAACAGAATGATAAATCATGTTTTTCCTTACAAGACAAGAGTTACTCTTGATTGGAGTCTAGACGCTGGCATTGAACACTAAAGTTTCGGATCGCTTCTCGGCCTTTTGGCTAAGATCAAAGTGTAGTATCTGTATCGCTTGATATCTGTCACGTGGCCCATTATATGGGTTCACAAAGTTATCAGCCTGTGTTACGCGTACGGAACTAGTGCCCACTTGATCGAAGCTGAAGGTCGGGAGCCTTCATTAAATTCCACCCTTGTACAAAACTAGGAGTGTCATCGATCGAAGGATTGGTGGGGCTTGATAGTTTATAAACGTTTTCACGTTCCGTTATACGGGGTCCACCTGGTATGGCACATCCGGTGCAAGCCCCTTAAAAAATATTTAAAAAAATAAAGTTTCTGAGTTTATTAATACTTCGAATGGATTCAGAACAATTCGCCGCATTGCCTGAACCTCAGAACAGGTGAGTTCATGCGTCTAGTTCTATCAGGGATATACTAAAGACAGGAAAGCCCATGTGCAAGTTATACCTTTAACCCTTTCGCTGCTACATACTTTCCGAAGACGGTTCTAGAAATAGCTACTTTGTTTCTAAGTCACAAACGGGAATGAACGCCTATAGCAGTGACAGTAGAAATGTATAACATGTTAACGCGTCCTTGGCCCAGAGAGGAGAGATAATAACAGGCGTGTTTACGCGTCTTTATCAGTGAATGGGTTAAACATTTATACACGTCCTTAGCAGCTAAAGGCCCTATTGACTATTGAAAGATAAAAATCGAAGTAGGGGTAGGGGTGCCTCTGCTCTTGCACAAACTTGAGACATAAAGTGTTCAATTTAAGTTCTACCAAATCCACCACCATGTAGCAGTCGGGAGAGCGAATAAGAACAAGTGCGTGACGAAATTGGATTTGCTATCTCGAAAGGTGCAGATATGGCTCAACTTTGATGTAAACAGCGCGCTAATGCGACAAATGATGACACATGGGAAAATTAACAGGGAGAAGAGAGAACAGGGATGCATGTTCGTACACATTAAACTGTCTTTACAAAAATCGGAGCTCAAGTAAATGTTCTGTACTCCGAAGAGCTCTCAAACAGCGCATTGTTACTTTACTTCCAAGTAATTAAAACAAAATTGATTATTTTATTCATTGAGCAACAGCTGCGACCTAAACGATTTTGCAATTGACGGAGAAAATACAATAGGTATTAAATACGTACCGTTTAATCACTAAATGAGTTAATTTTAATTTTTCACTTTGGTTCATATATTAAAATCAATTGTATAGCTAATAGCCTCATTCGACCTGGTTTTAGCTATATCATTGAGCACTTTATTTGTCACATTTTAAGGCATAGGCTCCTGTGCGGTGTGTTTTTACGTAACTTCAAGTCTGTTTTTCTCTCATTGTTGTTTACTGTTATGTAAGTAGGCCCGATTCACTGGAATACATGCTAACTTTTAGTTAGTTAATGCACTCGAGCAAACTGTTAGATGACTATGGACAGAGTAGGGTGTTTTATAGTCACTGTGGCGAAGTGGTCGAGACTCAAGCCGTCTGTTCTGTGTTTCGAATGTCGTTGGTTCGAACCCGGACCGATTCGTTCGGTTCACGAGTGCATTTCTTCAAGTGATACCTACATTTGTTTAAAGGGATTTTAAATCCTAAGGATTGTCTTCATCGCCCTGGGTTTTACCCCATATGGCTAGGTCCCTCTCTGCAGAAATGACATGCGACCTGCCGAGAATATTGCACAAAGCACGAACTCCGTAGCTCCTGCAACAATCCTATGAGTCTCTGGGGTAAAATGCACTCGTGAACATAACGGTGCGGTTCGGATTCGAACCCACGACCTTCGAATTCCAGGGCTGGAGCTGCGGAGTTCGTGGTTTGTGCCAGACTTGTGACGTGCCACTTCTGCGATGAGAGACCGAGCCATATGCGTAAAACCAGTACGATGAAGTCAATCCTTGATCATTAAATATTTTAGTATCAGAAACCTGAGTAACGCGATAGTTATACAAATCATAGCGACATGTAATGTATGATTCGTCTTTGTAAGCAGGAGACCTACTGACTGACTGATGCCACGGTTGAGACCTCCAGTCTCAAGATACCCCATCATGGCAGAGGCAATGTTATCAAATCATGACAATGGAAAGGTTTGCCCTAAAGATTCCAAATTCTGATTACTACCGATATAAAACAGAGATATTTTTTAAAATTAATTATACAATTCCATGTTTTTAAAATTCCATGTTTTTGAAGATGTCAGACTTTGGGATAGTTCACGTACACAAATCAGTTGTGTACTTCCTTCAACTTTTGTTATCAAGATCATCAATGTAGTTGATATCTCATAGTATCATTTATTGCTGTTATATGCGCATCATATAGCGAGCTATATGAGTACACATTTATTGAAAGTAAGTAGTAGTTTGTTTGATATTGAATTATGATTTTATTATCGGAATTATCACAAATAATCACATCATCATTGATCAAAATTTGTTGTTCAAACTTATATCATATATATGAATGATATAATATTAATTAATAATTAATATGATGTTTATGATGATATAATGATACTATTTAACTATACTATACAGTTACATCAGTCAGGACAATCATTCATCTCATCATCATCATCTCAGTCATTGTCATGATCAATCATCAATTGACGATGAATTGTGAGGTCAATCTGACCAACAATTACAATGACAATCATAAAATCATGATAATCATGATTGAATTGATAATCAATGACAATGAATGGTCATCAACATTTCTTTTAGTAATCATGACTGCAATACCCTTACTGTACTCTTATTTTAGTATTAGTATAAATTAAATTATTACCTAGTCAAGTACATTATTTTCTACTATACTATCTATACTTAACTATTATTTTATTATAGTCTACCTATACTATACTATACTATTACTATACTATATATATATATATATATACTTAACTATAGTTATAGTATAACAACAGTGAGTTGAGTCAGTAATCATTTAACTAAAGAAGACTAAAGAAAGTAACTTACTTGCACTCAGTTATTAAATAATTAGCAGTTAATTAATTAAAGTAGTAGTTACCACAAACCTAAACAATAAATATGTTTTGCAAAGAGACGTCATACATGCATTGTGATTGCATGTGAGCTGCCACCACATCTTTTTAACTGCATCTAGGAACATTTTAACTTTTATTTTTTTTTTAAACTACACAACAAGAATCTCCTGACAACTCAATAACTGACAGACTGAGAAAGCCTCAGGTAACTTATTCTTTATAATAAACAATTTCAGATATATGAATGACCATAGTCATACACTATACACATTGACAGTTTGGCACTGTCTAAGTCACCAACTGTTGTCTGAAATTAAAGAATTTCAAAAACTAGTTGAACAAATAAACAGCAGAAGTAGTGAATATGAATATGGATTTTAATTTTTAGAAAGCAATATTCATAACTAACAAAACACTGGAGAAGCATAACAGAACTGTAAACATAACCTAACTGGAACAAGTTAAAACATGGGACATATGATGGAAAATGTACAGCAGACATTTGTTAATTGCATATCCTTTACAGGACTTTGCGCATCAATTCCCAGCTTTTAACGCTGTTTGTGATTTTTCTAGGCATTATTACATTCAGTAGTTTTCCATTGCTTTCTGAACGGGTGGTGTCATCGTCCTTTTTGTGAAAATCTACGCGAAATAATTTGCAACCAAACTGTCCGCAGCGTGATTCGAACTCAGAACGTTGTGGTTAATAGACCAAGTCACTATCCCCTAAGCCACAGACGCCACAGCAGACCTAGCTAGAAATAATTTTAAACTGCATTTAACAATATGGGGCATATGTTTGTACGAACTGATTCTCTGAGGTGTTTTTTTGTGTCTCTAGATTAAATTGGGTGTAACAAGAAGAGACCGGTTGAGAAATGAAGACATCAGGAAAAAAGTGGGTACAACATCAGTACTAGACTTCATCAAGAAACAACAAATTAAATGGTTCGGCCGCGTAAGCAGATTACCACCAGACAGTGCACCCCAAAGAGTAATGCTGCTCCGATACAATGGGTACAAAGCAAAAGGCCGCCACGCAAAAGATGGACCTCAGAGATAACAGATGCGATGAAAGAGACTATCTACGAAGAGCATACTAGGGCCCGTTTTAGAAATCTCTTCCTGACCTGACGCTGTGAGGCATACAGGATTCGAGAAAGAAGAAGAAGATTAAATTATTTTTTTTTAGTTCAAGTAAAAATTGTAGTCATAGGTACATCATCATTCAGTAGTATGTCCTGAGCAGAACTTGCCACCTAACCAGCCTTCGGAATTTCTTTATCTCTTAGGCCAGATATGCAGTTTTTTCATAGGATTTGACATTCCATGTCTGCCAGGTAATACATAAGATCTTTGTTGCATAGTACCTGGCATCAACGTAGTCAATTCAATTATTAGTGCCATTTTGAAATTCAACATTTTATCAATGTCTTGTTAGACTATCGAGGGTTAAGGCTCTGGTGTGTTTCTAAAAGTCAGAGAAATATTTTATTCCACCATTTATGTTTTTCTGTTAAAATTAACATAATACGTCAGCATCTGATTCACATATATAAAATTTCCCATAGCCTTTTCAGACCTTAGGGTATGAAGTGCATATTACTTCACATTTCTATACCTAGTGTACAGAAGGTGGGAGAGCCAATTCCTTTCCTCAATTGTGGGATTGAACCCACAACTTTCTTGTGTCTGAGTCAATAGGCGAGCGCTTATGCATTACACTAATCCGTCCCACATCTGATCTATATGGTCTAAACATAACCTAACTGAAACAAGCAACAATATGGGATAATATGGATATAAATAATATGGGATAGATAGATGATGGAAAAACGTATGCAGGCTCAGCAAAAAATGTTGCCACATATTTTGCTACATAAATAGATGTGACAAGGCTAAAAAGACATTCCAGAAGGAATAATTGATTGCAAGAGGACAGAAGATTGTGGAGATCCATTAAAGCTGATTGATTTATCATGTGATGATGGATCTTGATTGTAAATTATAATCGTTAGACCATGTAGATTATAATAAACTATAATAGTAGATTGTAATCATTAATGATGGAATGAGTCAAGCAGCGGCATTTCATTAAATTTTGCTTAAGTTTTGTCATACCCAAGTGCAATCAAGATTATAATCATGTAGTACTCAAGTCTAAGCATAAATTAAAAGCGACATATAAAAATGTAAATACATTATATTTTCTAACTTTTGCCAAGTTACAGGTAAGACAGGTACATGCACAGAAATATTACTTATTTTGTAATGTTTTAGTTAGTAAAAATAAGTATGAAGTACTGTAGTTTTACAAAATACAAAACATTAACAATACACAGCAACTTTTGACCAAAGGCCTTTATCAAGTAAAGGATACAAGAGAAGTGAAGAAGTTCACTTCTCACACAGCACGCAACATGTGGAATCAAACAATCTCACACTTGTTTGATTCTACCTGTTGTGCTTGCTAGAAGTGAAATTCTTCTTCACTTCTCTTGTATCCTTTGTTGATAAAGGCCTTTGGCAAATGTTGCTGTGTATTGTTTTGTATTTTGTAAAACTACAGTACTTTGTTTGTATGTGTTTCGCCATTGCTACATAGTTTTACTGCAGTATTCCCTTATATCGATAAATAAGTAGAACCAATCATTGAGTGAAGTCTTATTTGTTTCTCTAATTCAGGCTCAGTCAACCACCCACTTTGCAAGTTTTGATACTGACAAAAATACATGTTATGTCCACAAGACATCTTACATTATAACCATCTGTAAACAGTGATCATTTATACTGTTTCTTAATAATGATGATTGCTGTATTTCAAGTCAGTATATGAAGTATGGAGAGCGGTCAGTCTCTGCACTACACTGTCAAATATCACTAATAGGCACAGCAGTTGTACTTTTGTCATCTTATGCAGTCATTAGAAATGTGGGAAGACGAGCATTCATGGTCATGGCTTAAAGCTTCTAGGACATCTGTTAAAGCATGTCTTTTTCATCATCATCATGAAAGATATCTCTCACACAGGACTACAGATTACTCTGTAGGGCCTGTTTCTAGTATTGTCTTCCTGATACTAGTATTGTCGCAGCTCTTGTTGCCATGTTCTGGAGTACTTTATCAGCTCCCAATAAAACAGTTCCGCAGTACTACTCCTTTGAGTACAGTTGACTATATAAAACAATCTGATGCGACAGGCGAGATGCGTATTTTCCGCAGAGATATCTTATCATCAAAAGACTTGACAAATATGACAAACAATCTTAATGGTCTCTCAGGAGATGGATACTACATTGATGTAAACATTGGAACACCGCCACAGAAGGTATGAACATAAGTTACAGATAATTAATATAATGTAAGAGAGGATTTAAGAACCTTGATCATAGTAGATATTTTGTTCAGGCTTTGCCTTTCTGTGAAGATTTATTGGCTTATTTTTTCTATGGGGTGAGGTAGCCAGCCCCACTACACCCTCCTTAATCGCCTCTTATGACATGCCTGACAGGTACACATTGCTGCATATTCTTTCCTTCCCTTTCGGGCCCCGGCAGCACACATGCAGACCCTTACCTTAGTCGCCTCTAGCGACATGCCTTATAGGGTACAGGAGTTACAATTCTTTGGTTCCCTTGCGTGTCCCAGCAACACACAGGAGAAATATTTTTAGAGTGTGCATCTTTCAGGCTAATTTTCAGTGATCCTTGATCTCTACGTAAGTGCTTAATTCTACCAGAGATTGACTGAGTGCTTAATTCTACCAGAGATGGACGATAAAATGTAGGTCCTGTGTTCAAGTTTAACACTTTAAGAACTCTTTTCAGATGACGATCAGTAAGAGTAGGCTGGAAAGTTACCCTCCGGGCAAACAAAACTAATGATACCATTTAATGAAAGCGCATTTGGCTGAAATCGGATGCAAGTGTCCTAAACGTGTAGAAATCTATGCGTTTAGGAACCTACCAAACCAATGTGATACGTATACACGTTCTTGGCAAAGATCAAACATATCGCAAGCAAAGAGTGAATAAAATTGGTGGTAAAGAACGAACATAAAGAAAAAGAAGATGAAAGCGCATAAAACTTTTCACGAAATGCATGGCAATGGATTTACTTCATGTTGACATAATTTGCCTTAAGTACAAATTTTTAGTGTCCTCTATATTACATCAGTTAGCATTGTCGATACTATGAAGTCTGTGCCCTGTTGAGATCTTCCTATATAAAAAGAGAATGGAGCACAGAAATTCACTAAAGTTAAAAGATGATATTTCAATCAATTAATCAATAGGAATAGCAAAACCAAACAAAAAGTCATGACAAAATCAGATGTGCTTGACCGAATGGTGCAGGTATTGCCCTTTGTTGTAAACATTACTTACTTACTTACTTACTTAATCCCGTCATGCCTAGTGACACATGGGGCTTCAGAAAGGACTTTCCATGCTCTCCTGTCCCCTGCAACCTTCAGCGCAGAGCCCCACGTCAGAGATGCGGTGTCCAGTTCCTCTTCCATCATGCGCTCCATGTTGTCCGTGGTCTGCCTTTCTTTCTCTTTCCCTCTGGTGTCCAAGTGAGGGCTATCCTTGCAGGCATTTCTTGTCTCATTCTCATAACATGTCCGAGCCATTTCCATCTTCTCTTTTTGAGTATGTCATTCATTGCCTCTTGTCTTGTGTCTTGGACCATAGCACAAGTTAATTACATACACTCAAAGGCTGAAATAACAAAATTGCAGAGCAGTTTATAAGTGGTTGTTCTAAAGTTAACAATAAAGACTCTCCAACTTCTGACTCTCAGTCGATGCTTTCGAAGATCCAGAATGGCAGGTTGGGGTTTGAGTGGATGTTGTCTATAGAGGTTTCCAACCTCCAGAGACTCACATGGATCTATTCTGTTCATGCGAGTGTTTGTGGCAACAAGAGAGCGAACATGCTTCCATCGAAAGCATCGATTCTTCTTCGCCCAGAGGGAAGCATAGGTCCGCAACTAAGGCCTTCCAAGCCTGCCTATCCAAGGCCATTTTTCCAGATCTCGCCACTCTTTCCCCGTTTAATGTGCATTTCGTCTCCAACTCCCATCTCCAGGTGTTCATGTGTCTTCCCTTACCTCTTTTGCCCTGGGGTTCCATCAGAGAGCCTGTCTCGTGATCCTGTATGGGGTTTCCTCAGTGTGTGTCCTATCCATCGCCACCTTCTGCCCCTTATCTCTTGTTCCATCTGCTGTTGTCCCACTCAATCCCACAGTTCTGTTTGTAGTCCTGTCATACTATCGCAGATGGAGTATCCTGCTGAGTCATCTATTGATGAATGTCTGCAACTTTTGGGATGTTCCCTTAGTTGTTCTCCATGTCTCCACTCCATATAGAAGGACAGCCTTGACATTTGAGTTAAATATCATTATCTTAGTTTTATTTCTGATCATTCTTTAACTCCATATCGTTCGTGTGGTGCCGGGCCCGCAATGGAAGCAAAGAATAGTATCTCTACAACCTACAATGCATGTCAAAAGAGGCGACTGATGTAGGCCCTAGGATGCTACCCTAGTAAATAAAAAGCAGCGCAGAAATCAGTTGTGCTGGCCTACTTGTAGGCACATAACTGGCACAACATACAATTGCTCTTAGGTTCTGATCACATACAAATCACACAGAGTGGTTGACAGGTGGTCGATATAGAGCATTCGAAGAAGAAGAAGAACTTCATATGTTCTTCAGAATGGCAAATGCTGATGTTTCCTTTTGTATTCTAACCCTAACATCTTCATCTGAGCCACATTGAATGTTGATGACACTTCCCAGACATGTAAATGTGTCCACATCTTTTAATGGTGCTCCTCTCAATATGAGAAAGCATCGATTGCCAGGGAATTTAGGCTGGATCTGGACTGGGGATATTCTTCTGTCTCTCAGCGACATACTGTTGGATGAGGACACTAAAACTGATGTTGAATCGATTTAAAGAGTATGGAGTTATCCATTGAACAAGTAGAACTGTTTGCTTGAGGGGCAGAGAGAAGTGTGTTTAATCAGTGAGCCACAGGAACCATCAGTATGCATACCCTTCAACATCTGTTGGGGAGACCAAGCACCTATTGGTCTGCCTGGAGTGCTGTGACGTATGTTCAGCAGTAACCAATAACCAAGAACAAAAAAGAAGATACATGAATAACAGAATATTATTTTGTTGGATGTCTTCTTCTGTTTGACTGAAATGTCAAATTTTGATCATATATTTTGCAGATGCAGGTTTTGATAGATACAGGGAGTTCTAATTTTGCTGTTGCTGCTAGTTCTAATCCTAATATAAAGCATTACTTCCACCAAGAGTTGTAAGTATTTGAGTATTTTTGTTTCATGATTAGAAATCATTGTCAAGTTTATAATTTTGTAGTTTCTTGGGATCATTTCTATATTTTTTTATTTGTTCACCAGCTAATTCCACCCGTTTGTTGCCAGGGCTCGAAAGGAAGCAAAGAATAGTAACACTGCAATCTACAAGGCATGTCATAAGAGGCGACTGAGGTAGGGACCTAGGGAAGCTACCCTAGTAAATAAAAAAAGCGTCTCAGAAATTGGATGTGCTGGCCTACTTGTAGGCGCATAACTGGCACAACGTACAATCGCTCTTAGGCTCAGCTCACATACAAATCACAAAGAGTGGCTTAAAAAGTGTTCGATATGAAGCATTCGAAGAAGAAGTTCGCCAGCTATGACTTCAGACATAGTTATAATATGACACCTAATATGGCACCTGTGACTATTTCTTGTACGAATGCTCATTTTCCTTATCACCATTGTTCCTCGCCATTCAGGTGAGCCTTACTTTGAATTCCAGATACCAAAGTCCTCATAGGAACCATGATTCCAGACATCAACATCATGTTGCAGAAGGCTTAGTTGAGATGGGCTGGTCATGTTATGCGGATTCCCGATAAATGCATCACAAAATAGTTGATGTATTACTAGCTTGATGATGGTAGACGATCGGTTGATTGACAGAAAAAAGCATTAAAAATACTCATAAAGTGTCATTAAAATGCTTTGGTATAAACACCACATGCTGGGAATCTTCTGTGTAAGATCGCCAAATGTGGCGCTGCAACAACGCAAGAGATATCTGCATAGCTGAGAATAGTTGTACGGCTAAGGTGCAGAGAAAACAAGCTGCAGGAAAAGACAGAACACACAACACTCACATGTCCAACTTTGATCATGTATGCCCTACCTGTGGTAGTGGATTGTATTCCAGGATTGTAATCTACATTCATCTCCACACACACCAGAGAGGTGCAGCAGCACAAGTCTCAGGCTGTTGTCCTCATTGCTTGCGATGGATGGCTGTTCTTCGACTTCAGCAGTACTTGTAATTTAGTTCACAAAATAAAGAATCAAGGTCTCCTTTAGTACAACCGAACACCAAGATTTGTTTCTGGTCAAGCTGGCCTTGAGCCCTGGAATTTCCATGACCTGTGGTCATTAGCGTAGAGTGTTATCTTTCAAGTATATTTTCAGAATGTTTGATGGCAACAGTTCTTGCTAATAGGGGGTCTAGGGCAAAGTGGTTAAGATATTTACCTGTTGTTCTGAAGGTGGTAAGTTCGAACCGCAACTGAGTCATATGTGTAATTTTTTCATAAGATCCATTGGAGCCGGGGCTATGGAGTTCTTGCTTTGTGCAACACTCTCGGCAGGTGGTATGACATTTGTGCTGACAAGGACAGAGTCATTTGGGGAAACCCAGAGCAGTGAAGTCAATCCTTTGCCTTTAGACCTTTTTTTAGATTTTGTTCTTGCTAATAAAAGACAGATCAAGAAATCCTTTTATTTATTATGATGGATCTACTTATTATCCATTCCTAAATATAAATGTTGTTTTATAGTTTGTGTTGATTGATGTTTGTGAATAACTATTATTATATTTGATAAATGTGAATAACTATTATTATATTTGATAAATGTGAATAACTATTATTGTATTTGATAAATGTGAATAACTATTATTTTATTTGATAAATGTGAATAACTATTATTATATTTGATAAATGTGAATAACTATTATTATATTTGATAAATGTGAATAACTATTATTATATTTGATAAATGTGAATAACTATTATTTTTTGGGATAAATGTGAATCCTCTTCTTCTTTTGTCAGCACACTGTTACCGGGTTGTTAACCCAGTGTTGTGGCTTTATGTATTTGTCTTGCACTTCTCTGGTGACTTGTGTGATGGTTTTCTTAGTCCCTGGCAGAATTCAACTATGTTATCTATCCACCTTTTTCTCGGTCTTCCTCTCACCTTCCTTCCTGATATTCTGTTGTGGAAAACTTCATAGGCAGTTTGGTCTGTTCGCATTCTTACTAAGTGGCCAAACCACTTCATTCGCTGTTTTGCTATATAATTCAAGCACGGTCTTGTTCCAACCTTTTCTCTGATGCTGGTATTCGTTACTCTGTTGATTCTTGTGTTGTTGGTGACTTTGCGGAGACATCTCATTTCAAATGTTGCTATTTTCTGTGTATGTTTCTTATTCATTGTCCATGTTTGGCATTGGTAACATAGAGTGGGTATGAAGATGCTGTTGATCAACTGTTGTTTAGCTGTCAGTGAGATGTTTGGATGTCTAAGTAGTGGCGCTAGTTGGTAGGTTATTGCATTTGCTTTCTGGACTCTAGTTTCTATCTCTCTGTCGAGTCTTCCATCCTCTGTAAATATGCTTCCTAGGTACTTGAATTCCTGTACTTGCTCTATTGTACTGCCGTTGATGTTTAGTGTATTATGTTTCCTTCCTATATTTATTACCTCAGTTTTGGCTATGTTTATGTTCATGTCATATTTGTTACAGTTGTAATATAAGGTGTCGATATGCTGTTGTAGCTCTTGTTCTAGTTGGTAAATCAAACATTGGTCATCTGCAAATAACAGTTCATTAATTGTTTCCGTTTCTAATTTTGACTCCTGTGTAATTTTATCCATGTATGTTATAAAAAGTAGAGGTGAGAGGACACACCCCTGTCTGACGCCTGATGTAATAGAGAACCAGTCTGTCATTCCCACTGTTGTTCTTACTGAGCTTTGACTTTCTTTGTTTCAGGACATAATGTTGCCTAATAATTGTCCTTGTACACCATACTCCTCAAGGGTCTTCCATAGTTTGTCTCTGTTGATCCTATAAATGTGAATAACTTATTTTATTTGATAAATGTGAATAATTTTTATTTTTTTTGATAAATGTTAATAATTTTTTTTTTTTTTATGTGAATAACTATTATTTTTTTTTATTAATGTGAATAACTATAATTATATTTGATAAATGTGAATAACTTATTTTATTTGATAAATGTGAATAACTATTATTTTATTTGATAAATGTGAATAACTTATTTTTGTATTTGTTTAGCTCAAACTCATTCAGCAGTTCTGGAGCAGAAATTTTTGTGCCTTATACAGAGGGAGAGTGGAGAGGATATCTTGGAAGAGATATGGTCTCACTGCCTTCAGCACACAATATATCAACCACTGCTCATATAGCCTGTATTACCCAATCCAAAGCTTTTTTTATAACTGACGCAGACTGGCAGGGGATTCTAGGTCTCGCTTATGCTGAATTGGCAAGGGTAAGACTTATTGTGTCTTTCTAGATTGTTATGTTGTTTCCCTTACAGATAACATTACTATTGTATTCTCTTACATTTAGTTATTGAGCCATGGGAAACATCAGGTTTGCATATACTTCGATATCTGTTTGGTGAGACTGAGCTTTTCCAAGTCTGATAGGAGTAATGTTACGTCGGTTCAGTACCTTCTTCAAACCGCTCCGTACCGACCACTTGTTAACCACTCTTTGTTATTTGTATATGATCCAAGCCTAAGAGTGTTGTGCCAGTTATGCACATACAAGTAGGCCAGGCCAGCACATCCATTTTCTGCAACACATCTTTTTATTTACTGGGGTAGCTTTCCTAGGCCTCTACCTCAGTCGCCTCTTGTGACATACCATGTAGGTTGCAGTGTTACTATTCTTTGCTCCACTTACAAGCCTCTGCAACACACGGATGTTGTGTCTTTCTAGAATGTTATGTTGTTTCAGTTACATATAACATTACTATTGTATTCTCTTGCATTCTCTTGGTTATTAGCTACTGAGCGCTGCTGTCAGCTGGCCATGGAGACCATCAGGTATTACATCTGTTTGGTGAGACTGAGCTCATATAGGTCTGCCTGGAGTTATGTAATGTCAGTTCAGTACCAATACTGAACAGACATTATTGCACTACAGATAGACCCATATGTGCTCAGTCTCCCAAGCAGAAGTTGTAGGGTAGGTATAATGATGGTTTGCTGGATAACATACTTCTCAATCTGCCCCTTAGTCATCGAGTTCTGCTTGTGCAGATTATAATTCAGATTTCTTAATTCATTGGATAAATTCAATATCAATTTTAATCCAACAATCGGTCACTGAGTAACCGAAAGACATCCCCCTTATCCATCTTCAATTCTCTGATTATAAATGCTGTTGTTGCAAATCTGTCTTCTCTCTCATTGTTGCGAACACCCCCATGTCCAGGACATTAGATCCCCACATGAGCATATGGAGGCTCAAAACCTTGACAACATCCACTTGTACCAAAACCTACCATTTTGGGCCTTATAAAACATTGAGTGTCAGACACTACCACGACCCCAATAAACAGAGTTCCCAACAGCCACTGTAGGACAGCAGTCATGGCCTCAACCTCCATTTTCACACTGGAAGTCATCTGGTATGCTCTGTTCAACTCTACAACGATCCTACCATGTGCACTAGCCAAGAAACCCCAGCCTGACTTCTCACTATGATGCTGTCATATGAGCCAAATTCTGACAACAAGCTAGATGATGATGACTTGAGTAGATGATGTCTCATTAACCAACAGAGTAATAGATATTTAGTTGGACATGCTGACGGATATACTGAAGATCAAAGCACTTATGGACTTGTTACGTGTACAATGAAGATGGTCTGATGACACAGACTTGTTACTTGTACAATGAAGATGGTCTGATGACATGGACTTGTTACTTGTACAATGAAGATGGTCTAATGACATGGACTTGTTACTTGTACAATGAAGATGGTCTGATGACATGGACTTGTTACTTGTACAATGAAGATGGTCTGATGACACTGACTTGTTACTTGTACAATGAAGATGGTCTGATGACACAGACTTGTTACTTGTACAATGAAGATGGTCTAATGACATAGACTTCTTGTACAATGAAGATGTCTGTACATGGATTTGTTACTTGTACAATGAAGATAGCCTGATGACATGGACTTGTACAATGAAGATGGTCTGATGACATGGACTTGTTACTTGTACAATGAAGATGGTCTGATGACATGGACTTGTTACTTGTACAATGAAGATGGTCTGATGACATGGACTTGTTACTTGTACAATGAAGATGGTCTGATGACATGGACTTGTTACTTGTACAATGAAGATGGTCTAATGACATAGACTTGTTACTTGTACAATGAAGATGGTCTGATGACATGGACTTGTTACTTGTACAATGAAGATGGTCTGATGACATGGACTTGTTACTTGTACAATGAAGATGGTCTAATGACATAGACTTGTTACTTGTACAATGAAGATGGTCTGATGACATGGACTTGTTACTTGTACAATGAAGATGGTCTGATGACATGGACTTGTACACTGAAGATGGTCTGATGACATGGACTTGTTACTTGTACAATGAAGATGGTCTGATGACATGGACTTGTTACTTGTACAATGAAGATGGTCTGATGACATGGACTTGTACAATGAAGATGGTCTGAGGACATGGACTTGTTACTTGTACAATGAAGATGGTCTGATGACATGGACTTGTTACTTGTACAATGAAGATGGTCTGATGACATGGACTTGTAACTTGTACAATGAAGATGGTCTAATGACACGGACTTGTACAATGAAGATGGTCTGATGACATGGACTTGTTACTTGTACAGTGAAGATGGTCTGATGACACAGACTTGTTACTTGTACAGTGAAGATGGTCTAATGACATGGACTTGTTACTTGTACAGTGAAGATGGTCTGATGACACTGACTTGTTTCTTGTACAGTGAAGATGGTCTGATGACTAACTATTTACAAATTATTTTATAATGAACTGTCATCTTTCCTTCTTTGTGTATGTATGTGTGTTTCATTTAGTGGATCATAGTTTTATAATTTAAAGTATTTTGAAAGATATTATTTATAGACACAAGAACTGCTAACACAGTGTCAACAAGAAAATGTGAACACTATCATCCAGATGAGATACTGAAGATGGATCGGACATTTGATACGCATGGAAACTAACTCTGTCACGAAAACTGCACTAAGATGGATACTAGAGGGTAAACGAAAATGTGGAAGACCCAGAACGACCTATAGAAGAACAGTAAAATAGGAACTGAAAGAAATAAATCACAGCTGGAACACAATAAAGAGGGCGACCAAGAACAGAGAAGAATAGTGTGCATTTGTTGCTGCCCTAGGCTCCATGTGCATTGTAGGCTAGAAGTTGACAACTGGGAGAATGTTGCTCAAGACAGATCAGCCTGGGGCACACTTCTTCTACACGGTTTTTGGACTGCGAGGTAGGTAGAACAGCACGAATGGAACAAAAACGTCAAAATAGAAAGTCATTAAAACTCCCCACAATTGCAAGTATACCTTGCCCACACTGTACAAGAACATTTCAAGCCTGCATCGGCTCACTAGTCATCTGATGCTCGTCCATCACGGGTGATGATGACCACACAAATTTTCATCCAAGGGAATGTAGTTGCGCTAAGTTTGTCTGTGTGTGCGTAGATCTAGTCATCTACACACACAGACAAACATAACGCAACAACATTCCCTTGGATGAAAATTGTGGTCATCATCACTCATGATGGACGAGCATCAGGCTAGATAGAGATTAATAGACAGCATCAAATTTCCTTACTGTAATCTCAATTTGTATTCTACAGCCAGATTCATCATATGTTCCTTTCTGGGACTCGTTGTTATTAGAGAACCCTGATATCAGCAATATATTTTCTATGCAACTGTGTGGGTCCTCATTTGTACATACTCGTGAAAAGCCACTAATGGAGGGTACCTTGGTAAGTGTTACCAGTGAACCTACTGTGATATAAACATGTATGTTTTTCTAATAGATACCCTAATCATCATGTGCCATGCAGACTGGCCTAGGTGATCATGGATCTTCACACGTCTGTCCTTAGTACTGATTAGCCTGTGTGTTGTCAGGGCCCGCAAGGAGAGCAAAGAATAATAACACTACAACCTACAAGACAAGGCATGTCGTAAGAGATAACTGAGGTAGGGGCCTAAGGAAGCTACCCTAGTAAATAAAAGCGTTGCAGAAATCAAATGTGCTGGCCTACTTGTAGACACAGCTGGCACAACGTAAAATCGCTTTTAGACTCAGATCACATACAGATCTCAAAGAGTGGTTTAACAAGTGGTCGATATGGAGCGCTCAAAGGAGAAGAAATTAAAAATCTAGCAATACTAAATAACACATGACAACTACCAGAACATGAGCAGATTAGAACTAGTTGTCATTCTTCGCCTCAGAACAGTGCACAATAGGCAACATGTATACAGAATTCAAGATTGACAATTCAGACCTGTGTGCAACCTGCTGCCTTGCAGGTTGGCTGGGGACAGTCAAAGGCTAACGGAGAGTGAACACAGTAAACACTGGTTGAAATTGGACACATCGCTGAAGGACAAGCACTAGAGCTCCAAATGGTACTGAAGATGTGACGTAAAAATATGTTCTTGGCACAAGTTGAGCACATAAAAGAAAACGTGTCAGTTTAAACTCGACAAGAATAGGCTGCAAATCTGCTGGCCAGGAAAAATTCATTAAAAAGATTGAAACAAAATTTGTACAAAAATGGTTCATCACTTTCAAAATGACATTGGAAACTATCACCAGTGCTGAAGAGTTCATATACTATCGCTGAGATCTTCCTGTGTAAGAAAAAGATTGAAGCACGCATGGTTATTCATCAAAGTGCAATGATGATGGTCCTATCAATCAGAAATTCTGCTGCACAACATGAAAATGAAAATCGTAGCATATCCTTTACAGGATGTCACCATCAACCGCAGTAAACGAATCACCTATTTTCTAGGCACCACTTATACGTTCAGTAGTTTGCCATTGCTTTCTGAACAGTGGGGTTTACTTTTACCTTTCATAAAAATCCATGGAAACTAATTTGTCACCAAACTGCCTACCTCAGAGTTTGAACCAGGCACTCTTGGGTTGTGGTAGTACAATGTAACTTAAGTTTAAACTGTTCATATCACACACAAACAAATCACAAAGAACTGTTTATAATCAAAACATGCCAACCGGGCTACTTTTATCTTGAACATCCTGTATAATGTAAACCTGTAATGAATGAAGAAGAACAGTATGTAAGTGAGAACACAGTGATATCATTACATCTTGAATCAGTGGTAGCTCTTTATATACCCACAGATTGTTGGAGGTGTGATCCCATCCTTGTCCAAAACTCCACTGTTCTACACACCAATTTACAAGCAGTGGTACTATGAAGTTGTCCTGACAAATATACATATAAATGACCAACCGTTAGACATGGACTGCAAGGAGGTCAGTTTTAATTTGGATCTTCATAGCTTGTTCTTGAAAATTGTATCATAATTAATTTATTGTCTTGTGTCCATGTCAACAGTAATAGTAGTCAGTATAGTTCACTGCTAGTAATAGGAGTCAGTATAGTTCACTGCTAGTAATAGGAGTCAATGTAGTTCACTGCTAGTAATAGGTGTCAGTATAGTTCACTGTTAGTAATAGTAGTCAGTATAGTTCACTGCTAGTAATAGGTGTCAGTATAGTTCACTGCTAGTAATAGGTGTCAGTATAGTTCACTACTAGTAATATGTGTCAGTATAGTTCACTACTAGTAATAGGTGTCAGTATAGTTCACTACTAGTAATAGGTGTCAGTATAGTTCACTACTAGTAAAAAGTTCGGGTATAGTTTAGTGATAGTAATAAGAACCACTGTAGTTTACTGCTAGTCATAGGTGTCAGTATAGTTCAGTGCTAGTCATAGGTGTCAGTATATTTCAGTGCTAGTTATCTTGATTTGTAACAATCTGACAGTATGTAATTCCTAGTACAGTTGATTCTCTAGTTACTCAGCTGAAGATGGGTACCAAAATGTCCGGAGTTAAGAGAAAAATCGGAAATTGCCAACAAAGCTGCAGAAGTTTTCTGCTGAGACTTCCAGTAAGCTGAAAGGGATCAATCACATATAGGGACATCTCGAGTTCAAAGAACTTACCATCTTTAAAATTATATCAGGGACTCTAGCTGGTGCTACAGAGTTTGTGCACTGCTGCTGGGATCTTCTTGTGTAATAAGGAGATCGGAGCACACATGGTCATTCATCAAGTGCAATAATGAGGTCCTATCGATCAATATGAATAGATATAATCTAATATAAAATATAAGCAATTTTCAAGCATAACTTTTAGACACTGTAATACCCATGTGGTGCCAGGGCTGCAAGGGAAGCAAAGAATAGTACCACTGCAACCTACAAGGTATGTCATAAGAGACGACTGATATAGGACCTAGGGAAGCTACCCTAGTTCTTCTTCTGCGATCAACTTTTGTTATGCGACTACTCCGGTATGTGTCATAAACAGGGCGGTGCGCTTGAGGTCTTCACCAGTTCCCCATAGTTTGCTACCCTAGGAAATAAAAAGCATCACAGAAATTGAATGTGCTGGCCTACTTGTATGCGCATAACTGGCACAACGCACAATCACACAAAGGCTCAGATCACATGCAAATCACACAGCGTGGTTAACAAGCGGTCGATATGAAGCATTCAAAGAAGAAGAAGACAATGTATTAAGTTATATGGACATGTATAGATGTATTTCTTAGAACTGATAGTATTAAGTTATATGGACATGTATAGATGTATTTCTTAGAACTGATAGTATTAAGTTATATGGACATGTATAGATGTATTTCTTAGAACTGATAGTATTAAGTTATATGGACATGTATAGATGTATTTCTTAGGACTGATAGTATTAAGTTATATGGACATGTATAGATGTATTTCTTAGGACTGATAGTATTAAGTTATATGGACATGTATAGATGTATTTCTTAGGACTGATAGTATTAAGTTATATGGACATGTATAGATGTATTTCTTAGGACTGATAGTATTAAGTTATATGGACATGTATAGATGTATTTCTTAGGACTGATAGTATTAAGTTATATGGACATGTATAGATGTATTTCTTAGGACTGATAGTATTAAGTTATATGGACATGTATAGATGTATTTCTTAGGACTGATACCAAACAATTTCACTGTTTTAGTTTTGTGATAACAAGGAAGACAGTACTTAATTCATTTAGATGTCACATTTTACTTTAACAAAATAAAATGTTAGCTTATCTAATTTTTACTGTTTTATTTTCAGTATAATTTTGATAAAACCATAGTTGATTCAGGCACTACAAACATTCGTTTACCCAAAAAAGTGTTTGATGCTGTTGTTCAAGTTATAGACAGACATGTACAGGTATCTATGTTATATTTTTATTTTGTTATATATTGTGTCTTTGTGGTTGGTGACTCCATAGGTGTGATTTGTCGGGTTGAGGTGAGAATGGTGGGACGAAGCTCGGTTCAGACAGGGATCAGAGAAATCACCTTCATTTTGTCCCTGGATGTGCAGGGGTAAGGCACGAGCTGATAGATTGGCTGGCATAACTACGATATCAGAAAGGGATGCAATGGACCGAAATTACATTATTGAAGCATTGAGAGTCTTTCCGAGTGGAGGAGTTTTGTCATTGTGAATCCGGGTTACTGGCAGGATTGGGAGGGATGGGTGTCGATATTAGTAAGCCCGAAAAGAACGACATATCAAATATACAAAAAGATTGATTAATCAACATTTAACTGGCATGTTGGACCATTGTGCACTGCTGGATTTGTTGTGGTCAGATTGGAGCACCTATGGACATGTCTGGACTGCTATGATGATAGTCCTCGTATAACTGATTTTTACTTGAACTCAAGAAGTGTCTATCAATGCCTTCATGATTGCAATGAGATTACAGACAAAGCTATAAATGCAGTGTCTTTTCTCATAGACAGGGAGTCTAAACACACTGAAAGACATGCTTAAGATATTTGAGGCAATTATGGACATGTGCGATGAAGATGATCCTCAAATGAACAATAGACAATAATCAGTGTGTATATAAATGTTATTTTAATCACCTGGCTGATACAGCTAGGTGAAGGACAGGCAATAGATATATCATCAATCCCATGAGAGAAGCAGATTGAGTAAATGATTTTGAACATATATAAGAATCTGCATCTCTAGTCAGAGGGAAGAAGATGGGAGTGAGACTGAGAGATTCCAGACATGAACTCTTTGTTAAGGGTACAAGACATTTGTTTAACCAACTTATAGTGGGTGTGGTCATATTACACTAATGAGATTGTTGGACACACTTTGAGAAGAAATCATCAACAAATATCAAAGCAGGCATTGAAGTGGGATACAAAGGGTTAAAGAAAGAGAGGATGACCTAAGGTGACCCTGAAATGAACTTTGCTGAGAGAGGCAAGAAATATTGGTCTCAGTTCCATGGAAGAGATTGAGCGAGTTGTCCAGGATAGAGCGTTATGGAGAAATTCTTGGAGGCCCTATGTAACGTATAACAATACGAGAGGAATTATTATTATGGTGGAGCATCTGGCTGAATGGATTAGAGTGCAGGCTCCCATTCAGGGTTCAATCCTGGTACGCCAATGAGTTTCTTTCTGCTGGGGGGCATAAAGGAAAAATCCTAACCCGAACAGTTTTGCAGTGATTGCACTAGCCATTTGACCATTACATTCCTGACATTCGTGTCCCCTCTGGCTTACACCGCCATCAAAAACGGTAACACAGGCAGTAAAGACATTTTTTTCGAAACTTATAATTTCAAAATAAATTTATTTAATAAATGTTCAATAATTGTAAATCTACTTGAAAAAGTGTTGAATGAGGAAAACTTATTATCAATATAAGAAAGAGGCAGTTATCATTTTTCAAACATGTGATGAGAAAGGGAGGTTTAGAACACATTGTAAGAAGCGGTAAAATAGTGGAAAGACGAGACAGAGAGAGAAAATGTTGGACAGTCTGACTTCATTGCATGGAAGAGCGTCAACATCTGAGGTGATAGCAAACACTAGAGACAGATTTGTGGAGATCCATGATCGCCTACGCTAGCTGGCACGGCACCTGATGATGATAATGATATGTCTTACTAATGATATACCCCTATATGTATCACATTCTCTTTTTTGTTCTTTTTCAAAATTGGTGTTATAATGACTTTGTTGGTGTTAAATTACCATTGCTTTTGTTTTTTATTTGTTACTAATATCTAGTCTATATAATTTATATATTTTTCTTGTGATTTATTTCTGATAATGCCAGGGAAACTTTATAGGACAATATTTTTACTCTGGAAATGATGTTGCTTGCTACTCAGACATGTCAGTTCCATTTGCAGTATTCCCTGTTGTGTCTTTCTTCCTCCTGCTGTCAGAGAACTCTTCGTTCAGACTGGACATTACACCACAGGTTTGTCTATATTTTGTCTTCATGAAATCTAACATATGAAATAATTGTAAAGGATATTTATTCACATTATTTAGCAGTGCTTGCTTTATTGTATTCCGGGGGTCTTTCTGCTGTAGAGGTTTTGCTTTATTGTATTCTGGGGGTCTCTCTGGTGTAGAGGTTTTGCTTTATTGTTTTCTGGGGGTCTCTCTGCTGTAGAGGTTAGGTGCTCACCTTTCATTCCAAAGGTACTTGGTTAGCTTCTTTGTGGAACCATCGGGATATTTTTCCAGAGAACCCTGATCTCAGTGTAGGTGACATCTAGTTCCTAGTCGTATCGGTGGTGGATGATAAAGCATAAGTCCTGTGTTCAAGTTGAGCATGTGAAAGAACCCTTGGCAGTTCAAGATCGAGAAGAGCAGGCTGAAAAGCCTCTACCCTGGCAAAAATCATTAGAAAGATTACAAAAATTTTAATTCCTACCAAATATTTTCACTGTCTTCTAACTTACATTGGGTACCCTCACCAGTGCTATGAAGTTTGTGCTCTACCACTGAGATCTTCCTCTGTAAGAAAGAGATCAGCGCACATGTGGTTACTCACCAAAGTGCAATGATAATGATGGTCTTATCAATCAATCATATTATATTGGATAATGAAGTTAAATAGGTAGTTGAATGGTTAAGACTCTAGTCTTCCAATTCTGAAGACATGTGTTCAACTCCCAGTAAGGTACAAATTTTTCATTCAGGAACAAAATCAAGCCACCTAATCAGTACATTACATAACCACAGTACGGTTACTTATTTCTCAAGCATAACAAATTCCTTATAACCATCTTCTAACTGGGTATATTCTATAAGAAAACTTGTAATGATGGCAGTTATCTGAACAAATATGATTATATGAAAGTTCAGTTCTCCCATGAGGTGTCGGGGCCAGCAAGAGGAGCCAAGAATAGTAACACTACGACCTACAAGGCATATCATAAGAGGCGACTGAGGTAGGGGCATAGGGAAGCTATCCTAGTAAATAAAAATTGGATGTGCTGGCCTACTTGTAGGCACATAACTGGCACAGTGTACAATCACTCTTAGGCTCAGATCACATACAAATCCCAAAGAGTTGTTACCAAGGGGTCGATATGGAGCATTTGAAGAAGAAGAAGAAAGCTCAGTTTATGGTTTCAAACGTGGATATTGTCTTCATATTTGAATTGTTGGATATATACAAGCTTGTGTATCTTTGTGATTAACAGTAGAAGAATAAAATCTACTCATAGGTTTGCTAACTGTGTACATACAAAACACTCATGAAATGTTAACCCATACTGTATTACACCACATACGTTAGTCAGTATATTGATAACTTATGTGATGGTCATAGATGATATCAGCATGCTATATGAGGATTCTCAGATAATAGTGTATTGATATACAGTAGAACCCACTTATCTCGACCTCGGTTAACTCGCCAACCCTATTAAGTCGACGCTTTTGAAGTGGAACCTCCAAATTCTCTCTTTGTCTTAGCATTTTCTCATCGGATATCTCGATTCTTTTATGTCGCGAACCCTAATATCTCGAGCACAAAAGAGGGCCAAATTTGCCACTTAACGTTGGTTATCTCGATCCCCATGACCATGGGTGTTAACTTATGCTACAGTAATATATACAGTCCAATATTGGCAGGTGTTGACTCATGTAAGTTTCTTTCGTGGGAATGGAGATCCCATTTTGCAAGAACACATTATTTTGATTTTTTAATTTACCGTACTTGGTTCACTGCGCATGTGCTGAGTTCACGTGAGTTCCTTGTCTGAAGGATAATATGCTGTAACTATTCTGTTTATTTTTCCATTCTAAAAATGTCTGGAGGTGTTAAGAGAAAACTGGAGAATCAGTCAATAGAGAAAAAGTATGAAATCATACTGCAGCTAGAAAAAGGAACAAAACCGGCAGACCTCAGTCGTCAGCATGGCATTCCAGCAAACACCATTTTGGGATGGAAAAAGAAGGCAGACGTGATAAAGCAAATGTACGAGAAGTCTGTCTTTGATCCAGCATGTACATTCTCATTTATTAACGCACATCATGTACATAAAGAAATTTCAAGCACATGTTAATATTTTGCCGCCATATTGGTTTTCATTTATCTCGATCATCGGTTATCCCGACGCTTTTGGCAAACCCTAGGCCGCGACATAACCGGGTTCTACTGTACTATGTAATTGTTCTAGATAATATCAACATTTTGATAAACTATATGCCAGTTATCAGATGATAATATATTGATGTTTTGTGATAACTTTTTAAATGCTCAATTTAAGTTGATCTCTACTTTATATATTGTTATATTTTACAATTTGTTTTGTTAAGGAAGCTTAGATTCTGTTACTTTGTATACTCTAACATTGTAAAACTACTTGTATGTGCATAATTGAGCCTCTGAAAAAAGACTGTAATGTTCAAAAGATTTTTTTATTGTTTGCTATAAATGCAGGCATAGTCATGACATATAATACGACACCACTGACTTATTTTTGTTCGAAAGACTTGCGCTTCTTATCACAAGTGTCTCTCGCCATTCAGACATTACCCAGACTTCAGAGGTACTTATATGTTAGATCCCCAGGTAAAAGACCAGGTTTTCCCGTAGTTCAACCTTGTGCACAAGGAACATTTTTGACCCAAGCTAGTCTTGAACCCCAAAACTTCCATGGCAAGTGGTCACTAGTTCACCGTGCTATCAACTTCACAGTCTGTGACCCCATGTTTAACAACGAATGTATAACAAAACAGTATGTTATTTTTGTTTACATTGACAAAATTACATATAGCTATTGTCATCAATTTCTGAAAGCATTCCAAATCAGAAAAGTAGAATATATCTCTGAAGTTGAAGAAGACCCGCCTATATGGCGAGGAAACCGATGAAACAGTTAGCAGGCTTTCACACAAAAATCAGTCAGAAGTGGCACACCATGACTACGCCAGAATTCATAGCGGCGAATGCAGAAGAAGAAGAAAAGTAGAACTTAAGCCTTAGTTGATTTGCTTGAAAGAAAAGTAAGCGAATATTTCTTGAAACTAGAATCTATATTTTTTTTTAAATATGAGTATTTATAAAATCTTATTATTCTAAGGACCAAGGATGTGTAATTAAGTTACCATGCTCAGAATACAGACCAGTCCATATCTTCACTATCTGATAGCTAATTGGATCAATTTTGTATGGTGGTGTAAATTACACTCTTTCTGTCACACATCTCTAAACTTTAGGATACTGTATCAATATTCCTGGTGATGTAAGACCTGCATATCACATATTTTCTCACTAAAAACTTTGTTAAACACATGGAGTTCCTTCACTTCTCTGTTTAACTTGTGTTGTACTGCATAAATTTGACACATGGGGCACTAAATCCGAACCAGTTCAGTGAAGATATGTGACACAGCTTTTGTTTTGAATGCAATGAAAATCGTGGCATATCCTTTACAGGACGTAACCATCTATTGTCTATCCCCAGGTGGAAGATAGAATTGGTTGTCCACCGTTAGCGCAGGTGTGGAGCTTTAATTTGCGTCTAGGCCAGATAAGTCGCCCTTGTTGTGTTATATCAGTGTTTATGTAGTGTGGTCTATCCATCTTTTTCTTGGTCTTCCCTTTGATCTACCTGATCTCTTTTTATTGTATGCTGTTAGTGGTGGTTGTTTGTAGCCATCAACCACAGTAAATGAGTCATTGATTTTCTAGGCACCACTTATATGTTCAGTAGTTTGCCATTGCTTTCTATACGGGGAAGTCAATTTTTACCTTTCATAAAAATCCCACGGAAACGAATTTGCTTCCAAACTGCCTGCCGCTGAGTTTGAACCAGGCACACTTGGGTTGTGATTGAGCTCACTACCCCTTAAGCTACAGATGCCCTGTTTTGAATATATTGATCTAATAACTACGGCAAGACAGTAACAGAGGTATAACATTCATATCTAATAAGGCTTTAAGCTATAGAGTTATAATCTAGTTCATTCTGATAGATTATTATTCTTGAATTGTTTCAGCACTATCTTCGGCCGGTGGAGAATCTGCAAGGAGATGCACTTTCTCCTAACCAGTCTTGTGTCAAGTTTGGATTTTCATCATCATCATCAGGAACAGTGCTAGGGGCAGTGTTGATGGAAGCATTTTATGTAGTCTTTGATCGGAATATGTCACGGATTGGTTTTGGGCAAACAACCTGTCCGCTACCAGATCCAGCACACCAGATTCGTAAGCAGACTGTATGGGGGCCATTTTCATCAAACAGTTAAGTGTGATTTATATTATAATAGATTGCAGTAATGTTATAAACGGACAAGCTTGCATCGAAAGTATCGATTGTTGGAGAGTTTAGGATAGATAAGGGGGATGTTCTTCAGCCTGTTGACCACCTACTGTTGGATGAGGACACTTAGAATTGATGTTGAATCGATCCAGCGATTTAAGGAGTTTGGAATTACATGTTGTACAAGTAGTGCTGGATGCTTTAGGGGCAGAGAGAGAAGTGTGTTTAACCAGCGAGCCACAGGAACCATCAGTATGCATACCCTTTGACATCTGTTGGGGGAGACTGAGCACATATGGGTCTGCCCTTAGTGCTCTGCGTCAGTTCAGTAACCAATAACCAATATAAGTTATTTGATAATTGAAATTAATTTTGTTCATCTGTCATTTACATATTTACTTTACATGTTGATGGACAGCAAGAAGGATAGACTCTGGAAAAAAGTAAATTAGGAGCGGGGAAAGTGATAATGTGGTCCAACTGAACTGATGAGCAACATAAGTCTGAATCATTTATAATTCAAAATACAGTAATGAGTTCTGATAAATGACTATACTAATAATGTCTTCAACATTGTGTGCTTGTCCAAAGGGATAGAATGTTTGTAAGTTTACAATTTTGTGTTTCCAGTATGAAATCTGTCTCAATATATGTCACTGTATGTATATGCCCCTATTGAATGTTGACATATGTTTATTACTTTTTTTTCTTTAATTTCCTCACAGAAAACTTGAGTGAGTGTGCTTACAAGAAACCAGAGAGTACAGAGAAGAGGTTTCTGGTAGTTTCCTATGTTATGTCTGCATTGTTACTGGTGGTTCTGCTTCCGTTAGTGATACTGTTTTTTATGTGGACATGTAAACTGCTCAGACAACAGAGACAATACAATGGTGATACTTCAGAGACACAAACAGTATTATCAGGTTCAGAGTAATTGATCGTTGTTGTTAACAAGAGTGAGATATTAACTCTTAGTGGACCAGGGCAAAACCATGTTTTACAAGCCATCTGTGTGGCTCCTGGTAAAAAGGTAGTTATTGGTTACTAAACTGACATCATTGCACTCCGGCAGACCCATAGGTGCTAAGTCTCCCCCAATAGATCTCAGAGAGTATGCATACTGATGGTTCCTGTGACTCGCTGATTAAATACACCTCTCACTGTGCCCCTCAGGCATCCATTTCTACTTGTACAACGGGTAACAACAAAATGCCAAAATCGCTTCCAAAATTAAAAAAAAAAGGTAAAAAGGTGTCCATCCCAAACCCATGTAGTGTGACATTGGGTCCACAAGAAGTTAATGGTAAGTTTATAGATCAACTTCTATTGATCTTGTTTCTCATGCAAACTTCATATTGATTGATTGATAGGATCATTACCATTGTGCTTTGGTGAATAAACATGTGCTCCGATCTCTTTCTTACACAGGAAGACAGACTGACAACAGTGCACATACTTTGTACCATCAGTGGGTACCCCTGTAGTAATTTTGGAGATTGTTAAAATTTTGTTTATATTTTTAATTTACTCCCTTTTAGAGTAGCGTCTGGCCAAATGGATTAGAGTGTGCTCCCATGTAGGAGATCCGTGTTCAATTCACTGTAAGGCCAAGAATTTTTTTTCTGCTGTGGGCATAAATGAAAAATGCTAACCTGAACAGCTTCACGGACGATAAAATGTAGGTCCCGTGTTCAATTTGAGCACATTAAAGAACCATTGGCAGTTCACAATTGAGAAGAGCAGGCTGGAAAGTTGCTGCCGGACAAAATTCATTAGAAAGGATTAAAAATCAAATTCCTCCAAAAATATTTTCAAAATTACATCGACCTCGCCTGTGCTACGAAGTTTGTGCACTGCAGCTGAGATCTTCCTGTGTAAGGAAGAGATCGGAGCATACATGGTTACTTACCAAAGTGCAATTATGATGGTCCTATCGAACTATCCCATATAGCCCTAGATATTGACAGACTTATTACATCACATGACATCAAAATAACCATGCAGTTATTCAAAATAACCATCAAAATAACATCAAAATAACCATCAAAATAACCTTGGACATTCAAACACACCTGGAAATGACAAAGCAGATAGGCTAGCCAAGAAAGGGTCAACACCGGAACAACCAATCACAGCAACAACTCTCCATACAGCAAAGCAAATCCTAATGACAACAAATAAAGAAATTTGGCTGAACAAATGGGCCATGGGAAACACAGGAAGAGAGGTGTACAGCCATATGGCCAGCCCTAACCTTAATGACAACATCAACCACCTTACAAGAAGAGATCAGAGCACCATTTTTAGACTCTCAACCCAACACATAACACTTAATAATCACTTGAACAGAATTCATCCACAACACACTCCAGAGTGCCAACTGTGCACATCATCATGAAACCATAATCACCACCACCTTTTCAAGTGTCAAGCACTAGATGACATCAGAAAGACCCTCCTTCCTCCAAGGCCAGATAAATGGAACACATTATACGGAACAAAAGAACAACTTACAAACACATGCAGATACCACTCACAACATAGCATTGGGCCGGAGGGAAAAAGCTCAAGTGCCGCTGGATCATTGAAGAAGAAGAATAAGATGGTCCTATCAATCAAATCAATTAATCAGTCAAACAAATATAGGAATTCTGGCAATCAACTAACTATCTATCTGGGACGTGGACATGACTGCACTATACTACAGAACATAAATGACAGCAATTGAAGAGGCAGAGTCTATACTGCACAGGCTGAGCACCTATGGGTCTGACTGAAGTGCTGCAACATCAGTTCTGTAACCAATAACCATCCACTTTGAAAATATGCTGGCTAATAAATGTCATCTTTGATGTATATATTATTGATATATAAATGTCATCTTTGATGTACAGATTTTATTAGATGTATATGCTAGTCTTAATGTATAGATTTTGTTTAATGTAAATGCTAGCCTTGATGTATATATTATTGAGATGTAAATGTCATCTTTGATGCATAGATTATTGAGATGTAAATGTCATCTTTGATGCATAGATTATTGAGATGTAAATGGCATCTTTGATGTATAGATTTTATTAGATATATATGCTAGCCTTAATGCATAGATTTTGCCAGTGTGGTGCCAGAGCCCGCAAGGGAAGTAAGAATAGTACCACTGCGACCTACAAGGCATGTTATAAGAGGCGATTGATGTAGGACCTAGGGGAGCTACCGCAGGACTGGACACCGCATCTCTGACGTGGGGCTCTGCGCTGAAGGTTGCACGGACAGGAGAGCATGGAAAGTCCTTTCTGAAGCCCCATGTGTCACTAGGCATGACGGGATTAAGTAAGTAAGTAAGTATATACAAATCACACAGAGTGGTTAACAAGAAGTCGATATGGAGCGTTCAAGAAGATAATGCATAAGAGTCTTGTTGTTATGAATGTAATGTCAATATGATATTAGAAGAAAATGCAGATTATTGAGATGTAAATGTCAAATTTTATAGATATATTATTGAGATATACATGTAAAATTTGATGGACATATTACACTTTTTGACAAATTTTAAACTTTCTGTTCGTTTCATTTGGGAGAGTGGGTGTTTCTACTAGAGTTTTAGAGTCCACATTTCCGTCCCTATACAACAATGCTGAGTAAGTGTAACATTTAATGATTCTCTATTTCTGTACTTTTGTTATTTGATTGAATGTTGATATATTTCCCATGCTTTAAAATATGTTTTGTACCATTGTTATTCTCTTCTTGAATCTTTGTCCCCACACTATGCTACCATTGCTAAACCTGGACGCTGGCAACAAATGAGATAAGAAAACTAGTGACGACAGAGATGAAGTTATTGGTTATTGGTTATTGGTTACTAAACTGACGTCATTGCACTCGGGCAGACCCATAGGCGCTCAGTCTTCCCCAACAGACATCAAAGAGTATGCACACTGATGGTTCCCGTGGCTCGCTGATTGAACACACCTCTCACTCTGCCTCTCAGGCATCCAGTTCGACTTGAACAACGGGTAAAAGAGATGAAGTGTCTACGCAGAATGCTGGGCGTAACAAGAAGAGACAGGTTGAGAAATGAAGACATCAGGAAAATAGTGGGTACATCATCAGCACGAAACTTCATCAAGAAACAACAAATTAAATGGTGAGGCCAAATAAGCAGATTACCAACAGACAGTGCACCTCAAAGAGCAATTTTTTCTAATACAAAGGATACCAAGCAAAAGACAGGCCGGCAAAGATGAACCTCTGCGATAACAGGCGACGGGAAATCACACACAAATGTCCGTTTTAGAAATCTCTTCTTAACCTGATGCTGTAAGGCAAAACAGGATCAGAGAAAAGCAAACTATTCTTTTCTTAACTTCTGTTTCACTTCTTCCATCATCTGTTATTTTATTTCTGAGATGTACAAATATAGCAATAGAAGACTGATTGATCATTTATATTATTATAATTCTGAAAAGTATATTGATTGATCAGTTGCCATCTTCATATCGAATTTGGTTATTGATTACTGAACTGATGTTATAGTACTCTAGGTAGTCCCATAAGTGTTCAGTCTCCCAAAACAGACGTCAAAGTGTATGCATAATGAAGGTTCCCATGGCTCGCTAGTTAAACATACTCCTCCCTCTGCCTCTCAGATATCCAGTTTTACTTGTACAACGTGTAATTCTAAACTTCTTAAATCACTGGATATATTCAACATTAATATAGACATTAAAGTATCTACATGCAATCTCTGGGAAACCAAAGAATGTTCTCTCTATCAATCTTTAACTCCACGCCGATCGATTCAGAGGTTGCAAGTCTGTCCACATCAAAGCTCAGCTCCGTGGATCTCCAAAACTTTCTGTATGTAGCCATGGTTGTGCATTCTGTCAAACTGTTCTTTGTCTATCTTTTAATGTATCCCTACCAATCACATCAGAAAATTGTGATGGGTTATTGCACTTGTTTGATAGTTTCATGGTTCTAGTATCAAATTCTACAGTTGGTGTGTGATATTTTCTGATAGTAGCTACTCTTAAGTCGATTTATTTGGGAATTTCTGCGGTGTGGAAATAAGGTACTCGCTTCTCACACCAAAGGTATTCCATTCGCTCCCTGCATGGAGCTATCAAGATTCTTATCCAGAGAACCCTGATCTCAATATAGGTGAGATCAAGTTCCTAGTCTTATCAGAGACAAACAATAAAATGGAGGTTCTGTGTTGAAGTTTGAGCACGTAAAAGAACCCTTAACAGTTCAAAATTGATCAGATTAGGATGCAAAGCCGCAGTTGGGCATAATTCATGAAACAAACAAAAAACTAAAATCTTACATAAATTTTCAAAATTACATTTGGGTTCCTTGCCGGTTATATGGAATTTGCGCTTTGCCACTGTGATCTTCCTGTGTAAGAAAGAGATTGGAGCACACTTAGTTATTCACCAAAGTGTAATGATGATGGTCCTATCAAGCAATCAATGTAAGAAAGAGATTGGAGCACACATAGTTATTCACCAAAGTGTAATGATGATTGTCCTATCAAACAATCAATGTAAGAAAGAGATTGGAGCACACATAGTTATTCACCAAAGTGTAATGATGATTGTCCTATCAAACAATCAATGTAAGAAAGAGATTGGAGCACACATAGTTATTCACCAAAGTGTAATGATGATGTCTATCACAATCAATAAGAAAGAATACACACATAATTATTCAAAATTATGATTGGTCCTATCAAGCAATCAATTGTGTAAGAAAGAGATTGGAGCACACTTAGTTATTCACCAAAGTGTAATGATGATTGTCCTATCAAGCAATCAATGTAAGAAAGAGATTGGAGGACACATAGTTATTCACCAAAGTGTAATGATGATGGTCCTATCAAGCAATCAATGTAAGAAAGAGATTGGAGGACACATAGTTATTCACCAAAGTGTAATGATGATGGTCCTATCAAGCAATCAATGTAAGAAAGAGATTGGAGGACACATAGTTATTCACCAAAGTGTAATGATGATGGTCCTATCAAGCAATCAATGTAAGAAAGAGATTGGAGCACACATAGTTATTCACCAAAGTGTAATGATGATTGTCATATCAAGCAATCAATGTAAGAAAGAGATTGGAGCACACTTAGTTATTCACCAAAGTGTAATGATGATTGTCCTATCAACAATCATGTAAGAAAGAGATTGGAGGACACATAGTTATTCACCAAAGTGTAATGATGATGGTCCTATAACAATCAATAGAAGAGATGAGGACACTGTTATTCACCAAGTGTAATGATGATTGTCTATCAAGCAATCAATGTAAAGAATTGAGGACACATAGTTATTCACAGTATAATGATGATTGTCCTATCACAACATAAAGAGATTGAGACCTAGTTATTCACCAAAGTGTTGATGATGGTCTATCAACTCAAATCATTACCAGTTGGGTACAAGAACACTGGGAAATAAAGAAAACCACATGTTTGATCTCATCATTACCTTTCCATTGAAAGAAAATATAAGCCCTACACCATATTCTCTAATATACCACGTGGTTTCTTCTTTGCGTCGTTCTTACGACCAATTTTAATCACTATTTGTGATAAGTTTGATCTTTGCCAATAACATGTATACGTTGCACATTGGTTTGGTAGGCCCCTAAACGCATAGTTCTACACATTTAGGACACATGCATCCAATTTCAGCCAAACCTCCTTAGTCGCCTCTTACAACATGCATGGCAGGTAACAGTGGTTCTATTCTTTACACCCCAACTTTGGGCCCGGTAACCACTCGGGTGACCCCATGGTTTGAAAACAGGTTCTTAACACTTCTTCTTCTTGTGTCGTCATGCTGTTACCTGGTTGTTGTCCAGTGTTGTAGTTTTCTGTTTTTATCTTTCACTGTTCTGGTGGCTTGGGTGATTGTTATTTTTGCTCTTTGACAGGATTCTGCTATGCCATCTAACCACCTTTTCATGGTCTTCCTCTTGCCTTCTTTCCTGATGTTCTGTTGTAGAAGATTCTTAACATTTAATTTACTAATTACATCTTGTCTTCCTCTTGCCTACAATCTTTCCCTGAAAAGTAGTTTTACACTGAGTGTCATGTTACTTTGTGTCCAACATTTTTTGATTTTGTTCAACAATTCTCTCTTCATTGCCACAAAGTTTTCCAGGACTTTTTCATGGGTTTGTTTCGGTATTCATGAAATACTTTTATGCAAGGTTGAATCAGAAAGTAATGGCCCATAATTTATTTCTAACTCAAACTAGCAATGTCAATGTAATCTTGAAACTAGTAATATGGATGGAATCTTGAAACTGGTAATGTGAATGTAATCTTGAAACTAGTAATGCTGATGTAATCTTGAAACTAGTAATGCCGATGTAATCTTGAAACTAGTAATGCCGATGTAATCTTGAAACTAGCAATGCCGATGTAATCTTGAAACTAGTAATGCCGATGTAATCTTGAAACTAGTAATGCCGATGTAATCTTGAAACTAGCAATGCCGATGTAATCTTGAAACTAGCAATGCCGATGTAATCTTGAAACTAGTAATGCCGATGTAATCTTGAAACTAGCAATGCCGATGTAATCTTGAAACTAGCAATGCCGATGTAATCTTGAAACTAGTAATGCCGATGTAATCTTGAAACTAGCAATGCCGATGTAATCTTGAAACTAGCAATGCCGATGTAATCTTGAAACTAGCAATGTCGATGTAATCTTGAAACTAGCAATGCCGATGTAATCTTGAAACTAGCAATGCCGATGTAATCTTGAAACTAGCAATGCCGATGTAATCTTGAAACTAGCAATGCCGATGTAATCTTGAAACTAGCAATGTCGATGTAATCTTGAAACTAGTTTTTTTTTTTTTTTTTCTTTCGTCCGCTTTCAACTCAGACGAAGTTCCATCTCTGAAACTGATTTTTGCGTGAAAATCTGTTTTTCCAATTTCTTACAATGGCAGCAGCGTGCACATTGTAAATTACTTTACACTGGCAGCCGTGTGCTCAATGTACTTGTAATTAGTATTCCCTCGCCATACAGGCAGAATTTCTCTGACTTCAGAGGTACTCACGTTATCGTCCTGAGTAAGACCAGGGACTCGAACAAATGCCGGACAGTAGGTTCGAACCCGAGCTATGAGGCGTCTCACATCTAGCAGGCCGAGCTACTATCAACTACTCTAGGCAGTCCCCCTGTTGAAACTAGTAATGCCAATGTAATCTTGAAACTAGTAATGCCAATGTAATCTTGAAACTAGTAATGTGGATGTAATCTGGAAACTAGTAATGTCAATGTAATCTTGAAACTAGTAATGTGGATGTAATCGTGAAACTAGTAATGCGGATGTAATCTGGAAACTAGTAATGCCGATGTAATAATGAAACTAATAATGTGGGTTTCTTTGTGTGCAGGTCTTATTCTTTTGATAAGGTTTCTTTGTATGCAGGTTTTATTCTTTTGATAAGGTTTCTTTGTATGCAGGCCTGTTTTAAAACTTCTTCTTTTATAAATACTTCGGGCAATTATATTCAATGTTAACTTTTTTCTGAATAATGTTTAGTCATAATAAATATCTACATTTTATTTATTTGAAGTTGCTGAGGAGAAATTAATGTCTTGATTTACCATATTCATAATTTATTTGTTGACGCACATTTGGAATATGCATTTTGGAGTTTACCATATACAAATAATATGAATGTCTTCCTTTTGTAATAAATAATGTGGTTTTTTTATTGTGAAGTAGCATTCATGTCACTATTATATGTATCAAATAAAATGTGTAAAATAATTGTAATTATCTGTTATGTAGTTTGTGGCTTATATGGACAGGGTTTTCCTGTGTGTGGATACCAGGGTTTCCTTGCATGTGGTTAACAGGGTTTCCCTGTATGTGGATTCCAGGGTTTTATTTGTGTGTGTGCAGTTACCAGGGTTTCCCTGCATGTGGTCTCTAGGGTAGCATACCGCTCTATCCTGGACAAATCATTCGATCTCATCTATGGAATTTAGACTGGTATTTCACGCCTTTCAGTAAAGTTAGTTTCAGGGTTTCCATAAGGTGTTCTTTCTTTCTTGAATCACTTGTCTCAAATTCAGTGTCTGCTTTGTGATTCTTTGATCATTTCTTCTCAGAGTATGCCCAACATATCTCCATCTTTTCTTTCTTAGAACAATTGTTATAGTTTTTAACACATCTGCTTTGAGTATGACTAAGGAGGAACAGTTGTCAGAGGTGGGTGGTAGTTATACCTTCTTTTGGATTGAGCAAGCCAATACAGAACTTCATAAATCTGGTGTCTGATTTGGAAATTGAGGTATTTTTGACATATAAAAAAACATGAAGGGCTGGTGAAGACCATAATGGAAGGAGGCATACCGGCAAAGAGAAGAAGAGGAAGACCACAAAGAAGATGGATTCAGGATGTAACTGATAGTTTGAACATGACGGCTGCAGATGTGGGACATCAGGCCTTAGAGAGAAACATTCTGTAGGACTGTTGGGGTAGCAAAGTTCTGCTCAGGACAAGCTATTTGATGATGATGATGATGATTTGTCATAAAATCTAATTTTGTGCATTCTCTTATTATAATCCCTAAAAACATCAAGGGTTTACGGCCGAAGAATTGACTTCATTGTGCCTGTTTTTACCCCATATGGCTCAGTCCCTCTCTGCAGAAATGACCTGCCATCTGCTGAGAGTATTGCACAAAGCACAAATTCCGTAGCATCTGCAACAATCCTAGGGATTTCTGGAAAAAATGCACTTCTAAAGACATCAATGACCAGATAATGACTTTCCAGATCTTACTGAGAAAAAAAAGAGTGCCACTTTGAAAAGCTTTGGAATCTACACTCGCCTCTGCACAGAGATGTACAGATGTCTGAAGCTGTTATCATTGCTTGCGATGAATAACTATTCGCCATAAACAAGTCTCTGACTTGTCACAAATTGATGAACTTGTACTAATGTCTAATTTGCTTTAATTTCACAATATAAAATGTTGTATATCTTATAGAGAAAGTAAGAATAATATCTTATACAAACTCAATATAGACATGTTTTCTAGGTATATCAAGTGACGACGTCATCATCATCAAGTAGCTTGTCCCTTCCAGAACTTGGCTCCCATGACAGCATTCCTGAAAAACTCTGTTCTGTGCAAGTTGGCCGGGATCAGCAGCAGTCATTCTCAGATCGTCAATGACAAGTCACGACGTACTAATGTTAAATTTTCCTTATATATTGAAGTTTATGGCTTGTCTTTTCTAAGGGGTGAGGTAGCCAGCCCCACTACCTACCCTCATTAGTTGCCTCTTACGACATGCTTGGCAGGTACACATTGCTGCATTTTCTTTCCTACCCTTTCAGGCCCCAACAACACAAGGGCGGACTCCTACCGTAGTTGCCGGTTCTTTGTTGGTTTACTATTCTTCTTTGGCTACCAGCATAGTGTTCTTGTCTAGCTACACTACATTTGAATAAGAAAAAGGATATGTTGTGCTGCTAATTTACAGCATTAGCCGAACAACTCCAATATTTGCATCGAACACATTCAGGTTTTGGCAGTACCCCTCATTCTATTCAGAATCATTTATACTTCTAACAACACATACACATTTTAATGCAATGAGTGTAAGAGAAATCCTTTTCTTGTAAAATTATTACTTCTTCTTCTTCTCCTCTGCAATCGGTTTCGTATGCTCGTCTAAACAATGACATGGGTTGCCACTATGAAACTGCATGTTAGTTGGAGTTCCTCGAGAGTTCCCCATAGCTTGATCTGTAAGCTTTGTTCATGAGGCTATGTTTCGTTTCGTTGGTGTATGTATGATGGACATGACTACAGGATGTGCTTTGGGGTCTGTGTTTCTGTCTGACATGCACACTATGCAGTCTGAGCAGGCTTTATTCTGCGCATGTCTTCTTCTTCTTTGCGTTCGTTCTTTACGAGCAATTTTAATCACTTTTTGTAATATGTTTGATCTTTGCCAAGAACGTGTATACGTTGCACATTGGTTTGGTAGGCCCCTAACTCATAGACTTCTACACGTTTAGGACACATGCATCCGATTTCAGCCAAACCTCCTTAGTCGCTTACGACATGCATGGCAGGTAACGGTGGTTCTATTCTTTACACCCAAATTTGGGCCCGGTAACCACTCGGGCGATTCTGTGCGTGTGATGGTTGAGCCTGCAGTGACCTGTTCTTAGGCGAAAGATTGTTGTGTGCTGTTTTCGGTTTAATCTGCTAATGGGATCTTGCGGGTGTTTGCTGTGGGTTTGTTGCCTCCACAACTCTTTGTATTTTTGCTTGATATGTGTCTTGATTTCTGGTAGTGACACTGGGTGTTTGTGTTGTATCAGTTTTGTTCCCTCCTTGGCCAGCCTGTCTGCTTTATCATTTCCTGGTATGTCAATCTTCTACATTTAACAATAAAAATCGGTGTACAATAACACACACAATTATCTGGAAGACTCTTTTATGATAATAGTAAAACAGATTTATTGATATGGATTGCACAAATTGCCTAGACGCATATGCATTGGTTTTGAAAAAAAAAATATGCAAAAGCTTATAATTATTTGATGTGCGCTTAAATGATTAAAAATGGAACGCACTTAGAGATTAAAAAGTTTTTTTTTTGTATTTTTGAAATGCTATTTTAAAATATAAATTATAACCATATGTAATTGGTTATAGTTGTATGAAATATTCTATAGCCGTATGAAACCTGGGCATATAAATTGTGCTTTGATCATATAAAATATACCATGATAATATGAAACTTGCTATAAACATATGAAATAGAATATAATCATGAAATATGCTATAATTATGAAACATGCTATAATCATATGAAATAGCTATGATCATATGCCATGATACAGGGTGTTTGTAAGGTCTCACTTCAAATGTAGAACAAATGTAAAAATAACAAAGTACATGACGTCATTAAAAAAATGTGTTCCATAGTCAATTGTGGGTGCAATATGCAGTGAATGACTGTTGTCTGCTGAGCTAATTCTTTTCATTCAAATCATAATGGTGTTTTCAACTGAAGAAAGAATATTTGACAATATGAATAAACATGTATAGACATTGAAGCCCATGGTGGATATTTCCATCTGTTAATATTTCATTTGTTCTTTCTAGTTTACCAAGAACAGTAGACCATAGCAGTAACTATTGTGACTAATTTCACTACTTTGTCTTAGCACATTTTTTGATGATGTAATGTACTTCATTTTTCAAGCTGACCTACATATTAAGTGTTGTGAGACTTTATGAACACCCTGTATAATTATGAAATGTGATATGACGTGCTAGAATCATATGAACTAGGATATAGTCATTGGGCCATTTTATATAACAATGAAATAGATTGACATTCATGTTGTATATGCTATAATATTATATGATGTAATCATATGAAAAATGCTGTAATCATGTGAGTTATGTTATATCATACAGCATAGGCTATAGTTATAATGGATGAGGATATAGACAATCGATAATAAGTAGCTCCCACATAGCTGTAAGAGAAGTTTAGTAATAGGTTTCTCTCTCTACAAAGCCTAGAGGATGGAGACGTAAGATGAACCGGCGGGTCTCATCAGCTACCCACATGAGGATGGAGTATAGCATTGGGTAGAGCCAATACACTGGTCTGCAATGTTAAATTCAGTAAACAAGTTGAGATACAGTTTTGTTAAACTACAAATAGTGACCAACATGTTATGTTCATTATTAGATATCATTCTTAGAGAGCAGTGTGTTTTTTTTTATCCAGAAGCACTTGAGCTTTCAGCTCCTCGGCTCGGTGACACGGACATCGTAACCCTTCAGTTCGGTGCCACGAACACCATAAATCAGGAGAACCTGTGGCTTTCTCTGCCAGCCTACATTTCGACTGCACTCACAGGGGCTTAAAGAGAGCAGTGTGTAGTGGTTAATACACTCTGCACTCACAGGGGGCTTAAAGAGAGCAGTGTGTAGTGGTTAATACACTCTGCACTACAGGGGCTTAAAGAGAGCAGTGTAGTGGTTAATACACTCGCCCTTAGTCGATGGTTACGTTCAATTCCACAATGCAGTGGAATTTTTTCAAACCGTATCAGCTCTTAGGTGCGACTCGAGTCTCAATTAGGTACCAGAAGCACTTGAGGAAGTGGGGCATGATGTTGTCATTGGTACAGAAGCACTTGAAGTGAAGGTGCGGCATGATGTTGTCAATTAGGTACCAAGACATGAAGTGAAGGTCAGGCATGATGTTGTCAATTAGGTACAGAGAAGCACTTGAAGTGAGTGGGCATGATGTTGTCAATTAGGTACCAGAGAAGCACTTGGAAGTGAAGGTGCAGGCATGATGTTGTCAATTAGGTACCAGAGAAGCACTTGGAAGTGAAGGTGCAGGCATGATGTTGTCAATTAGGTACCAGAGAAGCACTTGGAAGTGAAGGTGTGGGCATGATGTTGTCATTAGGTACTAGAGAAGCACTTGGAAGTGAAGGTGTGGGCATGATGTTGTCAATTAGGTACCAGAGAAGCACTTGGAAGTGAAGGTGTGGGCATGATGTTGTCAATTAGGTACCAGAGAAGCACTTGGAAGTGAAGGTGTGGGCATGATGTTGTCAATTAGGTACCAGAGAAGCACTTGGAAGTGAAGGTGTGGGCATGATGTTGTCAATTAGGTACCAGAGAAGCACTTGGAAGTGAAGGTGCAGGCATGATGTTGTCAATTAGGTACCAGAGAAGCACTTGGAAGTGAAGGTGCAGGCATGATGTTGTCAATTAGGTACCAGAGAAGCACTTGGAAGTGAAGGTGTGGGCATGATGTTGTCAATTAGGTACCAGAGAAGCACTTGGAAGTGAAGGTGTGGGCATGATGTTGTCAATTAGGTACCAGAAGCACTTGAAGTGAAGGTGTGGGCATGATGTTGTCAATTAGGTACCAGAGAAGCACTTGGAAGTGAAGGTGCAGGCATGATGTTGTCAATTAGGTACCAGAGAAGCACTTGGAAGTGAAGGTGCAGGCATGATGTTGTCAATTAGGTACCAGAGAAGCACTTGGAAGTGAAGGTGTGGGCATGATGTTGTCAATTAGGTACCAGAGAAGCACTTGGAAGTGAAGGTGCAGGCATGATGTTGTCAATTAGGTACCAGAGAAGCACTTGGAAGTGAAGGTGTGGGCATGATGTTGTCAATTAGGTACCAGAGAAGCACTTGGAAGTGAAGGTGCAGGCATGATGTTGTCAATTAGGTACCAGAGAAGCACTTGGAAGTGAAGGTGTGGGCATGATGTTGTCAATTAGGTACCAGAGAAGCACTTGGAAGTGAAGGTGCAGGCATGATGTTGTCAATTAGTACCAGAGAAGCACTTGGAAGTGAAGGTGCAGGCATGATGTTGTCAATTAGGTACCAGAGAAGCACTTGGAAGTGAAGGTGCAGGCATGATGTTGTCAATTAGTACCAGAGAAGCACTTGGAAGTGAAGGTGCAGGCATGATGTTGTCAATTAGGTACCAGAGAAGCACTTGGAAGTGAAGGTGCAGGCATGATGTTGACCACATCATGTTCCGATGGTCATGAAAAATACAGGCTTAACATGGTATAGAAAAATGTTCTCATGGTCTCATGGTATAGAAAAATGTTCTCATGTTCCGATGGTCTCATGGTCCGATGGTCTCATGGTATAGAAAAATGTTCCGATGGTCTCATGGTATAGAAAAATGTTCTCATGGTCCGATGGTCTCATGGTATAGAAAAATGTTCTCATGTTCCGATGGTCTCATAGTATAGAAAAATGTTCTCATGGTCCGATGGTCTCATAGTATAGAAAAATGTTCTCATGGTCTCATAGTATAGAAAAATGTTCTCATGGTCTCATAGTATAGAAAAATGTTTTAATGTTCCGATGGTCTCATGGTATAGAAAAATGTTCTATATATAATTCTTTATTTCAATTGATATATGGAGATAAGATTGCAATAAATCACGAATCTTCTGGCAGACCAACAGCTGCTTAACCGTTTTCAGCATGTGGCAAAGGGTTTCAGCTGACAGTTCTCATAGTACTGGTTATATACACATTTCATCAGTCCTTGCAAGAATCCCTGCTGAATCATGTTACTTTTGATGTCAATATTTCCATTCTAAAATAAAATCATATCCTCGTCTATGACCAGTTACCATCGTGGAGAAAGTGGTCCAACATATTTATGTAAATTATATTAATATACTGTTCTTGTAGTATGTTCTTTACAGAATGTTGTTCTTATCGCAGTTTGATTGAAAGGTTCTCGATCTCTAGCCAGTTCTTCCACCTTCTCCATCATCATGTTCAAGCTTTCCTTCATAATCTTTTGCCCCCATTATTTTGGTAATCACTTGCCTTGTTCTTCAACAACTATGACCTCCATTATTTCTCTCTCTAAACCAACTTGATCACCAAAAAATAAAATTCCCACACAATATCTTCACCATCTTCAATATTACATCGGGGACCCATGGTGGTGCCATAGAGTTCATGCACTGCCATTGAGATCTTCCTGTGTAAGAAAGAGATCGAAGCACACATGGTTAGTCACCAAAATGCAATGATAATGGTCCTATCAATCAATTATTAAGACATTTAATGTGACCAAAATATTTCACTTGTTGAGATATGATATTGTTTATGAACCAATGTTCTTCAATGTTCTTCAATGTTATGATCTTGTAAGTTGTCTTTATGTTTTCTCTTCCTTATCAATGATATTCTAAGAGATTTTCTCAAGCACTTTGTTTCATAAAATTGGATTTCCTAATTTAATGCTTGTGTAATAAATAATGGTCAAGATGGTGCAGCATGCTGGATGTAAATTTTAGCTGGCCTTTAACTGAAGTCAGTTTTCAGTTTTCTTTGGATGGAATTTGTGTATTCTAGCCTGAATGTGATAGACTAGTGCACCATGTGACCCATCTAGGGAATTCTGAAGCCACTGAAAGTTGCTGGTATGCTTCTCATGGTGCCAGTAGGTGGGCCATGTTTGACTACCATGAGAAAGTGTACTGAGATACATAGTTCTGTTAAAGGTGATGTGGCTTTAAAATGTACACTTTTACCTAATTTAGAAAGACAGCCTTAAAATATTTACCTTACATATTGCACATTTAGCTGGCTCATGAAGGGCAAATAGGCAATTGCTGCAGCCAGTATTGTCTCAAAGACTAGAGATGAATTCAGAACCCAGTTGCTGAAAGATTGTTCAATTATGAAGTTTGTATTTCTCTATTATTCTCAAGTTTAAAAATGTACTGTATAGATTGTCTAAATATAACAATGGGAAGGGGATTGGCGTTAAAGCCAAAGGATTCATTTCATTAAACCGGGTTTCCCCGTATGACTCAGTCCCTCTCCACAGAAATAGCACACCAACTGCTGAGAGTATTGCACAAAGCATGAGCTCCATCTATCTATCTCTGTCTATATCCTCTTTGTGTCCCGATTGACACATAAGGCTTCCACAAGACTTTCACTGATGCCAATTCTGTTGCCTTTCTACCAAACGTCTCCCACGTCCAGGCCACACCCTTCAACTTTTCCTCCACCGTTCTTCTCCATGTTTTCTTTGGATGTCCAGGCCTTCTCTTCCCATCCGCTGTCCATCTGAGAGCTATCCTAGCCATTGCCCCCACTGGCATATGACATACATGTCCAAACCACCATCTTCGTCTCTTAACGATGGTCTCCAAGGATGCAGTCTGTTCGTTTCAAAAGCTCCTCATTTATTATGGTATTTGGCTAAAAAAGTAGCAGGATTCTTCTTAAACATTTATTCTGAAATGTCTCCAACTTGTGTATTATGTGTTGGGTCATCTTCCAGCATTCACTACTGTATAATAGCACTCCCAGTACATTAGTTAATTGCATATCCTTTACAGGACATTGCGAATCAACCCCGGCTTTTAAACGCTGTTTGTGATTTTTCTAGGCATTATTACGTTCAGTAGTTTGCCATTGCTTTCTGAACGAATGGTGTCATCGTCCTTTTGTAAAAATCCACGCGAAACAATTTGCAACTAAGCTGTCCGCAGCGTGATTTGAACTCAGAACATCGGGGTTAATAGATCGAGTCACTATCCTCTAAGCCATGACGCCACTCCCAGTACATTACTTCTATATATTTTAAGTTTAGTCCTAAGATTTAGTGCTTTTGTTTTCCAAATTTTGTTGAGCATCGCAAAAGTTTGTCTTGCCTTTTTGATTTTTTCGATGATATCCTTTTCTGAATCTCCATCTTGCGATACTGTACTTCTCAGGTATACAAAATCTTGGACTTCCTCTATGACTTCATTTTGTAATACAATTGGGTTCTCAAATTTATGATTATTTCTCATTACCTTCGTTTTCGCTATATTTATTTTAAGTTCTATTGTTTGAACTGTATGAGCTCCATAGCTCTGGCAAAATTTATATGAGATCTTCCAGAAAAAATGCACTCACGATCGAAATACATAACCCAAATGCACACACTCTACCTTTGGAATGTGGAACAAACTGTTTAACCACTTTGTCCCAGAGACTCCACTTAGACTTGACAATATCAATCTACATATTACATACTATATTTATACTTCTGTATCATTTTTACGATAGGATTTTTCCCCATTGGCAATCTGATCATATCCCTAGAGTTGTTTGAGTATTATATGTACATGCCTGCTCTTCCATTCTTTGTTTTATGCTGACCTATCCATGTATACCTGGACCCAGAGATATTGTGGGTATTCTTCATTCAGGAAACTGATTTTGATTGTTCTATGTTGTGTGCTATTCTATTCATTCTGGTCAAATATTCCTTTCACCTCTGTCCAGATATGTACTGGTGGTCTACTTTCTTCAAGGGGTTTGCTCTGGCACAGACTTTTGGGAGAGGTCAACTTTAAGTAGATATGAGGTTTGTCTATGAAGCTCTTTGAACTGGGATAAAACTGCTTATTGTCAGTCATTCCATTACTAGATTTTGAAATGTTTTCCTTTGGATGGCTCGACATACATAGGATTTATTATGTCTGTATCAGTACTTTTGTTATCTCTCAGTTCAGTTATCAGTTATATGAGGGCTATCATCATAGCACTTTGGACAGGTCCATATATGCGCCGATCTCCACCTCAGCGAATCCAGCAGCATCCAGCGGCCCAACACGCCAGTTTGATGTTGATTAATTTGCTATCTCTACACTCTCTCAGTACTTGTACCAAATATTCTCGACATCTCTACTTTCATCATCATGGGTCTGTCATGCCCAAGGGCACATAAGACAGAGACCAAATATTTCCACTCACTTCATTCCTACCACTATGGCATCCAAATCTGTGCCAATTTGTGATTTGTCTGTGGTTGTTTGCTTTTTTTTTTAACCGTGTGGTTTCAATCTCTACTAAAGGTGTCAATTTTATTGCTCCTGTCATAACATGAAGTACCTGGTTATGCACCTTATCCAGCACTACTAAACGTGATATTTGATGCAGGCACTATGCAGATGAACTATACTCCAGACGTGGTTGTATGCCATGCTGGTGAACGTTACTAAGTATTTTTTAGTTGATTTTCTATATGGTCCCACTTATTTTTCTAAGGATGGCTAACTTCTTTCTGGCCTGTGTTTGCTGTCTTGTTGATGTGCTTTGCTGCCTTCGATATCAGTCTATTGTTGAATGTAACTATGAGATAGGTAGAGTGGTCATCTTCTCTTAGTTCTTTATTTGTCTCGATGACGGCAGTATTTTGTTCAGGAAAGAACGTGAAGTGTGTATTGTTGCACTTGACTGTGTTAATACTAGCATATCATCTGTTTGCACATCAAGTTAAAGCATCTATAGCTCTTTGTAGAAGTTTGGTGGCAGCTGTTGTATACACATTTCTGCATCATATTACCAGATCATCAGCATACATTGCCACTTTTACTGCATGTGGTAGTTACGCCACTTTGTCAGTGATATACCGCCCTCTGTGGGCACTGAGCCTTCCAGGGGGCATAGTGGGTTCAGAAGCATTTTGGGGTTGTTTTTTTCGTGATTTTGCGATTGAATAATCATAAAAAATTTGCATTATGCCCACCTTACACGATCCATTTTTTCATCAATTTTCTATTTCATGTATATAATCATTTGACAATTTACCATGTATGACAGAAATGTATATCAATTTTCTATGTCAAAGTGAAAATATAGCATGGTGGGGGGTTGGCAAACTGTTATAATGGGAAGGGGGGCGTTACAAAGTTTTTGTCTTGCAAAGTGGGTGGTGGGCCGAAAAAGTTTGGGAATCTATGATCTAGATGTACTTATGATCTTCTGTTATACAAGTATGCTTATACCCCTTTCATTCTGTCTATCATTACTATCTATAAATCAATTGACATTTATTCTGCAATTTCTTAGTTTCTTCTGTTCTACTTCACAAACCATGTCAACAGCTTTCCTTATGAACTAACTAGTTTACCACAGCTGTTTATATATTACATTAATTAGTACCACCACTCTTCACTAATTGATTGATTGATAGGACAATCAGCATTGCACTTCAGTGAGTAACAATGTGTGCTCCGATCTCTTTCTTACACAGGAAGATCTCAGCGGCAGTGCACAACCTCCATAGCACCGGCAAGGATCCCCAATGTCATTTAGAAGATGGTGAAAATATTCTGTAGGAATTTAATTTTGTTAATCTTTTTAATTTATTTTGCCAGGGCAGAGGCTTTTCAGCCTGCTCTTCTCGATTTTATGGTCGGAACTGTCAGGAGTTCTTTTACATGCTCAACTTGAACACTGGACCTATGTTTTATCTTTCCGATAGGACTAGGAACACGATCTCACCTACATTGAGATCAGGGATCTGTGGAAAAATATCCCAATGGCTTCATGAGGGAGTAAACGAGGTACATTTGGAACAAGAGAGAAGCACCTAACCTCTACGTCACTGAGACCCCCTGATTGGCTGAATTCTAAACATTGATTTCTTGACATCATGTCCTTAACTCATTCTAAACATTGATTTCTTTACATCATGTCCTTAACTCATTCTAAACATTGATTTCTTGACATCATGTCCTTAACTCATTCTAAACATTGATTTCTTGACATCATGTCCTTAACTCATTCTAAACATTGATTTCTTGACATCATGTCTTAACTCATTTAAACATTGATTTCTTGACATCATGTCCTTAACTCATTCTAAACATTGATTTCTTGACATCATGTCCTTAACTCATTCTAAACATTGATTTCTTTACATCATGTCCTTAACTCATTCTAAACATTGATTTCTTGACATCATGTCCTTAACGCATTCTAAACATTCACACTTCCTTACAATTAGTTGGAGAAAATTGCTTACTTCATGCCATGGGTAAAAAGTGATATTCTGCGGGTTTTACTTAGAATAAGGTCAGCCCACTGGACAACAACGATGCTGATAAAAAATGCTGTGTGACATGTCTGCTCCAATCGCTTGCGTTGATAATAGGTCTAGATAATGAAACAGAATTTTATCAAAACATATGAGCAGATATTGGGCACACCTTAAGGAGAAATGATCAACGAATATCAAAGCAGGCATTGAAGTGGGATGTAAAGGGTTCAAGAAAGAGAGGTCGACCTAAGGAGACGCTGAAACGAACTTTGCTGAGAAAGGCAGGATATATCGGTCTCATTTCCACAGAGAAGATTGAGCGAGTTGTCCAGGATAGAGTGGTATGGAGAAATTACTTGCAGGCCCTATGTAACATATAAAGGTACGAGAGGAATTATTATTATTATTTATATGAGCAGATTATGACCCTGTAGATGTCAAGGAGATGGACATGTTCAGGGAATGTTCATTGAAGCAGCTCCTAATTGTTTAAAAACAGACAGATCCAGAAACATGGTGAGATATTAATGATATGATCAAATGAATATTCGGATCGTCTGCTTTTGTGTAATTGCATGTGAGGAGGACTGATGATAACAATGATCAAAGACATTTATGCAATTTTATTGTATGATTGTTATCAATAAGTTTGCTTCTGATATTGTCAACTGATTAAAATTGGCCATTGAGTTACTTGTATGTGTCGATTCATCTCCGCCAATAATGGCTGACACATTCCATTTATGAGGACATCTTTTTTTTTTAGTTTGTTCTCTAGACAGTTGCAGTCCCCTGCTAACGAGATCTGTCATCTCGGATTTGTCTGGAGTCATCCTACTCTTGGTGACTTCAGCCTTCTGTCGCCGACCTCACCATCCCAGGCCTTCATGCAGGGTGTGCTCCCTGCACACCATAGTTTAATCCCATATACTTGGATGAAAGAGTCATAGAAGTAGAAGACAAGAAACGGATGTCATCCTCAAGGGAGAGAGAGGATGACTGCTATTTGTCGAATAGCTGGGGGATGGGTTGGTTGCAGCCAGAGCATTTATCATTCGCCGGTGGGTTCTGTGTTGCCACCTTCTCTATCCTGCTCCCTCCCTTTGGTCTGGCCTTTCACCTTTAGTCTGTTTGGTTTGGTTAGACCTGCCATGAGTTAGACTCCTGCTTGGGGACTGCCTAGAGTAGTTGATAGTAGCTCGGCCTGCTAGCTATGAGACGCCTCATAGCTCGGGTTCAAACCTACTGTCCGGCATTTGTTAGTCCCCTGGTCTTACTCAGGACGATACGTGAGTACCTCTGAAGTCGGAAAAATCTGCCTGTATGGCGAGGGAATACTAATTACGAGTACATTGAGCACACGGCTGCCAGTGTAAAGTAATTTACAATGTGCACGCTGCTGCCATTGTAAGAAATTGGAAAAACGGATTTTCACGCAAAAATCAGTTTCAGAGATGAAACTTCATCTGAGTTGAAAGCGAACGAAAGAAAAAAAGAAAAAAAGAAAGAAAAAAAGAGAAAGAAAAAAAGAAAAAGAAAAAAAAGACTCCTGCTGACATAGCCTGAAGGGTCCTAAAGGCATACAAACCTTTCAACCACGATAAGGTAGGCTCATGTGTTGGATGATTAAAATTGAAAAAAACAATTATAAAATGGCACAAATACAATTACCAGTTTTGACTGCAGGTCTTTATACATCAATTAAATAAATAGATAGCTGTTGACAGTGTTTGTGTTATTTGTGGAGAGCAAATGAAAAGTTAAGAACTTGTAGATTGTTAGGCCCACATTTTTCTTTGACCAACAGCAGCACATGATGAATAATGTGGTCTACATCATGCTGATCACTTATACTTTCCAGCATTACTCTAGTATCTGCTTCTTTGTGTTCGTTCTTATCAATCAAGTTGACCACTAATTATGATCTGTGTGGTTTGTGATAAGAACATAAATGTGTTGTGCCCTGGTTCATAGGCAACTACGACAGGCGCTTGCTCACTGTTTTGGCCTAAGGAAATACTTGGGTTTGTCTAACCTGACAGTCATATTTTTTTGTTCTTGCTTGTACTAATTTCCCAATATTCACAAAATAGATGAGACAGCAGTAAAACTATTTGATTGGCAAAACATGAAATCATAAAGTACTGTAGTTTTACAAATTAAAAAAAACAATGACAAAATACAGCAACGTTCGACCAACAAGGCCTTTATCAAGCAAACGAACAACAGGAGTGACAAATTTAAAAACAAATGGACGACCAAAAACAAACATTTCTAATGAAAATCTGGAAATAAAAACGAAAATCTGGGAATAAAACGAATAACGAAATAAATGTAACACAAAAAACACATATAAAAACTAGAAATAGAACGGAAGAGAAACAATGAAAAAACTAGTAAATATATAACTTTGTTGGTACACAGTCGCCTTAAGTCCAATATCCAGAGTCATTTTGGCACTGTTCAGTGTAGCGTCGGCGTTGCAACACGTGTGCTTATGTGATACAGACGCGTACTGTATCTTTTCCTTTAGCCACGTTTCTTATTGACGATGGTTTCACATGCGAGTCCCGTAATATTATCTATGCCATTATCTGTAAGCGGTGTAACAAGGCTTATATCGGCGAGACAGGCAAGAGGCTCAGTGACCGATTCGCCCAACACTTGCGCGACATATGCCAATGCTCTGTGACCCTGTAGCCACCCATTTCAATGATACTGGCCATTTAGGAGCTCACGATGTCCAGGTCACAGCCATCCGATCGTGTTCCTCGGATGATCGCAGTCGATTTGCTCTGGAGAATCGGTTTATTTCTTTGTATGGTACCTTGCGACCACGTGGGCTCAACGTATTACATTCCTATGCTTCTTAGTACTTTCTCTTCCCATGCCTTGTAATCTATATGAGTATATGTTGCATGTATTCAAGTTATATATTTACTAGATTTTTCATTGTTTCTCTTCCGTTCTATTTCTAGTTTTTATGTGTTGTTTTTTGTGTTACATTTATTTCGTTATTCGTTTTTATTTCCAGATTTTCATTAGAAACGTTTGTTTTGGTCGTCCATTTGTTTTTTAAAATTTGTCACTTCTTTTGTTCGCTTGCTTGACAAAAGCCTTGTTGGTCAAACGTTGCTGTATTTTGTCATTGTTTTTGTAATTTGTAAAACTACAGTACTTTGTGATTACGTGTTTTACTAATTTTCCACGCTATCTATTGATCGCGGCCGCTCCATGTAGCATGTGTATTATCCATGCCAAAGAGCATGCCCATACTTTTCCACAATTCTGACTAGGTGAAGTCATTCTGGACATTCTCAGTCGCATTGGAACATATATTGTTTTGTCGCCACCAAGCAGTTTGGAATTTTCAGTACAGAACATGACAAAACAAGGAGAGCAGTTTTACCAAGTGCAAAAACACGACTTTTGATCCTACATTCTGTAAATCCTGTCCACCCCACTCTGTTCCGACTCTAGTACAAAGCATATAGAAATCTTCCCTTGTAACGATAAAGAACAGACATGTTGCAGAAGTCATTTACAGTTGCTAAGACTGGGTAATTCTGGTATGGCGAACCAGCTTGACTCTAGATGACAGAATTTTACACCTACAGTAATTCATTGGTACGATTTCCATAACCAGTTTCTCATCTCTTGTATAATTTCTGTGCCGGTTTTTCACTCTCTATACATTGGTCAGGAAACTTGTGGAAGTGCATCGGCTCTGAAATTCTGCCGTTTTTAATGCAAACATATCTTATACTATTCATGGCTATGATTACACTACTACACAATTGCATGGTGGCTACCCTTCGATCCCTACCCACTTAGCCAGGCTATAGTGTAGCAACCTGTTTCCAAGGCCACCACATGAAGATAGAGTAAGGTCTTGGTCAGTGTCAGCTCACTGACCCTGGCACTGCCTTGCGACCTTTTTTTTACTGTGCATGTGGCCCCACTCTAGTATCTTCTTTTCTTTGCGTTGTTCTTTATGACCAATTTTAATCACTCTTTGTGATATGTTTGATCTTTGCCAAGAACGTGTATACGTTGCACATTGGTTTGGTAGGCCCTTAAACACATAGACTTCTACACGTTTAGGACACATGCATCCGATTTCAGCCAAACCTCCTTAGTCGCCTCTTACGACATCTCTCTCTCTCTCTCTCTCTTCTTTACCTTTTACCCCGAGTTGGGGCATAGGCCCTCAACCAACTCATGCCAAGTCTTCCTATCTCTAGCTATCTCCTGCAGCTCCCTCCAGCTCTTCCTTTCCTCTTGGTTGGCACAGTTTTTATTTTATTTTTATGTGACTTGTTCATGGTTGGTTGGATTTTGTGGCTAAAATTTTCTACTGGATAGGGTAGCCAGCCCTACGCCAAACCCCACCTTAGTCACCTCTTACAACATGCCTTGTAGGTCGCAGTGCTGCTACTCTTTGCTCCCTTGCGGGCCCGGCAGCACACGGGCGACCCCAAATTTAGGCCCCGGTAACCACTCGGGCGAAGGTAGGCCCTTAAACACATAGACTTTTACACGTTTAGGACACATGCATCCAATTTCAGCCAAACGTCCTTAGTCGCCACTTATGACATGAGTGGCAGGTAACAGTGGTTCTATTCTTTACACCCTAAATTTGGGCCCCGGTAACCACTCAGGTGATTCTAGTATCTAATTGTGGCTAGGTTGACCTGAGAGCCGTTACGGTTGAAAAATGACCACTCCAACTTGGAGTATTTGATCCAGGCATAGCACACCTATGAAGCAAGAACTAGTCGCTACACTATTGCAGCTATCAATAGGCAGAGAGAATACACCACTAACAGACATTTACTTCGGCTATTTGAGAACACTATAAAATATGAGTTTATTGGAAAGCAAACAGAATTATATGACTAAATAACACAACTGTGCAGCAACAGAACATCTAGAAAGTTTTTGTTCCCATATTTTCATGAGTTATTGTCTTCTCTATAAGTGTATCCCCTATGTCTTCCTTTCTACCAAATAATAATAATGTATTTTACTCTTACTGTTTCAATTTTTTACATTAATATCACCTGCACTAAAAAATTAGATTCACCTTTACACTGTGATATATTTATTTAAAATATAACACAGAGTGTATCATTCAGAAGGAACTCTGGTACCATTAGCAGAATTGACATGCTATGATTTACAGAGGGAAAATGAAATAAAGACCATAGAGACTAATATTATTAATAAGTCACAGGGTCCGCCTGCCCAGCGTGTTCATAGCGCGTTGGACGACGGGTGACAAGCCCCTTGTGAGTGCAGTTCAATTCCGCTGGCTGGCAGAAAAACCACAGGTTCTCCAGATTTACAGTGTTTGTGGCACTGAACCGAAGGGTTACGATGTCCATGGTACCGAGCCGAAAGCTCAAGTGCTTCTGGATGGGGGAAAAAAAAGAATGTCACAGGGAACTTTATTAAAATGATTGCAGGCAAAAATGGTTGAAAAGAGTTTATTGCTGTCCTACAAGATGGCATGGCATCATGTTTAATGTTGACTGATTCTTTCATCAACATCTAGTTTATTGCTGTCCTACAAGATGGCATGGCATCATGTTTAATGTTGACTGATTCTTTCATCAAAATCTAGTAAATGATAAAAGAAAGAAGCAAACTATGCCAGTCTAAAGGTGAAGAAGAATTTACTTCATTGGACTGAGTTTCCCCATAGGGTTTGATTCCTCTCTGCAAAAATCTACCGAGAGTATTTCATAAAAAACAAACTCTGTAGCTCCAGCAACATAATCCTAAGAGATCTCCAGAGAAAAATCTCCAGACCATACAACACAGCCCAAATTTGAACACACAACTTTCAGAACACATGACAAACTGCTTAACCACTTCATCACAGAGTGAGACTGTTCCTGACTATGTCAGTGTCTTTATCTAATTTGTACACCATTGTGTTTCCGAAACTCTTTCTGTTCTTAATCTATATGTCTCAATTACTATTTCAATTCTCTTAACAGGAATATTTTCTCTACCATAAATTATTGTCACCATCAGAAACCAATAAATAAAAAGGTTTTTTAAACATCAGTAGCAATACACTAAACAACTAAATAAACAAAAGCAATACAAACCCATTCCTGACCATATGAATCCTCATAGCTATTGACAGCCTTAGAATCCCAAGAAACCCGTATACCTAAAAGATCATATGCCCAAAATCCATTTTCAGCCATAATTATGATATATATGTAGAAACCTGCTAGAGCTTGGTACATTCCAATCATGCCGTATGATATCGAGATCAATCTGAGGAAAAGGTTATTCAATAGGATTTACAACCAATTTAAACCAACGGCAGGATTTACAAGAGTTCAAATCAATCTTAAATTTTATATATAAAACATACACTGTTTTATAGATAATATTTTGATCTCCATATAGCATGTCATTTATAGAACACTGCTCTCATCACAGCCCACCTGATAAACCTAGTAAGTTCTCCCACCTCCTACAACATCATGTTCAAGGTTTCTTTAATGTCCTGTTTCGTCTTCCAGAAGCCATGTCCTTCTTTATTATTCTCTTCAAACCACTTTGACATTTAATGTAGCCAAAATAATTCAGTTTCCAGAACATAATGCTGTTTATGAACCAATGTTCAGGTTTTGAAGGATATCTATACATTTTCTCTTCTCTGTCCTGGGTGTTGTAAGAATTTTCTGCAGCACTTCAAAATCTTTTATTATGTTCTTTAATGTTTGTATAATGGTTAATTATTCACATCAATATGTTATCACAGAACAAAATGTATGTTCCTGGAAGTTTTACTTTGATATTTTCATAGCAAACATCAAATCAGGATGTATTCTAGAACCAATTATAATGGTTTGTGATAATCTAAATTTAATGGAATTATGAATATCTAAATCAATCATAAATCAATGAATAATAGATGTCTGTCAAATAAATATCCTTAAATGTGTTCTGTGATCAAAACAAGTTACGTAAACGTTTTATGTTTGTAAAACAATATATCACATCAACTATTTATTATAGTAAAACAATATATCACATCAACTATTTATTATAGTAAAACAGTAAATCATATCAACTATTTATTTCTATAAAACAATATATCACATCAACTATTTATTTCTGTAAAACAATATATCACATCAACTATTTATTTCTGTAAAACAATATATCACATCAACTATTTATTTATGTAAAACAATATATCACATCAACTATTTATTATAGTAAAACAATATATCACATCAACTATTTATTATAGTAAAACAATATATCACATCAACTATTTATTTCTGTAAAACAATATATCACATCAACTATTTATTTCTGTAAAACAATATATCACATCAACTATTTATTATAGTAAAACAATATATCACATCAACTATTTATTATAGTAAAACAGTAAATCACATCAACTATTTATTTCTGTAAACAATATATCACATCAACTATTTATTTCTTAAAACAAATATACATCAACTATTTATTATAGTAAAACAATATATCACATCAACTATTTATTATAGTAAAACAATATATCACATCAACTATTTATTTCTGTAAAACAGTATATCACATCAACTATTTATTATAGTAAAACAGTATATCACATCAACTATTTATTTCTGTAAAACAGTATATCACACCAACTATTTATTATAGTAAAACAGTATATCACATCAACTTTTTATTATAGTAAAACAGTATATCACATCAACTATTTATTTCTGTAAAACAGTATATCACACCAACTATTTATTATAATAAAACAATATATCACATCAACTATTTATTTCTGTAAAACAGTATATCACACCATCTATTTATTATAGTAAAACAGTATATCACATCAACTATTTATTTCTGTAAAACAATTTATCACATCAACTATTTATTTCTGTAAAACAATATATCACACCAACTATTTATTATAGTAAAACAATATATCACATCAACTATTTATTTCTGTTAAACAGTATATCACATCAACTATTTATTATAGAAAAACAGTATATCACATCTACTATTTATTATAGTAAAACAATATATCACATCAACTATTTATTTCTGTAAAACAGTATATCACATCAACTATTTATTATAGAAAAAAAGTATATCACACCAACTATTTATTATAGTAAAACAATATATCATATCAACTATTTATTTCTGATAAAACATATATCACACCAACTATTTATTATAGTAAAACAGTATATCACAACTATTTATTTCTGTAAAACAGTATATCACATCAACTATTTATTATAGTAAAACAGTATATCACATCAACTATTTATTTCTGTAAAACAGTATATCACACCAACTATTTATTATAGTAAAACAGTATATCACATCAACTATTTATTATAGTAAAACAGTATATCACATCAACTATTTATTTCTGTAAAACAGTATATCACACCAACTATTTATTATAGTAAAACAGTATATCACATCAACTATTTATTATAGTAAAACAATATATCACACCAACTATTTATTATAGTAAAACAGTATATCACACCAACTATTTGTTATAGTAAAACAGTATATCACAACTATTTATTTCTGTAAAACAGTATATCACACCAACTATTTATTATAGTAAAACAGTATATCACATCAACTATTTATTATAGTAAAACAGTATATCACATCAACTATTTATTTCTGTAAAACAGTACATCACACCAACTATTTATTATAATAAAACAATATATCACACCAACTATTTATTTCTGTAAAACAATATATCACACCAACTATTTATTATAGTAAAACAATATATCACACCAACTATTTATTCATTTGAAAAAATGATTAAAATAAATTTCTGGTACAAATTTTCACCATATTCTAAATTACACTGGGAACCCTTTCAGATGTTAAAGAATATGTGTACTGGCGCTGAGATCTTCCTGTGTAAAATAAAAAAGATCGGAGCACTCATGGTTATTCATTGAAGAGCAATGATGATCAGTCAATCTATTTCAAACACAAAACTAAAAATACAGCTGTTTTTAAAGTCTGTTTAAAAAATGTGTATTTTAAAAAATAACATAATTCTTTAAAGACTAAAATTGTATTAAAAAAAACCTTTACTGCTGGGCAACCTATGTTTTTGTTTAACCATTCCGACATATTATAATAATGTCATGTAATATTTGTAAATATCTATCACTGTATGGTCAGCATGGACAGTAACTATTCATCTTTAGCATTTCTTAATGCACAGATATAACAGTTATTAGACTGAAGAATTCTTCTTTGAATGCTCCATATCGATCACTTGTTAACCACTTTGTGATTTGTATGTGATAAGAGTGATTGTGCATTGTGCCAGTTATGCACCTACATGTAGGCCAGCACATCACATTTCTGTGATGCTTTTTATTTACTAGGGTAGCTTCCCTAGGCCACTACCTTAGTCGCCTCTTAGGACATGCCTTGTAGGTCGCAGCGTTAATATTATTTTCTCCGAATGAGAGCACCGGTAGACTGAAGAATGACCAAGTTTATTTTCTTTTTATCAAATTAAAATCTACCTTTGGTTGACAAGTTTATCAGTTTTAGCATTGCGAGGTCTTCTTTTCATAATATCCTGTTCAGACGTTTCATAAGCAAATGAAATGGCAGGGTACATGTCTGTGCCAAGATCAATAAATAGGATAGTCACAACACCAAGTGGCAATGGTACAGATAGTGCAATGTAAGCAAGAAATGGGCTGATCTCTGGAATATTGGATGTCAAAGTGTAGGCAATTGATTTCTTCAAGTTGTCAAATATTAGCCGACCTAAGAAATGAAAGAAAAACATTTTTTTTTTTATTTTCAGAACTCTGGCAATAGTGAACACATTAGATAAAAATGTGACAAGAAATAGTGAACACATTAGATAAAAATGTGACAAGAAATAGTGAACACATTAGATAAAAATGTGACAAGAAATAGTGAACACATTAGATAAAAATGGGACAAGAAATAGTGAAGACATTAGATAAAAATGTGACAAGAAGTAGTGAACACATACAATAAAAATGTGACAATGTTTATGGCATAAACTGTCAAGCATCAGCAAGACACAACTTACATAAAATAATTCATCTGACTATCGCTTGAAACATCAAGATATTAAAAGTGTCTGTGCATCAATTATTTGTTTTATAATCCATTTTTTCCAGGACCAAATTTTCCAGATGGAGTGTGATTTGTTCTGATAATAATAGATCTCAAGTTGACCCTGACTCAATTGGGTGTCCGAGAAACTTTACAAAGTAAAAGTAGCCATAGTGATGTTGACCATATAACAAATATGTGCCACTGAATCTAAATAAAATATCAACCTACCACGATATTCTTCAACGTGCCCACACTTTATGAAAACAGATTCTATACTTATTTTACTAATGCCACCTGTTGTCCAACCCAATCTTGCTAGAAAATAAATGAAGTTTAAAAAAAAGGGTTTAAAAGCCGAAGGATTGACTTCATTGCACCGGGTTTTACCCCATACAGCTCGGTCTCTCTCCGCAGAAATGGCATGCCACCTGCCGAGAGTATTGCACAAAGCACGAACTCCGTAGCTCCAGCAACAATCCTAGTGGTCTCTGAAAAAAACTGCACTCGTGAACAGAATGGCGCGGTCCGGACTCGAACCCATGACCTTCGACTCACAAGGCAAAGGGCTTTACCACTTAGCCACAGAGACCCCCAATGAAAAGAAGTATGGTCTGTAAATGCTTATTTGTGCAGGATGAAGCTAGTTTAAATTACAGCTGACATTCCATGTTTGAATATCGTCCCACTGTCAGCCCACTTAATAAACACATCTACTTGGGGTCAGTTCCCCCCTTCTAAGAGGATTTACGTTTACAAGAATAAAGCATCCTTCTACCTTAGTGTCCGTTCATGACTTTGTGTCCTATTTCGGGGCAGATGGTACTATCATGGTGCTAAACCTTATTCTGAAAAACTAACATTAAGGTGGCCTACATAAATCATATTGTCTGTTTCTACATCTCATTATTTTCCACTGGCAGAACTGGTTCCATATAGTGCTCTACCAATGTCAAGGATGAATTGTTAAATATACTTCTATTTTACCAGAATGAAGATTTTACCTGATATACTATGTTTCATTATACAGGGTGTTCAAGATAAAAGGAGCCTGTGAATGTGTAGCCGTGAGGCTGGGGGTTCTTGCTACTGAAATCATGTGTAATATGTAATAGTATGAACTGCTGGACTATCCTATGTCACGGTACCATTTATGTAATAGTCTATCCTGGGTGTTCGAATCCTTGTTCACCGGCGCTAAATATGTAACCGTCGAACTCCCTGGCTACTGATAACTATTTAATATTCTTCTTCTATCCTTGTGATCTCTCCTGTCAACACGGCCCAAATATGTATCAGGGTAACCTCCTGATAATCTCTACTAATATTCTTCGACACGTAATTACAACTACTATCAACACCATCCACAACTACGTACATAGACTACAAATAAAAGAAATGGCCGTCAAGTACATCGTACATCTATGTGAGAATCAAACCCGATTCTCAACTTTTATTTCTTTATATTTACTTATTTAAATATCTCATCTATGTTCAAAATAATAGCACATACATCAAATTATCAAACTAAAGAAAATCCTGAAAAGAAAATCAACAATTCAAAACACATACCAATGCACATAGCTGAAAAATATACCTACTAACTAATATTGATTGTCTCCCCTAAGGGATATCCAATACCCTGACATCCTATCTCTAAAAATGTTCACTGTTCACTGTTTACCTTACTTGCGATGTCCTTAGAAAAAAATACTTGTTCGGTCACAATACGTTATACCGCTTCTAGCTAGAGTTGCTGTCCTAATAGTATACACGAAATGTCTCTGTTACTGGTTAAAATAATGCATCCTGAAAAAATGGCTGACATCTCTCTCTCTCATATACTGTTATAGCCTCTCCGTCGGGTCTGGCCCTACCCCTTTAGTTTAGCTCTACCGCCTAGTTTTCCAACTCTGACAACTAGTCCTCCGGTTCTAATGTAACCGGTTCACCAATTCTGAACAGGAACTCTCTCTGATTTGGACAAAAATCTCCGTGTGGAGTTCTACATCTACGTCTTAGTTGGGCTCTCTCTGTCTGCAACTCAGTTCAATTCTACTGCCTCGTTCTCTATTCCGCTTATAACTCGCAGCAGAGTTGTTCTTCTCTATAATTCTTGTTACTATCTACTAAGTTCTTGTCGATAACTGTGTGAGTCGCTTATGCTAGACTACACTCCTTGACTTGTTGATTCTTTCTTCCCTTCTGTCTCTATCCGAATGCCTATCTAAAGTTGTGTCTTCACTCTTTCTAACTGGCCAATATTAACTGTTGAAGTCTGTCTCGGGACTACCTACACTGACTGTTCCTGAGTACCTCTCTGTCCCTCTGTCTCTATCCGAATGCCTGTGAAGATGTTCTCTGACCAACTGTCCCTCTGCCAAGTGTGTGTGAAGATGTTCTCTGACCAACTGTCCCTCTGCCAAGTGTGTGTGAAGATGTTCTCTGACCAACTGTCCCTCTGCCAAGTGTGTGTGAAGATGTCCTCTGACCAACTGTCCCTCTGCCAAGTGTGTGTGAAGATGTTCTCTGACCAACTGTCCCTCTGCCAAGTGTGTGTGAAGATGTCCTCTGACCAACTGTCCCTCTGCCAAGTGTGTGTGAAGATGTTCTCTGACCAACTGTCCCTCTGCCAAGTGTGTGTGAAGCTGTGTCGAATCTACCATATGTATTCTATTTATCCACTGGCAATTTTCTTTGTTTCCAAATAAGTCATTGTCCTTAGAATATTTTCTCACGGTCAAATCTGTTTTGTTGGCCTGGGAGAAACCCAGCTAATTTGACAATCGTGACCGGACAATCACCCAGACGTTCAAAAAAAAAAGGGAATACAATTAACCTCTCTGGCTCCAGGAAAGAAAAACAGGGCATAAATTTTCTTCTAGTTAAGAAAAAGTCTCCTTGCTAACATATCTGGTCTGTAATTATACGTTCATAGATCAGGTATATGGTTACCCCTTTGTTTAATTGAAAAAATACGTGCCTAGTTGCAGTTTGGGACTAGGGAAAAACCTGGTGTCATATTCCCTGCTACAAATGGAGCTAATATATGTATGAAAATGAGAAGATTCAGTTATGACGTAGTATAGGTCAAGGTTGTGTGATGGTGTGTAATTATAGTGCGGGAAGGGGCGATGAACAAATGTGACGTAGGACGAACTAGTCAGAACCGGTTTAAATAGTAAATATACACCACTCACTGTGTAACTGGCAACTTTCGATTTGTCAATGGGGCTGTATTTATCTTGAACATCCTGTATAATATCATCTAATTTGATGTTTCAGAGCTCTCATTTATTGAAATCGACATGGATTTATCACAAAGTATCCCATTTGACATTGAGTTCTAAAGCACGTTTGTTTCTCACATATGTTCCATATTATTTAAGTTGAGTTTTTACTTTCTAACTTGGCACAAACACAAGCAAGCAAGAACGCAACATGATATCGGAGGCTAGTGAATTATTACATCAGTACATTAAATCAAAACACGTAATCACAAAGTACTGTAGTTTTACAAATTACAAAAACAATGACAAAATACAGCAACGTTTCGACCAACAAGGCCTTTATCAAGCAAACGAACAACAGGAGTGACAAATTTAAAAAAACAAATGGATGACCAAAAACAAACGTTTCTAATGAAAATCTGGAAATAAAAACAAAAATCTGGGAATAAAAACGAATAACGAAATAAATGTAACACAAAAACACACATAAAAACTAGAAATAGAACGGAAGAGAAACAATGAAAAATCTAGTAAATATATAACTTGAATACATGCAACATATACCCATATAGATTATAAGGCATGGGAAGAGAAAGTACTAAGAAGCATAGGAACTGTAATACGTTGAGCCCACGTGGTCGCAAGGTACCATACAAATGTGACAAGAATCATTAAATCAATTAGGCTGGTTGTTTCACAAGAGTAAAAAGGTAACAGATACATCCCAGCGGCAGACATTTTATGTATTAATGACTCATGAAGAACACTGAATCCTACAGAGGTGCTTATAGACAAAAGTGGTTCAGAAAAGAAAAATGACAGTCTAAAGATATTGTCACGTCTCAAATGTCAAGTTTTATACGGCACATATTTTGTTATGGTATATCACAGTAGACTTGCTTTCACAACTACATATCATTAAAAAGTTATCTTCTTCAACTCCATCACAAATATATATATCCTACTAGATTTACCTTCTTCAAAAAACAGTGCACCTGGTCCAGATGGCATACGATATGGTAACATTGGCGGGTTGTCTGATGGGGAGTGGGAAGAACTGGCTGGCATCTACAACAAAAGCATTACGACTGCAATAATCAACGAAGAATGGTTGCACAGCTACCTGGTACCTCTGCCGAAGCCTGGCAAAGACCACACAAAAATTCAGGGCTATCGGGTAATCACCATGCAGAATACAATAGGCAAGTTGCTGGAGAAAATAATTGTCAGGAAAATATCCTGCCAACTAGAGAGGTTACGTCTCCTTCCACCCACCCTTGGAGGGTACCATCCATATAGAGAGACATGGCGTAACGCAGCGGTGTTCGCCTACGATGTCCATGAGGGTTTTCACTCGGGCATTGAGACATGTGCTGCTGCAATTGACCTTGAAGATGCCTATAATAGAGTGCCGTTGCATTTTTAATGGTGCAGCTGACTGAACTCAATATCAACCCATTCCTCCTCAATTGGATCTTTGCGGCCCTCTTCCAGCGAAAGATAGTGTTTAAATGTGGCAGTTGGGCGTCATCACCAACAACAATCCACCCTGGCTTACCACAGGGGTCACCATTATCTCCGGTGTTGTTCAATGCCTATACTGTGAGCATCACAAAAGAGCAGATCACGGGTAGAGGAAGGACAATGTCATATGCAGATGATGTGTTGGTGTATCGTCAGGGCAAGGATAGAGAACAGCTTGTGGAGGAACTTCAGTCAGAACTCGACCGCATAGGTAGATGGTGCGTTGTAGCAGGAGCATTGGTCGACCCCACAAAAGCAGCGGTGACATGGTTCGTCAACACTCCAACACCATCTGTGGTTTTGTGTTCAGAGGTGGTGGAGCGATCTCAGTCTATGAAATACCTGGGGCTGCGTTTTGATCGTAGTCTAGCTTTTACGGAACACATAGCTCATGTGATAATGAAGGTGAGGAAAGGTTTGCTGGCGATGAGGGTAATGGCTGCGGCGGATTGTGAACAGCGCCATCTTTGTCTTTTACACCAGGGTCTGGTCCTTTCTGTGCTTGAGTATGCGCTGGCGATCCTGACTCTCAGTCATAGTCAGATAGAACGACTGGAAAGAATACAGAACGAGGCGATGCGCACTATACTTGGTTGCACTAAAGACACGTCGTGCAGGGCGATGCGCTATCTCCTTGACTATCCTACTATGGAGTATAGAATACTGATGAGCCATGCACGAGCATACCTTCGAGTCAATGCTGACACACAACATCCTCTGCACTTGGAAATAAAAAGACAAAAAGGAAATAGGTTAAAAGAGGAAAATCTTGGATGGGTCAGGCCGAGGACTGTATTGAACAGGTGTGTACACATGAAGACATTGATCCCGGTGAAGAATGGATACCAGTGCCAAGAGGAATCGCTACATCCTTTTCTGTATGCATCAAACTTGATAAAGAATGCAGGCAACACAACCCACTTGTTGTGGAGGCAGAGGTTCAGGCATTAATTTCTGAGAACGCATCTGAGCATGATGTAATCATTTATACGGATGGTTCGGTGATTCGACATGTGCGGAGCTCGTGGGCTTTCACTGCTCAGGTCGGAGGTGATGTTGTGAAGGAAGACAGTGGTGGTTTTGCCGTGACTACGAGCAGTCTCACTATGAAAATTATGGCGAGTTACCAAAGCGATGATTTGGCTAGAATCACAGACTTTTATCCATGCATGTTTTCTCAGTGACTCAATGAGTATGCTCAGGAAGATTGAAACAGGATGGGCTAGGAGACATTGGATAGAATCGCTGAGGAGGTCTAAGCTGACAAAGATCAGTTTTATTTTGTGCCAGGGCATGCAGGTGTAAGGGGAATGAACGTGCGGATAGGCTTGCAGGTATGGCTGCTGTCCAAAGCGGACGAGAAATGGACCAGGCTGATATTATAAATTCCTTAAGGGAGAGAGGACGTGTACATGATTCACGTAATAGCGGTGAATCCACAACACTAACCAGACTGCAAGAACTCAAAGTTAAGTGTGGTGTAGCTCGACAAGAACGCTATGCTGGCAGACAAAGAAGAATTGTAAACCAACAAAGAACCGGTGTCGTTAGTCGCCACACGCTGAGGGACATACTGAGGGAGAGATCGGAGCACTTATGGACTAATTTGTTCGACGTGCAGTGATGGTGATCCGACGACTAAACTAAACCTTCTTCAACTCCATCACAACTACATATCCTACTAGATTTACCTTCATCTTCAACTCCATCACAACTACATATCCTACTAGATTTACCTTCTTCAACTCCATCACAACTACATATCCTACTAGATTTACCTTCTTCAACTCCATCACAACTACATATCCTACTAGATTTACCTTCTTCAACTCCATCACAACTACATATCCTACTAGATTTACCTTCTTCAACTCCATCACAACTACATATCCTACTAGATTTACCTTCTTCAACTCCATCACAACTACATATCCTACTAGATTTACCTTCTTCAACTCCATCACAACTACATATCCTACTAGATTTACCTTCATCTTCAACTCCCATCACAACTATATATCCTACTAGATTTACCTTCTTCAACTCCATCACAACTATATATCCTACTGGATTTACCTTCTTCATCTTAAATTCCATTACAACTATATATCCTACTAGATTTACCTTCATCTTCAACTCCCATCACAACACAGATGCCATTCACAATGAAGGAGGGGGAGTTGTCCTCAGGAAAAAAAATGGAGAAGAGCTAACCATGGCTATGGCCACTGGCAAGTTCTCAACCAATTTCAGGGCTGAGGTAGAGGCCCTCAGTGCAGCTGCAAAATGGCACTACAAAATATGAACCAAATACATGGAAAAATAGTGCTCTTGACAGACGCATTGTCCGCTATCTCAGCACTGAAATCTGAAAGGAACACAGAACTAAGTGATCTCAGGTCAACCTTAGCCCAGTTATCCCATGAATCGGAGAGGGTAGTAATCCAGTGGATACCCTCACACTGCAAGATCAAGGGAATGAAGATGCTGACAGACTGGCTAAAGAAGGGGCAGGAATGCCCCAAGAAAACAACCTGGTTAGCTATGAAGAAGCAAAAACCATCGCCAAAGGGCACTACAGGGCAAAGTGGGATAAAGAACACCCAAAACACAACAAGAATGATGGATATTACCAACTGTCCAGAAGGGACCAGACAGCTATACTTCGCCTTCGGACGGGTCATAACAAAACGAGACACCACCTGTACACCAAATTCAAGATAGGCACCAACGACCTGTGCCCCTGTGGCTTAGCAAGTATGACAACAGAACATATCCTACAGAACTGCCCCAGTATGCAGACCTGAGAAGAAAGAGGTGGCCCACTTACACCAGCGTCCAAGACAAACTGTATGGCGTGGCTGATGATCTGAGGCAGACGGCTGCCTTTATTAGAGAATCCGAAATCCCAATCTAGTGAGAACGCAGATGAAGAACTCTCATCACAACTACATATCCTACTAGATTTACCTTCTTCAACTCTCATCACTACATATCCTACTGGATTTACCTTCTTCAACTCCCATCACAACTATATATCCTACTGGATTTACCATCTTCAACTCTCATCACAACTACATATCCTACTGGATTTACCTTCTTCAACTCCCATCACAACTACATATCCTACTGGATTTACCTTCTTCAACTCCCATCACAACTATATATCCTACTAGATTTACCATCTTCAACTCTCATCACAACTACATATCCTACTGGATTTACCTTCTTCAACTCCCATCACAACTACATATCCTACTGGATTTACCTTCATCTTCAACTCTCATCACAACTATATATCCTACTGGATTTACCATCTTCAACTCCATCACAACTATATATCCTACTGGATTTACCTTCTTCAACTCCCATCACAACTATATATCCTACTGGATTTACCTTCATCTTCAACTCTCATCACAACTATATATCCTACTGGATTTACCATCTTCAACTCTCATCACAACTACATATCCTACTGGATTTACCTTCTTCAACTCTCATCACAACTATATATCCTACTGGATTTACCTTCTTCAACTCCCATCACAACTATATATCCTACTGGATTTACCTTCATCTTCAACTCTCATCACAACTATATATCCTACTGGATTTACCATCTTCAACTCTCATCACAACTACATATCCTACTGGATTTACCATCTTCAACTCCCATCACAACTAATATCCTACTGATTTACTTCATCTTCAACTCTCATCACAACTATATATCCTACTAGATTTACTTTCTTCAACTCCATCACAACTATATATCCTACTAGATTTACCTTCTTCAACTCTCATCACAACTATATATCCTACTAGATTTACCTTCTTCAACTCTCATCACTACATATCCTACTAGATTTACTTTCTTCAACTCCATCACAACTACATATCCTACTGGATTTACCTTCATCTTCAACTCTCATCACTATATATCCTACTAGATTTACCATCTTCAACTCCATCACAACTACATATCCTACTGGATTTACCTTCATCTTCAACTCCATCACAACTATATATCCTACTAGATTTACCTTCTTCAACTCCCATCACAATTGAGGCAAAGTTGTCATCCAGAAGAATCATATCTGCAGCCTGTTTGCTCACATCACTACCAGCAATTCCCATGGCCACACCTTCAGGAAAGTAGATGTTTACAGAACGCAAGTTAGTCTATATGTTGCTAACAAGATGTAATTCCACTTCTACACAGCCAAAGAAAATCATAATATGTATCTCTTCCATCTTCCTAATAATTATTAGCAAAATAACAGTATGACACTATATTATATTATGACAAACATCGCAAGAATTTATCCAGGAATGATGAAATGTTTTTGTGTCCCATGTCTATATGTTGTTGATTGCTTGTTAATTATTCCTGAGAAAGTGTGAGTTTGTAATTTTTTCCTTGTGCTAGTCAATGGAACTTTCTTTCAGTAAAATATAGATATTTCCCCTAAGACATTTTCTGATAGAGTAGTTTTCTAGGTTTTTTTAAATCTCAGGAGATATGCGATAGTATAGTGGTTAGTTTGCATGCCTTGTATACACATAGTTCCTGGATCAAATGTCACAGTAGGAGTGAAATGTTATATAATTGTAACACTTCTCAGGGCAACCCAGCCTGAATTTGATACCAGAGAAACATTGACAAAATCAAAGTTGGTGATCAATTGTGGGGCATTGTTCAAAGAAAAATATGGGCCATATTCCTCAAATACTTCATTGTATGAAAATAAGTTTTCTATATCACTTTTTTCCTACTTTTGAATCATAGAAATCTTCACGTTTCTGTTAATGATAGTACAATGCTACACGCTGGTTAATCTTCAACACTCTGGTGTGGACATTGAAGTGGCGTTACTAAAAAACTCAAAGGCATGCTGAATATAACAGGTTTGATTCCATCTCAGCGCATAGGTCTTTAGTTAACTATACCTCAGAAAAGTTCATGTCTATTTTTGCTTTGTTAGCCTGACAAGTATCTTACAAGAATGATCAAACAGAAGATGAAGCAAGGTCTTGGACAGTGTGTTGTCCTGATGAGTGAAACATCTCTACAGTCCCAGAATGCCTTGAATATGGCCAACATGTATTGCAATGAACAATTTTCTTACAGAAACTTCACAATAGTTGTGCCAACACCAAGTGATTACTTTTTCTTGGATCATTGTTTGAATGTCTATTATTGCAGATGATAGATTGATGTAACTGATAGAAATGTTACAAACAAACTGCTCAACAGCATTGCTGATGTGAATTTATTCTTTCCTTATCTGGGATGTAGTCAGGTGTCCAAAACAAAAAAGGGTCCAATGGCAAAGGATTGACTTAAATATACCAGGTTTCCCCATATGACTCCGTCCCTGTTGGCAGAAATGGCATGCGATCTGCCGAGAGAATTGCACAAAGCATGAACTCTGTAGCTTGGATAACAACCCTAGGGATAGGGATCTCATGAAAAAATTGCACATGTGTCTCGGTCTGGACCTTAACCCGCACAATCTTCAGTACAACAGGCAAACGACTTTGCCATTGAAACTCCCAAGTCGGTTGCCTGTTTTCTAGAAGTGATAACAAGTGTTATGTTGTTATTTTACTGTAATCAATATAATGTTTTTTAGAAGAGATAATGTATCATTATCATCAGCATAAGACAGAAAGTTGGCACAAAACCGTGCTTGAATTACATAGATAAACAAAGAATGAAGTGGTTAAGAATGCATCCAAACTTCACAGTATACAGAGTCTTCTACAACAGAACATCGGAAAGAAGGCAAGAGGAAAACCACGGAAAAGATGGTTAGATGGCGTAGCAGAATCCTGTGAAAGAGCAAAGATAACAATCACACAAGCCACCAGAACAGCGCAAGACAAAAACAGAAAACCACGACACTGGGCAACAACCCGGTAGCAGTGTGACGACAAAAGAAGAAGAAGAATGTATCATTTTTGTCCCATCTGTGACTCCAAATCAAATGTACATATGACTGGAGTTAAAATGAATACCAATATTTGATTATGTTGAAGTAGTTTGAGAACACTTTTATGTGTATATTTGAATATGAGCAGAAACAATTGTCTTTTATTTGTTTCATTATTCTGATGCGAAAACATATTCATAAACACATCACATACACATTTACACATAAACAAATATATCAAGTCAAGACTTAGTGCTGTGTAAACTCAAAATGTTTGTGCTAATTTTTATGAACAACTCTGGATTCTCCTCAAGAAGTTTTTTTGTCCTGATATTTAAAAAAAATGTTGTAGGTTAAAAATGTGTGTCACGGATTAACTTTTTCTATGAAATGAAAATCGTGGCATATCCTTTACAGAATGTCACCATCAACAACAGTAAATGAGCTGTTGATGTTTTGTATACACACACTTGAACCATGTTTTTACTAACTGTTTTTTTTTCAAAATAAAATATGTAACGGAGAGTGCTCTAACTAGATCAACTGTTTCTTATATTAGCATTAGAAAACTATTATATATATCAGAGTTGAAAGCTCTATTTTATACATTAATCTGATGTATTCTACAACGAATTATAGAAAAATAGCATCAAAGGGATCTTGTGAAACATTTATTTATTGAATGGTTTGTAAGATGGCTTGTGAGACAATTGGTACAGTTATTTGGTTTGTGAGATAGCTTGTGAGACAATTGGTACAGTTATTTGGTTTGTGAGATGGCTTGTGAGACAATTGGTACAGTTGTTTGGTTTGTGAGATAGCTGTGAGACAATTGGTACAGTTATTTGGTTTGTGAGATGGCTTGTGAGACAATTGGTACATTTGTTTGGTTTGTGAGATAGCTTGTGAGACAATTGGTACAGTTATTTGGTTTGTGAGATAGCTTGTGAGACAATTGGTACAGTTGTTTGGTTTGTGAGATAGCTTGTGAGACAATTGGTACAGTTGTTTGGTTTGTGAGATAGCTTGTGAGACAATTGGTACAGTTATTTGGTTTGTGAGATGGCTTGTGAGACAATTGGTACAGTTGTTTGGTTTGTGAGATGGCTTGTGAGACAATTGGTACAGTTATTTGGTTTGTGAGATGGCTTGTGAGACAATTGGTACAGTTATTTGGTTTGTGAGATAGCTTGTGAGACAATTGGTACAGTTATTTGGTTTGTAAGATAGCTTGTGAGACAATTGGTACAGTTATTTGATTTGTGAGATGGCTTGTGAGACAATTGGTACAGTTGTTTGGTTTGTGAGATGGCTTGTGAGACAATTGGTACAGTTATTTGGTTTGTGAGATGGCTTGTGAGACAATTGGTACAGTTATTTGGTTTGTGAGATAGCTTGTGAGACAATTGGTACAGTTATTTGGTTTGTAAGATAGCTTGTGAGACAATTGGTACAGTTATTTGATTTGTGAGATGGCTTGTGAGACAATTGGTACAGTTATTTGGTTTGTGAGATAGCTTGTGAGACAATTGGTACAGTTATTTGGTTTGTGAGATAGCTTGTGAGACAATTGGTACAGTTGTTTGGTTTGTGAGATAGCTTGTGAGACAATTGGTACAGTTATTTGGTTTGTGAGATGGCTTGTGAGACAATTGGTACAGTTATTTGGTTTGTGAGATAGCTTGTGAGACAATTGGTACAGTTATTTGGTTTGTGAGATGGCTTGTGAGACAATTGGTACAGTTATTTGGTTTGTAAGATGGCTTGTGAGACAATTGGTACAGTTATTTGGTTTGTGAGATGGCTTGTGAGACAATTGGTACAGTTATTTGGTTTGTGAGATAGCTTGTGAGACAATTGGTACAGTTATTTGGTTTGTGAGATGGCTTGTGAGACAATTGGTACAGTTATTTGGTTTGTAAGATGGCTTGTGAGACAATTGGTACAGTTATTTGGTTTGTGAGATGGCTTGTGAGACAATTGGTACAGTTATTTGGTTTGTGAGATAGCTTGTGAGACAATTGGTACAGTTATTTGGTTTATGAGATGGCTTGTGAGACAATTGGTACAGTTATTTGGTTTGTGAGATGGCTTGTGAGACAATTGGTACAGTTATTTGGTTTGTAAGATAGCTTGTGAGACAATTGGTACAGTTATTTGGTTTGTAAGATGGCTTGTGAGACAATTGGTACAGTTATTTGGTTTGTGAGATGGCTTGTGAGACAATTGGTACAGTTGTTTGGTTTGTGAGATGGCTTGTGAGACAATTGGTACAGTTGTTTGGTTTGTGAGATGGCTTGTGAGACAATTGGTACAGTTATTTGGTTTGTGAGATGGCTTGTGAGACAATTGGTACAGTTATTTGGTTTGTGAGATGGCTTGTGAGACAATTGGTACAGTTGTTTGGTTTGTGAGATGGCTTGTGAGACAATTGGTACAGTTATTTGATTTGTGAGATTGCTTGTGAGACAATTGGTACAGTTATTTGATTTGTGAGATGGCTTGTGAGACAATTGGTACAGTTATTTGGTTTGTGAGATGGCTTGTGAGACAATTGGTACAGTTATTTGATTTGTGAGATTGCTTGTGAGACAATTGGTACAGTTATTTGATTTGTGAGATGGCTTGTGAGACAATTGGTACAGTTATTTGGTTTGTAAGATGGCTTGTGAGACAATTTGTACAGTTATTTGGTTTGTGAGATGGCTTGTGAGACAATTGGTATCATTAGATTGGTTTGTGAGATGCCTTGTGTGAAAATTGGTATCATTAGCTTGGTTTGTCAGGTGGCTTGTCTTATTGGGAATTAAAGAGGTTTTCATTTTCTAAAATACAAACAAGCAAACAATGAAAACTAAAACAAATGTGCAATGTGAAAACATCGATATAGGAGGAGGCTGCAGTAAAACTGTAAAATGGCGAAGCACGTAATAACAAAAACAATGACAATACACAGCAACGTTTTGACCAAAAGGCCTTTATCAAGCAAACGATACAACAAGGGTGACGAATTTCACAGTACACTACATATAGACTACGACAGAGACATTCCAACGGTCATAAAATGAAAATATGTGACTAAAAACAAATAACGAAATAAAAGCAGAAAAACTAGAAGTGGAAAAAGAAGAGAAACAATCAAAAATCAAGTAAATATATAACTTATATACATTTAACATATACACATTTAGAATATGGAGCATGAGAAGAGAAAGTACTAAGAAGCTTAGGAATGTAGAGTGTTGAGTCCATGAGGTCGCAAGGTATCATATAATGAAATAAAACTATGATCATTAGACGAACATGTGTGAAGTAATGTGAAGACAGTGGCTCTCAACCAAAGCTCTAATAAAACTGAAGGGTGAATAGGAAAAACCAGAAATTTAGTAATTAGTATTATATAAAGTATTTTTAAACTATTGATATCTGACTAAAGGAAATTCATGTGAAAATGGTATGCCTTTACCAATATCTGCTTGTTTGAGGGCAGGTGAATCATTGACACCATCTCCTGTCACTGCTACAATGGCACCTGTTCTCTGACACCCTTCAACAATAATGAGTTTCTGTTGTGGGGATGTTCGAGCAAAGACTATTTCATAATGATGAGTCAGCACTCTATCCAGATCTTCAGCTGTATAATGCTTCAGCTTGTCACCTTGCACAACAATAGCTCGAGCATCACTAGTATAAAACAGTAAACAATTATATACATGATTATTGAGAGCATGTCATACTTCTTCTTTTGTCAGTACACTGTTACCGGGCTGTTAACCCAGTGTCTGGGGTTTATGTATTTGTCTTGCTCTTCTCTGGTGACTTGTGCGATGGTTTTCTTAGTCCCCTGGCAGAATTCAACTACGTTATCTATCCACCTTTTCCTCGATCTTCCTCTCGCCTTCCTTCCTGATATTCTGTTGTTGATATTCTGTTATGGAAAGCTTCATAGGCAGTTTGGTCTGTTTGCATTCTTACTAAGTGACCAAACCATTTCATTTTCTGTTTCGCTATATAGTTTAAGCACTGTCTTGTTTCAACCTTTTCTCTGATGCTGGTATTCGTATGTCATATAAAATTGCTAATTTTTGTAATTTTTTTTAGACTATACCAGGTCTGTATATGTCTCACTACTTAAACTTGATTGTTGTCACAACCGGTTGTACTTTCACAGATCCAAGATCAGCACTCCAATCACTACAGTTTAGAAAATTGTCAGGTATACAGACTCTACTACTGTTCAGCTATCTTCAAATGAAAATTAAACACTAACAACATTCTGATAATTAATTTTCTTCTTCAATGATGCATGGACTCTTGCCCTTCAGTCCAATGCCATGTAGACATAGATTTTTAAAAACTGGAGTGTATGTAAATTTTCCACCCACCCCAGACATGTGTCAGAATTAGATTACTCTACGCCCAGTGGTTACCGGGGCCCAAATTTGGGGTGTAAAGAATAGAACCACTGTTACCTGCCACGCATGTCGTAAGAGGCGACTAAGGAGTTTTGGCTGAAATCGGATGCACATGTCCTAAACGTGTAGAAGTATATGCATTTAGGGCCTACCAAACCAATGTGCAACGTATACACGTTCTTGGCAAGGATCAAACATATCACAAAGAGTGATTAAAATTGGTCGTAAAGAATGAACGCAAAGAAGAAGAAGAAGAAGATTACTCTATCTCTAGTGGGCGAGTGGATCTCTGCCCTGCTTAATGATACAACAGCCAAGATAGAGTTCACTGTGCACATTTTCTGTCACCAGATTGTCTGCTGGTTATGTCTAGTTCTAATATACTCTATAAATCTGTCCAAGTCCTCACAACAAGAAGATCATCACGACCTGAGTCACTCTATAACCTGTGTCTTTACAATGGGTGTTAGTTGTTAGAAAGCTGCACATATTGGTTCTCTATCCTATTGTCTAGTCAATATTAATCTGACTTCTTTCCAACTACAGAAGGTGTATGTATATTCTCAAATAGGACACAGATGTTTGTACACATGGACTATTTGTAAGATTTTACCAAATGGAAACCCAACTTTATAGTACTATATCTAATGAGTTATACTATAGCATGCTGTCAGATCTGATTGGTAATATTGGATTCCATCAGAGCTGAAATATACCAGAAGGACTTATCAATATAAATGTTGTTCCCACTCTTATAACTGACAAGTTTAAGAATATGTTAACATCAGTATCAGTAACATCAAGCCAGTTATTTGCTTACTCGGGATTAACTTCTGAAATTGGTATTCCTTTTAAAACTGCTACCTCCTCTACTGTCAAACATTCAGGTGTAATAATGCCGACTCCTTTTGCAATGGCATGTGCTGTTATTGGGTGATCACCTGTTACCATTATCACCTGAGAAATATAGAGCAATTCTAAATATATTGATTTACAGAGCAAGTCAACTAGTCAGATTAATACAACAGCGTTGCTATTAAAAGTCAAAACCACAAACCAAAGCAAAAACATTTTGCATTTTATAACTTTCAAAAATAACTAATGTGTAGAATGTACAGCATCTTTAAGCAACATATCTTTATATATGTTTGTTTACAGAACATAAACTGTGTCTAAAACACAGACACACATAAGTAAAAGAAAGTAAAGGAACCCTTTCATACCTCATGGTATATAGGTCAATACAGTGTTAGGCCTGTATTTTTTATTGACCGTCGGCACACGATGGATGATGTGGTCAGCATCACGCCGGCCGCCTTTACTTCCCAGAGCATGTCTGGTACCCAGTTGAGGCTGGGTCGACCTGTGAGCCGTCGTGGTCGGGAAAATTCCACGCACATTGCGGGAGCTGAACCCAGACCACCAGCCTTGCGAAGCGAGTTCACTAACAACTACGCTACAGCGGCTCACTGCAGACACACATATATAAATATAAATATATGAAATAAATGTCTTTGAAGACAGCTTACTAAAATCAGTGCTTATCAAGATTGAAACAGACAAGGTCAACTTTAGCCATCCATTTTATAGAAATCAATATTTTAGTGTTCAAGTATAACTATAATATCCATCAATCAAGTACCATTCATGCTGACTAAGGAGATCCAGTTCTGACATCGATCTTTTGTCAAACCACAATGTTAAACTATCCAAAATTTTCTCTGCCTTCACAGTTTCTTGTTCCTGTATTTTACCTGTTGTCACCAAATGTTCAAAACCTCTTTGCATTATATGCCTGAAGAACATTGATTGCCTGATTCTTATTCTTTTGATAATGTTTGTGTGCAGGCCTCTTTTAAAACCTCACCATTTGTTTTCTTCACTGTCCTCTATATTTTCAGTATTCTTCTGTAAAACCGCATCTCTGTGGTTTATAGAAATCTTATAGATTGTTTGTTCATGATTTGCTGCCATGCTGCATGTACTGATCCAACCTAGCACTGAGTACTCTTTTCTGCAGTTATGTTGGTTGTGAATTCACACACACTTTTCATTTTCATTTTCATAAAAGCTGCTTTTGCTTGAGCTATTCTACTCCTTAGGCTAGCATAATCTGTTGTACGTCTTTGAATGTTTAGAGATATTTGAATGGACGTACTGAGTATATTTACTTGTTACTGTTATTAAATTGACATCTAGCACTATGAGCAGACACATAGGTGCTCAGTGTTTTCTAGCAAATGTCAAGGAGTATGCATCAATGATAATTTAGTCGATAAAACTGCTTGATAATGACCAATTGCCATATTAATGTCCACACTGAGAACTAATCATTTCTAACTCAACCATCTCAACTTTCAATGCTTCAACCAATGTTCAACACTGAGAACTAATCATTTCTAACGCAACCATCTCAACTTTAATGTTCAACACTGAGAACTAATAATATATAACATGAAAAAATCAAATATTGATGTCTAACAATGAGAAAATGCCTTTGCTGAAATGATAGTCAAAGACAGCAGTCCAACATTGAGAGATCCTCATCATCATCATGTGTCTTGTACAGTAGGTAGGCAGTCATTAATCGTCACTACTTTCTGCCTCTGACCATGATTAACAGTTCTATTTGTTTCCTTTCTTCAATGTTTTGATGTTAATATATCCAGCATATTCTATCATTGCAATTCTTTTGCCTTTCTTCCCTCTTCAGTTTTCATGTTGTCAAAGTAATCACATTATATTCTCTTATTAAATAGACATTATTTTTGTTTATATTTAATAATTCAAAGTATTTCAACTTATCTGCAACTTCTTTACTATTTATTTTCTCTTAGTCTTTCCTCTACCTTGTCAATGACTGTCTAGATTTTATCTGCACAATTACATCTCTGTGATCTCCATGGATCTTCCTGCTGGTTTATTTATTGAGAGGATTTGCTCACATGATGAAATATTGGTTTTAAGTATATTTTAACAACAATCTTATTTTACACTCATGCACAAGAATTTCTTGCACATTACGTAAGCAGAACTCTAAGAAACCTACTTTTAGAAATCTATTTAGTTTGAGTCACAGGGATAGAGATTCACAGGAAGCCAAAAGTACATGCTCTGTCGACACAGAAAAAAGAGTGCAGAATTTTCTTGAATATCAAAATAATCAATCACAAGTATGTTTGCCATGTGACAGATAGTTTATTTATCATTTAGGTATTGACAATATCTGCAATCACTGATTGATTAAGAGACAGAGTACTTGTGAAGATACTTGTTAAGGAGGTACCAAAAGTACTTCGTTTCAATCCTGTGTAAAGAAATTGAGTTATTTTCCAGTGATCCCTAACAGATAATACTAAATTCCTAGTCCTATCGAAGATGGATGATAATAACGTAAGTCCTGCTTTTATATTGAGCATACAAAAGAACCTTGGCAGTTGAAAATCAATAAGATTATGTTGGAAAGCAATGGAATTCATGCACTGCAGCTGAGCTCATCCTGTGTAAAAAAGGGATTGAATCATACATGGTCATGCACTGAAGTGCAATGAGGATAGTCTTATCTATCAGTATGTTAAAAAAAACTCTCTGTCTGGGAGCATATCAGTAATAATAATTGTCACTGCTACTTACCTTAATCCCTGCACTTCTACACTTTGCTACAGCATCAGGAACTGCTGCACGTGGGGGGTCAATCATAGACATGAGTCCCAGAAATCTTAGACCAGTTATTGGGAAATTTGGGTTCTCAAGATCATAGGGATAACTGTCGTGGAAAATTGTTCTTCGAAGTCTGATATCGGCAAATCCTATCATGGACGAAAGTAAACATGACAATTCTTTCAACAACATTGTGTAGTGCAATGGCATTTGACAACATTTTCAATTGTGTTATGTACAGGAAGAATGATATAAAACGTTATTTCAATTGTGTATCTTATCTTAAGCACACAATTAAACATTATTTCAGTTATACTTGCAGAACAACATTTAGCACTGTTTCAGTTATACTTGCAGAACAACATTTATTATTGTTACAGTTATACTCGAAGAACGACATTTATCATTGTTACAGTTATACTTTTATGCATGGTTATCCTTCAGGAAATTTTCTTTAGCAACCTTTGTTTACACTTGGTTACCACGTCACTACACACAAAAGTATAGAAACTATAAATATAACAAAGAACCATCATTTTTGCCTGCAGAAGTAATTTATAGAAAAACATATGTTCCATAATAAATAAGTACATTCACAACAGGTTACGTTATTTCTAGATTTATTTTTACAATTTCTTATTGGATGTTCTTAATGAAGTTTGACTTCCATTCAATATTTACCTAGCACTCTCTCTCCACGACCACCGAGGTCTAAGTAAGCTTTGTCAAAATTGTCCAAGAACCGAGCATTTATTTCTATCTCTTCATCCTGTGATAAGTAAGTACGACAGCGCTCAAGTATGCGCTCTGGTGCTCCCTTCATCACCATCAAGAGGTGGTCTTCTTTAGGATCTTTCAGTTTGTGAATAGATAACTGTTGAAATATTGAAAAGAATGAAATTAAGAGAGGCCATAAAGTTTGCCACAACAAAATACATGTACAACAATAAAATACACGATCCAGTGGATGTAGATTAGGAACAGAGTTAATGCTATTATTCTGCTCTGTGGAACTCTCTCCCTTGGTTTAAAGTGAAGTGATTGTCTTCTATTCACCAAACTTTGTAACATGAAGTTTTTAATCCGAGGACTTGTGCCATTCTTTCTGATTTCAACACCAGACCTTCCTCCTTTCACATGGTGTCGAAAGTCTGAGATAGATTAGGAAGAAAGCAAAACGTTTCTTTGTCTGAGAAGCATTTTCGATGATGGAATGTGCGAGGTATAACAAGTGTTCCTCTGTGCTTCTGGGATATTTGTATCCAGTCTGCATTGAAGCATCATTTAGTTGGTTTTGAGGAACCAGGCCAATCTTATGTTAATCGGTCTTTATCCTAAGCTTCATGAACGACTGATGGGTCTGTAGTTCCAAGAATCAATTTTGTCCGTATTGGATATGTACTTTTGTGAAATGCGGTGCCTGCGAAAAGTTACCAACAACACCAGAAAAGACATAGTCACCAAAAATCAGCATAAGAAAGAAAGTTGGCGCAGAACCTTGCTTGAATTACATTGAGAACAGAGAATGAAGTGGTTTGGCCACTTAATAAGAATGCATATAAGCTCCACAGTATACAGTTTTCTACAACATAACATCAGGAAAGAAGGCGAGAGGAAGACCGAGAAAACGATGGTTAGATGACATAGCAGAATCCTGTCAAAGCGCAAAAATAACAATCGTCCAAACAACCAGAACAGTGCAAGACAAAAACAGAAAACCACGACGACACTGGGCAACAACCCGGTAGCAGTGTGAGGACAAAAGAAGAAGATCATGCAGAGTGGACTTTGCTTACAGATTTGTTTTTCTGCATCTTGTTTCCATTTAAAGTTTTATTTAAGTTCCGTTCGAATCCTATGTTTCGCCCGAGTTGTTACCGGGTCCAAATTTGGGGTGTAAAGAATAGAACCACTGTTACCTGCCACGCATGTCATAGGAGGCGACTAGGGAGGTTTCACTTAAATCGGATGCACGTGTCGCTAGGGAATGCTAACCCGAAACAAATGCTTACAGAAAACGGATGCAACATCCACTCATAGTAAGGCTCATAACATGGTGCAACGTCCACTCACAATGAGGAATGGGATAACGGATTCTACGGTCGCCAATCTGCCTCGGAGATTTAGCCACACAGTAAGAATGTCAGACCTACCATCACGAGGGTGGCCAAAACTTACCGAGGGAAGAGGTCGGCACAAATGGGGAAGCATAAATCATAGGAACTATATCCTACATAACTGTTCCCAGTATGCAGACTTGAGAAGGAAGAGGTAGCCCACTTACACTAGCGTCCAAGACAAACTGTATGGCGTGGCTGATAATCTGAGGTAGAATGTGAGTGTAAAAATGTGTGTGTAAAATACGAGTGTAAAAATGTGGGTGCACATCTTTTCATTGTAACAATGCGGGTGTAGAAGTGTGGGTGTAAAAATGTGAATGTAACAATATGGGTGTAGCAGTGTGGGTGTAAAAATGTGAATGTAAAAATGTGAGTGCAAAATTGAGAGTGTAAAATTGTGGGTCTATTATTATGAGTGTAAAATTATGAGTATAGAAATATGGATGAAAAAATAAAATTTAAAATTGCTGGTGTAAAAATGTGAGTGTAAACATGTAGGTGTAAAACTGAGTGTATAACTGTGAGTATTAATTTGAGCCAAGTAGTCCAGTGACTGAGTGTGAATCATAACTGTTTGTGTTTGATTCTATCTAGTTTTCTAAACTGTACATGATTCACAAGATAAACAACACATTCTGTAAATTTGAAAATCACCAACAACTGTTGAAGACATGTAACTGACTGGTTGTGTTTGTATATATTATTGAAAGTGCTACAATTATTTATTGTTTAAACCAGACGTTATAAATAATCACTAAAAGTCACCTGGTATTTATTACTTGAGTTAAATGGAATCTCTACAACTTTAGGACATTCTCTTTGATGTACAACCACTTGGCCTACAGTAAGTTCTGCACATCTTAGCAAGGCAATTTCTGATGCATCTCCGTTACACTCTCTGGTATAGACATATACAAATACATATTGTAGCGCTGTGTGTGTGTGTGTGTGCGCGTGTGGATATATATATATATTTTAGTGGTAGGCCTACAGATAAGGACATTAACGCCAGGATTAAGAAAGTTCGGCAACCCTTTGCTCTCCTGCACACATTTGGGAAATCTATTACCATCTCACTAAAACAAAGCTCAGGATATTGAGCTCAATGTTAAATCTGTCTTTTCATATAGTCCGCAAAAGTGGCAAGTTCCGAAGTTAAATACAAATAATATTTAGACCTTTATCAACAAATGTCTTTGGCGTATTCTCAGACTGAGATGGTATGACCCAGACTGAGATGGTATGACTCAGACTGAGATGGTATGACTCAGACTGAGATGGTATGACTCAGACTGAGATGGTATGACAGAGTTTCAAACACAGACCTGTGGATAGGAAGAGAACAGAAACCCATGATGTCCCAAGGTTAGGAGGAGAAAATGGGGGTGGGTCGGGCATACCCTGTGGAAGACATAGTTGAGTGTCACTTGAGTGGAACCCACAAGGGAAACGAAAATGATGACGTTCTTAATAGACCTGGAGACATGTTCTTGAAGAACTGAACTATACTGACTTATGCTGGACTATCCTGAGAAGCCATGAAGAAAAAGAATAGTCTGGGAAAAGTGATGGGCTACTGTTGAGGCCATATTCTTCGCGAAGAACGGAGAGGAATAAATGAATTATATATATATATATACTTATATATATACTGTATACATGTCGCAGAAACAATTTTGCAATCCATAAAAACACAACCTAGAACCCAAACTTGTAGAAATGACACGAAGCATTTATAGAAATGACACGAAGCGTCCATACTTCTCCCGCTAGGAATAGGAACTACCTCAGCTAGTTTATCTGGTTTTTTTCCTTTCCCTTAACTTCTGCTTGTCCAGGAATGTAAAGCCAAGACAGTTTCTTGATGCGGGACTGCTGAATGCAGTTTACCCCTTCAGTGTGCAGCTTGTCTGCATTGATTCTCCTAAGCATGCGCATCGAGTTAATTACTGTCAGTGCATATGTCGTTTTTTGTTCTACAAGTCACTAGATCGTCACAGAGGCAGCAACTATCTTCGTTGCAATGTTTGATGTGGTTGAATTGAATGCACAGCTTGTTTGGTTCTGTGCTGTGTTTCAGTTCACTTATGTAGTATAATTCCATCAAATCGACATAAACCATCATATGGTTTAGTATTCCAATCACTAAACCAACCATGTAAAATATATGGGTCAACTTATGTGGGCTAAAACCAAAATGCAAAGGAGTACTCTTAAAATGTGCGATATTTTAACAAAATTACTTCATGCCTTCTCATAAGTAGACAATGAATACTGAAAGATCTGTCAAGAGCACATGCTTCAAGAAAGTTAAGCGTACAGGCAACGAAATGAACTGCAGTTTCTCCAGCTGAAAACAGTTGTTAATTCATGAATAAAGTCCTCAGATTTGGAAGGAAGTTTGTGAAATCTTTGTTTATGAACCTTTACCATTCCCTACCTTTTTTCTTCTTCTTAAGCGATCTCTGGCCATACGATTAATTTACTGTGGACCACAAACTGGACAGTCAGCTTCAGGTCTGTCGGGTTTCCCCAAAGTTTAATGTTTAGGTTGACTGGGTCTGGCCACATGTTTCTTCTCAGCTCCCACAGGAGAGGACAGTCTTGCAGGACATGCTCCGGTGTCTGTTCCGCCTGCTGACACTGATTTATTCCTAGTCTATATAAGTATTTGTTGAGTCTGCAGTGTCCAGTACGTAGTCGAAATATAATGATCTGGTCTGTTCTGCTTAGATCTTTGATGAAGTATTTTCCATAATCATATCCAGTGTTTGTCTTCCACTCTACTGCAGATTTTCTCTGTATGAGGGCTTTGACCTCCTGAATGTTCTAAACTTGCTTACCATTCTCTTTGTTTAAGAAGTAAAATCGCATGAGAAATAAAGAGACTGATCTCTGTGCTGGAAGGAAACATCTTTGAATTGACATGGCATACTATTGGTGTATACTATTGTAAAATTAATTTGTATTAAATAATGTTTTGTAATATTCCATAAATATAAAATGTATTTACCACTGTGCTTAATCCATATTGTCTATGAAATTATAGATCATAAATTCTTAATGATACGTAAAATCTTTCTTTCTTTCTCGAATCCTGTATGCCTCACAGCGTCAGGTCAGGGATTTCTAAAACGGGCCCTTGTATGCGCTTCGTAGATAGTCTCTTTCGTCGCCTCTGTTATCTCTGAGGTCCATCTTTTGCGTGGCCGGCCTTTTGCTTTGTACCCATTGTATCGGAGCAGCATTGCTCTTTGGGGTGCACTGTCTAATGTTAATCTGCTTACGTGGCCGAACCATTTAATTTGTTGTTTCTTGATGAAGTCTAGTACTGATGTTGTACCAACTTTTTCCTGATGTCTTCATTTCTCAACCGATCTCTACTTGTTACACCCAGCATTCTGCGTAGACACTTCATCTCTGTTGTGACTAGTTTTCTTCTATCGTTTGTTGTCAGCGTCCAGGTTTGGCACTGGTAACATAATGTGGGGAGAAAGATTGTGTTGAACATTGCTCTTTTTGTGTTCATGGTGACGTGTTTGCATCTTAAAATTGGCGCCATTTGCCCTATCATTTGATTTGCTTTGTTGCATCTGTGTTGAATTTCATTAGTTATTCTTCCATCTGCTGAAAAAATGCTCCCCAGGTATGTGAAATCTTTTATTTGATTTAGTAGGTGATTATCGATGGAGATATTGGTAGTGCTTTCCTCTCTGGCGAATGTCATTACTTCTGTTTTGTCGATGTTTATTCTCATGTTGTATTCGTTACATGCTAACTGGAGTCTGTTGGTGTGTTGTTGTAGCTGTTCTTCTGTTGTTGATATGATTGCCTGATCGTCTGCAAAAGAAATTCATTTAAGAGTTCTCCGAGGTTGTTTCCTTCGCTGGTGTTAGCTATTTTACAGATGTGGTCAATATACATGATGAATAGCAGCGGGGATAGTACGCAACCTTGTCTTACTCCTGACCCTACGTGAAACTTTTCTGATAATCCTGTATTTGTTCTAATCGTACATTGGCTGTCAGTATAAATGTTCTTGCAAAGGTTGATTAGGTGTTCATTAACCCCATAGGTTGTTAGTATTTTCTACAACTTGTGCCTATCTACGCGGTCGAACGCTTTTTCCTTATCTACAAATGCAACATGTAGATGGTTGTCGGATTCGATAGTCCTTTCTACTAACTGTCTGAGGGCGAATATTGCGTCTGTACAGCTTTTGTTCTTCCTGAATCCCATTTGGGAGTCATTAAGCTGTGGCTCGATGATGTGGCGGAGCCTTTTCTCAAGTATTTTGCAGAATATTTTCCCAGTGTGGCTCAGTAGCGCTATGCCTCTATACTTTGTACAGTCCCTCTTGCTACCTTTCTTCTTCCAGATGAGAACAATTGTAGCATTCCTCCAATCTTCTGGTGTTTCTTGTGTGATCCAGACGTGGTTGAATAGTCTATGGAGCCAGCTGATTCCTACCTCTTTAGTTGCTTTGATTAGGTCGGCCGGGATATATTCTGGGCCTGGTGTTTTATTAGGTGGGGCCATATTTACAGCATTTCTGATCTCTGATAGTGTTATGCTTGGTTCTACTTCTGAAGTTACATTTACTGTGTGTTCTTGAGTGTTCGGTTGGTCCTCTTGTTGTAGGTTGAGAAGTTCACTAAAGTATTTTCGCCATCTGTTCATTATCATTTTTGGATCATTAAGAGCGTGGCCGTTTTCATCGTTAATAATTTCAGTTGGGTCATATTGTTCATGTCTTTCCCGCATAGCTTTAATTTTCTTGTAGAAATGTCTTGTTGAATTTTTGTAGTCTGAATTTAATGTTTCGCCATAATCTTGCCATGCTTGTATTTTAGACTTCTTTATTATCTCCTTGGCTTGTTTTCTAGCTGTTCTATACTCAGTGAGGTCGTTTTGATGTTTGTTTTTGCCCATAAGTTGTATCTGTGTTTTAAAATCTTGTAAAATCTAAGATTGGTTAAAGAAATTCACTGCAGTAAATCAAAATGTTATTGAGAATATTTCAGTAGAATATAGGTCAGATTTCTTAGTGTACTATACAAAGCTGCACTAATAAATTATACTCTTAGAGAAATAGAGAAAATAAATCAGCCGTTATAAGGAGAACTTGACACACTCTTCTTGACATGTGTATGCATCGAAAATGAAATGTACTTCATTCAAACAAAAAGTAATACAAAATGAAATAAATGGGGAAAAATAATGAAAACAACGTTAGGGAATCAGTTAAATGACAAAACAGTGAAATCTCTCTTCTCTCTTTGCCTTTTACCCCGGGTTGGGGCATAGGCCCTCAACCAACTCATGCCAAGTCTTCCTATCTCTAGCTATCTCCTGCAGCTCCCTCCAGCTCTTCTTTATATTGTTGATCTCCGCCTCCAAATCTCGTCTCCATGTATTTCTCGGCCTCCCCTTCTTTCGCTGTCCCTGCGGGTTCCAGGCAATGACCCTTCTTGTTATATTCCCTCCGGTTTTCGCAAAGTGTGTCCTATCCAGCGCCAGCGTCTTTTTTAACCTGTTCGTTCACTGGAATCTGTCTTGTTCTCTCCATAAGTTCCTCATTTGTGACCCTATCATACCATCTTATTCCCTCTATTCTGCGCAGACACCAGTTGATGAATGTTTGCAATTTATGCGCTATTGTTTTAGTTGTTCTCCATGTTTCTGACCCATACAGTAGAACTGCTTTAACATTAGAGTTAAATATCCGAATTTTTGTTCTAGATTTGATTTCTTTGGACTTCCAAATGTTTCCCAGTGCAATGAAAGCTCCTTGCCTTCTGTATTCTTATTTTAACATCTCTATCTGTTCCACCCTCTTTGTCTACGTTGCTGCCCAAATATGTGTATGATTCTACCTCTTGAAGTGGGATTTCCCCCAAGGAGATCAAGTTGTCGTTTGCTTGGTTAATTCTCAATATCTTTGTCTTTCCCTTATGAATGTTCAGCCCTAGTTGCTGGGACCTTTGATTCAATGTGTTAGCTTATCCTGCATCTGATTTTGTGTATGTGACAGAAGGGCTATATCATCAGCGAAGTCCAGATCATCTAGTTGCTCTGTCAGAGTCCATTGGATTCCATTTCTGGTGTTAGTTACTGTGGTCTTCATAATCCAGTCTATTGTCAGTAAAAACAACAAGGATAGAACATCTGACGCCTTGTTTCTTTGAAAGTATGTTAGTTACCATGAAAACCATTTAATCTGTATATTGCTTTATTGTTAATAATTCTGGGATCCATAATGCTCAAATTTCAAGGGTTCTATCAATACTGTCAAGCTTCATAATCAACAAATCCGAATAAAGGATTTAGTCAATACTTTGCTCTTACTTATAAAGTAATTTGTGGCTATCTGGTCAGCATAGGTCTATTTGGTTCCAAAGCCTCACTGTTCATCTCTAGCTTTATATCGATGGTACTCTCAGTCACTCCAGGATGACTTGGTTTAGTATTTTCCTCGGTACTGTTCAGAGCATTAAGTTCCCCTTATTTTCTACACTTTAAAGGGTCTTTGGTAGCTTCACCAGGTATCCTTCTCTCCAGTTTGCTGGTATTTCTTCGGTCTCCCAGATTCTGCTAAATAATTTATACAGTATTTCTGTGGATGTGTTTATGTTGGCTTTAACGCCTCTGCTGAATACCATCTGGACCGGCCGCTTTTCCATCTTTTAAAAGTTTAATGGCTTTACTAATCTCCTCCTTGGATGGTTTCTCACAGTTGATGTCCAAGTCAATTTCTGCCGGTTGGATATCTGGGGGTTTGTAGGTGCTGGTCTGTTCAGGAGTTCCTTGAAGTATTCCATCCATCTTTCCATTTGGTCTCTAACATTAGTGATAGTTTTCCCACTACTATTTTTGATCAACCCATTTGATGGTCTGTATTTTCCTGCTAGCTTTCTAGTGATATTGTAAAGATCCCTAAGGTTTCCTTTTCCTGCAGCTACCTCTGCTTCTCTTGCTAGATCTTCTACGTATTGTCTTTTATCTAACTTTATTTGTTTCTTCACTTTCTTGCTAGCTTCTGTGTACTTTTCCTGGGCTATGGCTTTGGCAGTTCTAGTTTTGCTATTATTTAAATCTGCTTTCCTCTTTTTCCTTTCTTCTATTTCCTTGAGAGTTTCTGGAGTTATCCATGCCTTATGATTCCGCTCCTTCTTTCCTAATACCTCTGTGCATGTTTCATTCCAAATATTTTTGGCTTGCTGCCAGCATTCTTCCGCACTCACCTCATCTTCTAATTGCCGCAACACCTCATACTTATTAGAGACTGTGACCGTGAACTGTTCCTTTGTTTCTTGACTTCTGAGGTATCCTACATTATATTGGTGTCTATGTTCATGGGATGTTATGTATCGCTTAAGCTTCAGTTTAATTTTACTTATCAGCAAATGGTGATCCGAATCTACATCTGCCCCCTTAGGACCCTTACATCTTGTAGAGATGACCTGAATTTCTTGTTTATGCATATGTGGTCAATTTGATTTTCTGTTCTGTGATCTGGTGATACCCAGGTTGCTTTATGTATTCTTTTATGTGGAAAGACACTTCCACCTATGACGTATTGATTCGCTGCACAGAAATTAGTGAATAGTTCTCCATTTTCGTTCATTATTCCTAGTCCGTGTTTCCCCATGATCTCCTCGTAGCCTATGTTGTCCGAACCTATTTTGGCATTGAGGTCACCCATCAGAATTTTGATGTTCCCATTTCTCTGATTACCTATAGTATTTTGAAGTTTTATGTAAAATTCCTCTTTTACTTTTTCCTCTTTATCATTGGTAGGTGCATAACACTGGGTCACATTCAAGAATACTTTCTTTTTGGTGGTTCTAAATGTTGCTGTGATTATCCTAGGACTCACTGCTTCCCATTTTATTAGTGCAGTCTCCGCTTCTTTAGATAGCATTAAAGCCACTCCTTCACTATGGGGGCATTTTCTTCCATATGGCCTGAGAACAGCATTGTTTCTCCTGTGTTTAGACGTTGTTTGCCTGCACCATTCCAACTAGTTTCACATAATCCCAAGATGCCAATCCCGTGAAATTTCATCTCATTTACAACCTGTGCTGTCTTTCCCATTTGATACATACTTCTAACATTCCAGGTGCCAATTCTGGAGCTTTTCCTAGGTGAAAGGAAGATAATCTGCGGTGTAGACCCCTTGCGGCTTTCTCTGCATCGCTTCATACCTCTTCTAGAAGAGCTTCCTTCCTCTTGGTTGGCACAGTTTTTATTTTATTTTTATGTGACTTGTTCATGGTTGGTTGGATTTTGTGGCTAAAATTTTCTACTGGATAGGGTAGCCAGCCCTACGCCAAACCCCACCTTAGTCGCCTCTTACGACATGCCTTGTAGGTCGCAGTGCTGCTACTCTTTGCTCCCCTTGCGAGCCCCGGCAGCACACGGGCGAAAACAGTGAAATAGCACATATATTTTGAATACATAGAGACATAACACTATGAGAAGAAAAAGACAACAGTCTGCAAGAGGAATACAAAACAGTTGGAGTCAACAGAGTAAGATATGAAGAGATTGAGAAATAGTATTCTCTTTGAGAAAGGAAAATGTACATGTTATAAATGCACTATAGACTACCTTCCAATACAAACTGTAACCTCATCTAATGACTAAATTACCTCTTGAGAACTGGAATGTTCTCTTGCCCTCCAATAAAGGAAGCACGATTACATAGCATGGCACATGTAATCAATGGCTGCCATCCTGGCAACGATGTGAACTTATTCCCTTCTACAAAATAACATTGTAAAGAAAAAATTATCTTGACAGTAAAGTCACACACTAGAAAAAATTATCTTGACAGTAAAGTCACACACTAGAAAAAATTATCTAGTCACACACTAGAAAGCTGCAATCATTTAAATGAAAACAATCATCTTACAATGACGTATTATGGACACATGCTTAGAATATAGTAGAACTCGACATGACTAGCTGGCATATTGATGGCGGGGAATGAGCACAATGGACCCTACATTAACTGCTGTGTCATTGAGCATCATAGAGGGTTCACTCGTTCCCTAGTCCTAGAGCAGTCCAATTATAAATCATGTCCAGGAGTTGGTAACAAATCTAGAGATTCCAGTTCTTGAAAGGTAGACAGGCCAATAGGGATGTGTAGACGCACGATGTCTCTATGGCATCGGGCCGAAGGGCAGCAGTCACGTTTGGCTTGATCATTGAAGATGAGTGATTGATTGATTAATTGATATGACCATCATCATTGCACTAGTGGACTAATCATGTTTTCTCTGATCTCTATTTTACACAGGAAGATCTCAGCAGCAGTGCACGAAAACCGCAGCACCGGCGAGGTAGTAGATGTAACTTCGAAGATGGTAAAAACCGTGCAGGTATTTTATTTTAAACTTTCAAATGAATTTTGCCCAGGCAGTGGATTTGCAGACTCTTCTTATCGATTTTCCACTACTGAGGGTTCTTCTTCTTCTTCTTTGCGTTCGTTCTTTACGACCAATTTTAATCACTCTTGTAATATGTTTGATCTTTGCCAAGAACGTGTATACGTTGCACATTGGTTTGGTAGGCCCCTAAACGCATAGACTTCTACACGTTTAGGACATGTGCATCTGTTTTCAGCCGAACCTCCTTAAACGCCTCTTACGACATGCGTGGCAGGTAACAGTGGTTCTATTCTTTACACCCCAAATTTGGGCCCCGGTAACCACTCGGGCGACTGAGGGTTCAATTATGTTCTCAACTTTAACATGGGACCAACGTTTTATCGTCCATCTCCGATGAAACATTGAAGTATATCATTATTTAAGTATTTAACTTAGTTTTAGGTGGAAACAAATTTATTCCGCTCACCTTACTCTATTATGTCTAGCCTTTTGATGTTCGGGTGTTATTTAATTTAGTGTTCAATTTAAATCACTTTGTTCAACTTAACCTACTAAGCGCCCAACATTAGGATTGTCCGATAGTAAATGCTAACCAGCTCAACCCACAACGGAAACTTACGAGATTGATCCTCAGATGTATCCGCATCATATATTTCGCCACCAAACCACATGTGGGCGACAGTCATTCGGTTCTGTGTTAGTGTCCCTGTCTTGTCTGAACATATGGTGGAAGTCGAGCCGAGTGTCTCAACAGCCTCCAGATTCTTCACAAGACAATTTTTCTTAGCCATGCGTTTGGCGGTAAGAGTTAGACACACCTGAAAATAGTTAGTTCATATGGTTTATTAGCAAAAAATGAGTTCACATGGTTCATTAGCAAGTTTTATTCAAGTTATAAAACTTATTATAAGTGTGCATTAGTTTACATTAGCTGATCCTGGCCATGTAGCCTCTCACTGAGTACACTAATGCAATAATTATACTACAAATATGTTTCTATATCACTCCCCAGTCATAAAACCTTCCCCCTCTTTTCTCCCTAGCCTGTAACGCACTTGGCGCGTAGGGTAGCAACAGATATATACTATATTATATTAAATGAATCACAGTTGGAATACACTTCAGAGGACTGCCAAGGACAGTGAAGAAAGGCGTGCATCTATATCAGTGGTGGTTCAATATCATTTTTGTTGGTGGTGTCAGATAAATCTTTTCAGAAAAATCACGGTTATATTTTAGTATTTACTACAAATTTACTAATCCGGGAAGTCATCCTCCTTTACTAGAGCGTACATTGTCGTAAAACAGATGTATATTGGTAGAATGGGCGATTATCTTAAATTATTCTATGATGGTTGGATACTTTTTCTATTATATTGGGTTATTTTTTTTTAAATACCATTTTTATATTTACGCACACGGACTACTTTTTAGCGCAATAACACGTTAAACGATCCACTGGCTTGGCCGCGTAAGAATTTCCCTACTGAATGAATGAAAATCACATATTTTTCTGTACTAAATAACCAGTCGAGACAGAAGTCAGAGGTCGCTATGTTAACAGACGGTCTAAATGGACCCTATTTCTGCTGGCCATAAAAACATAATAATTCCTCTCGTACCGTTATACGTTACATAGGGCCTGCAAGTAATTTCTCCATACCGCTCTATCCTGGGCAACTCGCTCAATCTACTCCATGGAACTGAGACCGATATTTCCTGCCTCTCTCAGCAAAGTTCGCTTTAGGGTCTCCTTAGGTCGACCTCTCTTTCTTGAACCCCTTGCATCCCACTTCAATGCCTGCTTTGATATTCTTTGATCATTTCTCCTCAAGGTGTGCCCAACATATCTCCATCTTCTCTTTCTTATAACAGTTGTCACTAGTGGTTGACCAGACATGTCTCTGATTTCATCACTTCTCCTGATTTCGTTCCATTTTATATTCATTATTTTTCGCAGACATCTATTTTCAAATGCATTCAACTTGCTTTCTATATCTTTAGTCATTTTCCAACTCTCGCTGGCATATGCTAGGATTGATACAACATTTGAATTGAAAATTCGTAATTTAGTTTTAATACTATATAACTTGCAGTTCCATATTTTATTTAGACTTTTAAAAGCTGATGTTGCTTTGCCAATTCGTATCATAATTTCTTTTTTAACATTTCCTGTGCAATCAAAATTGCTACCCAAATAGGTGAACTGCTCTGTTATTTTTATCATTTTAGATTCCATTGTGATATCTGCATTACTTGCCATAGGTGTCTTCATTATATTTGTTTTTCATAGCTTATCTGCAGTCCAACTTTTGATGCTATAGATGACAAGTTGTCTGTTTTTCTTTGCATATCTTGGTTGTTTCTACTTAACAAGACAATATCATCTGCAAAATCCAAATCTTCTAGTTGACTATTTTCTACCCAATCAATGCCAGTTTCGCCCCTGCAACATTTTCGCATCACCCAGTCAATGGCCACTCCAAACAATAGCGGAGATAGAATACAGCCTTGCTTTACTCCGGTTTCAACCATAAACCAGTCGCTGTGTCCACCATCAGTGCGAACTGCACACTGTGAACCATCATAGAGGCTCTTTATAATGTTTATTATTTTGTCTGGTATTCCATAGCATCTCAGAATATTCCACGAGAGATTATATGTAGACTATCAAAGGCTTTTTAAAATCGATGAAATTTAGTATGAGTGGTTGTTGCTTGTCAATATTATAAAAACATAGTGTGCTGGAAATGCGTGAAGTAAACTAATTAGGGATGAAGAACGCTGAATTTCAGACTGTATACCATATGTTATCGTTATATATTCAACTTTTAAAGCTAATCAGTATCACGTGTGTTGCTATAGAGACAAATGTCCCGATACATACTGTAACCGTAGCAAGTAATCCTTCTGGTACATTAGCCACAATGATACCAATAAGAAATACAACAGCTTTGATCCATGAGTAGCCTAAAGCAAATGCTACTAATCCAAAAGAGACACCAAGGAAAACAGCCAGCCCTGCAATTATATAGAAATATATATATAAATATACATCTTTGTGAGTGTGTGAGTGGGGGTATCATACAAATTAGGATTAGCTCATCAACAGTAGTATCTCCAATTGGCATCTTAATGCCGAACTAATTTTGTCGCGAAGCACTGTGACAAACCTTAAACTTTAGGTCTTCAACCTGGTGCGTTGCATAAATAATTGTAGACCTGTGTTCAAATTCATACATCTAACCATGTAAAACAATCTATAATAGAGGTTTAAAAAAAAAAACCACAAATGAACCACACACTCAAGGTACAAACAAAGGTGATAAAATGTTGGGCTGGAACAAGCCGAGCTCCTTCCTTCCTTCCTTTCGTTCGCTTGAAATATGTCTATATATTCAATGTTGTCTCTTGTATGAACTTCACTGTCTTTTGTAGCTCACACAGAGGTCCATGTAGTTTTATGTCGAGTGTTGTTTCGTTAGGCCAGTGAGTTTGCCTCAGTGTATCATATTCGGGGCAGTCTTGAAGTATGTGCTCTGCAGTCTAGTGTCCCTGTCCACATGTACACATGGCTGAATTACCAATCTTGAATTTTGTATACATGTGGCTGCAGAGTCGATTGTGTCCTGTTCTAAGGCGCAGAATAACAACTTGTTCCAATCTGCTCATATTATAGTAATCGTCTTGTGTTGGTATTTGTGGCTTTCTCATTGATTTAATCATCCTTTTCTTTTGGTGGTAGGTAACTGGCACATCCGGCTGCTCTCCTGCAGCACCTTCCTTGGCCAATCGGTCTGCTGTTTCATTTCCTGGTATTCCACAGTGAGAGGGTATCCACTGCAAGACGACCCTGCGATGCTTGGACAATTTAGACAGTAGGGTCTGTTTACCTGGCAATTTTCTGGACTGGAGTGCTTGGAGTGCTGATTTTGCATCAGTTAAAAATACAACAGGTTGAGGATCGGGTCTGGTATTCAACAGTTTTTCAGTTGCCACCTTGATTGCCTGAATTTCTGCATCATAGTTGTGACAGAATTTCCCCGTTGGTACTTTAATCGCATCTCTAGCGTTGTTTGGGTATTCTATGTACACTCCTGCTCCTCCATTCTTCACTGCATTTTCTGCTGACCCATCCGTGTATACCCGAACCCAGAGGTCATGTGGGTATTCTTCATCAAGTAAACTGAGAGTGACTGTCTTGCGTTGTATGTTGTTCTGCTCATCCTTGTCGAATATTCCTTTCACTTCTGTCTGGATACATACTTCTGGTTCAGTCTCCTCTCTCCAAGGAGTTTGCTCTGGCACAGACTTTAGGGGAATGCCAACTTTTGGTAGGTCTGAGGTTTGCCTATTCAGTCTTTTGGCCTGGTGAATAAAGCTGCTTCTTTTCAGCCGCCCCAATGCTAGATTTTTAATCTGTTTTCCATTGGATGGCTTGGCATACTCAGAAACTTTTCTGCCTGCGTCATCACTTTTGTGTCTCTGCGTTCTCTCAGTGCTTGTATTCCCCCCGCTCTTTCCATCTCCACTATTGGTGTTGTTTTCATTGCTCCTGTGATGACACGAAGCGCCTGGTTTTGCACCTTATCCAGTTCTCCTAATGTGGTATTTGATGCTGGACACCATGCAGCTGACCCATATTCCAGGTGTGGTCGTATGCCCTGCTGATAAATATTTTAAAGTATTTTTTGATTGGCGCCCCATGTGGTTCCACTTTATTTTTTCAGGATGGCTAACTTCCTCCTGGCCTTTGCTGCTGCTTTGTTGATGTGCTGCTTCCACGTCAGTCTATCATCGAATGTAACTCCGAGATAGGTAGGTTGCTTGTCTTCTCTTAGCAGTTCTCCATTTATTTTAATGGTGCCAGCTTTTTGTTTGGGAGAGAGAGTAAAGAGTGTAGTGCTGCACTTATCTGTGTTGATGCTGACACACCATATGTTTGCCCATGAGGTTAAGGCATCTACAGCTCTTTGTATCAATTTGGTGGCCTCTGTTGCATACTCATTTGTGCACCATATTACCAGATCATCAGCGTGCATTGCAACTTTTACTCCCTGTGGTAACTCAGCAACCAGGTCGTTGATGAAAATCAAGAAGAGTGTGGGGGACAATACTCCTCCTTGAGGGACGCCATGACGCAGTAGAACTTTTTTACTCTTGAATCCATCTAGATGCACTCTGGCTTTTCTGTTATGTAAGTATGCTTTTAACAAGCCGAGCTAATTTTGCCAAGAAAAATAGATGCATTTCTATCGCGGCTGTCGCCTGCCTGCCAGCGTGTTTGTAGCGCGTAAGACGACGGGTGAAAAGCCTCGTGTAAGTGCGGTTCAACTCCGCGGGCTGCAGAAAAACCACAAGTTCTTCAGATTTACGGTGTTCGTGGCACCGAACCGAAGGGTTACGATGTCCATGGCACCGAGCTGAGGAGCTGTAAGCTCAAGTGCTTCTGGATCGGAAAAAAAAAATCTCGGCTGTCATGCTGTGCTATAGTCTAAACTTTGGTAAGCTGCTGGCTTCAGCGTTAAACAAGTCGGCGAGTGTCACTTTTTTTCTTTTAATCTAAACATAGGACTTCAATGAATACAAGTAGTAAAAGCAAAATTAGGACAAATAGTCTAAATCACCAACCAGTATATCTAGTAGACTCATCATTGGACCATGTCAAGTAAGCGTCATATCTTGGCAGTATAGTACAAATAGTCTAAATCACCACCAGTATTCAGTAGACTCATCATTGGACCATGTCAAGTAAGCGTCATATCTTGGCAGTATAGTACAAATAGTCTAAATCACCAGCCAGTATATCTAGTAGACTCATCATTGGACCATGTCAAGTAAGCGTCATATCTTGGCAGTATAGTACAAATAGTCTAAATCACCAGCCAGTATATCTAGTAGACTCATCATTGGACCATGTCAAGTAAGCGTCATATCTTGGCAGTATAGTACAAATAGTCTAAATCACCAGCCAGTATATCTAGTAGACTCATCATTGGACCATGTCAAGTAAGCGTCATATCTTGGCAGTATAGTACAAATAGTCTAAATCACCAGCCAGTATATCTAGTAGACTCATCATTGGACCATGTCAAGTAAGCGTCATATCTTGGCAGTATAGTACAAATAGTCTAAATCACCAACCAGTATATCTAGTAGACTCATCATTGGACCATGTCAAGTAAGCGTCATATCTTGGCAGTATAGTACAAATAGTCTAAATCACCAACCAGTATATCTAGTAGACTCATCATTGGACCATGTCAAGTAAGCGTCATATCTTGGCAGTATAGTACAAATAGTCTAAATCACCAGCCAGTATATCTAGTAGACTCATCATTGGACCATGTCAAGTAAGCGTCATATCTTGGCAGTATAGTACAAATAGTCTAAATCACCAGCCAGTATATCTAGTAGACTCATCATTGGACCATGTCAAGTAAGCGTCATATCTTGGCAGTATAGTACAAATAGTCTAAATCACCAGCCAGTATATCTAGTAGACTCATCATTGGACCATGTCAAGTAAGCGTCATATCTTGGCAGTATAGTACAAATAGTCTAAATCACCAGCCAGTATATCTAGTAGACTCATCATTGGACCATGTCAAGTAAGCGTCATATCTTGGCAGTATAGTACAAATAGTCTAAATCACCAGCCAGTATATCTAGTAGACTCATCATTGGACCATGTCAAGTAAGCGTCATATCTTGGCAGTATAGTACAAATAGTCTAAATCGCCAGCCAGTATATCTAGTAGACTCATCATTGGACCATGTCAAGTAAGCGTCATATCTTGGCAGTATAGTACAAATAGTCTAAATCACCAGCCAGTATATCTAGTAGACCCATCATTGGACCATGTCAAGTAGGCGTCATATCTTGGCAGTATAGTCACATTCCAATACGGAAAAAGGGGAAGCTATAAAAGTACGTTTGGGCCAGAGTTGCCTTTGCAATGATGAACGATACTTAATAAAGCATGAAAAATATCTTTTAAAATAGATAATGGAAATTGTAGTTTGCACCAAGTATCTCAAATATGGAACACTGCGGTTATCGCCGCATGGGGTAAAGAAACATGGAAAGTCTTCGTAGAAGTATCATTTGTCACATGTCATTACTAAAAGGGGTCTCTATAGCGAAGTGGTTACGATGTTTGAATGGCGCTGTGAAGATTGTAGGTTCGAATCCAGATTGAGTCACATGTGCAATTTTTCCCGGAGATTCCTAGGATTGTTGCTGGAACTACAAAGTTTTTACATTGTGCAACACTCTCGGCAGGTGGCATGCCAATTCGGTGGAGAGAGATGGAACCATATGAGGAAACCTGGTACAATGAAGTCAATCATTCGCCTTTAGTCCCTTTTATGCCTTGAAGAAAATTCACTAATTAATAAGAACCATATTAAATAATTACTTTGTCTGCATCAAATTATGACTTCAATGACATCCAATATGATCTGACTCTGGTCTAGATGTACATTCTGCTAATTGCTATTTTGTCGGCTTTCTCATTTCTTGCTCATTTTTAGTGTTATATTTTTGATGTCCTCTTGTATTTCCATTTCCGTGTTGTTATGATTGGCAATACTATACGAATCAGAATAATGAACAATGCATGAACAAGATATGTCCAAACTCACCACCTTCCATACAGCTTGTTTGCGAAATATTGTATGCGTGTTCTGGCCAAATAATATCTTTTACTGCTTACAGTGTCAACAAGAGAATATGAGCACCATCAATCAAAAAAAACGTTGAAGATAGATCGGACATGTGATATGCATGGAGACTAACTCTGTCACGAAAACTGCCTAGAGATTGAATCTCAGAACCAGTGGAATTGAATGGCTAGACCATGAGTCTACGAAACAAGTGCACTAAACACTATGTTATGTGTTTCTCTGGTAACTTGTGTTTCCAAGTTACTCAAGCAATTATATCAAACACTCCTCTAATTTTATATCGTCATATATTGTGACAACTGTCATGAAAACTGCACTGAGATGGACACCAGAGGGAAAACGAAAACGTGGAAGATCCAAAACTACCTGGAGGAGAACAGTAGAACAAGAACTGAAAAAATGAACCCCAGCTGGAATACAATAGAAAGGAAGGCCAAGAATAAAGAAGAATGGTGTGTATTTGCGGCTGCCCAGTGGCATCACAGGCTGGAGAGAACGAGAGAGAGAGAGAGAGAGACAGAGGTGTGTATTTGCGGCTGCCCAGTGGCATCACAGGCTGGAGAGAACGAGAGACAGAGAGAGAGACAGAGAGGTTGTGACAAAATACATTAATAACTTCAAAGACAAATCTAACAAACGCCACATGTAATAGATAACGTACTTATTTTAAACAGATTTGGGGGAGGTAAATGAGGCTGTTCTCGGTGAATATGTGACCACTACTGATATTTCCACTACTTGCGCCCCTGTTTTTTTTCAGGTTTATATATATATGTATAATTTTTAGATTTTACATTTTACAGAGAGCCATTTGGCAAGGGTGTAAATGACGAAATCTGAGTTTGCGCTTCCGTTTCTCTTCAAATATTACCACCGTTGAGTACTGTTGTTTTCCATATAGCTAGCTCGATCAGCAGCTAGTTTTTCCCTATATGTTGGGACCGATAGAACAGTTTTTCATTGAGTTCTTGCAAATATACTGTTACATCATGTGTATTGCCCTTTTCTTTGCGATATGTTTGGTGACCAGCTACAATATGTACCCTCTTCTACACAGTAGATAGTACCGTGTGCACAAAATAGAATTGCACTTGGAACATTGTGGACTCTTCCTTAATGAATAAATTCAACCCTCATTTTTGTGGTTTGCATGAAGTAGTTCAATTAGAGTACATTGGAAACCGTTGACTGGAAAACCTGGTTATCAGCAACTTAATACTGTTGGACTTAAAAAATATCAGAGGCAGTAGGAAACACCATAGACAAAGCACACTCGAGGGAACTTGCCAGAACTTTTCGCATTCCGTGCACGCTGAAATGCCCAACAGGAATAGACAATAGGTAGGTAGATAGACGGTTCACAGTTTATGCATAAGATCAAAATTACCTGTAATAAGGTGAATAAAGTGAGATATCTCTTTTGCAATTGGTGTTTCTCCAGCCTCAAGACCTGAAGCCAAGCCAGCAATACGACCCATGACAGAGTGGTCCCCGGTAAGAATCACTATACCTGTTGCAATACCTGTGACAGTTGACACGTACATATATTTATACATAGATATATTACTAGCATATTTATTTATATCCACTACTGGCGAAGCATGGGAGCTCAACAGTTGTGACCTTCACTTTCCCCGGTCTCTGGCTATTATCTTCTTGACTTTCCAGTATAATCCTACATCCTTCAGTTCCTCAATAAGACTACGTCACCAGATCTGTTTCAAGCGTCATCTTTTCAGTTTTCATTGAGAGTTTCGTTAAATAGTGACACTCGACTGTGTCTTCTGCAGATTATGTCCGATCCCCTAAACCATTTTCTCCTCTAAATCTTGTTCATCATGGGTTCCTGTCCTTTTATTTCCACGTGTACTGTTTGGTCCCTTCTGTCATACCATCTCAGTCTAAAAATCCGCAAAAGACATTTTTTGATAAAGGTCTGAATCTTATTTGTATTTAACTTGATGTACGGCCTCAAATACAAAACATAATATTTGAAAGCGCGTGTAGTTCCAAACTTAAAATTGGAGGTATTTCACTACTTGAGTAGCTATATCCGTGCAATCTTTTTAAAAAAAGTGTCAATTTAACCACATGTTAAAAACACGTTATAATTCTCACCAGCTGCACTAAAGCACCGTAATCCGACTTGTTCCCAAACTAAACAGAAGCATGAGAAGATGTATTGTTCAACCATAGGCATATGTAGGGGAAAAAGGAAGGGAATTTCATATCATAAGAGATTGTGGAGAATATGGTGTTAGATCCTTATTTTTCTTTGACCATCAGCACACGATAGGTGGGGTACATTGGGAACTTACTGTATTAGGTCTCTATCTGTCTTTGACCATCAGCACACGATAGGTGGGGTACATTGGGAACTTACTGTTTCAGGCCTCTATCTGTCTTTGACCATCAGCACACGATAGGTGGGGTACATTGGGAACTTACTGTATTAGGCCTCTATCTGTCTTTGACCATCAGCACACGATAGGTGGGGTACATTGGGAACTTACTGTATTAGGCCTCTATCTGTCTTTGACCATCAGCACACGATAGGTGGGGTACATTGGGAACTTACTGTTTCAGGCCTCTATCTGTCTTTGACCATCAGCACACGATAGGTGGGGTACATTGTGAACTCACTGTATTAGGTCTCTATCTGTCTTTGACCATCAGCACACGATAGGTGGGGTACATTGGGAACTTACTGTATCAGGCCTCTATCTTTCTTTAATCATCGGCAAAAGTTGGGTGATGTGGTAAATACCAAGTCGTTCACCTTTACTTCCCAGTGGTTGTCCTGATACCCAATTGAGGCGGGGTCGACCTGAGAGAAAAAATGCCACGCCCACTGTGGAACTGAACCCGGGCCACTACGCTACTGCAGTTCTTCTATCCTATATTATCTGAATAATAAAAATAATATTTTCCCCTAGCCTTATCAAACCTTGGGGTATAACGCACCTGTTACTTCATATTTCTAGACCCTAGTGCGCAAGAGATAGGAGGGCCAATTCTTTTCCTCAAACGTCTAGTGTCGGAATGAATCCACAAACCCTGAGTTCGAGTAGATGAAAAACGCTAACTCATTACGCTAATCCGTCTACAAGTATTATTATTATATATATAATTTATACGATTTCTTCAATGTATTCTTCACTCTTCTTCTTATTATTATATATATACATTTATACGATTTCTTCAATGTATTCTCCATTCTTCTTCTTATTATTATATGTATACATTTATACGATTTCTTCAATGTATTCTCCATTCTTCTTATTATTATTATATGTATACATTTATTCGATTTCTTCAATGTATTCTCCATTCTTCTTATTATTATTATATGTATACATTTATACGATTTCTTCAATGTATTCTCCATTCTTCTTATTATTATTATATGTATACATTTATTCGATTTCTTCAATGTATTCTCCATTCTTCTTATTATTATTATATGTATACATTTATACGATTTCTTCAATGTATTCTCCATTCTTCTTATTATTATTATATGTATACATTTATTCGATTTCTTCAATGTATTCTCCATTCTTCTTCTTATTATTATATGTATACATTTATACGATTTCTTCAATGTATTCTCCATTCTTCTTCTTATTATTATATGTATACATTTATACGATTTCTTCAATGTATTCTCCATTCTTCTTATTATTATTATATGTATACATTTATACGATTTCTTCAATGTATTCTTCACTCTTCTTCTTCTTTTTCGAAAGCTCTATATCGACCACTTGCTAACCACTCTGTTATTTGTATGCGATCCGAGCCTAAGAGCGATTGTACGTTGTTCCAGTTGGTCAGTACATCCGATTTCTGCGCCGCTTTTATTTACAAGGGTAGCTTTCCTAGGCCCGTACCTGAGTCGCCTCTTACGACATGCTGTGTAGGTCGCAATGTTACTATTTTTTGCTCCTCTTTCGGCCAGGGCAACACGCGGGCGGTTCTTTATTCTATAAATACGTTACATATTGGGGTTTTCTTTATTCTATAAATACGTTACATATTGGGGTTTTCTTTTTGAAAAGAAAGGGAATTTTTTATCATTCAGTTAAATAAAAGCTGTCTATTATTTCAGATTTTATACAAATTTTCTTTAGAATTTGTTTCCTAAAGAACATTAAACCGTGCACGCTCGTGTGTATAAAGTAGGACATCAAACAATAGATAATGCATCGTTCAATCAATCGCTATTACATACAACTCAAATCATAGAAACATTAAGAAACATTAAGAAACATTAAGAAACATTCAGAAACATTCAGAAACATTCAGAAACATTCAGAAACATTCAGAAACATTCAGAAACATTCAGAAACTTTCAGAAACATTACCTTCAACTGCATTTGTAGAAAAGAACGCTAAATTTTTGGTTTCCAAAGGATTTTCATGTGTAAATTCTGGATGACGTAGTTGAGGTTCCGACTCGCCAGTCAATGAGGAATTGTCCACCTGTATCAGGTAGGGACAAAGATTACATACAACAATGCAACTCATACACACATGATCATGCACTAAAGCACGTTCAAACATACATGAGTACATTTGTATAAAAGTTTAAACAATAAAACAAAACTACCAGAAGTTATAATGATACGTATCCCGGTAGTCAGCCATGATATTGTGTGTCAAACATGTCATATATGAATTTAATTGGCTAGAGTAAAGCATTTAGTCACCTTTGTAGCTACTCTAATGTTGCTGCCTCATAGCCACTCTATAGATCTAGTGTTGATGCCTCGTAGCTACTCTAGTGTTAATGCCTCGTAGCTACTCTAGTGTTGCTGCCTCGTAGCCACTCTAGAGTATTTGCTTCGCAGTCCGTGTACAGTTGTTGCTTTGTATACACTTTAGGGTTGTTGCTTGATAGCCATTCTAGAGTTTTTGTTTCGCAGTGCTTGTACAGTTGTTGCCTTGTAGGCACTCTAGAGTTATTGCTTTGTAGATACTCTAAAGTTGTTGCTTCGTAACCACTCTAGAGTTTTACTTTGCAGTCCCTATACAGTTGTTGCTTTGTAGACACTAGAGTTGTTGCTTTGTAGACACTAGAGTTGTTTCTTTGTAGACACTAAAGTTGTTGTTTCGCAGTTCTTATTAACTGTAGTTGTTGCTTCGCAAAAGCGATATGAAGAGATTACTTGCATACTCTATGTAACGTACTCTATGTGAAAGAAAAGTATTATATATATCTTTCTTTTTCTTTCTTTTGTCCTTCTCTGCTTTTTGCCGCTAGGCGTAGCAGGTTTAACTGATGATCGGTTTTCGAGATAATGCACGCTCGGTCGCTTGATATGGTGTGGTATTGTGGAGTTTTAAGATGTCTGTAACTCCATCAACCCATCTTTTTCTTGGTCTGCCCCTTCCTCTTGATGATTCCATTTTCAGGTTGTACGCTCTTGCAACTGGTGTATTCGGGTTCATTCTGACCAAGTGGCCAAACCATTTGAGTCTCTGTTTTTCAATAAATCTAATAGCAGGTGTTGTTCCGACTGTTCTTCTAATTTCCTCATTTCTTATATGGTCTCTTCTTGTTTTATTTACTGCTTTCCTCAGGCATCTCATTTCGCATGTGGTAATTTTCCTTTCTTGTTCTTTTGTCAGTGCCCATGTTTGGCTCTGGTAGCACAGTGTTGGTATAAAGATTGAATTTATAATCTGTCTTTTAGTCACTACTGGAATAGCTGGGTGTTTCAAAATTGGGGTAAGCTGGTATGTAATGTTGTTGGCTTGCTGGATTCTAGTTTCGATCTCTCTGTCCAGTCTACTATCAGATGTGAAGATACTTCCAAGGTATATATATATACTGTATATATAAACATGCTAATTAATTATCTCTCAAAACAAGAGTGTGATCTTGAGACTAACGAAATTTGATATAAACACGACATACGCCGCCAGATAACCCATGGTTAATATAAGTTCATGTTAATGTTTTATTACTCTTATCATTCTTATCATTCTTCTTCTTCTTCTTATTATTATTATTACAGTAATGGTTCAATAATAGTTCAAGAAAGAAAGGACGCCACAAGGAAACCCTGAACCGAACATTACTGAGAAAAGACGAGAAATTCTGTAGATGAAATTTAACGAGTTGTCTGGGATATAACGTTATGGAGAAATTGATTGCAGGTCCTATTTGGCGTATAACGGTGCGAGAGGAATACACTACTGGTAGTCATTATACTACCATTTCAATTCTTTTTTAAAAATACAAAATTTTACCAAATATATATATATATATATATATATATCAGTAACGTCACTGCCTTGATTTGAATCGCATGCAACTTGTAGGTGGTTATGTTAGCTCTGTGTTCAATTTCTTACTTATATCAACAATAATACATTAGTTAATAGAAATAATATGAAGATGTAAATGATGTTCATTATATCTTACGACAAGACCCAAGACACATGTGCTTGAAATATGACTCTCAAACTTGTATGTTACTACTGTACTAGATTTGACATATGTGTAGTAATGGTTGTGTATATGTTGCCAGTCTGCTTACCTTAAAGCCGTGAGATTGGATTATTCGAATATCCGCTGGGACACTGTCACCAAACTTGACTTTGACAATATCGCCTCTGACAACCTCCCTGGCGTTGATATTCAGCACTTCTCCGCCACGAATCACCACTGCATGCTACAGATAGTAGAAGCTGTACTTAGACTTAAAATTAGTACATTTCTTATCGGCAATTTATTTTTACATGAGCATTTATGAACTCAACCAGTCACTTAATTCATAAAATGACCACATATTAATTGGCTTGATCACCTGACAAGAATGTCACCTCACTGAGCTACAATGAATGCAGAGATTGATTGATTGATTTATAAGATCATCACCATTGCACTTCAGTGAGTAACCATGTGTGCTCCGATCTCTTTCTTACACAGAAAGATCTCACCGACAGTGCATGACTCCGTAGCACTGGTGAGGGCCCCAGGGATGAAGAGCTGAAAAGAAAGGTATATGTGTCTTTTGGTTCCAGTTAAACCCATGCATTTCCCACAATGATATTACATATGCAGTTTCTCACACAAAGCAAACCTATTAATATTTCTTATTTTCGTTCGTTTGAAATAATGTCTATATAATGCAATGATGTCTCTTGTATCCTTCCTTCCTTTCGTTCGTTTGAAATAATGTCTATATATGCAATGCTGTCTCTTGCATAAACTTCAGTCTATTGTAGCTTACACGCAGATCTATGTAATATTCTTTTCAGTGTTGTTTTACTGGACCAGTTAGTTTGCCTCAGCATATAATATTCTGTTGAATCTTGAAATACGTCATCTATTTTCTCGTCTACATGAACACATATGTCTGATTTGTGTCAATATTGAGTTTTATAAAAATGTGGCTGTAGATTTGAATGTACCATGTTTGGAGACTTGGAATAACAACTTGTTTCAAAATGTTCATAGTTTTGTGTTGGTATTAGTGTCTATCTGATTGATTTAATAATCCTTTCTTCTGAGGATAAGTAATTTTTACATTCGGCTGCACATCTACAGCACCTTCTTTAGCCAGTCGGTCAGCTGTTTCATTACCTTGTTACCCACAGTGAAACGGTATAGGTTGGCTCGACATAAGGGTCTGCTGTTTCGTTACCTGGTTATCCACAGTGAAACTGTATAGGTTGGCTCGACATAAGGGTCTGCTGTTTCGTTACCTGGTTACCCACAGTGAAACGGTATAGGTTGGCTCGACATAAGGGTCTGCTGTTTCGTTAACTGGTTACCCACAGTGAAACGGTATAGGTTGACTCGACATGAGGGTCTGCTGTTTCATTTCCTGGTTACCCACAGTGAAACGGTATAGGTTGGCTCGACATGAGAACCCTTTGCAGTTGGAAAAAATCTAAATCCAAACTGGAATCAAACCAAAGCCATTTGTCTGCAAAGCAAATGTATTGATCATTACACCGGGTTTTACCTCATATGGCTCAGTCGCTTTCCACAGAAATGGCTTACCACCTGCCGAGAGTATTGCACTAAGCACGCATGAGTAGCTCTGGCAATAATCCTTGGTGTCTCTGGGGATAAATGCACCCGTGAACAGAACGGCGCGGTCCGGATTCGAACCCACGACCTTTGACTCGCAAGGCAAGGGCATAACCTAGAGCCACAATTAACCAGCGAACACCTGGGCTTACCGTAAATCGCTAGGTAGGCAAATGGTTTCACAGCCACACCAAGTTTGTTTGAGCTTGACGAAGCAGTTCTCGGTATCCAGTCTAATTTTAAGTTAATAACTGGAGTACAATACTTGTCTGGCTTACATTACTTACCTGGAGTACAATACTTACCTGGCTTACATTACTTACCTATCTTGCATTACATACACTAAGTACATTATCAACCTGTAGTACATTACCTGCCTAGGGTGGTCTACTTACCTGAGGCACAAGGTTCTTGAAAGACTCCATGATGGATGAACTTTTTGACTCTTGGTAATATGTGAAAATACTTGTGATAATCACAACCGCCATCAGCACGATTCCAAGCCACAGCTGCAACAACATACAGCAACATGTGTAATAGACTCTCGCTGCTACTACAACATACAACAATATGGATAATAGACTCCCACAACAAGAACAACATACAACATAGACTCCCACAACAAGAACATACAACAACATGGATAATAGACTCCCTAACAACTAAGAAAGACTAACAAAAATACAACAACGTGGGTAATAGACTCGCTGCTACTACAACATACAGTAACATGGATAATAGACTCTCGCTGCTTCTACAACATACAACAACATGAATAATAGAATCCCACAACAAGAACAACATACAACAACGTGGATAATAGACTCCCACAACAAGAACAACATACAACAACGTGGATAATAGACTCTCGCTGCTTCTACAACATACAGCAACATGTAGATTCACACAGTTGCAACAACTTACAGCAACATACAACAACATACGGCAACAAATTTAATGTCTATCGCAACATGTGTAATAGATTTTCAAAATTGCAACCTTCTCTCTTCGATCCTTACTCACTGCACTAAACTGTAATGATGCAGCCAGGTACCATAATAGCCACAGTTTGGTGGTGAAATAGACACTTGGATAATCCTGGCTCGCTGATGCCAACTTTTGCCATGGTATGTCTTGTTCCCAAAGAAACATGTTCAACTAAAATGGCTATGGGAAAAGTTCTGTTATAAGGACAACGCTCATAAGAAGACAACATGCATTGAAATTTACAATCAAAGTGTTGGTAATGCAGAGAGAATTTGAGTGTTGTAACGCAGTCTAGGGTTTTCAAGAATTTTAAGCCGAAGGATTGACTTCATTGCACCGGGTTTTACCTCATATGGCTCGGTTCCTCTCCGCAGAAATGGCACACCACCTGCCGAGAGTATTGCACAAAGCACGAACTCCGTAGCTCCAGCAACAATCCTAGGGGTATCTCAATCCTCCAGATTCGAATCCACGACCTTCGACTCGGAAATCGAAGGGATTAACCACTTAGCCACAGAGACCCAGAGTAGTATAGGAACAGGCACCACTAGTTGTTAAAATATACTTTCTACGGCAAAGATATTTTATAGTTCATGTTCACTTACGAAGCAAAGTCGGCAAGAGAAATGATAGAAACGATATCGCCGTTGCAAAGATTTAAACAACACATTTGTCAACGATACGTCAATGATGATTTCACTTACATTATCTTTCTCTCCTCCCTCCACTTCTAGAAGCGATACAGCAAAGGCAATATAGCACAGCAAAGCACCAAGCCACAACAGTAACGAGAATCCAGTAAACATCGTTCTCAAGAATTTTACCCACTCCGGCGTTGTCTTTGGTGGTGTGAGCTCGTTGTATCCATACAGTAGCAAGTTCTCGGCAGCTTGCTGGGGACTTAAACCCTGAACACAAACAATCAGCAGAAACTATATGTCAGTATGTCATCATTTGCTTTGCTTAAATAGTATGTTTGTTCATGTCAAAACGTTGGGCATATTTATATGTGTTTGTTATTGAGACTACATTTTGTACATATTATATTCTTCTAGTTGTAGTAGGAGGTTTATGTTGTTGTTGTTGTTGGTACAATAATAATAACCATACAAGACCAGGTTTAGATGTTACTTACTTCATCTTACGAATAAGTACAATAATAATAACTCTTATTCTTGCGATAAGGTTTTATTGATGACATTTGTTTCTTCTTCTTCGCGTTCGTTCTCTACGACCAATTTTAATCACTCTGTGATATGTTTGATCTTTGCCAAGAAAGTGTATACGTTGCACATTGGTTTGGTAGGCCCACAAACGCATAGACTTCTACACGCTTAGGACACATGCATCCGATTTCAGCCAAACCTACTTAGACGCCTCTTACGACATGTGTGGCAGGTAACAGTGGTTCTATTTTTACACCCCAAATTTGGGCCCCGGTAACCACTCGGGCGTGACATTTGTTTGCAATCGTGACATTCACGTCTACCCTTTTTCATGGTTTCTATCTCCCCCGTCACTATCTTGTCACCTAGCAGTCCTATGAACCTACGTCAAACTAATTTCGTTCTAATATATCGCTATACTCCTACCATAATGTGCAATCTGGTGTGTAGCCTTCCTATGCAAGTAATTTCTCCGTACCAATCTATTCTCGGAAAGTGAATCTCATATTTCTCACCTCTCTCAGTAAAGTTCGGATCAGGGTTTCCATTGGGTATTCTTTCTTTTAAAAACTATTTGCCTGCAACTGCAATACCCGCTTTGCAATTTTAAAAAAATCCCTTACATCGTCTATGTGACGCTGAAGTAGGGTACTCCATCTCTAGCTCCAAATGTATACGGTTCGCGTCCCGAGTTGAACGATTTGGCTATTTTCCAGAAATCCAGAAATGTAATGTCAGCGTGATCGACTTTTTAGTTTTATCGGAGACGGACGATAAACTTACATCCGGTTTTCACGTTGAGGTCATTAAAAATCCTTGTCAGTTTAAAATCAATAAGAGTAGACTGAAAAGCCGCTGCCCAGGCAAAGATCTTTAATATCAACTAATATTAAATTTGTAGAAACTTTCACCGCTCTCAAAATTGCATCGATGACCTCGCGTTTGCTACGGAGTTAGTGCATTGCCAATGAGATCATCCTATCTAAGAAATAAATTTATAACATATAGTTACTCATAGAAGTGCAACGACGATGTTCCTAGCAACATCTTAGTTTATCTACCCCATTAACTTAATCCTATTTCTCTAGCTATCTAATGTAGGGAAACGTGTTGTCCACTTTCATCTTACTATCACAAAGTCTAAGCTTGTTTAATAATAAAAATAATTACTTTCGTATCATGACACGTTACATAGGGCCTGTAAGCACTTTCTTCATACCGCTATATCCTGGGCAACTCGCTCAATCTCCTCTATGAAACTGAGACCGATATTTCTTTCCTCTCTCAGCAAAGTTTGTTTCAGTGTCTCCTTAGATCGTTCTCTCTTTCTTGAACCCTTTACATCTCACTTCAATGTCTTCCTTGATATTCTTAGCTTGTTTACAAATGACTTTATATTACGATATAACATTTGAATCATCTGATCCCGTGTCTGTAAATTGGATTCACTTCAGTTAAGTAAGCGTTAACACAGCCAACTCTAGATAACTAGGCCAGACAACTGGCCGGGGATTCCCTGACCTAGATAAGAAAAGGGGGCTTGAAATTACAGATATTTGATCGAACACTGCAAATATTTTTGCAATTTTACTCAATTCTGTGAATCTTTGCTTATGTATTGGTGAAAAATATTCATATTATTGATATTCCTTATTGTTAAACTCAACTTGTTACATAATATAACATCAGTTTAGCATTTTATGTTGATTTTAAAATGAATTCGTCAATATACACCAATACTGGAATGCGAGGTCATGTGGTGTAGTTGTGGTCTGATTTCCCATTATTCTTACCGAGTCCGAAGGCCCATAAGTTTATAGTTGGCTCTGGCTTTAACATCGATCATAAGTACAAGATTTTTTGTCCATGTTTTGTCTTTTAACTCATTTCATATCATTGACCACTATAGTGGTGTAGAAACGAGTGCTATTCACATCACCAATAACTATAGTTTTTAACATGATCACTTTCTTTCTCTTTGCAATAAACCTTCCAAGTTTGTTTCTATTTATCAACATTAAAACATGTATATTGAACTAAATAGTACATTGACTTATACTTATGTACGTGATACACACTGTAAACAATGTAAACACACACGTTTGTGTGATGAAAATTATGTTATCATAAAACAAATATAGGTGGTGTCTGTGGCTAAATGGTTAAGCCCCTTGCCTTGCGAGTCGAAGGTCGTGGGTTCGAATCCGGGCCTCGCCATTCTGTTCACGAGTGCAGTTTTTCTCGGCAGGTGGCATGCCATTTCTGTGGAGAGGGACTGAGCCATATGGGGTAAAACCCGGTGCAATAAAATCAATCTTTCGGCTTTTATAAAACAATTATGGTCGGAACCATAAGGGCTTTAAAACCCTTTAATTGTGGTCGGAACTCGATAACATTCATTGTATGGAAAGAGTTAAACCAGGTGCAATTTTTCCTACCATGTTCTTAACTATGACTTACATCTTCGTGTATGTCATAAAAATTAGTCGGTCGGTCGGTTGGTTGGTCAGTCGGTCAATCAGTCAGTCACTTAGTTATTGTCACTAACTTGCTATTGTCAATAACTTGCTATTGTCACTAACTTGCTATTGTCACATTATTCCATTTGACGTTATAGTGACTAACGCCACGGCCGACTCTATGTATTTACGAAGGCCGCGCTAACGCTACAATGAGACACTGAGAGCATAAATCAATGTTTACTTTTCTAAAGTCTATCCATGTAGCACAGTAGCAGTCACATTTTTATATTTTCCTTTAGTCAGTTTTCCTTCTCAGAAGTCCGAAGAAATAGATAAACCAACTAGAAGCACACACCCTCCCTTTCCCCGCTTTAATTAATTTCCACCACTGGTGTTGTGCAGCTCGTGAAATGGGTGATCCTTTTTAGCACTTATTTTGAGATCTCGTGCTCTAGCTATCTTGAGTCTATACGCCACGCTCGGGAAACCCAGGAGAAACCTCATCACCACGCACGGTGTATCCCTTGTATAACCTGAGGATGATGCACATAGCTTCGTTCTGTATTCTCTCCAGTTTTTCAATGTGCGTCTTACTAACAGTGAGGATGTCCCTTGCATATTCTATGGTTAAATGAACCAGCATCTGGTACAGGATACTGTATAGGTGCTCTATCGTTAATACTTTTTTTTAAAATCTATATAAAAAATGTATCTTTATTTGCAATCACGTGTCATTTTCTGAACGTAATTTGTCCATGTTTTTAATTTCACGCAATCTTTGAATATTATAAGATCTGACGCTTTTGAACTTAACTAATATGTCATCATCATGTGCCGGCTGGTGTAGGCGATCATGGATCTCCCCAAATCGCTGTCTCTGGTGTTTGCTATCATCTCAGATGTTGACGTTCTTCCGTGTCATGAAGTCAGGCTACAAAAATGTTTCTCTCTCTGTCTTCCTCTGTCTCGTCTCCCCTCAATTTTATCGGTATGTTAGTATATTACAATATATATATATACAGTGGCGGCTCGTGGTCATTTTTGGTAGTGGGGCCAGACAAAAATTTCGGAAAAATCATGGTTTTTGGGCTCGGTTTATATTTTAGTATTTACTATTATTTGTCTATTCCGCGAAGTTATTCCCCCTTTATTACAATGATTTGGCGCCGCATGCGCAAATAGCAAACGGGACAACGTTGCGCCAGGGTAAGTGAGCTGGCACTGATCAAGACCCTACTCCACCTCCTCGTGGTGACCCTGGAATTAGACAAAATATCATGTCTGGCTAAGTATCGAGAGAGAGCTACTCTGGTATCGGTAATAAAGCAAACGCAGACACGTCTCTTGGGTCCTAAATACTAGTGAATGCACGCATCTTCTGCCGATGTCTAATAAAAAAAGTTGCATAAATGCAAAGCAAATGTAAGAAGTAACAACGTACGAGTCGCGTGTAAGCGTATACTCTCCTCCTGAATCAATTGTCAACCATAATTGCCAGCTCTCATTGCAAGAAAGCCGGGCACTCTCCCCCACGCACTTTAGGCAAAATGGTGAAAACTCATAATTCCTGGGGTTCAACAACAACTAAAATATATACCATATAACTAAGGTACAAAAGAGATCCCTACAACCTATCGTAGACCACAGTCCTTCACCATGAAATAGCAAACAATAAAAACAAAAACTTTGCTTTTCTTCACTGACAGTTAACCACGATTTTTTTACTAAACCACTTATTATTGAAAGTCCTTTTTTTCTTACCATCTTGTTGCACATATACAAAGCTATTTGGCTGATGTGCACCTAGCCGTTTAATTTCAAGCTTTTCTTCTATCTTTAACGAAGGAAACGCATTTCGTAATAAATAATCCACTTGATTCCTTTTGAATTTCGAGTAAGCCACAACTTCAAAGTAGGTCACAGCTTGTCAATCGCAAACGAGTGTGCGTTGTAGAAGACATATGTATATTGAATACGAAACGGACGATTACCGTTAACGATTATAATAATAGTTTACATATTTCTATTAATTCATATCCTTTTCTACTATTTTATATATAATTTGTGATTCAATCGATAATTATACAAAGTACTATTTAATCAAGAGTCGTCGTTTAACTGTTAATTGGTTGATCGAGTAGGAATTTAGCTTCCGGTGAATAAAATCACATAAATTGTTTTGGCAATTATTATTAAAAGGTAGCGGTCAAAGGTCATAGGTCGCAATGTTACATCGTCAGTAGAGAATTTTAAAACGACCCGATAAAACATAGTGCGCTGATATATATGTCAAGCGTTATAGAGAGAAGCTGAATTGGAGACCGTATATAATAGTTTTTAAATAATAATGTTTATATATTATTATGATTGTTATATTATTATGATATAACATTTATATTTTAGTGTTAAATATTCAACTTTCAAAGCTAATCAGTGTCAAGTTAACTAAAATAGTTACGAAAATTTTTTTTTTTAATAATAAGTACACGTTAATTATTTTTGGTTTGGTAGGCATGTTCTTACTAGCCCCTAATGACCATGGGTGTATACTAATTGAGGAAAAATATGTTGAATTTTAGATTTCAGAATGTGTGTGATATTTTAGCGCTATATATCAACTTTCAAAGCTAATCAGTATCCTGTTAAAAGTAATAATTATAAACAAATAATGTCTTAAATAATAAGTACACGTTACTCAATATTTTTGTGGGGCCTGGCCCCACTGGCCCTTAATGACGAGCCGCCTCTGTATACATACATAAATACACACATAGACATACATAAAGACACAGACAACTTACTGCCTCTGGATCTGTTAGATGTAGACGCTCGTACAGTTCTGTGAGAGGTATTTTATGTTCATCGATTTCAAGCTCTGATTTTAGTTCATTCAGATTCTGGCAATTGAGTTCCGATTGCCTTCTTGACATCTTTTTCCTCACCATGTTGTCACTGATTTTCGTTTGTTCACCAGAGGTGCTACTGGCCACCTTGGCGCTATGACACACAATCGTAATGGTTTGATTGTACTAGCTAATGCATATAAACATGAAATGTGTTCATTGTTTACACATTACATCAAGGGAGATAACTTATATTTGCCTTGTCTTCTTATTACATCAAGGGAAGCAAAGAATGTGATCGTAAGGACGCTCGTATTGCTAGGCTAGGCGATGGGTGTCGTAGAAAATGAGGGTAAGTGGTTCGAATCCTGTGTTTGTCTATTTGGTTTTTTTGGGTTTTTTTCGGAAGCTCTTAATACTTGTACACTTTTTATTTCTTGATCATATATCAAGCTTACAGTTAACTATATATGTATATATTATATATATATATATATATATATATATATATATATATATATATATATATATATATATAAAAAAACACATTGCTTGGACAGGGAAAATACAGACATCCTACAAGACACCCAACGTTGCAACATTGGATCATAAACAATATAATGTCTCTGAAAACTGAAATATTTGGGGATCACATTAAACATCATACGAGTTTCGAAACAGTAAAACAATGTAGGGGATCGTTTCTGGAAGACGAGGGAGAGAGTCACCAAGAGGGCGGGGGAGACAGGACAGTTAAGAAACCTTCAATACGATCATGGAGTAGGTGAAAGAGTTCATTAGAAACCGACTCTTTCAGATCGGCTGTGACGAGAGCGTGGCCAGCAGAGGGCATGCTGTAAGAAGATAGTTGTGATACTTGTTGTGATACTTGTTGTGATACTTGTTGTGATACTTGTTGTGATACTTATTGTGATACTTGTTGTAATACTTGTTGTGATACTTGTTGGTAATGAATTTTCTCTGTGCTTGACCTCTTTCAGCACATCAACATTAGTCATGTTAGCAGTTCACAAGATTCTTAGCATTTTTTCTGTAAAACCACATCGTTGTGACCTCAAGAGATTTGGCTGTATTTATTTATTATCCATGACTTGTATCCATGATGTGCCATACTAGCTCTATGTGACGGTGAAGAGCTCTCTTTCTTACTTCAATAGTCAACTGCTTGTTGTATGTAATGTATTTCTTTCATTTTCTGCAATCTTGTTTTTTGTCTGACCTATTCAAATCCGTATTTCTCATCTGAAAATACCATATGATGTTATCAGGGTTCCAATGTTTTTAAATCAGTACTGAACTTCATCAAGAAACAACAAATTAATTGGTTCGGCCACATATCCAGATTACCAACAAACAGTGCACATCAAAAAGTAATGTTGCTCCGATACAATTGATACAAAGCAATGTCCACCCCCACACAAAAGGCGAACCTCAGAGATAACAGAGACACTACTTATGAAGCGCACGCAAGGGCTCGTTCTAGAGATCTCTTCTTATCCTGACTGTGAGGCAAGACAGGATTGGAGAAAAGAAAGACAGAAAAGATAGAATGTATTTAAATTCATAGACTTGTTTTAGCTTCGTCCCATTTACTTTGCATTTTAATGAAGTCTGTCTTTTTGAGATGACCATAACTTCTGGTTTCTAATTATTCAGACTTGTGCCTTTGTTGCTAGGTTTTGTTCCCACCATATGAACTAGTTCTTGAACTCATGTTTCGATATCAAGACTGTGTCGTCACGATATCTCAGCTTGTGTATAATATGTCCACCTAATGCTGTTACAGCCATCTCATGTATTAATCTCAAAATGTTTTCCTTGCGCAAAGAGAACAGATCAGGTTTATTAGTTATTGGTTACTAAACTGACATAATTGAACTCCGGGCAGACCCATAGGCACTCAGTCTTCCCCCAAACAGATATCAAAGATTATGCATACTGATGGTTCCCGTGGCTCGCTGATTAAACACACTCCTCACTCTGCCCCTCAGGCATCCAGTCTACTTATGCAACGGGTACAGATCAGGTGAAATAACACACAAAGTGATGGCACATATTTGATAATCAATAACGCATAATATTTACTTACGAGCACATTTTCCCGGCAGATTTCTTAGCTTAGTTTGATGGAAAATGCAGTATTATCCTTTTTTTTGTCACTGCCAGAAGCTCACTTTAGTAACTGCCCTTTGCTTTGAACATAAGCTTCGTTTGTTTGAAGCAGATCATATCACAAAACCGTTGAGACAACAGGATGTGGAGATTACTGATTGCGCATAGTGAAAAAATAGTAGAGAGTATCATTTAGACTTTGCATTTAACTGCGTCATATACATTTGCCGCGTGTAGTCGTCGACAAGATGAATGGAATGTTATGTCCACCCCCAGAAAGTTGGGGGTGGGGGGGTGCTGCTAAAAGAAAAGTTCAGATTTTTTTGTTAAGGCGCACTTCTTTCAATCACAGAGTCCAATTTTGTTTTTATTGATAACGGTACATTTCTTAAATGAAGATCGATAGGTGCTGCAATATGGGGAAAAGCATTCGAGAAACGACAGTAGAGACATTGACCAGTAAATAACAGTTGTTTGTCTAAACACACTGAAAGACATGCTTGGGAGGAGATCGGAGCAGTTATAGACATATTCGAAGTGTGATGAAGGTAATCCTCAAATGAACAATGAATCTTATACGAAGGCAACTTCAATGTGATCTACATTCAAGAAACACACCTTAACCACAGATTTGTCATCAGTGAATAACACACAGTATGGAACGGAACTGATAAGAAAATAAAGATCAGAATACTAAGAGCATGCATATTCCCAGTGGCAACGTATGTGTGTGAAGCATTGACACTGATAAGGTACTGGAAAACACATATGTGCTTTTGAATATAAGTGTTACAGAAGAGTCCTATGTATATCTTGGACAGAGAAGACAACAAATAGATCTATCAAGAAAGAACTCAAAATCAAAGAAAACTGGCTTCTGCTACAAATAAGAAAGAGAAAACTGAGATATTTTGAATATATAAAAAGACATGGAGGGCTGGAGAAGACCATCATGGAAGGAGACATACCGGCAAAGAGAAGAAGATGATGACCACGGAGAAGATAATTCATGATTTAACTCATGGTTTAAACATGGCGGCTGCAGAGGCAGGATATCTGGCCTATGAGAGAGATGTTTGGGTGGCAAATTCTGCTCAGGACAAGCTATTTGATGATGATGATGAATAACACACTCTTTGACTTGAGCGCCAATTCCATAAAGTAGATGTGATGATACTTCTGTCTATATCCTCTTCATGTCATAGTTAACACATAAGACATTCACAAGTGATCCTTATTGATGTAGGTATGCCGTATTTCTACCAATGGTATCCAATGTCAGTCCTCACCCATTCATTACCGTTTCCACCTTCATTTTACAGATCTCCTTTTGATCTGACTCTTCTCCTTCCCTCTGTTGTTCGCCAAGGAGCTGCCCTTGAATATAGTCCGGCGACATTCTACACATATGTCTAAGCCATCTTCATATTCTTCTTCTGATCGGGATTGCCAGTGATGCATAATTAGTTTGTCTGCCTTGGTGCCTCTTCCCATCCGAAAGTTCAGAGAACAATATTTGTTTTGGTATACGACAAGTTTCCATTCTTCTCACATGCCCCAACCATCTAAGTCGTCTACTGCTGAACATGCCCCAACCATCTAAGTCGTCTACTGCTGAACATGCCCCAACCATCTAAGTCGTCTACTGCTGAACATGCCCCAACCATCTAAGTCGTCTACTGCTGAACATGCCCATGATGGAAGACAGGTTTGCTCGTTGCAGTACTAATCAAATACATATATAACATATATATATACATTCAACATATGCACATATAGAATATGTAGCATGAGAAGAGAAAGTACTAAGAAGTATAGGAATGTAGTGCGCTGAGTCCATGAGGTCGCAAGGTACCATATAACGATACAAATACTTCTCTAGAGCAAATCTCTCTCCCTCTCTTGCGATCACCGCCCAGACCGATGTACCAGACCTCCCCATAAATTCTAATCATGTGAAAATCTTATTCATACAGCCTTAGCATTTGTGAGTTTTACGTCTCATCTTCAGCACCATTTGGAGCTCTGGTGCTTATCCTTCGGCGATGTGTCCGGTCTCAGCCAGCGTTTACTCGGTTCGCTCTCCGTTCTGTAGCCATCTAGTGTTTTTTACTGTGTGTAGTAGCTAGTCCCACTCCCAACCTGCTTAGTCGCCTCTTACGATATGCAATGGCAGGTAACAGTAGTTCTATTCTTTACACCCCAATTTGGGCATCGGTAACCACTCGGGTGCGAATCTAGAGCAAATCGACTTCGATCATCAGAGGAACATGATCGGATGACTTGACTGTGACCTGATTATTGTGAGCACCCAAATGGTCCGTTCCATTGAACTGAGTGGCTACATGGATCACAAAGCATTGACGTATATCACGAAAGTGTTGACCAAACGGTCACTAAGCATTTTGCCAGTTTCGCCTATATATACCTTGTCACAACGTTTACACGTGATGGCGTAGATTATATTGCGGGACTTGCATGTAAAAACCATCCTCAATAACAAAAGTGGCTATAGAAAAAGACACAGTATCACAAAAGCACATGTATGGCATCGCCGACGGCCACACCGAACGGTGCCAAAATGACCCTGGACATCGGATTTAAGGTGACTGTGTACCAACATATGATTACGATTTCTGTCCCGTCTGTAAACCAGCAGATGATAGTTTTTGAAGACTGAACGTGTCTCTGGATCCGATTTTAGAATAGACAGATGGAGGAATAAAACTTTTTTAACCAGTGAACCATGTGGGTGGAAAGTCAAGATAAGTTTCACCCTGTCAGAGTTGGAAGTCCTATGTTGGTCGGTAAGGGCATCCTGGCGAGCAATATTCTGAACTCGAAGAATAGCAGATGCAAGCACCGTCTCCTGGTTTAGGCTGCTGCGGAAGAAATCAATTATCTCGCGAGTTCTATCAAGAAAATCATCGTCCTCGCTACACAGGCTACGAAGGCGCAAGAGTTTGGAGAATGGCAAAGATCCCTGCAGTCTGGGGATTGGAAGAGGTATAGAGGAGAAAACTACGCGCTTTAGATAGAATGAGCTCTTATGTTTCAAAGATAGAAAAACTATTTACAAATCGGTTAAACTCTTTAAAATGGAAGTTTATTTGTTGCGAATGGCGCTTGTTTTGTTCAGAAATTTTGTGAAATCTTAACATTAGTGGATTTACAGGTTTATACAATATAATATTACGGCAAGGCATTATACGTATATGTTCGTTAGACTTTCTCTGTATGTCAGTGCTAAGGCTCTTTGTTGTAGTTCAGTTTGACCATTGTTTCTACATAACTCATAACGCAGAATCAGCGAATGCTCTGCTCTTTAAACTTATTTTAATTTAAACTTCAAGTTTATATTTATCACTATATCAATATGACTATTTAAAAGTATTTATTTATTTCTGTTATTGTTATCATCACATATGAGAATGATGTCAGAGAAATGTTGACTTTACCAGATTGGGAGTTTGCATGGCTGTATGGATGGATTTTGTAGTTGTAATATTTTTGGTATAAATTCTCTCAAATTTTTACATATTATTGTTTCCTTTACAAAGTTTTACCGTTTTAGACTTCCCTTTTCAAATTATTTTGTTGCCTGGCGCATTGAATTGGCATTGATGATTGATTGTGACATTGACATGATACAATGATTGAACTGGTTAATCTGTTGTGTTGGTCTTCTGCATTTTTTAGATTCTTTCTCATTCTTGCTGTCAGTTGCTGTTAAGTGTCTCATCTGCTGACACTGACTGTGTTGGCTGAAGTAAGGCTAGGATTGTTTTATTTTAGGTGTTGACTTCATGCCCGTTATATCTGCCAGTCACATTATTTCTTTTTGTGGGCTGCTTGAGTTATAGCTGCTGTAGATTTTTCCCGTTTAGGACTAATTTGAGATATTGAAGTTTATTTTTAGAACACTACTTTGTTTCCTGCTTTCTTTTAATTTATTTTCATTTCTTATTTCTTGATCAACAATTCAAGTGCTGAAAGTGCATGCTGAATTCTTCTGTTTGCTACAGGGATATTATATGTTTTTCAGGTAGCTAGACCGTTTGCGAGGGAGGAGGTATGGGCACTTTTGGGGATATTCCCTATATCATTTATGTACACAAGAAACAGTGTTGGCGAGAGAATAATTCCTTGAGGAGCAACCTGCTCCATTGTCATCTTCCTGTTGGTCTATCCCAGAATTTGTACTCTAGCAGTTGTGCTTTCCAGATAGAGGCGAATCCATTATTACATTTCACCACACACTTTGCTTCTTTGTAGCTGGACTTTCAATTAGTCTGCCCAAACAGCAAGTGTATGTTTTTCTATTGAAAGACATCTTCAATTTCTCGAGCGTTATATGTGATCTGATCTTCAATGGATCTGTATTTTCAGAATTCATTTTGCTGGGGAGTCTTAACAGATTTTTTTCTACCATACGTTTATCATATGCTCCATTAATTTTTCTGCACAACTGAGGAAGCTAATAAGTATGTTGCTATTTGGGGCTATAGTGAGAGATAGAACACAACAACAATCCATTTCAAATATTATAAGGAAACGAAGGTGGAAATATTTAGGTCATGTTCTTAGATCAGATGAAAAGAGACTAAATCAACAAGTCCTTATGTGGTCACCAGTTGGGAAAAGAAAACGTGGAAGACCTAAGACCACTCTACGAAGAACAATCCTTCAAGAAAGTAAACTATTGGGATGTAAAACCATACCATATTCTCCAACTGATAGCAACGAACCGCATCACATGGAGATTTAAAACCTCTGCCCTATGTGCCACCTTAGCACGAAAGAAACTAACTAACTATTTGGGGCTGTAATATCATCTTTCTTTGATATCAGAATTCATATGGCTTCCTTCCATGCCTGCAGTGATTCCTCCTCTCTTCCAGCTACAGCTTATTACAATCATCAACTTCTATTTTGTTTTTGTACCTAGAACTATTAGTCACCTAGAAAGCTCACCCCGTATGAAATGCTTGAGGAAGGCAGTGGGAGTCACCAGGAAAGACAGACTACGAAATGAGGACATCAGAAGCAGAGTGGGCATAACTTCATGCACCGAATACAGTGAAAGACAACAAATGCAGTGGTTTGGACATTTAATGAGAATGAAATACAACCAACTACCAATAACAGCATACAATAACAAGAAATTGGGTACTAGATCTAAGGGAAGACCAAGAGAAAGATGATAGACAATATCAAGACCACACTACATAAATACGGATATAACACAACAAGGGCGACTCATCTGGCCCTAGAACGCAAATTAAAGCTCCCATCCCTACGCTTAACGGCAAGAGTGGATAGCCAACTACATCTTCCACCTGGGAATAGACTATTAGTATCTTATTTGTTATCTTTATCTGATGATTTATTTTTCTTACTAGATCTCATTACCTCTTTCATTTCATCATCCTTAGGTTTGCCATCATGTACTCCACTGGCGCAATCCTTAGGTTTTATATATGCAAATCTGTAATGGTTTGTTTTCAATTTGTTGGTACATCAATATCATGTGTCTTAATAATATTCCTGATAGACTTTGTTTTACTGTCCTTGTCTCCCCACGAACATTTCTTGCTGTACGACATAACCTTATTGTGTTCTTCTTTTTAAATTTATGGTGAACAAGCTATGCAGTATGAAAATGTAACTGCTTTTAATAACTCATTCGCCTTTAGAAAGCTGTAAAAGTTTACTGAGTTGCATGGTTCCACTATAAATAAAATATTCCGTAGTCTTTTCAAATCCTTGGGTATGAAGTGTTTACCCCTTCACATTTCTATTCTTAATTGTGCAGGAGATAGGAGAGCCAATTCCTTTACTGACTTGTGGGAACGTAGAGTGTGGGATTCAACCTACAACCCTCTTATGTTCGATTTGATAAGCAAACACTTTATGCATTAGTCTACACCGTCCAACTACACGGTTCCATTACTCATCAATAATATTCCACCATTAGAGCACAGATCTCACCAAGACTTTTCTTAGAGTCCTGATTACTGTTTAATTGTTTTAGCAGCAGAACTTGTCATTTGTGAGTATAAACAAACATTGGAATGTCTAACTAAATTATTATTTTCAAACAGAAAATATTGAAAGAAGGAGACGTACCCAATGACATGGAGAAGACTGAGTTAAGTTCTTCTGACCATCTACCAGTAACTGAAGCTACAACAGGGGACGAGAATGTCAAGTTGGAATATGCTGCTCAACATTTTGGATTCACACCTATCACTCTGCTCAATGGAAGTTAGTACTTAGATAATGTAGTACTGTTGCAGTTTCTTCTATACACTAGCACTATTACTACAATTTAATGTATATTGATTATACTCATTATTAAATTTTTAGTTCACTGTTTAGTGACAGGATGTTATCATGTTGTTATTCATCATCAGCATCAAATAGCTTTCCTGGGAAGAACTTTGCTACCCCAACAGTCCTCCGGAATTTCTCTCATTTCTCTGTTGGGCCTCTGCAGCCGTCATGTTCAAACCATCAGTATCATCCTGAATCTATCTTCTCTGTGGTCTTCCTCTTCTTCTCTTTGCCAGTATGCCTCCTTCCATGATGGTCTTCTCCAGCCCTTCGTGTCTTTGTATTACAGTTATGGTTTTTTTTAAGCATTGTCTTGGAAGGTAGTCTGCCATTGCTTTCCTTCCTCACAGTGACCATACTGGTCCATAACCATTGTCTCTATGTTATTACACTATATTATAAACAACTTGACATACATTACTACATCACAGTGCAGTGGTTTGTGAGTCATACAGAACTGCAGCAGCAGAACAGATGATATAACTTAGAAAATCAGCAATACAGCATCCAACAATTGCAAACATTCCCTGCTCGCACTATCCACAAACCTTTCAGACCTGTATCTGTCTTAGCAGTCATCTACATACCCATAGACTGACTTGAGTCAAGCTATCTTTTTATCTTTTAGGTCTTCATCAAACATGATGGACAAACATTCTATTGATCATAATCTTCACTCCTTCAAGTAACATCTTCTCCCTGACAGACTTCACTGTGTTTGTTCTAATAGTTTGTATATCTCACATCATCTAGGTACTTCTCCTTCTTCTGCTTCTCACTAGATTGGGATTTCTGATTCTCTAATAAAGGCAGCCGTCTGCCTCAGATTATCAGCCAAGCCATACAGTTTGTCTTGGACTCTGGTGTAAGTGGGCCACCTCTTTCTTCTCAAGTCTGCATACTGGGGCAGTTCTGTAGGATATAATTCCTATGATTTCTGCTTCCCCGTTTTGGCCACCCACATGATGGTTGGTCTGACATTCTTACTGCTTGGCTAAATCTACGAGGCAGATTGGCGACCGTAGAATCTGTTATCCCATTTCTCATTGTGAGGGGTCATTGCACCATGTTATGCGCCTTACGGCCTGGTGCATCCGTTTCTGCAAGCATTTGTTTCCGGTTAGCATTCCATAGCGGACACATGCATCCGATTTCAGCCAAACCTCCTTAGTCGCCTCTTACGACATGCGTGGCAGGTAACAGTGGTTCGATTCTTTACCGGTTATCACTCAGGCAATCTAGGTACAAATGCAGACATTTTTCTCAGATTCATTTAACACTTTCGCTGCCACAGATTACAAAATTCGCAAATTACCAAGTCCCTTTCGCTGCTGCCTAACTTTTGTTGTTTGGGAGACACACCATTTTTTAAACGGGGAGTTTCGCTAGCCGAAAAAGGGGGTCCCATTACACACTACCTCCGTATTGCTCTCCAAAATGGGGATCTAGTGTACCTGCGGTAAATATATCATAAGTCTGATTTGAACTATTTTTTTTCACGATTTTCATAAGTAAACAAAGATTTTCAAAATATGTGATGTAGCTGATGAATAGTGATGTCCAAAATGATTCTTATTCAGACTTTTTAGCCAGTGATAGTGATAAAACAGACTCGGAATGTGATACAAATTTGAACTTTGATTCACCATGTTTATAGATCGACAGCAGATATTCTCAGGTGATGGAGACCCACCTCGAAAATGGGGACATATCATACTGTGGATAGGTATGGGGAACGACGCCAATATCAGTTTCAGCAATAGCTTGTGGATTACGAAGAATATACTTTACATATAGATTGGTCAATAGCCCATTAATATATGAACTCTATTCCATAGTTTAAACATCCTAAGTTTATTTTTAATGATGTTTTGAAATTATCACCCTGAAACTGATTATGCCCAAAAATAGTGTGGCAGTGAGCCAGACTTGGTTGAAAAATGGGTGGCAGCGAAAGTGTTAAGCTATCATTTAAATTACCATTCGGGTCAAAGGTGCATAGGGACAACGCGCACCAGGATTAGTGAGCTGGCACTAATCAAGATCCTATCCCACCTCCACATGGTGACTCCTGGTAACAGACAACCGATATTGTCTGGCTAAGCGGGTAGGGATCGAGGGAGAACTACTCGGGTGTAAGTAGTGATGCAGACATAGTCACATTGGATGGAATCCGTTCTCAACACAGACGAGCGGAGTTCCAGAGTGACTTGATGCACGTCTCTCCCAGCCGATGGGAAAAGCTGAACGGATAAACAAAAAGGGATGAGGGGTGCATCCAGAGAAGAGATGTGGGCCCACATAGGGCAAAACTCGGAGCCCTGAGGTGGGGGCCCGAGTTGAGCTCAGCGTCCGGACAGGCTAGAGGCATGGTGAATGTGTGCACGGTGAAAACCAATAGACACTGGGCAAGCACCAAAACAGAGCAAACCCGCATGCGGACGATGCATAGGTGGGGCAGGCGCACACAGCGCGGACAGTGGAGCGACGAGGGTCGGGCAGGCGGGGGTGAACGGACCACCCAAAAGTGCAAAAGACTGGAAAGCCCAGCAGAGGCTTGAATCCAGTGCACGTTTCCACTCGCAGGGAACTATTACTGCCTTGTAGTTAGATTGGGGACAATCTGGAGCAAACCATACACAAAACTGGATGGTGGGCAAACCAAGTAGCCAAAAAAAGATCGGTAACCTGGGCAGATGGCGCTCAACAACACGGGAGGGTAGGTCGCCTAGGGTCGCTACTCTAAAAGAAAATAGCAATCTTCTGCCTTGCAGGTCAGCTGAGGACAGTCAAAGGTTGATGGAGAGTGAACCCAGTAAACGCTGGTTGAAATCGGACACATCGCTGAAGGACAAGCACCAGAGCTCCAAATGTATTGAAGATGTGACTTAAAAATACGGTCTTGGCGAATGCCGTTTATATATCACAATAAGAATGTTCAAAACAGCCGAAAAGAACGAGAGAGAGAGGAATAACTGTTCTCTTTTAATGTCCTAGTCCAAGATCGAGGCGTGTTAAAATGAAAACGGACTTGTGGATTTATTTAAAAAGTATCATACGCAAATTAACAGTTTCAACGGAATTAAACAAAGCAACCACTTGTGAATAAGAATGCACCTGGGTTCATCAGAAAAATCTCAGTATGCATTTAGGCAAGCATCCCACTGTTTAGGTAGACGTCGAATGCCGTCCGAGACAAAGGTGCGTGGCTGCTCACTGAACCATGTGGTCACGCTGTCTCCGCTCGGCGCTGTTGAATCGCTGTCCCTTTAGTGCTTTCTTCAACGGTCCGAACAAATGGAAATCACACCGGGACAAATCAGGACTATAGGCTGGGTGATGAAGAACTTCCCAATTCTTCTTTGCCAATATATCCTGCACATTTTTTGCAACGTGCAGGCGAGCGTTGTCGTGGAGAAGAATCACACCTTGAGAAAGCTTGCCTGGTCGCTAGCCTTGATGGCCTTATGCAGCTTGTCTAAAGTGTCTTTATAATGGGCGGCATTGATGTTGACACCAGGTTCCTTAAAATCGCCAACAAAGCCCTTCATGGTCAAAAATGCGGTCACCATAACCTTCCCAGCAGAAACCTGTGTCTTGAATTTTTGGGTTTTGGTGAACCTGGATGTTTCCACTGCATGCTGTCAATTTTGCTGCTCGGTTCATAGTGGTGGCACCACGATTCATCACCTGCCACAATGCTCAACAGAAATGCATCACCCTCTGTCCTGTAACGCATCAAGTGGTTCAAACTCCACCCCATCCGTTCTTCCTTATGGTAGTCAGTTAACATCCGTGGGACCCACTGTAAACACACCTTCCGATAGTTCAATTTCTTCCGAACAACCATGTGGGCTGTCCCAATTGACATATGGAATTCTTCTGCAAGCGAACGAATGCTTCGACGACGGTCAGTCAGTACTGCTTTATCAAGCAAGGCAGCAAAATTGACAGCATGCAAGGAAAACATAACCAAAACCCAAAAATTCAAGACACAGGTTTCTGCTGGGAAGGTTATGGTGACCGCATTTTTGACCATGAAGGGCTTTTGTTGGCCGATTTTAAGGAACCTGGTGTCAACATCAATGCCGCCCATTATAAAGACACTTTAGACAAGCTGCATAAGGCCATCAAGGCTAAGCGACCAGGCAAGCTTTCTCAAGGTGTGATTCTTCTCCACGACAACGCTCGTCCGCACGTCGCAAAGAATAATTGGGAAGTTCTTCATCACCCAGCCTATAGTCCCGATTTGTCCCTGTGTGATTTCCATTTGTTCGGACTGTTGAAGAAAGCACTAAAGGAACAGCGATTCAACAGCGACGCAGACGCGAAGACAGCGGTGACCACATGGTTCAGTGAGCAGCCACGACCTTTTTCTCGGACGGCATTCGTGCCTACCTTCCTTCCTTTCGTTCGCTTGAAATATGTCTATATATTCAATGTTGTCTCTTGTATGAACTTCACTGTCTTTTGTAGCTCACACAGAGGTCCGTGTAGTTTTATGTCGAGTGTTGTTTCGTTAGGCCAGTGAGTTTGCCTCAGTGTCGTCTACCTAAACAGTGGGATGCTTGCCTAAATGCATACAGAGATTTTTTCTGATGAATCCAGGTGCATTCTTATTCACAAGTGGTTGCTTTGTTTAATTTCGTTGAAACTGTTAATTTGCGTATGATACTTTTTAAATAAATCCACAAGTCCCGTTTTCATTTTAACACGCCTCGTATATTATAGTTAACATGGTTTTCATTGCTGACCATTGTCCATCACTGCATGACAAACTGAATATTTAGAAGTGTAATCATGAATAATGTTACTTGACATTACATTTGTTAAATGTTTGCCATTTGTCAGTGTCAAGTCATCTAACCCGACCGTACAATTTCCAGTCATATATTTGATTGTATACGTTATGTAGTCATATTTATTACTTCATAACATAAATGCATTAAAAATATTTCAACTGTTCTAATAAAAAAAAAAAAAAAAACACATGTAGTCATGAACACATTTACAGTACAGGAGGTATCTGACGTGGTGCTCCCCTCTCACTCCTAAGGTACTCAGTCCTGTTCCCACATGGAATGACAGAATATTTTCCCACATGGAATGACAGAATATTTTCCCACATGGAATGACTGAATATTTTCCCAGATATCCATGAGCTCAATGTGGATACCATGTTCAAGTTGAGCAGACTTGAAAAGCTGCAGTCTGAGCAAAATTCATTAAAAAGTTTTAAATAAACATCCTACAAAAAATTTCAAAACTGCATCCCGGACCCTCATTGGTGCTACAGAGTTTATGCACTGCTACTGAGATTTTCCTATGTCAGAAAGAGATTGGAGTAAACATGGTTGTTTACTGAAGTGTGATGATAATGGTCCAATCAATCAACACCACAATGAAAAGTTGTTCTATTTAAGCTCTTTCATAGAAATGGGTTCAAAATTTGGAGTGACAGACACTGCACTTTGACTTTTACCTGTAGAAATTGTATCTTCACATTTGGTTGTATAAAATATTTGTTTTCCTGGTGAAAACAATTTGTGTCTGTGTAAATTAATGGTCCATTTCTGTCCTGAACCTGTGCAACATTCTGAACAAAATAAATTTCTTATACATGTTTATTTCTACCATTTTCAGTGTTCAATACAGTTTGTGACATGTACAGAGAAGCCTTGAAAGCATTTTGTAGTACGTGTTCAGACAAAGTGAGTCAAACATTTAGCCACTGTATCTAATTATGAGTGTCTTAGATTTGTTTATTTTTCATCTTGCTCTCTCTTGCCATCCCTTCCAATTGATGATCTGAGAATGACTCTGCTGACGCCGGTCAGCTTTCACTGAACATAATTTTTGAGGACTGCTGTCACGGGAGCTAAGTTCCAGAAGGCACAAGCTACTTGATGATGATGAATATTGTTTTTTGTCATAATCCCATCAATAGTAAATAAAAATAAAACTGCTGACAAGGGGCATCCCTGCACTACTCAAGTTCCTATCTCATATATTTCTGTGAGTTGTCTTCCATGAAGAATTCTACATTTTATTTCACGTATATTTTCTTTATTAACTTGAGACTTTCATAATGCATCAACAGTTTCCACATTTTTCTCAAGTCATACTGTCCAATGCTTTCTTAGAGTCAACAAATTCAATGTCAAATATAGGGTTCCATTTTAAGATTTGCTCTACTATTATGGTGTTGCGGGCAGCTCAGGATTTTTCTGAACATTGTCTGTTCTCTTCTTAACTTTTTTGTCTGGCTTCTTTTAGTTTCTTCAAGATAATCTGGTTTAGTCAAAAAATTTTGCATTGATAACAGTATTCCTCTGTAGTTTGTGTATTCTTTCAAATCTCCTTTCTTTGACTAGATTGATTGATTGATAGGACCATCATCATTGCACTCGGAGAGTAACCATGTGTGCTCCGATCTCTTTAGTGCACAAACTCCATAGCACCGGCGATGGTTGCCTATGTAATTTTGTATATGGTCAAGATATTTTGTAGGAATTTTATTTTTAATCTTTTTCTAATGAATTTTGCCCAGGCAGCGGCTTTTCTGCCTTGGCTCTTCTATGTGCTCAAATTGAACATGGGACCTACGTTTTATCGTCTGTCTCCGATAGGACTTGGAACTCAATCTCAGATCAGAGAACTCTGGAAAAATATCCCGATGGCTCCACAAGGAAGCAAACCAATTGCCTTTGGCACGAGAGGCGAGCACTTAACCTCTACGCTACAGAGAAATTTCTTCTTCTATTTTCGTTGTTTTCATATTAATATAAAATTTGTATAAGCATTTTGAAAGAGTATGACTTAGAATAGTAGAAAAAAATTAGTAAAAAAAAAAATATCAAAGTGTTGCCATGGAAACAATACAAAATGGCGCTAAAACAAAATTTCAAATCCTAAGGCTCTGAATCTAATGAATGTAAATGAATTCTGTTTTCACTCTAAGGTGCGCAATTGTAATATCTAAAATATTACACATGATTTTTAGGATATATTAAATATTTAATTTTTATAAATTTTTGGTAAAAATTCCCTCAAAATGTGGTCAAAAAAGCTGTTTTTGGAGGGTGTGTTTACACAAAAATTCATAAAAATGTAATATTTAATATATCCTAAAAGGATCAGTAATTTTGTAGATATTACAATTTCGCACCTTAGAGTGAAAACAGAATTCATTTATATTCATTAACTTCAGAGCCTTAGGGATTTGAAATTTTGTGCTTGGTGGCCATTTTGTATTGTTTCCATGGCAACGCGTTGACTTTTTTTTCTAATTTTTTCTACTATTCTAAGTCATAATCTTTCAAAATTGTTATACAAATTCTACATTAATACCAAAGCAAAGAAAATAGTTTCCAGACCAGAGTCCCCCCTTAAAACGAACAAACTGTGCATCATTGGAGACCATCATTAGAAGACAAAGATGGAGGATTATTGGTCATTTGGGACATTTGGCTAACACAGCTCTCCGATGGACAGCGGATGGAAAAGAAAGCCTGGATGTCTAAAGGAAACATGAAGAAAAATGGCGAACAACGAGCTGAAAGATTGTGGCCTGACATAGGAAACAATTAATAGAAAGGTACCAGATGACAACATTGGAAATCTTTTGTCAAAGTTGTATGTGTCAAACAGGACACAAAGAATAGATAGATGTACTTGTTCATTTATTCTAGAAGGAAAAATAAAATTTGATATCATATTGAGTCTTTCATTTATTGTCACAAGTATCCTAATGTCATGACTGATGAGGAGCTAAGAAATTCCCGTCATGCTGTTAGCGAGATCATAGATAAAGATGTTTCTGAGATGTTTGACACATTAGAGGTTAGTGGACTTTTTTTCCTGATTAGAAACTTACAGTATTTCTCATGGGCTAGTGTGGATGTCTTTTGGCTGAAGAATAAAGGCACCTTGTTATGCTGTGCGCAGGTTGGGTATTTTATTTAGCTGAAAAATAAAGGCAGCTTACTATGCTGTGTGCAGGTTGGGTATTTTATTTGACAGAAGAATAAAGATAGCTTGTTGTGCAGGTTGGGTATTTTATTTAGCTGAAGAATAAAGACAGCTTGCTATGCTGTGTGCAGGTTGAGTATTTTATTTAGCTGAAGAATAAAGACAGCTTGCTATGCTGTGTGCAGGTTCTGTATTTTATTTAGCTGAAGAATAAAGACAGCTTGCTATGCTGTGTGCAGGTTCTGTATTTTATTTAGCTGAAGAATAAAGACAGCTTGCTATGCTGTGTGCAGGTTGGGTATTTTATTTAGCTGAAGAATAGACAGCTTGCTATGCTGTGTGCAGGTTGGGTATTTTATTTAGCTGAAGAATAAAGACAGCTTGCTATGCTGTGTGCAGGTTGGGTATTTTATTTAGCTGAAGAATAAAGACAGCTTGCTATGCTCTGTGCAGATTGGGTATTTTATTTAGCTGAAGAATAAAGACAGCTTGCTATGCTGTGTGCAGATTGGGTATTTTATTTAGCTGAAGAATAAAGACAGCTTGCTATGCTCTGTGCAGCTTGGGTTATATTGCAAATGATGGTGAGGTAATAAATATTATATAGAATGAATACATCCTCACCGATACCCGGAGTAAATTACTGTCAGTGAATCACTTTCATATGAATGACAATCTAGACCTGATGTCTCTAGTTAAGCTGTTGCCTTGCGCTTTGAAGGTTGGAGGTTCGAATCCAGGGACTGTGCCGTTCTGTTCATGTGTACATTTTTTCCAGAGATCCCTGAGGCTGTTTCCAGAGTTTGTGCTTGGTCAATACTCTCGGCAGGTGGCCTGTTATTTCTGTGGAGAGGGACTGAGTCATATGGGATGAAATCTGGTGCATTGAAGTCAATCCTTCGTCTTTAGATCTCTAGCCACGTCTCCACCATAGCCTTATTAAAGGTTTCCATAATAGCCTATTGCCGCAATCGTTTTACTGTTATTGTCTTGCATATCATGAGTACTTAATTAATAATGAACTCTGAATAATCAACTCTGTAAATTATCCCTAGTTTAATGTGACTACTGTATGTCAGATCAGATGTTTCATTCGCTACCGTATGACAGTAGATGGTACCATCTGCAACTGTTAAACTCACTGTCTTGTGGAGGGGACTTGATAGTGCTAAAGGCTTGTTGGTCAACATGGTTATGCAGAAGGCAAGAGAAGTAAACCTTGACCACAAATCCAGAAGGATTGGCCCTAAGGCAGTTTATGGTTATATGTGTAATCCATTCCATCTTCTGGCGTTCTCTGCTTGATTCCAAACATATGGACTTCGTCTTTCCATTGGATGAAACAGTAGGGTAGAGAGAGGCGCTTGTGCAAAATGGTCACGGCACATTCCCCATATCAGCTCCCGCGGCTAGGCATAAATGGAGAGGACACTTCATCTTTGCTTTATTGACCGTCTATAAAGATGACAAAGGCCATATATAATGTAGGAATGCTAACCCGAAACAAATGCTTGCAGAAAACGGATGCACCAGGCCGTAAGGCGCATAACATGGTGCAACGACACCTCACAATGAGGAATGGGATAACAGATTCTATGGTCGGCAGTCTGCCTCTGAGATTTGGCCACACAGTATGAATGTCAGACCTACCATCAGGAAGGTGGCCAAAACTTACTGCAGGAAGAGGTCGGTACAAACGGGAAGCAGAAATCATAGGAATTATATCCTACAGAACTGCCCCCAGTGTGCAGACTTGAGAAGAAAGAGGTGGCCCACTTACACCAGCGTCCAAGACAAACTGTATGGCGGGGTTCATAATCTGAGGCAGACGGCTGCTTTTATTAGAGAATCCGAAGTACCAATCTAGTTGAGAGCGCAGAAGAAATATATAATGTGACTACCATTACTGCTTGTACTTTCTTTCCACAGTTTTATCTATTAGAAGGAGTATTCTCAATTCCTGAAAATATAGTTCTACCCGAAGATAGATGTCAATTGCAACGACTGAGTCAAGATGAACACAATGAAATGGAGGCAAAGATTGATGATGTCAAAAAACGAATAATTGCGGTAATTATATTTCTGCTTGGTCATTGGTTATAACACTGAGTTTCCACTGCTCATTCTTACTGGGTCGTACTGGGCAGAGGAATTAAGATTATTTGTTATTGAACAGACGTCATTGCACTCCGGCCAGACCCATAGGTACTCAGTCTTTCCCTACAGGTGTCAAATGGTTTGCATACTGAATGTTCCTGTGGCTTGCTGGTTAAACACACTCCTCACTCTGCTCCTCAGGCATCCAGTTCTACTGGTACAATGGATAACCCCAAACTCCTTAAATCGCTGGATCAATTTTAGTGTCTTCATCCAACAGGCAGTCATGAAATGAAGAACATCCCCCTTATCAATCTTCAACTCTTCTACAATCAATGCTGTTGATGCAAGCCTGTCTGCTCTCTACAAACGCTTGCATGCTCAGGACAGAAGATCCACATAAGCCTCTGGAGGTTAGAAACTTCAATAGATCACATCCACTCACACCACAACCTGCCATGTTGAATCTTCCAAAGCATTTACTGAAAGTCAGATACAACAACGGCCCTGGTAAACAGAGTCCCAGATTGCCAAAGGAGGACAGCAGTAACGGACTGAACCTCCATCCTCATACTGGGAGCAGTTGTCATGTATGCTCCACAATAATCCTACCATGCACGCTAGCCAAGAAACCCAGGCCTAACTGGATACTTACCAGAAGCTGTCAATATACGTTGTTGGTTTTATATTCTCCTTCTTTCTCCCCCTTCCCCCTCCCCAACAGAATAAACATTGGCCATACAGAGCTGTGGGAAGTTGCCTTCAGGAAACAGCACCGTATTTAAACATTCAACCACCCGCTTTAATGCAAGTATGTCTGCTCTCTCAATAACCGCGTGTGATCCCGGGAGTCCGGCAAGGGAGCAAAGAATAGTAACACTACAACCTACAAGGCATGTCATTAAACACAACTGAGGTAGGGGCCTAGGAAGCTACCCTAGTAAATAAAAAGCGTCTCAGAAATCTGATGTGCTGGTCTACTTGTATGTGCATAACTAGCACAACATACAATCGCTCCTAGACTCGGATCACATACAAATCACAAAGTGTGGTTAACAAGTGGTCGATATGGAATGTTTGAAGAAGAACATATCCAGGAAAGTAGATCCATCGAAGCCTCTGAGAGATGGAAGCCTCAATAAATGACAATTTCAGTTATATTCTATGACACATATATACTCAAGAAATAAAAGTCACCACAACAATTTGAGGTTTTATTCATTTGAAGAAATTATCAATGTAATATTTACATACATGAATCGTAAAGTAGTTAAAGCAGTTTTTTGTCTTGCGTTCTGAAGGTAATGGGTTCAAATCCAGATTGTGTTGTTCAGTTCACAGGTACAATTTTTTTCTAAGGGATCCTTTAGGATTGTTCATGCTTTGCGCAACTCTTTGCAGGCTGCATACCATTTTTGGGGAGAGTGACCAAGCCACATGGGGAAACTCAGTGCAATGAAGTCAATCTTTCGTCCATTAGACTCCTTTAAACTGACATGCATTATATCATTCTTATGTTGACAAAATGATCTATTCAAAATTGCTTTTAGTCACAAGTCTGCGTCCAATTGATAGGATTAAGCTAGTTGATTAGCATAATGCGTAAGCGTTCACCTATCTACTCAAAAGGGTTGTAAGTTCAATCCCAAACTCGATGTACCAGGACAGGACACGTGAGGACAGGAATTGGCCCTCCTGCACACTAGGGTCTAGAAATATTAAGTGACAGACACTTCATACCCTAAGGTTTGAAAAAAGCTACAGGAAATTGTATTAGTGCAAGTCTGTGCATTAAATGTAGAAAAGTTGTGTGGCATGCATTCTTGCTTTTATTTTTGTGTAATTTGCTTCAGGTAAAATATGCAAATGCAATGCTTGATCAACACCTGAAAGATTCAAAAAACCTGCAAGGCAGCGTAGACAAACTTGTAGAGCACTTATCATCTGAGAGCAGTTTATCACAACTTGGAGGTATTTTGTGACTTTGATCTGTGAAGTTCTACTTACTAATTTTGTGCTTCGTAGAGCTTATTTCATACTTGACTCTCTCTCTCTCTTTAGTACTAGTTTTCTTGGATGGTATCATTACAATTTGGCTTATTTCCTCTAAAATGTTCTTCCATCGTCTAGTATGTCAGATGAAAATTTGACATTCCGAAAAATTAAAAATTGTTACCAGCTACTGTTTGTATTCAGATCCTGACCTTTTAAGCAAACAGAAATGGATTGAAACCCCACAGGGACATACTGAATGTAGTGGCGTCTATTCTAACCAGTTTTCTAGTAAATGTGCTTTTTTTTTTATTATTCAAACTGCAAACCTGGCAGGTGCAATCCTGCGGACTACATCCGACCGACTTCATGATTTTATTAGGCTTTCATCACATTAATATATTTCTTCTTCATTCTGTCATGTGACCAGTTGCTTTATTTGCGTTCTGGTCGTTAGAGCATTAAAATTTACATAAACTATGTTGGCCTGTATTAGTATATTTGCCCAAGAATTTCTGTCTCCGTTTTATGTTTACCATCACCAACCAGTTATATTTAAAAACTGCTTGGAATCATCTTACTCAGCTTAAATGCTGCATCATCTTAGTCAGCTTAAATGTTGCATCATCGTATTCAGCTTAAATGTTGCATCATCGTAGTCAGCTTTAATGTTGCATCATCGCAGTCAGCTTAAATGTTGCATCATCGCAGTCAGCTTCAATGTTGCATCATCATAGTCAGCTTAAATGTTGCATCATCGTAGTCAGCTTAAATGTTGTTTATCTTTTATTTCTTGATCTGTTTTCAGGAACAAATCTGAAAGACTGGATCTCCTATCACAGTGAGCTACTGACAAAATCACTCAGTTCCCAAAAATAAACAGATTGATTAATAGTACCCTCCAGTCAGTGTTAGTTAGTATTTGATATTTATGGCCTTTTTTTGTCTTTACATATGGTCAATTGACAAGTGTGTTACTGTGACGACTTCTGAGTTTGTGCTTGCCTTCAAGCTCATCCCTAAGTTTCTTTTCAAAATATTTTGCACCTTTGTGTAATGTTGTTTTCCACATAACTCTGCCTTCAGCTAGTTTTTCCCATTTGTTGAGACCTTGCAGACATCCTTATATCTGAGCAGTGGTCTGAATTAGAGCCTCTTCCCTTCTGAAAGTTTGCAGAACAACAGATGTTGGTGTATGCAGCTATTCTCCTTTCCTCTCACATGTTGTATCTTAGTTTCTACTGCTGTACATTCCCATGATGGATGGCAAAGTTGCAGTACTTCAGAGTTGGTTATCTTGTCATGTCCCTGATGTTATCTTGCAGAGACATTTAAGGGGAAAGAAGTGAAGTCTCCTCTCATGCCTTGAGTAGGCTTTCCATGTTTATGAGCCATATAGATAAATGCTAATTTCACAGGAACGATAGACCTTCAATGTTAATTTTGTGTTGTCCCAGTGTACAAGATATATATATATTATATATATATATAATCATACATTTTTGACAGCACATTTTTATATGTTTAGAATGTCTTGTCACTGTAGTCAGGTATATATTTATTCTAATAGTTTCAATTAAAATAGACTTATTTCACCTTTCAAATGTGTTCATAGAGGAGTTGGATTACGGCTAACAACCCAGATATGTCAAAATGACTTTGTTACAGGAACTGCAATGAAAAACACTTCAGCATTATTATTCTTTAGGAACACTGAATTGATACACGTTAGTGATAAGTTGCAGCTTCTTTTTTCCCATTAGTAAATGGAAAGAAATAAGTGTTCATGTTCTACAGATTAGCTTAATCTCCAATAAGTTTCTGATTACAAATATAAATACATCAAAAGTTGACCAGAAACTAAGGTTGAAAATTTGGTGTTTACTTGTTTTATGTATTTTGTTCAATAGCATGACAGCTCTAATTATAATAATAATAGTAGTTCATGACATGCGATAATAACAGCCGTAGATGTGTGTTGTTGCACCTTGCTGGTATGTGTGAGGAGATTATTGTACAGTACAATCCTGGAACACAATCCCCCAACCACAGGTGGAAAATAAATGATGTTAATCACATCTCAACCTTCGAGTCATGGTGTGACTCAGCTATCCAGAATTGACTATTTAGGATAAGCAAGCAAAGTGATGAGCAAGATTACATAAATAATAAATATAGAAGGTATTAACAAAGAAGAAGAAGAGACAGGTCAACTTGAACTTTCAATCAAATCATAAATAAAAAATAACAAAAGAATTTTAGCACAATAAAACATGACAGATAAGGTGAAAACTAACTGGTGATAACTTTATATTACAACTGTGTATGTCAACGTAGCAGTCCTGCATGTTTGATTGTTGGCTTGTAAAGTTATACACAAACTCATAAACCAAATTTATTGTGTCCAAAGTGCTTTAGTTGTTTTACTGTACAAGCGGTCCCACCCGTGTGGTGCTGAGGCCCACAAGGGAAGCAAATACTAGTACCACTGCGACCTACTAGGCATGTCATAAGAGGCGACTGATGTAGGACCTAGGAAAGCTACCTAGTAAATAAAAAGCATCACAGAAATTGGATGTGCTTGCCTACTTGTAGGCGCATAACTTGCACAACATACTATTGCTCTTAGGCTCAGATCACATACAAATCACACAGAGTGGTTAACAAGTGGTCGATAGGAGCGTTTGAAGAAGCACAAGCTGTCCAGGTTCCTGCAATATTATTTTAAAATTAACTTAACAGTGCGCCTCAAAAGCAATGTTACTACAATGCAATGGATACAAAGCAAAAGGCTAGTCATGCAAAAGGTGGACCTCAGAAATAACAGCGGCGACGAAAGTCACTGTTTATGAAGCACACACAAAAGCCCGTTCTAGAAATCTCTTCTTATCCCGATGCTGTGAGGCAAAACAGGATTTGAGAAAAGAAAAAGAATTAAATTAGCACAGTTTATTGCGTTGAGGGTGGCAAAGAGGTATGGTGGTCACCGATTGTTCCAGAAGTGCACAGTTCATGCTCTGTGTGTATAGTTCAGACTATATTCCAGTGATCTTTGATCACAATGTGAGAATTGAGTTGCCAGTTCTATCAAAGACTGATGATAAAATGTAAGCTCCATATTCAAGTTCAGCACTAGTAATACAGTGGATACCTGCAAGATCAAGGGGAATGAAGATGCTGACAGACTGGCTAAATTGGGAGCAGGATTGCCCCAAGATGACAACCTGGTCAGCTATGAAGAAGTAAAAACCATCGTCAAAGAGCAAAGCAAAGTGGGATAAAGAACGCCCAAAGCACAACAAGGACGATGTATATTATCAACTGTCCAGAAGAGACCAGACAGTCATACTTCATCTCTGGACGGGTCACAACAGAATAAGACACCACCCATACATTAAATTCAAGATATGCACCAACGACCTGTGGCTTGGCAGGTATGACAAAAGAGCATATCCTATAGAACTGTCCCCTGTATGCAGAACTGAGAAGAAAGAGATGGCCCACTTACACCAGCGTCCAAGACAAACTGTGTGGTGTGGCTGATAATCTCAGGCAGAGGGCTGCCTTTATTAGAGAATCCGAGCCGCGTGCTCGTAGTCTCCGTGGACTACGGGTGACTAATCCTCTGTAAGTGCGGGTTCAACTCCGCGGACTGGCAGAAAAGCTACAGGTTCCCCAGATTTACGGTGTCCATGACACCGAGCCGAAGAGCTTTCAGCTCAAGTGTTCCTGGATCGGGGAAAAAAAAAAAATTAGAGAATCCGAAATCTCAATCTAGTGAGAATACAGAAGAAAATGAAAGTTCAGCAAATAATCACATCTTTGAACGGTTGAAAACTGGTAAGATAAGCCAAATGCTGTACCAAAAAAATAATTAATACCAATTAAAATACAATTTACACCATCATCAAATAGTACATCAAGGACCAGTGCTACAGAGTTTATGCTCTGTTGCTGAGATCTTCATGTGTAAGAATTATATAGAAGCACACATGGTTATTCACCAAATTGATTCAATGGTGCAATGATGATTCTATCAATCAATTCATACTCATTAAAGTGTACACAAAATGCAGAATTATACATAAAAAATACTAGATCATCATTTCTTGAGAGCTGCTATACCAATACCAACTAGACCACCTAACGCCAGTGCTGCCCCACCAACAATAGCCATGCCCAATAATCCATCTGCAGAAAAGAAAAATAATGAACTAAAATGAATATTTCTCTTCAGGACAATATGTTATTTATTAGTCACAAAAGTCAACAATATAATCGTGATTTTGTTTTGAAGATGCAACCTATCCAAGATAAGAGCACAATATGCGCTATCATCTCTTTGTCTGGACAGATTTATGCACATTCAAAACAGGTAATATTAAAACAAAGTACAAAAACATTAAAATACTGACAAATAAATCATGGCATATCCTTTACAGAACTTTGCCATCAACCACAAAAAACTAGTTGATTTTATAACCACTTATACATTTGGTAGGTTGCCATTGCTTTCTGAACGATTAAGATACTAGAGTAAGTAAATAACCTGTGTCCACTCCATAATGTATATTGGGGAATACGGTGTGTGACAGTAGAACTTCTGTTCAAAAGCCTGAATCCTTCTTTCTTGTCTGCAAACGTCTTCGAACGCTCCATATTGATCACTAGTTAACGTTTTTTTTTTATTTGTATGTGATCCGAGCCTAAGAGCGATTGTATGTTATGCACCTACAAGTAGGCCAGCACATCTGATTAATGCTACGCTTTATTTACTAGGGTAGCTTCCCTACCTCAGTTGCCTCTTACAACATACATTGTAGGTCACAGTGTTACTATTCTTTGCTCCCCTTGAGAGCCTGGCAACACATTGGCGAAAGTGTCTGCAATGAATGTCCAACTCTCACATTTATACCCCAAAAAAATACCAATGATCGCTATATACGACTATTTGTTTTGATGCTGATTTTACTTTTTCAAAATTGCATTCAACCGATACATGACAGCTATAGCCATCAAGTCTTATGATAGTCTATTTTCTAGAATAAAAACACTTTATGAAATGCACACAAAATCCTATTCTCTAAATCTTTTCTTATCCTGACGATGTGAGACAAAATAGAATTAAAGAAAGAATAAGTAGGTGACACCAAATATAAATGTTTTGATTTCCCCATTGTGTTCACTATGGTCTATGTTGTGTTTCATACAGGACATCACTTTTGATTTCAAGATGGTTATCTGGCTATTAGAAGAAAAAAACTATCCGGCGACTATCACAATCGATGGACAAGGATGGAACATTATCATCTCAGGACAGCATAAAAGGCTATGAATGTCCATGTCCCTGTGGCTATTCTGATCAAACCACAAGAAAATGTCCTCTCTAGAAATGAATGCTGGTCCAACATCACAAACTATGCATCACCGGAGAAGAGCAACAGTTGACTCCAGAAGAACACATTTGACAATGTAATTATTAGAATAGAGATCACAAGGAGAGAAGAGTGGGGAGACCAAATTATATCTGGTGAAGAACTGTAGAAGAGAAAGTCATAGAGACTGAAATTTCATAGAAATAGTGAAACAAGATGGCTCAAAATGGAAATAGGTGGATAGCAGCATTTGCAGCCATATGTTCTGAACTTCATTTAAAAAAACAAATTAAATGGTTTGGCCACATAAGCAGATTACCAACAAACAGTACGCCTCAAAGAACAATGTTACTCGGATACAGTGGATACAAAGCAAAAGGCCAGCCACGCAATAGGTGGACCTCAAAGATAACAGAGGCGACAAGACAATGAAGTGCACACGAAAGCCCATTCTAGAACTCTCTTCTTATCCTGAAGCTATGAGGCAAATCAGGGCTGAGAAAAGAAAGAAAGACAAGGCGCATAGGGAGGCTTGCTCCAGGTGTCTCCTTTTTCAACCCGATGCCGAAAGTCAAAACAGGATTAGAGAATAGATGTTCTATTGGAAACAAGAAGAATTATAAGTAGTAAAGCTTATGACAGTAGACAAGAGAGTTTTCTTAATGTTGAGATTTTATTCCTTAAAGCGTCTACATTACCTTTATGCATTCTTGATTTGATGTATTTTTCCAACTGGTGAGCTTGCCTGTTACTTGGATCTATTTTACAGATGGCATCAGTGTATTTTAGAGCCTTCTCATACTCCTTGTCAACAAATACAGAAATAACATTAGAAAATAATGTACTCTCACAATAAATACAACATAACTAGTGACAATAATATAAAGCTATATTTTTTGTCTTCTTTCAATTAAGGAACCCTTTTTTATACCATGTGGTATATGGGGTACTACAGTATTAGGTCCATAGTTTTCATTGACAGTTGGCATACGATGGAGGATGTGGTCAATGTCACGCCAGCAGCCTTTACTTCCCAGTACTTTTCCTGGTACCCAATTGAAGCTGGGTCGAATTGAGAGCCTTTATGGTCTGAAAACATTCCACGCCCACTGTGGAATTGAACCCAGACCACTAGCCTAAGAAGAGAGTTCACTAATAACTATGCTACTGCAGCTCTCCTTTTTTCATTTACCCGCCACAAATTCAGTCTGCGTAGTCATGGCTCCTCTGATTAATTTTTGCGTGACTGCTTGATTTTCTTATCGCCAGCGTCCAAGAGTTTATCTCAACAATGGGTGATTCCAAAATATTTGTACACAATATTTAAACTTTGCTGATTGGTTGTTTTTAAATACAGCCTTTGTATGGTTCATTTTATGGTTTTATCAACTGACAAAACAGAATTGATGGCTAATATGTGTGTCCACGGCCACAGAATAGAAAGATTTTACAACTTTGAGTACCTTGGGGCATTGCTGACAAATGACAGGAATGCTATAAAAGAAATTAAAAGAAGGCTCAGCATTGCTTTGCAAAATCTAAAAGAACTAACTAACCTATGGAAGGAACTGACATAAGAACAAAAATCAAGTGTTTAAAGAGCCTGCGTTTTTCCCTTGGCAACATATTTTTGTGAGACATGGACCATTGACAAAGTGGCGGAGAAGATCATTAATGCCTTTGAATTCAAATGCTACAGAAGAGTACTTAGAATATCATGGACAGAGAAAAGAACAAACGCTTCTGTTCTGCAACAGCTTGATATTAAAGAGCATAACATCAAGGAAAATTAAATATTTCAGATACATCAAACGACATGAGTGCCTAGAGAAGATTATTTTGGAGGAAATGGTGCCTGGAAGAAGAATGAGAGGAATACCTAGAAGACGATGGGTGCAAGATGTCATTGACGATCTGAAAATGACTGATGCGGGTCAACTTGCGCAGAACAGAGAGTTTTTCCGGACTGCTGTCATGTGAGCTAAGTTCCAGAAGAGACAAGCTACTTGATGATGATGGTGGTTCATTTAAATTTTCTGTACATATTTAGTCTCTAATAGTTGTTTATGTGTGTATAACTCACTCACAAAACTATACTCACTTTTAATCTAACAAATCCTACTGCAATATACAACAAGTAATCTTTCTGGCCAACAACGTCTTCTTTAGGGTTCCTCAACAAATCTATTCAGACAGAATATTTCAAAAACAAAAATTGTATGCATTGCTAATGAAGTAACATTTCAGTTCATATCTTCATATCCTGAACTAATCAAATAACATGATGGTTATTTGTAGGGTATTGTCTATTCCCAGGTGGATGATGTAGTTGGTTGTCCACTCTTGCTGTTAAGCGTAGGGATGGGAGCTTTAATTTGCATTCTAGGGCTAGATGAGTCGCCCTTGTGTTATATCTGTGTTTATGTAGTGTGGTCTTGATATTGTCTATCCATCTTTTCCTTGGTCTTCCCTTAGCTCTAGTACCTGATCTCTTTTATTGTATGCTGTTATTGGTGGTTTGTTGTATTTATTCTCATTAAATGTTCAAACCACTGCATTTGTTGTCTTTCGATGTATTCGGTGCATGAATTTATGCCCACTTTGCTTCTTATGTCCTCATTTAGTAGTTGTAATTGTCATCATCTAAATGTTGTACCAATCCTATAGATAATGACTGAAGATTTAGAAAGCAAGTTGAATGCACTTGAAAATAGATGTCTGCGAAAAATAATGAACGTAAAATGAAACTAATTCAGGAGAAGTGATGAAATCAGAGAAATGCCTGGTCAAACACTAGTAACAACTGTTATAAGAAAGAGAAGATGGAAATATGTTGGATACATCTTGAGAAGAAATGATCAAAGCAGACATTAAGTAGAATACAGAGGGTTCAAGAAAGAGAGAACGACCTAAGGAGACCCTGAAATGAACTTTTCTGTGAGAGGCAAGAAATATTGGTCTCAGTTCCATGGAGCGAGTTGTCCAGAATAGAGCGCTATGGAGAAATTGCTTGTAGGCCCCACCCAAATAAAATAAAAATTATGCCTATCGTCAAATCGCCAGAATAATGTTAGAATAGTCATAATGTTCCAACTTTGCATGTGACACAACAGCCTGAGACACCACCTTTACCAGATTAGCAAACACATCTGTGGTACCAGCTGACAGTTGAACACCTATTGCAGACCTGTACAACATACTATGAAATGACAAGCATGTGAGACAGATGTGATCTGCAAAAATCAATGTCTAATCTAGGCATTCTGCTTAATTTTGGCTATTTGCTGTGCAGATATTGAACAACACATGTGATAGAGGGAACCCTGTGGTAGTCGTGGACATATACATGCAGGGTCTGACATCAATGTTCTAACAGTTTCACTCCATTACAAAAGCAGCCATTCAGCTCACTAGCCAAGGATTTACCCCACACCTTAGCAAGAGTATCATGATCAAAAAGTCTGCTTTGCTATAAACATTTTCCAAGTCAATCACCACAACAACAGTCTCCTGTCTGGATTGGAAGCCTTTGTAAACATAATAAGAAAATGTGCCAGCATAATCTCAAGTCCCTTTCATTGGCTGGTAGCTACCCAGGGTATCAGGAAAGATGTGGTCTGTCTCCAGGTGACATATTAACTCTCTCACCACTATATTCTCCAGTAATAGCTACATACATTTTTCACAGTGGGTATACTGTAGCTGCTGAGCAGTCTTCTTCAAACACTCCATATCGACCACTTGTTAAACTACTCTTTGTGAATTGTATATGACTTGAGCCTAAGAGCGATTGTACGTTGTGCCAGTTATGCACCTACAAGTAGGCCGGCACATCCGATTTCTGCAATTTTTATTTACTAGGGTAACTTCCCTAGGCCCCTACTTAGGTCGTCTCTTACTACATGTCTTGTAGGTCGCAGTGTTACTATTCTTTGCTCCCCTTGCAAGTCCCAACAACACACGGGTATCTGAGCAGTCTATGATCCTTCCCTTGTTTATGGAGAAATTGTAAATAGTTACGCAGTCAATCCTCAAGTACTACTCATTCAGTTGTGGAAATCATCAATAACCATCTCATCGAGCTGTTTGATGTGGTAATACTGGTGCCCAGTCAGACCCTGGAGCAGTGCTGTGGTTGACTGAGTGCATTTACTACATTCTCCTTTGTTAAGAAATCAGTATAATGCTCCTCAATGTTATTAATATCACAAAGAACAATCACATGGCGGCCATCATCACTCTTTCTTATGTGAGCCACAAAACATTGAAGAAATCATTTTTCTGTCTCTGTTGTCATTAGGGTTCCTGACGAGTCCTGTAAAGTAGGAACTAAGTGGCTGGTTGTCCTGTTTATTCTCTGATAAAACTACCCGAATTGATATAGTGAGTTATCACCACCAACTTAGGTTATGAAACCTCCAATAACTCACCCTTTGCTTCACTGGCCAATTCTTTGAAACTATTACTGAATATGTGTCGAACAACAGACTTTTCCTCCACATCAAACAAATTTATCTGTTGTTTCTTTCCAGCTTTCTGCCATTGTAGCCTCTTTTGCCAGCCACACTTTTTCAATATTTTTATTCATCAAGTTGGTTGCAGGAAGGGTTCCTAGCAGTCTTTTGTCTGGCATTCTACCGAAACATATATAATTGGTTTCAAAATAAATAAATCTTCAGTAGCAATAAGACAGTGTGAAGCAATAAGACAGTATTACAAAATTACGAACCTTCCAACAATGCTATGCCCTTACGCATGTCTGACACATAGCGACTTCTTATAAGACAATAAGCATAATCAAACTGGGTTTTCTGCTGACGTATCCCTTCTTGTCTGCTCAGTATATAAAGCTTCAAATTTCTGTGCAAATACATATGTTGAAAATTGTTGCCATTTATGGCAAAAACATAATTATAGTGGAAATATTTGTTTAAATGAAATGCTTGCTTAACTCAGCAAATCCAGTTACCAATTTACAACTGGGTCGAATACATTCATTACATGTTTCCATTCTTTATAATCTTCCAACAAAGTTAATTAGTTTTGATGTATTTATATATATATATTATAAACATCATGAAAAAACTGAACACTGGGGCCATTGGACAAATGATGAATATCATCAGGCATTAATAAGTAATATAAGCTCAACAGAAAAGAGAAAGTTGTGATTATTCGGCCACCACACATGTCACAACTGAATGTGATACCATCTTTTCAAAAGTTAAAGATAAGTTATATAGATCTGATGAGCGTGACATCAATACAAGGACTATTGAATATTTTTAACAGAAGCTGCCCTGTGTATGATGAGCAGAGAAGACTGATATGGCTGTGCCATTGCATGATTCATTGCTGGCATGACAAGCTTTTTTTGTGGTCTCAAGAACCTAAGATGGACCTTTTTCTATGAACATATTCAAGTTAACATCTGACAGTCAATGGAGAAAGAAAGAACATGTTAACATAAAACATTCAAAGTGATTAATGAAATTTGAGAAGTAGTTTCAAGTAAACAATGATGAATAATAATAATGGTGCTGAGTTCAGTTAGTTACTATAAAATTTAAAATATTGTAATTGTTTGTTTTGTATGGGATTAAAACCTCTTTGATTCGAGACGTATCACTTTCATCCTATGAACGAGTCTTTTTTCTGGTTATATCACACACTCACAATGTGAATGTGTATGGTCAACAACAACAAATTTTAGTTATAGTTAAGTAAGTAAGTTACAGAGAATCCAGAAGTTAAATGAATTGTCACAGTGTATGAGCATTTGTTTGTCAGAAGCGTGAATAATAATACGATTAATAATGACTAACGAACGCAGATCTACTCAACTGTGACATTAAGATATTTTTTCGAAACATTTTATTGACAATGTAACCATTGATGTGGTGAACAGAATACCTTCAACTCATTGGTGTCAACATTCGCCTCGACAATTGTATCCATCTTCCTCGGCTACTACTGTCTCAACTCCGGTGTATACGTATAGTAAAATGTCAAGCTCACCATGTCAATATTATTTAAATCAGTGATTCTCAACTTTTACATTGCAGTCTTCTAGAACTTATGTTTCAGTTTGGAATATCTTAATTTGCAGCGTTTTCCTCTCTAGCGAATGTCATTAATTCGGTTTTATCGATGTTTATTCTCATATAGTATTCAATAGTATTCATTGCATGTTAATTAACTGGAGTCTGTTAAGAGTTCTTCAAAGTTATTCCCTTCACTGATGTTATCTATTTTACAGATTTGATCTATATATCTTCTTCTCTGACGTAATCTCTTCTTGACCTGACGATATGAGGCAAACAGGATTCGAGAAAAGAAGAATAAAGATCCATATATGTGAGGAACAGCAGCGGTGATCATTCGCATCGTAGGAAATTCGTTCAATATCATGAATATCTCTTATGAAATTGAGTCCGATATTTCTCGCCTATCAGTAAAGTTCGTTTCAAGGTTTTCCTATGTCTCTCGTGAACTATTTGCATCCCCTTTCAGTGCATGCTTTGTGATTCTTTGGTTGTTTTTTTTCTTAGAGTATGCCCAACATATTTTCATTTCTTCTTTTTTTTTTTTTTTTTTAAAACAGTTATCACTAGTGTTTTACCAGAAATTTTTTCTGATTCCATCCCCTCTTCTGAAATCGTCCCATTTTATGTTCATTATTGTTTGCGGGTAAATATTTTCAAATTCATTTAAATTATGTTCTATATTTAATTATTTTCTTCCTATCGCAGGCATATGTAATATCTTAGGAATGTGACACAGTTTGAAATGAAAATTCGCAATTTAGAATTAAAACTGTATAACTTGAAGTTCCATTGGTTTTTTTTTTAAAGACTTAAAACTTACGTCTTTTTTCTCCTAATCGATATCATTTCACACTTAGAACATTTTCTCATCATCCAGTCAATGGCCAATTCGAACAAGCATCAAGGTGCGTGTCCTTTGTAGGACGTTACTCTCTTTGCAGTGCATCTGAAATACACACACACTCTGGCTCTAGCCAGTTCACCCACTTCGCCTATGGTCATATTCATGGTTTCTTTAATATCTTGTAGCCATCTTCTTTCTCTGCGTCCTATGATCCTGCCCTCCAATATTGTTCTCTCCATACCATCTTGATGTGGTCAAAGTATCTAATTTTTATGTATAGTATATTGTTTATCAGCCAATTGTCTTTAACATTCAGTTCTTTCAGTACATCAGTGTTCTTCCCCCACCCGAACAGTAGCAGAAATAAAAATACAACATTCTTTTACTCCGGTTCGAATAATAAACCAGTCGCCTTGATTTATTATTTAGCATTATGCAATCTGTCCAATAAGTTAGTTTGCGTTATTACAACTGTTTTCGATCTCCACTTTTTATTTGACAGTTGATGATATTATCATTTCTAGATACAAGGTTATACTTATTTGAAGTTTAGTCTCTATTTTCAATCTTCGTTTTTTTCTTGTTGTCTATTGTCATAACTTTTTCTGTATGTTGATTTTCATATTATGTTTATTCAATGCTTAAAATAATCTATTCATGTTGAATTGACCTTCTGATGTGGTAATTAATATTTAGACATCTGCAAAATGAAGATCTTTGATGGTGTTATTTATCTATTACTGGATCTTCTTTAGTATTCATGTTCTCATAACATACTATTAACAATAAATTTGTGGTTTCACTTAGGCATGCGTCGCATGCCAGGCAATGAAAACATGGAGAATTTGCTACTGGCGTAATGTCTAACCATCCCTTTACGACAGCAATTTAAAGTACGTTTACAACATTAGTATTTGCTATAAAAGATAAGTCTATGAAAACAGTTTGCACAGATCAAATGACTGGGGGCTTGCATTTGTCTCTTGTGTGAACCGCTGATCTAGAACGATTTGTGGTGTATTCGATACTTAGCACATTGCGTGTACTCATAATCGCAGTTTCATAATAACAAGAGTTCGTTATCAAGTGGCGTATCCACATGAGAAATTTGTTTTTGAAACATTTCTTTTGTCATAGTTATGCAATTGGACAAAATGTTATATTAGATGTTCACTTCTTGATCTTACCAGACTATCGTAGCTTAGTTGCTGTAAAAAAAAAAACCCACACAACTCTTACTTGCGCTCAAATTAAACTCAAATCTTTAAACGCGAGGTCCGAGTACACAAGTCCCCAATGTCTTTTTCGATCCAGAAGCACTTGAGCTTTCAGCTCTTCGGCTCGGTGCCATGGGCATCGTAACCCTTCTGTTCGGTGCCACAAACACCGTAAATCTGGAGAAGCTGTGGCTTTTCTGCCAGCCCGCGGAATTGAACCCCACTCACAGGGGCTTGTCACACGTCGTCCAACGCGCTACGAACACGCTGGGCAGTTGGGCCCCCAATATCTCTAGTTCCCTTCAGCAATCATCTGATATTGTCATCTTTAGTGTGCGTCTGTAGCGTAAGCGGTAGTGAACTCGATCACAACTCAAGTGTACCTGATTCAAACTCCGCGGCGGGCAAGTGTGGAAGCAAATTCGTTTTTGTGGGATTTTTACGAAAGGTAAAAATAGACCTCACCGTTCAGAAAGCAATGGCAAACTATTGAACGTATAAGTGGTGCCTAGAAAATCAGCGACTCGTTTACTGTGGTTGCTGGCTACGTCATGTAAAGGATATGCCACTATTTTCATTAATTCATCGCCATAGCACTAACACTGACGACGATTTTACGAAAGTGGACTGTACCGAGATTCGAACACCTTTCACTTATGCGCAAATACAGATCATCATCATCCGTAAAACTGTTCACTGAATTCGACCCTGTACTTAACTTTCTACCTCAAACCTAGTCCTATGCTTGTCTTCGAGTTCTGATTCAATAGTCCTCACTACTATGTGCCCCTATGTCTTCCTTTTCTGCGCTCCCCCTACAGTGTCCACTGCATTGCCAACGGTTTACTTTTTCATCCTTAAAATATGTCCAATCCATCGAATAATATTACTGCCACCACTAAACAACGCTTTCTTCATGTATCTCTGCCTAAAATATTGTATTTGCTCATTTTGTTTCGTATCTCTTTAATAGTGTTGATTTCGATTGTTCACGTTACTTGTAATATATGATTAAATACACAAACATTTTTTTTAAAATGTTGATAACTTTGATATGGCCACGGTCTAGAAATTAAGGTATTGTTCCACACCATTTCAAAAAGAAAGAAAAAATGACAACAATCTGGAATATAAGTTATCAAGATTGTTAGATCTTAGATTGTTAAGCAGCTGTCGAAATACTTGTTGAAATACGTAAAAACAAAGTACTGTAGGTTTACAAAAACAATACACAGCAATGTTTCGATCAAAATGCCGTTATACATTTGGTTTCTACTTAGTATGGAACACCTATGATGGCCTTCTTCCGTCCGTGTATCATAGATACATCGATGATTGTATTGGAGTTACCGATATGTCTGAAGCCGATTTGTCACGCTTCATTACCTTCATCAATGCCTTCAATCCTGCTATTCGGTTCACCTCTCACATCTCTACCTCCTGTGTCAATTTTCTTGACATCACTATCACGATCAGCCTATCCACTATCACTACATCAGTATACTACAAGCCTACTGATACACATAGCTTTCTTCTGTATACCTCTTCCCATCCCCAGGCTTGTCGTGACTCTTTACCTTTCTCTCAACTCTTACGCCTTCGTCGCCTCTGCAGTGAGGACGACGATTTTCTTGATAGAGCTCATGAGATGCTTGATTTCTTCCGCCAGCGCCTATACCCGGAGAATGTGCTTACATCTGCCATGCATCGGGTTCAGCTAATTGCTCGCCAGGAGGCCCCAAGTCTGACAGGGTTAAACTTATCTTAACTTTCCACCCTCATAGTTCCCTGGTGAAAAGGTCTTATTCCATCATCTCCCTATTCTTCAGTATGATCCTGAGACACGTTCAGTCTTCCAACACTATCCTTTGGTGGCGTACAGACGGGACAGAAGCCTCAAGGATTTGTTGGTACACAGTCGCCTCAAGCCTAACATCCAGAGTCACTTTGGCACCATCCAATGTGGCCGTCGGCGCTGTAATACATGTGCATATGTAATACAGACCCGTACTGTCTCTTTCCAAAAGCTACCTATACCATTCAAGACAGTTTCACGTGTGAGTCCCGCAATATCATCTATGCTATCACCTGCAAACGATGCCATAAGGCCTATATTGGTGAAACCGGTAAGAGGCTCAGTGACCGATTCGCCCAACACTTACGCGATATTCGCCAATGCTCTGTGACCACTCATTTCAATGATACTGGCCATTCAGGAGTTGACGATGTCCAGGTCACAGCCATCCGATCATGTTCCTCCGATGATCGCAGTCGATTCGCCCTGGAGAACCGTTTTATTTCATTCTATGGCACTTTGCGACCTCTTGGACTCAACGCATTACATTCCTATGCTTCTTAGTACTGTCTTATCTCGTGCCTTGTTATCTATATGTGTGTTTGCTCCATATATGTGTCATTTATCCACTATATTGTTTATTGTTCCTCTCCTTTTCCACTTTCGGTTTTTGTGTTGTACTCATTTCGTTGTTCGTTTTTATTCCCAGATTTTCATCAGATAGGTTTATGTTTCCACATGTAATCGTCCATTTGTAGTGTTCCTCGAAATTCGTCATTCTTGTTGTATTGTTTGCTTGATAAAGGCCTTTTGGTCGAAACGTTGCTGTTTATCGTCACTGTTTATGTATTTTGTAAAACTGTAGTACTTTGTTTTTACGTGTTTACCGTTATACATTTGCAACATTCGTTGTGACGTAGTAAGGTTAGATTTAATAGTTATATTTGTTGTGTACTCTACATGTTGTGTGAGTAGTGAAATTCCTCCTCTCTCTTGTATCCTTTGCGTGATAAAGGTTTTTTGGTCGAAACGTTGCTGTGTATTGTTATTGGTTTTTTTTTTAAAACTACAGTAGGCCTACTTTGTTTTTACGTGTTTCACCATTGCAACAGTTTTACTGCAGTATTACCCTATATCGGTCACAAATGAGGAACTTATGGAGAGAACAAGACAGATTCCAGTGAACGAGCAGGTTAAAAAAGACGCTGGCGCTGGATAGGACACACTTTGCGAAAACCGGAGGGAATATAACAAGAAGGGTCCTTGCCTGGAACCCGCAGGGACAGCGAAAGAAGGGAGGCCGAGAAATACATGGAGACGAGATTTGGAGGCGGAGATCAACAATATAAAGAAGAGCTGGAGGGAGCTGCAGGAGATAGCTAGAGATAGGAAGACTTGGCATGAGTTGGTTGAGGGCCTATGCCCCAACCCGGGGTAAAAGGCAAAGAGAGAGAGAGAGAGATTACCCTATATCGAAAATACTTGAACAAATCCGCTTCTGGTTATATTGTCTCCCTTCGTAATACTGTGTGACAATGACAATCGGATAAGACCGATATCATTTAGAAAATACAAATGTCAAAAAAAGGTGAGAGCTCGGTTGTGATATAATAACATGAATATCTTTGATACGCATAAATAAAAATATACCTCTTCGTGACTCATCTCTAGCATGTTGGGTAATATGGTGTCCAGTGTTCTTCTAAAAGTTAGTATGTACTAAAGATATTATGTATGAACCAAACTTATGATTTCATAACAGCTGCTTAAGTACTACACATTATAGTTTTATTATTCATTTTTGCTTGTTTATGTGATACCATACATACGTGTCTTTGTCATGAAACGCCAATTTATTACGTATCACCGCAGCCTCCCCACGGTTTTCTCCAGATCTGATCCGCTCTGACCACCTCATATTTGTAGGTTTTCGCACATCGCGTACACATTATTCTGCAAACATTTTGAACATGAAACTTTCAAGAATCCAAATTAGAGGTCTTTTTTTGTATTCGTTCTTATCAAACAAGTTGACCACTCATTCTGATCGTGAGGTTTGAGCCGATAACGTGAATACGGTGCGCCCCGGTTTATATGCCACTAACTACATATGTAGAACAGGCGCATCCGAGAAAGTTTCAGCCCAAGTTGTTTCTTGGGTTTGCCTGACCTGGCATTCCCTGACATCTGTTCTCAGACTGAATGTCATTCTCTCTTTTCGAATATTCAATGCAGCTTGACTATGATCTGGGCCGAAGAGGATGAGCATGCATAGTTTTTTTTATCCTGACGAGGTGAGGAACATTTTCAACCGTTTTTGGGACATGTATCCACTTTGTCGCCACCAGAAAATATTGAGTTTTTCACTCTGTATTTTTCCTGCAAGGAAGCGAAAACATTGGCTATAAGACGAGGTACAGAAACATATTTTTGTTCCTGCACTTAACAAATCGTCCCCATCCCACTAGCACATGTTTTGCATCAAGTACAGAGTTTTGTTTTCTTTTAGTCTTCTCTTGTGTCGATACAATACAGATTTGTTTCTCAGCCATTAATAGTTTTGTCAGGACCGGACGATTCTGGTACGACCGGTCAGTTTGGTTCTGGGTGGTGTGATTTTACACCTGTATACAGTTCATCTGTTTGAGTTCTGTAATCAGTTCCTCTGTATATGGAATGACTTCTTTGCCGGTTTTTTCTCTCAAGGTGTCAGCCAGAGGACTCGTGTAGGCTCTGCAGTGCAAACCGATCTAATACTATTCGTGGGTACGACTACACTACTACCAAATCGCATAGTAGCTCCCCTTCGAGCCCTACTCACCTTGCCAGACTATGGTGCATAAATATATTTCCAGGGTCACCCATGCAGTAGAGTCTTGGTCAGTACCAGCTCACTAACTCTGCCTTGGTCACCTTATTTTATTGTGCTTGTGGTCTTAATATTTGGACGTGTTTATTATTCGACAAGTCTTTAATAGTATTGATAAACCGTACGTTTTCATGGCCTGCAGATTATTTCTTCTTTGCATTTGTTCTTTACGACCAATTTTAATCACTCTTTGTGATATGTTTGATCTTTGCCAAGAACGTGTATACACGTTGCACATTGGTTTGGTAGGCCCCTAAACGCATAGACTTCTACACGTTTAGGACATGTGCATCCGATCTAATCCAATCCTCCTTAGTCGCCTCTTACGACATGTGTGGCAGGTAACAGTGGTTATATTCTTTACACCCAAATTTGGGCCTCGGTAACCACTCGGGCAACACAACCATATATATTTGAACATATATTGCTTGTGTATGGCACACAGATAGGATGCCCTATTTGTTTACCATCATCATCATCAAGTAGCTTGTTCTGAGCAGAACTTTGCCATCCTAACAGTTCTTCAGAATTTCTCTCTCTAATATGCCAGATGTCCTGCCATGCTCAAATCATCAGTTGCTTCCAGAATCCATCTTCTCTGATTTTCCTCTTCATAGGGATGCCTCCTTCCATAACGGTCTTCAACTGTTCGTGCACTTTATTTTTGTCCAAAATCAAACTACTTCAATTTTCTTATTTGTAGCACTTCAGTCTTCCTTGATTTGGAATTCTTTCTGGATGAATCTATTTGTTCTCTTCTCTGTCTATTGTATACGGAGGACTCTTGTGTAACACTGATATTCCAAAGTCCATATATGTTTTTCCTCTGCAGTGTTCCCATGGAATACTAGAAGAGTAAATTTTCAAAAGCTTAAAAAAAACAAAAACACTGCACACATATTATATTTTTTTTAAAAACACTGCACACATATTATGAATAAAAATGTAATAATCAAAGAAAAAAAAATAGATTTTTTAATTAGAACAGAAATATGAACAAGAAATCCAGTTTAAACATAGAGACACAATCCACTTAATGTCATAAAAACATCTACTTTAAATTATAGATTACTGAACATTTCACAAACGATACAGAGAAGTGGTCTTCTTATAATGATAGACGTTACCTTCGGCCAAACATGGCAACATCATGAAAACAAAGCTCAGGATATTGAGCTCAAATGTGAAATCTGTGTTGCTGTATGGCTCTGAAACGTGGCGAGTCACCAAGTTAGATACAAATAAGATTCAGACCTTTGTCAACGGATGTCTTGAGTGGATTCTCAGACTGAGATGATATGACAGAGCTGCAAACATAGACCTGTGGATAAGAACCGGACAAGAACTCATGATGACCCAGGTTAAGAGGAGAAAATGGTGACGGGTCTGGCATATCCTGCAGAAGACACAGTCGAGTGTCACTAGACAAGCACTTAAGTGGAACCCGAGAGAAAACGAAAAGAGGATGCCATAAACAGACCTGGAGACAACGTCTTCTCGAGGAACTGAAGAGTGCTCGAATATCCTGGGAGACCATAAAGAAAACAGTCAGAGATAGAAAAGTGGTGAACAACTGTGGAGGCCCTATGCTCCATGAGAAGCGGAGAGGAATAAGTTAGTAAGTAAGACATGGGAACACATGAAATAAACGTACAACTGGATAAAGCATTTCCAAATTTACAGAACGATACAGACAAACATTAATGATGCAATTTCTTCTAAGGTGGTCTTAAATGAATTGCTTCCAGGTTCATTCTTAAGTTACATCTTGTTTCATCGACATCAATGATCTGGCAAATCAGATTAAAGCTGAACAATGATGTACATGTAAGACATAGCTATATTTGAAAGAAAATGAGGATATAGAAAGTGGAACACAAAAACTTGATGGAACCAAAAGTGGATAATAAAACAATATATGCTCACAATATTTCTACTTCTAAGTCATCATCAGGTGCAGTACTGGCTGGCGATCATGGATCTCCACAAATCTCTGCTATCATCTCAGATGTTGATGTTCTTCCGTGCCATGAAGTCGGATATATAAAAATTGTCTCCGTCTTCTTCTTTTCGCCTCCCTCGATTTTACCAGTTGTTACAATGTGTTCCTTTTCTCATTTACTGTCCATGACTCGCATTCATATGTCAGTATTGGTTCTATGTATAACTCGCATTCTGATCTCAATTGACTTGTTGCATATAATGCTTCTCATTTTCTGGAACGCTGCTTTGGCCTACCCTATTCTGCTTTTTATTTCTGATCTGCATCTGATGTTACCAGGATACAGAGGTATTTAAATTGCTGTACTTGTCCTAGCTCCGTCCCATTTACAGTGAAGGTGCATTTTGTTAGAGCCTGCTTTAACTACCCTCACCTAATACAGAAATCATAATTAGTACATGAAACTCAACCACCATGTAAAAAATGGAATTTATATAGAAACAAGAAATTAAAAAATGTATATCTTCAATGATTCAGCATCCATGTGATGTCAGACAGATATTATATATGGTAAAGGGTGACTAACGATCATTAAATAAATCTATCAATCGTTATAAGTTATTTAGATGTGGGAAATCTATATGCAATCCTTAGTTTACATTATATGAACAGATCAATATTGGGGACATTACCTAAACAAATATGAATAAATCAATATTGGGGACATTACCAGCACAAATATGAACAGATCAATATTGGGGACATTACCAATACATTCACACAAAATGTTACAAAGACAAAATAGATGTCTTATTTCACATATTTCTCCATAAACTTTTTATGGAACTCTGAGCGAAGTGTATCATTGATAAAACCTCTCGCTGCTTTTGACTCTTCTCCTTTAGCACAATTTTTGAACACTACATCATCGTCCCATCTGCAAGAAAATCAATCATAAAATTGTATTATTATTTCTCAACATATATACAGAAGTATCAGTTCAAAACTATTTTTCAATGACATGAAAAGTATTTTTAACATGCTCTATATAAAAAAAAATATTACAAATTCATCCCTTTAGGATGCACAATGAAACTTTTATGGAAATATGTTTTGCAACTGAACTGGGAATCGAACACATTCACAAAGTCAGTTCAATGGTACTGCACAGTACTATGATACTTATATTGTGATTCTGCAACCAAATTAATAATGCAGTAGAGAAAAATATTCTTTCTGAACTTAAAGAATAACATTATAGCAGGATGTGTCTTGGTAATTTCAGCTACACAGGATTCCTTTTACTGCTTATATGTTTAATTTCTGCAGTAATTTTGTGTAGGGGATCTTACCTTCGTTTAACTTTAAAATCTGTAGCTGATTGTTTTTCAGGCTGCATAAGTGGGTTACCCATCAGAATGTTTTCTGTTCTGATTCTTTCCTCCTCAGCCTTTCTCTCTGAATCCTATATTTTAAAAAAATGGGAGGAGACAGCAATTGTGAAACTATTCAGATTACTATTGTAAATACTGTTGTCACATAGTGCTGGCTATAATGAATCTACAATTCGGTGTTCTCTAGCCTGATGCTACACTCTGATATATTATTTATTTATCTCTTGATGTTACTTTCCCACTTAGTGTTGTCATGCTTTTACCCACCTTCTTTCAACATATTCTTCTAGTACATCCTTCAGCAGTGGGTCATATATTTTAATCTGACCAAAACGTTGAATTTATCTATCTTTCAGTATTTCTGTGACCCTCTGCGACAGAGTGGTCAAGCCCACTTGCCTTGTGTTCTGAAGGTTGTGGATTTGAATAAGGACTGCGTCGTTCACTTCATGGGTGCAATTTTTCCAGAGATTTATAGAATTGTTGCTTGAGTTACAAAGTTCATGGTTTCTACAATACTCTCAGCAAGGGGCATATAATTTCTGCAGAGGGACAGAACCATATGGGGAAACTTAGTGTAATGAAGTCAATCCTTTGTCTTTAGATCTTCAATCAGTATTTCTCTTCTCATTTCCAATCTTTCCAGTATCTCTTCTCATTTCCAATCTTCCCAGTATTTCTCTTCTCATTCCAATCTTTCCAGTATTTCATCTTTCACCTTCATTTTATACAATCTCTAACCTGTTCCCAGGAATGAACTTTCATGTCTGTATATTTCGGGCATTGCATATCTCTCTTGGTCACATCCTCACGTCGAAGCAGATGTGACAGAGTGGTCTAGGGGAACTCAATAGGATACATAAGAGAGAGAGGAGAAGTACCAGACTATGAGGAAGTCCAAAGTATGAGAGGACATGGTCAGAAATTTCAAGATAGAGCGAAAGTTTCCGAAAATGGTTGGGTTAGGTATGTGACAGAGTGGTCACGGGGAAAATCAAATTCTATCAAAAGCGCACTATAACGCACGGCTTTTGAAAGTCAGAAAATGACGTAATTGGTAGTAACTAGGCTGGACAGAGGACTTAGCTAGCGACGGACATGGGGGTAGGACGTAGATCGGTAGAGAGAGCAAAATAATGACCGTTGGAAGGACATGGACAGTTAGACCTAGATAGTTGAGTATATAGAATGACAGAGAGTGAGATAGATTAGGATAGATAGTTAGAGGGACCCAGACCAGTTATTAGGACGGATTTGAAGAATTAGTTAGAATGAATGTATTAGACAATTAGAAAGTAAAAATGACCGTTAGAGTTAGGAGAGGAAATTTAACGATTAGTTAGAGACGGACAGTAGAGAAAGAGAATGATATAATAACCACGGATAGGCGTTGCAGTAGGAAGAAAAACTCAGGGAAGGGTATGGTATTATTGTGTCGTAGGTGAGGAAGTTAGTTTGTCAAGTTAGAATGGATGTATTAATTGGTAGCGTTTTGGTTCCTGGTATAGATAATAAATGAAGTTGAAGTAAACTGTGATATTTGTTCGGTTGTTTAATCAGGAAGAGAGAGAGTACACTATTAATTGCTATAGAAGAACATTTCTGTTAAAATTGTTGAAATAGATTTAAGTGGAGAGAAATGTTGATTATATAAAAATCTTAATAATTTGTCAATGAAATTTGTTAATAAATTTGGATGCTTTACAGTTGGCATCAAGTTAAAGAGAATATTAACTGAATCTTAGTTCTTCAATTTTTATGTATGTGAAGTTACTGAACTTTTGATTTGCTGTGTTATTTCTTGTTCTTTATTTTCATATCATATGAAATGGGTCATGAAAAAAATGTTTTGAGGAATTGAGATTTTTGTGAAGGAAGAGAAAGTCACATCTCTTGTAACTGGTGCCGTGACCCAAAGTAGAAAGAACTATAAATGGAAGTAGAATTTCATATCATAAACCTTCTACACAGAGGGTGAATCTCAAGATCTGCTACAGGTCTACAACTCTCTATATAGGATGACCTTTGGCATTGTAACATTTATCAACAAAGACAGAGAATGGAAATGTTAGAATACTTAATCTTTCCAACACCACATTGTTCATGATCTTGTCTTGCAACAAAGTTATTTGAACTTACATATCAGAATGTACTGTGTGTGGAGGCTATTTGGATTCTCTGCCCGATGCTAGCAGGTGGGTCATGATTCACAAGCTAGTATACTGAGAACACATGCCTGGCACACAAATATTCATTCACATTCTCTTTTTTAAACTACTGTAACGTGCTTCTACAAATGACATTTTAAATAAAAATTTAGTTCGCTGCAATGAATTTAGGCATAGTTATAGCACCTTATATGACACCTTGGACTGATTTCTGCATTAACACTAGCTTTCCTTATCACTAGTGTCTCTTGCAATTCAGTCAAACTTTACTCCGACTTCAGATGTACCTATAATTTAGATCCCCAAGTAGAGAATCAGAGTTTCCCGTAGTTCAACTTTGCATCATGTGTACACCACAAATTGTTGGCCTAAGTTGGCATCGAACCCTGAGATTTCCATAGCATGTGGTCACTAGATGTTATCAACTTTACTATCTGCGACCTCAATAATAATGATTAGAAAAAATGTTGGGAAAGAACCACAACAAGACAAAGAGTGTACATAAGATGACTGATGGCTGATGTAACTAACACTGATCAGTCTAATAAGGAGTCCACATGCAGATGTCTTAACTATTTACCATCTTTGATTTCTCTTCAATCCTTTCCTTCTTTATTCTCTGTAATTCTGCTAACAACTCAGCTGTGTCATCTTCATCATCAGAGTTATCTTCATCATCCTAAATACAAACAAAATGAAATAGATAACAAGTTGGTCAATATGGGACAGCACTCACTATACAATCATACAATATTTCATATTCAAATGTTGTCTTCAAGCTTTTACTATATTCCTTTCATGTCAACCCTTTCACTCCATAGTTATTTTGAACTCTGGACGCATTTATTTTGCAATGCGAATTTAGCATCCTTCTTCTTTTTTGCGGTCGGTTTCGTTTGCTAGTCTAAACCATGAGATGGGTTGCTTCTATGAAGCTGCATGTCAGTTGGAGTTCCTCAGGAGTTCCCCATAGCTTGCTCTGTAAGCTTCGTTCATGAGGCCATGTTTCGTTGGTGTATGTATGATGGGGATGACTGCAGGATGTGCTCTGGAGTCTGTGTTTCTGTCTGAATTTAGCATCCAATGTTAAGTAGTTCAGAGCAAAACAGAACATACAAAACAACTACTTTCAGTATGAGGATAGAGATTGAGGTTGTTACTTTTGGATGACTCTGTTCTATGTGAGTAGGAGCTTGTAAACTGGGTTGCAATGTTCTCAGCACAAATGCATAGAAGAAGAAGATTGTTACTGATATCCTCAAGTGGTTCTCTTGGAATACTAGGACAAATGGATTTGCAACTAATATTTCAGAAGGTTAAGAATGGCATGCTGCAGCACGAGTAGATGTCATCTACTTTTGGGGGTCTTATGTGGACATACCGTCATGGCCATGAGAATACTCACAGTAATGAGAGAGCAGACTGTCTTGGACCAACAGTAACTACGTATTTTCAGGAAGTTGTTGATGGATGTCCTTTAGTTGCTGAGTAACTTCATGTTGGATGGACACAGCAACTGATGTTTAATCTATACATTACTTTAATGTGTCAGAAAACTCATGATGTACAAACAGTACTGGACACATGAAAGACAGAATGATGAATGTGCTTAATCAGTGCAGGAACTAACAGCATGCATAAACTTTAACTTCTGCTGTGGAAGGATCTACATGGAGTGCCCATGTGTTGCCGGGGCTCTCAGAGGGAGCAAGAATAATAACACTGCAACCTACAAGGTAAGAGGTGACTGAAGTAGGAGACTAGGAAGCTACCTAGTAAAAAAAAAGCACAGCAGAAATCAGATGTGATGGCTTACTTGTAGGTGCATAATTGGCACAACGTACAATCACTCTTAGGCTTGGATCACATACAAATCACAAAGAGTGGTTAACATGCGGTCAATATGGAGCGTTCAAAGAAGATTTGTTTATTATGAACATCTGAAAAACTAGTTAGTAGATTAACTGGGTTCTCACAGAAAGACCTCAAACAAGGCTTGTCCACCTGCAGTGGATGATGAGACTATCTACATACATGAGTATAATTGCTCTTAGGCTTGGATCACATAGAGTGGTTAACAAGTGGTCGATATGAAACGTTCGAAGAAAGTTTAATAACTAATAAGGACGGAAGCATGATAAAAAATTGCTTGTAATGAGCTACACGATCTGTACATTTAAAGAAAAATGTTCACCCTAATTTACAATCAATGTATAAATAAAAAAAAAAAAAACTATGATCATTAACTATTTGTGAACCAAAGCCACACTAAAGGGCATTTTGTATTCTAAAAACAAATGGTTTGTAAAAACATGGCTTTTAGCCTGGTCAGCTAGGAGTTAATGTAAACTTTCAAAGAATGAGTGACATACACATTTGTAATGAAAGATGAGATTTTGTATAAACAAGAGTGTAAGTAGAACATAAAGTACAAGCTAAATGAGGACACATACCTCATCATCCGCAGGGTCATCAGCATCTAGATTTGCTGCAGGAATTTGCTCAATACGTGGTCTCTTGTTGCTACTACCAGAATCTGACCAGATACAAGGAATATATTAGAACAAGAAGAACTGTGTGTTGTATGTATGAATGATGCTTCTTCTTCTTCGATCAGTCTTTTCTGCCCTTTTGATCATTTTGCTGTGATATATAAACAGCCTTTGCCAAGAATGTAGTTTTACGTCACATCATTCAGCGCCATTTGGAGCTCTGGTGCTTATCCTTCGGCGATGTGTCCAGTTTCAGCCAGCGTTTACTGGGTTCACTCTCCATCAGCCTTTGGCTGTCCCAGCCGACCTGCAAGGCAGCAGGTTGCTATTTTCTTTAGGGTAGCTACCCTTAGATAACCCTCCCTCCTGCGATGTTGAGCGTCATCTGCCCAGGTTACCAGTCTTTTTGGACTACTTGGTTTGCTGCCATCCAGTTTTGTGTACGGTTTGTGCCGCTAGTCTTTGATTGTCAGGAATCTAACTACGAGGCAGTAGTAGTTCCCTGCGAGCGGAAACGCTCACTGGATTCAAGCCTCTGCTGGGCTTTCCAGTTTTTCTGCACATTTGGGTGGTCCGCTCACCCCTACGCTTATCACACCCCTTCGTTGCTCCATCATCAGCATCGTGCACGTCTGCCCCACAGGTGGGCCCACCGTCCATCATCCGCATGTATGAATGATTCATTATTAAGTACTCAAACATGGCATGGATAGTGAGTGATACATGCCAAGTACTCAAGCATGGCATGGATAGTGAGTGATACATGCCAAGTACTCAAGCATGGCATGGATAGTGACTGATACATGCCAAGTACTCAAGCATGGCATGGGTAGTGAGTGATACATGCCAAGTACTCAAGCATGGCATGGATAGTGACTGATACATGCCAAGTACTCAAGCATGGCATGGATAGTGAGTGATACATGCCAAGTACTCAAGCAGTTGAATGATAGGAAACTCTTATTCTTTACTTAGGGATCTAAATTACAAGTATCTTTGTAGTTGAAATAAAGCTTGCATGAATGGTGTGGAACACTGGTGATATGATAAGCAAATCTCCACGCAAAAATCAGTCAAAGTTGCCATGACTGTGGCTGAATTCATAGCAAGCAAAAAAATAAAAAAGTTTCATTAGAGAATATCATCAATTCAGTCTTCTTGATATGTTAGCTTAACCCATCGGGACTGCAGAGCCGATATATCGGTTCAGAGTAATGTTCATGATGTCGCAGAACCGATATATCGGCTTTGGATGTCTGTTCACGGAAACGAATGTATCTTCAGAACCTCTTTACTGAAGTTAATAAAATCTTCAGAAACGGAAAGTACATATATGTAGGTACATTACTATCTCCATTTAACAAAGATTTGAAAGAAGGAAAGCAGTGTATTATTGTGTTCAAGTCGAGACTTTTTTTAAACGTTAATGTTTCCGACGATGTTTACAGTGTAATCTTGAGTACTGTTAGATCAAATTATAACTTGTGATAGTAATGAAGAATATTTAATTGATGATAATAATGATATTTGATTGTTTATGAAATGCAGTATCGATAGTTGCAAGTCTAATGTAATAATTGCATCTAAAGAATGGGCGTTCCACATTCCATTTATTGACATGTCCGCACTAAAAGTGAATATTATAAAAACTACTGCATCTAGTTAGATGAAACTTATAGAATATGTTCGCATATGGATTATCTTCATTTAACTGCTACTTCTGGAAACATCTATGAATATTAAGATGTAATATAAACCGGAGAGTAAAAATATTTTTTATCATTTTTTCAAAATAGTCATGCTACAATAATCTAATTTCCTCAAACGTATATCACCTGATGTAAAATATTATTATATTAATGTATTCCACATCCAATTAGTAACAATTTAATATACAATATGTCATACTTTAGAGAAACAGTACAAGAGTTATAAAGGATTAAACTAATTGACATTGAATGTTAAATTTGAATCGCAAAATAAATGCGTCCAGAGGTCAAAATAAAACAGGGCGAAAGGGTTAATTATCATCTACTTCTTCCCTTGCGTATAACCATGCATAAGTCACTCTTGGGGAATCTAAGATACAGTGAGATGACAGAAGTCTGCGAATCAGAGATAACTTCTTCCCTTGCGTATAACCATGCATAAGTCACTCTTGGGGAATCTAAGATACAGTGAGATGACAGAAGTCTGTGAATCAGAGTTAACTTCTTCCCTTGTGTATAACCATGCATAAGTCACTCTTGGGGAATCTAAGATGCAGTGAGATGACAGAAGTCTGCGAATCAGAGATAACTTCTTCCCTTGTGTATAACCATGCATAAGTCACTCTTGGGGAATCTAAGATACAGTGAGATGACAGAAGTCTGCGAATCAGAGCTAACTTAAACCTGGCATCATCAGAGTAGTGGCTCCAGCAACTTGCTTATCACTGCAGTCTGACTAAGCAAGTCTGGATCAATCACAAAGCTCAAAGCTGTCAGGAGAAAGTACTTTAATAGGAAAAACAGTTGTAGTTTGAAACTATTGTGCAGAAATGTTTGTCTCATTCATGCAAATAGTAAAACGTGGGTTTGCCTGTTTCCAGAGAGCACCATGCGCAGTTGCTTTCAGTTCTTGGTTAGTTTTCTTACCCTGGAATTCACACAACAACAATATGGGCAGATATCTTTGTATGCCCTTTTTCCTCTACCAAAAACCGCCAGTGTGTTGCCGGGGCTCTCAAGGGGAGCAAAGAATAGTAACACTGCGATGTACAAGGAATGTCATAAGAGGCAACTAGGTAGGAACCTAGGGAAGCTACCCTAGTAAATAAAAGCATTGCAGAAATCAGATGTGCTGGCCTACTTGTAGGCGCTTAACTGGCATAACATAGATCGATCTTATGCTCAGATCACATATAAATCATATAGAGCGGTTAACAAGCGGTCGATATGAAGCGTTCAAAGAAGAATCTACCATAACAACTATTTCCTGTTTTCTAAATCTTGCTAAGATAGTCAGATTGTATCAATGGCATATCAGAAATGGATTATACTGTCTAACTGCTTATATCCCTGGCAGATCTACATGGACATTCGATTGTGAACAAAGTCATGAGTGAATAGAGATGACTGCTTTAATGTTGGAGATCTTGTCAGAAAGTTTTATATAGATCGTGTATACATATTAATTCAAATATCTCGATAAACAGATCAATTCAAAACTTACCTCGCCCTCTGTCTCTTTTCTCCCTAGATGATCTTTCCCTCTCCTCTAACTCACGACGCAAGTCACGGCCCCTAAGCTCCTCTTGTGTACCTTGACCGTCTTGCCTTAGTGATTATAAAATGAACATATAATTATTACATAGAATAATGTAAAGTTATTATTAATAATATATATAACTATAGTGTATACAAAGCTGTAGGACATGGATACATCCTATAATAAAGGGAGATGGATCAAAATAAATATATGATCAGGCGCGTATTCTCCATGCGTGCTAGGTGTGCGCTGCACACCTATGCCAGGCCAGAAGAAAATAAAAATTAATTAATTGTTCTGTAAGTATTCACAACAATATTTTCTAGAAAATATTTTCTATAAGTTCTTATAAGTAGCTGTCTATTATCAAGCAAACTCCCAGTCTCTATGGACGCGTTATGACACGCAATTCCGATGTGTTGGTACTTAGTTAACACATCCAAAATGTCACCAACAGTTACCTCTGTAATAATCATTCTTGTCACTTAGATTCCAAAATACACCTCAGTTATCATGTGGAACCTCATAGAACATGTATGCCCCCTGTTATCACTCTTTCTATCTATATATCAGAATTATGTCTCTTATTAACCTGTGGAATTAAAACAGTAGTTTCGCCTGTGTGGTGCCTGCTAGGGAAGCAAAGAATAGTATCACTGTGACCTACAAGACATGTTGTAAGAGACCCCAGTAAATAAAAAGCGTTACAGAAATTGGATGTGCTCAATCGACTTGTAGGCTCATAACTGGCACAAAGTACAATCGCTCTTAGGCTCAGAACACATACAAATCACACAGAGTGGTTAACAAGTGGTCGATATGGAGCGTTCGAAGAAGAAAACTGTGGAATTCCATACCATCTTAGAATGTGCAAAAGACATTTGCAGTGTATGCTATCAAATGCTTTTTCGTAGTCAATAAAGTTGAAAGAGTTTGCTTTGCCATTCCAGAATTCCATGAATTAAATATAACATCATAAAACAATATAAGAATATAACCAGACATGAGATTGGCTGAAGCCCACTAGAGAAGATCTTGGAGACTTGTTAGTTCATTATGAGTGTTGAAGAGAACTCTGTTCACTCAATAGATAGAAATTATTAATTGGGTCAAGACAGTCTATGGCTTGAGACAATCTATGGGTGTGTAGATGACCGATGAGGTCCATGTGGACAGAGACTATTTATAATTGTTGAATTGCGTTCATGACTTATCCCCTCTGTTCTATTGCTGCAGTTATAGATGTCTTACAAACCAATGCCCCAGGGAAAGTATGCCATGTTGTTCGGTCTTCTGTAGCAGACTCCCATGTGCTAGTAAAATGTTTATTTTTGTCCTCACTGGAGCATTTATCTCTGTAGTTCACCAAGAACGAGTATTTATTTTTCAGCCAATGTTTGGCATGTAAACTACATGACCCATCCAGCAGTTTTGTAATAGCATCAAGATTGTGTACATGTTAGAGAGATTAGCTCAATTGAGAAAGAGTCCCAATTCAGAGACTAAACAAAACCTGTAGAAGAGGAAGCTAGATCAAGCAGAGCCTTGTCAGGTGGAGTCTACCTGCACTTTCAACAAGTTGTAAGGGACAGAGTGCATATACTGGAGTACCCTGAGTGTAGTAATGACGACTGTAACCAATTTGTTTACATTCACCTAGTGCCATAATGAGGTATGTCACATATTAAGTTTAACGTTAACTCAATAAAGTTCTTTTTCTTTCAAATCAAAGTGAGATGCTTAATTGTGTCCGTTTTTCTGGCATCAATAACATTATGTATATAATATTAACCTGTATTTGGATTTTGTATGTGAAGGTAGATCTCGGCTCGAGTACTGCTTAGAGAGGGTGCTCAGATCACCTTCTCCTTTCCCTCTGCCTCCTTTAGCAGTATCCCATGTTGGGCGTGCCGCAGTTGTCATCTTTATCCTCTACAGCAATCTGGAGAAAAACATGAATGTATACAGTAAAAATATGTTTTAATACCATTATAATTATTAGGAAATAACGGTGGGCATAGGCCCTCAACCAACTTATGCCAAGTCTTCTTATCTTTAGCTGTCTGCTTCCAGCTGTTCTGAATGTCGTTAATCTCTGCCTCTCCTTCTTCTTTGTGTTCGTTCTTTACGACCAATTTTAATCACTCTTTGTGATAAGTTTGATCTTTACAAGAACGTGTATACGTTGCACATTGGTAGGCCCCTAAACGCATAGACTTCTACACGTTTAGGACACGTGCATCGATTTCAGCCAAACCTCCTAGTCGCCTCTTACGACATGCGTGGCAGGTAACAGCGGTTCTATTCTTTACACCCCAAATTTGGGCCCAGGTAACCACTCGGCCGATCTCTGTCTCTAAATTTCTTCTCATATTTCGAGGCTTCCCTCAATTTTGATTTTCCTTGTGGGTTCCATGAAAAGACCCTTCTTGTTATATTCTGGTTTATTACCCCTGGCCTAGGATTTTCTCAAGGTGTGTCCTATCCAACACATTCAGATACCCACTATATGAGGGATATGATTAGTCTGGCCAACACTTGTGTATTGAGTCTCAACTCAGGTATTGTGCAGTCAACGTTGTGTAATTGTGTTGTTTCTGGAGTAGCAAACAATAGAACCACTGTCTGTCTCCTCTCGCATGTCAATTTCACAGTAGTCATGATGTGACTCACAGTGACTGTGGTGGTGTCTCTGATTTATTAAATGATTTGTTCTATCTATTTACTTATCATCTATTATAACCTTTAGCCTGATGAGGTGAAGATCTGAAATGAAAGAACTCAAACAAACTTACAAAGACAACATCATTCAATATGCCATATGGTCCATGGACACTAACAACAGTAACAGTCAACAGACACTAACTAACTTAGTGACTTGCCACTTGTTAAGTTGTTTAAAATATTAACTAGTACATTTGAAGTGAACTGTTTCCAAATATATATTTAATTTACAGCTGTAAATATCATTACTTAACATCTCTCTTCAAATAAAAACAATCAATATGAATAATAATATCGTCAATATCGATATTAGGGGCATCAAATTATTCAAAAATAACAGTTACACAGTGAATGCCGCAGAAACTTCAAAGTACGTACCCTCACCCTAGTCTAGTCTCCTCTTGGTTGGTTTTTCTCCGGAATATTTAAGATTTGATTACAAAATAAAAACAATGTAGTTCGGAACAAAAGTCTATGTTATGACGATTTAATCAAAATATTAAACACTACTCCAAATTTCAATTACTGATCTCGAAAATTCGTGGTTGATGGCTGTAGGTTGTAAAACAAAATAGTAATGTGCGAATAGTAAATATTCGCTACTCAAATACCTGTATCGCCTGGTTCGAAAGTACTGAATAGCAGCCAGGAAAAATATTCGTTACTTTCTATATATTATGTCTCCAGCCTGTGCTGTCCACACATAAAATGTTGGCTGCAGTGGACTTCCAGTAAATTCTGGTTCTTGACTTGATGGTGCCAACCTCTTGATGCTCACTTCCCATCTATATGTCAAGTAGAAAGATCAGTGTCATTAGTTCCCAGGGGTGGCTCGTCACGTGTATAAGCACTACAGTACCTCTTATTTTCACTCGAAAGCATCCATACTATTGTTTATAGCTTTCAATATAATGAGTCTGAAATGTACATTATATAATCCTCAAAGCTTACTTCTTTTGCAGATGATCAGAAAATCATATCAACAACAGAAGAACAGCTACAACAACACATTAACATACTCCAGTTAGTATGTAACGAATACAACATGAGAATAAACATCGACAAAACCAAAGTAATGACATTCACCAGAGAAGAAAGTGCTACCAATATATCCATCGACAATCGTCAATTAAAACAAGTAAAAGACTTCACATACCTTGGGAGCATTTTTTCAGCAAATGGAAGAATAACTAATGAAATTCAACACAGATGCAACAAAGCAAATAAAATGATAGGACAAATGACGCCAATTTTAAAATGCAAATATGTCACAATGAAGAGAAAAAGCAATGGTCAACACAATCTTTCTCCCCACATTATGCTACCAGTGCCAAACCTAGAACCTGACAACAAATGATAGAAGAAAACTAGTCACGACAGAGATGAAGTGTCTACGCAGAATGCTGGGAGTGGCAAGAAGAGGCCGATTGAGAAATAAAGACATCAGGAAAAAAGTGTTTACAACATCATTACTAAACTTCATCAAGAAACAACAAATTAAATGGTTCGGCCACATAAGCAGATTACCAACAGACAGTGCACCTCAAAGAGCGGTACTGCTCCGATACAAAGCAAAAGGCAGGCCACGCAAAAGATGGACCTCAGAGAAAAAAGTAGCGACGAAAGACACTATCTACGAAGCGAACACAAAGACCCGTTTTAGAAATCTTGACCTGACGCTGTGAGGCAAAACAGGATTGGAGAAAAGCAAGAAAGAAAGAATTTACAACTTATGATTCGGTATTGAACTGATTGAACAAATTATTTTTACCTAAAACTTCAAAATGATTCTAGATTTACTGAAGATAATGATGAGCAATAAAAGTAAATTTTAACTTTTGTAATCTATACTTAAAAAAAACCTAAATATAATGTTAAATACACTTTGCCAGGTTTCGTTTGTTACATGGTTTCGAACGCTACATAACGACCACTTGTTAAATCACTCTTTGTGATCGTATGTGATCTGAGACTAAGAGCGGTTGTACGTTGCGTCAGTTATGCGCCTACAAGTAGGACAACACTTCCGATTTCTGCGATGCTTTTATTTACTAGGGTAGCTTCCCTAGGACCTACATCAGTTGTCTATTACGACATGCCTTGTAGGTCGCAGTGGTACTATTCTTTGCTTCCCTATCGGGACCTGGCACCACATGGACGAATATAGGTACCATCTCCAAATTCCTATAAAAAAACCACTGTCTTGTAGAGAAACACTGCTTTGACTAAAGGGTAAACCTCGATCCCAATCTGGATGGATGAACCCTAAGACAGTTGATGTTTAGATATATTCCATTTCATCTTCTGGCATCTCCTGCAAACTCGTCTCAATTCCAAGCGTTTGTTTTAAAAAAAAAAATGAAAGCAGTAGGTGTTGAGAGTGGGTTGGTGCAAAATGGGCAAAGCACGGACTTCATATTAGATGCCCAGGATAGACAACCAAATATAAATGGAGAGGAAACTTACTTTCAGCTCGGACATAACACGAACAGCGACATTCATGGGTTATAAGTACTCCCAAATTGGCGAAAGCGGGGTGACATGGGCTGCACTCGACGGTGTGAATAGCTGCACTGGTAATTTATCACCTGTTTTAAACTAGGCATCCCCTAGTCAGTAGGGTTGCTGACACGTCATATCTACCTGTTTTGTAGGGTTGCTGACACGTCACATCTACCTGTCTTGTAGGGTTGCTGACACGTCACATCTACCTGTCTTGTAGGGCTGCTGACATGTCACATCTACCTGTCTTGTAGGGCTGCTGACATGTCACATCTACCTGTCTTGTAGGGTTGCTGACATGTCACATCTACCTGTCTTGTAGGGTTGCTGACACGTCACATCTACCTGTCTTGTAGGGTTGCTGACACGTCACATCTACCGGTCTTGTAGGGTTGCTGACACGTCACATCTACCTGTCTTGTAGGGTTGCTGACATGTCACATCTACCTGTCTTGTCAGAGGTCTTGCTGACACGTCACATCTGCCTGTCTTGTAGGGTTGCTGACACGTCACATCTTCCTGTCTTGTAGGGTTGCTGACACGTCACATCTTTCTGTCTTGTAGGGTTGCTGAGACGTCACACCTACCTATACGGGGGATAGTCCAAAAGTAAAAACAGCAGATGTACAACTTTCTGCATAGAAACAAGAAATAAGTCTTGTAGATTTGACACATGGACCATATGGATTCAAATACATCATCTGTTTCTCAGCACCAACACTAGCAGCATCTGCAGAAGATAAAGACACGTTCTATCACTCATTACAGAACGTTGCTAAGTTATTTCCACGAGCAGTTGTATATAATGAGTTATTGAAATCCAAGAACGTGATCATTTATAGCCAATTATGCCTGAGTCATCATGGCATTGGAAATATCAACAATAATAATCAAATGCTGCCTGAATTCTGCTCTCACAACAACAGGTGTGTAACTGATACCTTTTTTTATGTCAAATACAGGCACAGTGTCGTAGTGAAACGTCTGATCAGAATACAGGTTTCAGATTGATTTCATAACAGCACATAATTGCAGTTAAAATCCCACGTACTTCCCTCAGCGCAGTCTGTGATACAGATTACGAACTAATCATCATCAAAATCAACTCACTACCTAGAAAATTCATAAAACAATAAAACTATCCAAACCATCACTATGCATACTCTTCGATATCTGTTGGGGAGACTGAGCACCTATGGGTCTGCCCGGAGTGTAATGACGTCCGTTTAGTAACCAATAACCCATCACTAAACTTGGGATGACAAAAGAGAGAGAGAGAAATTTAGAAAGAAATTTAGTAACCGTAGAGGTAAAAATCTAGTAACTACGTCTCTCTCTTCTCTCTTTACTCTCTCTCTCTCTCTCCACTTTCACTCTCTCTTCTTTCTCTTATGTTTCTAAATCCCTTTGGGCATAGACCTCAACCAACTCATGCCAAGTCTTTAGACTATTTCGTGGTTGGTATTATTTTGTAGCTAACGTGTGCTACTGGATTTGGTAGCCATCCCAAAACCTTACCCTACCTTAGTCGCCTCTTACGACGTGCTATGTTGGTTGTAGTGTTTATATTATTTATGCTCCCCTTGTGAGCCCTCGAGAACACGCGGGTGTTAGTAAATATAAACAGTAGTCTTAGAATGTAAGTAATGAATTTATGGGAATAAGATAAGTAACAAAAGAATGCTACAATTCGCCGGTTATTTCCCTTAGACTTATAACAAAAAAAGATATGATAGCAAGCTTTAGTGTGGTTGATTACCCGTGTGGTGGTGGGACCCGAAAGGAAGCAAATAATAGTACCACTGCGACCTACAATGCATGTCGTAAGAGGCGACAGATGTAGGCTCTAGGGATACTACCCTAGTAAATAAAAAGCAGCGAAAAAATCGGATGTGCTGGCATACTTGTAGGCGCATAGCTGGCACAACGTACAATCGCTTTTAGACTCAGATCACATACAAATCACACAGAGTGGTAGACAAGTAGTCGATATGGAGCGTTTGAAGAAGAAGAAGTATGGTTGACCGTTGTACTAGAGACGTCGCACTATGCCATGTTCTTCCTGTAGCTTATTAACACAGAGACGTTGCACTATGACATGTTCTTCCTGTAGCTTATTAACACAGAGACGTTGCACTGTGCCATGTTCTTCCTGTAACTTATTAACACAGAGACGTTGCACTATGACATGTTCTTCCTGTAACTTATTAACACAGAGACGTTGCACTATACCATGTTCTTCCTGTAACTTATTAACACAGAGACGTCGCACTATGCCATGTTCTTCCTGTAGCTTATTAACACAGAGACGTCGCACTATGCCATGTTCTTCCTGTAACTTATTAACACAGAGACGTCGCACTATGCCATGTTCTTCCTGTAGCTTATTAACACAGAGACGTCGTACTATGCCATGTTCTTCCTGTAGCTTATTAACACAGAGACGTCGCACTATGCCATGTTCTCCTGTAACTTATTAACAAGGACGTTGCACTATACCATGTTCTTCCTGTAGCTTATTAACACAGAGACGTTGCACTATACCATGTTCTTCCTGTAACTTATTAACACAGAGACGTTGCACTATGCCATGTTCTTCCTGTAACTTATTAACACAGAGACGTTGCACTATACCATGTTCTTCCTGTAACTTATTAACACAGAGACGTTGCACTATACCATGTTCTTCCTGTAACTTATTAACAGTTTCATTCCTGCTTATCGACTGCCTGTACACAATAATGTCGTCTGTAAATGACAGTGTCTTTTCCCTGCCAGACAGTTGCTGCTTTGTAATCAGTATGGTAAATACGTTGAGTAGTGCTGGAGAAAGTGGCGGCCCTGTGGTAGACCTGGTGAAATTGTTGTCGGCACAGATTACCAATTACCACACCTGAGTGCCACTTTTCTCTCGAGCATGGCGGACCCTTGCAATCCTTCTTATGAGCAGTAGATTGATATTGAACGGCGTGAACATAAGGTCATCATCAGGTGCCGTGCCGGCTGGCGTAGGCAATCATGGACCTCAACAAATCTCTGTCTTTGGTGTTTACTATCATCTCAAATATTGACGCTCTTCCGCGCCATGAAGTCATGCTATCCAAAATTGTATCTTTCTCGTCTACCCTCACTTTTACCGGTTGTCATGTTCACAACCTCCCCTTCAAATCACATGCCCGAAAAATGATGACTGCCTCTTTCTTATATTGATGATAAGCTTTCTCTATGCATTGACCTCATGTATAAGGTACGTGATTGAAGCTTTATTATAGGCATCCTCGAGATCAAGTTCATAGTTCGTAAGTACGGTTCCAACTTTACTGCAACGGGTCACCCCATAATTGCTCCGTTCCTGTGCCAATGAAAATCACACGAAATGCTAAGAACTGTGAAATGTTTCCTGTGTGAACTAATTCCAGAATGAAACAGCTGCGTACCGCCACAAAAACAACCTGCACCGCATAAAATGCATATGGCCGTCGCTAATGTAGCAACACAAAACTATTCATCACTTGAATTGCAATTCTTGTCGAAGGAACATCAATCATGACAAAATCCAGCTTTCTGCACTCGCAATATAACTGCATACGGCAGATTGAGCTTGTTCGTCATTACCGCTGTCCGCCATTTTCTGAATACACACAACAGACGCACGGTTGACACAGCAAAAGCATTCCATGTAACAGTCATAGCTCACAGCGTTGCTCAAGCACTAACTCAGTAGCTCGGCAAACGAAACCGGAAAATACCCGACCAAACATGGCGAAAATGCGCTAGCAAAGTCGTGTTCAGAATCAAACAGTTCTGACTCTGAATGGCCCTCCCGCATTCCGCCATCCATTGCTGGCCAGATTTTTTCTGTACAACAAGTACAACAGCGTATGTCTGCAAGCTGGCTTGGAAACCTTCAGAGACGTTATATGCAAAGATCGATGCATTACACCAAGTTTCTTTATTCCGCCTGTATCCGCCAAGGGTGGAAGAAAACATGCAACGTCCCTCCAAATACAGCCACAGTCTACATGCCACTAGCTCTTCCTGAAGTTTGCCCACCGTGTTCTGCATTGCAATTATTCTAAAACCGCTTATGTGTTTGTGATTTCTGATATGTTTTGTCAGTGGTATTAATGAAGGTTCCTCCCTGATCCCTCACTTTTTAAGCTGGTGTTTAATTCGTTACTAAGCTCATTCATGTCAATGTCCGATATCTTGTACCGGACACCATCAGGACCAGGTGAGGTATTGTGTGATCTCTTGCGCATTGCTTCCAGCAACATGTATTTCCACCACGTATCATGTACCTGTCAGCATCTGTAGCTCAAACGGTAGTGAGCTCGATCACTATCCAAGCATACCTGATTCAAACTCAGCGGCGGGCAAGTTTGGAAGCAAATTAGTTCCTTGGATTTTTACGAACTGTAAAAATAGACATCACCGTTCATAAAGCAATGACAAACTATTGAACGTATAAGTAGTGCCTAGAAAATTGACGACTCGCTTACTGTTGTTGATGGCTAAGTCCTGTAAAAAGGATATGCGACGAATTTTATTTCCCAGTATGCACACCGATAATTTTTGATCAAACTGGCATCGAACCCAGAACTTCCCCGGCACGTGTTCACTAGCGCAGAGTGTTACCAACTTCCCTATCCACGACACTTGCCCGCCTGCCCAGCGTGTTCGTAGAGCGTTGGATTACGGGTGACTAGCCCTCTGTGAGTGCGGGCTCAATTCCGCGGGCTGGCAGAAAAGCCACAGGTTCCCAGATTTACGGTGTTCGTGGCACCGAACCGAAGGGTTACGATGTCCATGGCACCGAGCCGAAGAACTGAAAGCTTAAGTGCTTCTGGATCGGGTAAAACAAAAGAAATCCACTACCCTAACAACTAGATATGAACATGGAACATTCATTGACTTTACTTGGATTATTATAGTTCCAGCCACAGAGTGCAATATCTATTCCTTACATTACGTAACTATTCAACCCAGATTTATGACTAGTGTCACGTTGGCTGCTTTATACAAGTGAAACTTAGCATGGAATTCAAATGATCGTCACTTTGCAACAGATCTTTCTCTCTTTTATAAAATATCTTCGATGAATGGAACAGAGTCGTTGCAATATAATATCATATTTGTTCAGATTATTGTGTATGCATTTTTTTAAATTTTGTAATTTTCATGACATTATTGAGTTAATGGTCCATATGATAATCATAGACACATGATTTAAATGTGTATTATACACACACGTTCATTCATGCATACACACATACACACATGTACTTTAGTGTTCAGTATTTCTAAAAACTAAGTCTTTTTATTCAGCGATATTCAAGATTTCAAACAGTGTGTCGCATTTTTTAGAGCCACATCTTTCTGGTTTTTCTCCAATCCTATTTTGCCTCACAGCGTCAGGTCAAGAAATGATTTCTATAACGATCCTTTGTGTGCGCTTCGTAGATAGTGTCTTTCGTCGCCTCTGTTATCTCTGAGGTCTATCTTTTGCGTGGCCCACCATTTGCTTTGTACCCATTGTTTCAGAGCAGCATTGCTCTTTGAGGTGCTCTGTCTGTTGGTAATCTGCTAACTTGGCCAAACCATTTAATTTGTTGCTTCTTGATGAAGTCTAGTACTGATGTTGTACCCACCTTTTTTCTGATGTCTTCATTTCTCAACTGGTCTCTTCTTGTTACACCCAGCATTCTGCGTAGACACTTCATCTCTGTCGTAACTAGTTTTGTTCTATCATTTGTTGTCAGTGACCAGATTTTACATTGACTCTTCCTGTGTAAGAAAGAGATCGTAGCACACATGGTTACTCACCGAAGTGCAATGATGATGGTCCTATCAATCAATCAATCAATCAATCAATCAATCAATCAACCAATGAATCAATCAATAACCAGAGATAAAATGGAAAATATAATAAAACAGATACATAGAAGTGATATCTAAACAGAAATGTCCCAACTAGTCTCTATCCCTATTAGCAGCTCAAAGTCAATTTCAGAGTACTTGCATACAGTTCCTTATCATACGTCCCTGTTGACCTATCACTGTTTGAAAATATGGTCCCGGACAGTTTGTTATTTTGTGCCAGTTATTTTGGAAACAAATTGAATAAGTGCCCGAAAAGTTCCGTTTTTGGTCAGCAGACAACATTTGAAAAAATACGAGTTGCGAAGAAAAATTGATAAAACTTTCAAGTCATTTCCAAGAAAAAAACATTTCATTACACAGTCTTGTTCACATTATAGAATACATTTTCAGACTGCCAGAGATCTCTGCAGCTGTTGAAATGATATTCTCAATAATGAATAACATATGGTCTGAAGAAAGAGGTGGAATGGCTGATTCAGCAGTAAAAGCTTCATTGCGCTGCACAGTTAATTGTCAACTAAATTGCAGTGAGCTTTTCGACACGACTAAAAATAATAAAGAATGTTTAAAGAAAGTGCGTGCTAGGAATAAATATTATAATTCGTTCCAAAATTCGTGATCACACTAAGTATTAATTTATACGAAATCTATCTGATGGATACACGTAATTTTTTGCATGCAGTCTTATATACATCACGACGTTACGAATCCATGTTTAACTAATTGGTAGGTAGCTTAGTTGATGCAAAAACGTTTTTGTTATATAATTTTGCATAAGCACAATAAAATGATATTCAAAGTTTAGAATTTACAGTAATACACAAAATGGTGGCGAATGATTGTAAAGGCGTATTCCTATTACATATTATAAAAAGAAAGGTCACATAGTGAACAAATGATACCTTCCACCTCTATAAATGAAAGTAAATGTTGCGTACATACGCCAATGACAGTCGGTAGGAAACATTGTGAACTGATTAATTCCACGGGATTCCCGATTTTGACGTTCACTGAATTGCATTTGGAACACGGAAATGCTTAGTTATAGACAAACTTGACAATCGTACTGTAAAATTTCGACAAGTATACCAGATCAACATCGCTGTAAATTTAGTAATAACATATAATAAAATTCTTACAGAACTAAAGGTTTGGGTGGGCAAAAATACTTTTGGAACGTCGTCACTGTTACCTATATAAAAATGCAAAAATCAAGAATTTCTGTCAAGTGGATGATTTTATATCGGTCGGTAAAGATGATCACGAATTTTGGAACTAACTATAATAACTTTAAGAAAATCAGTTGTGTTTAGTTAAGTGTAATTTAAAATTGTTACTACGCAATTGTTGTTTTTTGTTAACCAATTCATTACTGAGTCTTTTTGTATCATAATTACTTAGCTGAATATACTGAAATGGGATGAAGGAAATTAAAAGAAGAACAAACATAGCTTTACAAAAAAAATTAAACAACTGAAAGTTGTATGGAACGGAACTGATAGGAAAACAAAGATCAGAATACTAAGAGCATGCATATTCCCAGTGGCAACGTATGGGTGTGAATCATGGACATTTAATAAGGCAGTGGAAAAAACCTATGTGCTTTTGAATATGAGTGTTACAGAAGAGTCCTCCGTATATCATGGACAGAGAAGAGAACAAATAGATCTATCCAGAAAGAACTCAAAATCAAAGAAAACTGGCTTATGCTACAAATACGAAAGAGAAAATTGAGGTATTTTGGACATATAAAAAGACACGAGGGCTGGAGAAGACCATTATGGAAGGAGGCTTACAGGCAAGGAGAAAAAGAGAAAGATCACGGAAAAGATGGATTCAGGATATAACTGATGGTTTGAACATGGCGGCTGCAGAAAGGAACATCTGGCATATGAGAGAAATTCAGAAGGACTGTTGGGGTGGCAAAGTTCTTCTCAGGACAAGCTATTTGACGAAGATGATGAATATACTACTCTCTAAAATTGCATAGAAGGCGCTTTCTGTTTCGAGCTCTCTCGAAACTGTCCTGGTTTGAGACAAACATTTTATAGTAAGCCTATACATATAACCTTTGGCGACGATTCCACGATAAACCAACGGCACAGTAATCACGTTTGATGGGTCAAATCACAAGGGTTGTTATAAGTGTTGTTTCTTGAGAGGACAAGAAGATCATAATCCATAAGTCTGCAAATCAATGCTGACTATCATAACTCAAAAACACAATGGGAAATAGTTCTAAGATTTGTCACCATATATATATAACTATAACTGTAGGAAGATTTGTCACCATATATATAACTATAACTGTAGGAAGATTTATCACCATATATATAACTATAACTGTAGGAAGATTTCTCACCATATATATAACTATAACTGTAGGAAGATTTCTCACCATATATATATATAACTGTAGGAAGTCTAATGTGACGTAGAGGTTAATTACTCGTACCAAAGGTGATCACTTCGTTCCCTCGCACAGTCATCTGTATATTTTTTTTTTTAGAGATCCCTGATATCAGTGTAGGTGAGATCGAGTTTCTAGTCCTATCGGAGACGGGCTATTATACGTAGGTCCAGTGTTAAAATAACCAAAACATTGGCAATTCAAAATCGAGAAGAGCAGGCTGGAAAGCCACTGCCCGGGCAAAATTCATTAAAACATATTGAAAAAATAGAATTCCTACAAAATATTTTCACCATCTTCTAACTTAAATCAGGACCCTCGTCGGTGATACGTTGTTCGTGCACTGCAGGTCAGATTTTCCTGTGTAAGGAAAAGATCGGAACCCACATGGTCACTCCCTAAAGTGCAGGGATGATGATCTTCTCTATCTACACAACACACACACACACACACACACACACACACACACACACACATACATATAACTGATATTTTGAGTTTATGATAGTATTTAGGTTAACCTCTAAATATTTTAGTGATCCCATTGAATCTCTCTCTTGCGATCACCGCTTAGACTGAACTACCAGATCTCCCCATAAATTCTATTCATGTGGAAATCTGATTCATGCAACCTTAACATTGGTGTGTTTTACGTCATATCTTCAGTACCATTTGGAGCTCTGGTGCTCATCTTTCAGCGATGTGTCCGACTTCAGCCAGTGTTTACTCGGTGCGCTCTCTATTCTGTAGCCATCTAGTGTTTTTATGGTGTGGGGTAGCTAGCCCCAAGTCCTACCTCCTTTGTCGCCTCTTACGACATGCGTGGCAGGTAACAGTGGCTCTATTATTTACACCCCAATTTAGACCCCGGTAACCACACGGGCGCCATTGAATCTAAGAAGCCACGATACTGTTGACAAACACTTCTGTTTACGTTGCAGCTTGTTGATGTTTGTTGAAAGATTTATATATACAGCCATATAGTTTTTGTCATAATTTTCTGGTTTTATAACTTTGTCAAGTAGCGGGACTTTCTTTTCATTATTGTGCAACATGTGTTGTTATCGTTATAATAATACTAGCTGTCCATCGCTAGCGATGATGACAACAGTCTCATACTTGTGCTGCTGCACCTATCTGGTGTTTGCGGAGGTGACGGTAGAGTCCAATCCTAGAACACAATCCCCTATTGCAGGTGGGGCACACATGATCAAGGTTAGACATGTGCATGTTGTGTGTTCTGTCTTTTCGCGCAGCTCGTTTTCTTTGTGCCTCACCAACACGATGATTCTCAGCTATGCGGGTTCCTCTTGTGTTGTTACAGCGCCACATTTGGCGATCTTGAGCAAGGGATTGACAGCATGGGGTGTCTATATCGATGTATTTCAGAGACACTTCAAGAGTGTCTTTGAAGCGTTTTTGGTCCACCAACATAACGTCTGCCCCTTCAAGTTCGCCATACATCAACTGTTTGGGGATGCGTTTATCAGGCATCCGAGCAACGTGACCGGCCCATCTTACTTAGGCCTTCTGCAACAAAAGTTGTTATCGTATACACGTTGCTGTGAGCTCATAAATTTGTATGCCTTAGTATTTCTTAGATGTCTATCTTTCTATCTGCAACTTATCATTCCTCGTGTCTTCATCTTCTTCTTCTGCGATATCATTCATTTTAGACTTAGATTCAGGATTATCTGATATAGTCTGCTGTTTGTTTCAGGACTGTGGTACAGAGGTTAGGTGCTCGCCTTGCGTACCACAGGTACTCGGCTTACTCCCCGGTGGAGTCATATACCAAAGGTACTCGGCTTACTCCTGGTGGAGTCATGTACCAAAGGTACTGGTTACTCCTGGGGGAGTCATGTACCAAGGTACTCGGCTACTCCTGGTGGAGTCATGTACCAAAGGTACCCGGCTTACTCCCTGCTGGAGTCATGTACCAAAGGTACCTGGCTTACTCCCTGCTGGAGTCATGTACCAAAGGTACTCGGCTTACTCCCTGGTGGTCATGTACCAAAGGTACTCGGCTTACTCCCTGGTGGAGTCAAGTACCAAAGGTACCCGGCTTACTCCCTGCTGGAGTCATGTACCAAAGGTACTCGGCTTACTCCCTGGTGGAGTCATGTACCAAAAGTACCCGGCTTACTCCCTGGTGGAGTCATGTACCAAAGGTACTCGGCTTACTCCCTGGTGGAGTCATGTACCAAAAGTACCCGGCTTACTCCCTGGTGGAGTCATGTACCAAAGGTACTCGGCTTACTCCCTGGTGGAGTCATGTACCAAAGGTACTCGGCTTACTCCCTGGTGGAGTCATGTACCAAAGGTACCCGGCTTACTCCCTGGTGGAGTCATGTACCAAAGGTACCCGGCTTACTCCCTGCTGGAGTCATGTACCAAAGGTACTCGGCTTACTCCCTGGTGGAGTCATGTACCAAAGTACCGGCTTACTCCCTGCTGGAGTCATGTACCAAAGGTACTCGGCTTACTCCCTGGTGGAGTCATGTACCAAAGGTACCCGGCTTACTTCCTGCTGGAGTCATGTACCAAAGGTACTCGGCTTACCCCCTGGTGGAGTCATGTACCAAAGGTACTCGGCTTACTCCCTGGTGGAGTCATCGAGATATTTTTCTAGAGATCCCTGATCACAGTGCAGGTGAGATCGAGTTCCTAGTCCTATCGGAAACGGACAATAAAACGCAGGGCCATTGTTCAATTTGAGCAAGCAAAAGAACCATAGGCACAGTAGAAATAGGCTGGAAAGCCGCAGCCCGGGCAAATTTCATTAGTAAAGATTCGAAATAAAATTCCTACAAAATATCTTCACCATCTAAAAAATTACATCGGGGACCTTCGCCAGTGCTACGGAGTTCGTGTACTGCAACTGAGTTCTTTCTGTGTAAGAAAGAGATCGGACCACAAATGGTTACTCAGCGAAGTGCAATGATGATGGCCTATCAATCTCCGCTCTAGTTTCTCTTCCTATGAGGTAAGTGTGGCCCACATTCTTTTCTTGAGACCTTCCTGCAGTGGGCAGTTTTGAAGGGAGGTGCCTAGATATTATATCTTACACTTCTTACAGCTGTTGTTGTGGAGTGTGGCAACTAACTCATACACAAATCAGTTGCTGCCATGCAGCATGTCTGCAGTTGAATCTGACATGGAATTGTCCTGTCATATTGATGAATGACTTGGCCCAGTTGTACAGTTTTTCTCACACGCTGATTCAACCAACCACAGGACGCGAACTGCACGAAGTGTGTCTGTGTCTCGTCTGTGGGGGCTGGCTCGACGTGCTACCGTCTGGTGTCATGAGTAGCTGTGTTAGTCGTGTTATGGAGGACATAATGTGTTCACAACTTGGATGAATAAGTTGAGTTTTCTTATGGAAAATGCCTTCCGTTTATCTGATACATATCCTAGTTCTGTTTAGCTGCATATCGTTTACTACAGCACATCTGAATTTGTACTTGAGCACACAGGAAACATATCGTTTGCTAGGTAAGTCTCCATGTTGACATCGTTGTGTTACCATCTCTTCCCATTGGCCCCCGATTAACACACAAACTGACAAAATCACATCAAGACAGACACGAATATGTGACCCGTGTCGTAAAATATAATTTCATCAAGATATCATATTCAAATAAACTGAAAATCTGCGTTGGTCACATAATTCTAACAAGTAAATATTATTATTTTTAAAATAAACACAGACGGCGGAGTCTGTTAGCACTTTGTTTAGAACTAATGCTATAATAAACAATGCATGTAATCTAATAGATGGTCTTTTGGTACCTGCAAGGTCCGAGCAGAGTTAATTAACAATTATCTAAGTTTCTATCTTAACTGATAGGAAATTAAAATTTCTTATGGTAAAACATGACCTGCACAATCGCTATACAAATATTAATTTCATATTAGTGTTGAATGAAAGGGAAACTTTATTGTTGTGATGCGATACTTTCAATCATGCGCTACGTTTTTTGTTTGTTTTAACATTCAGGGCGCTCTGGTCATTACTAAATAGTCCACATATCAGGTCTGAACTATTGACAAAAGCTAAAAATAAAAACAAATAGCAACTTACAAACAAAGAATGCGTGTACATTTTAAAGAGAGCAAAGTACTATGTATATGTTGTTACTTATGTTCGGACATATGGAGAAAAGTCAAATGCAAACATATAAATAATTATTTTCAGACATGAACAGTCAAGTGTCATGCATCCCTCAAATCCCTGCGCAGGCGATCATGTCTCTCCACAACTCTCTCTCTCTCTCTCTCTCTAATGCAGTTAATCAGTTCTGACTTTGATCTTTCGTCGAACCACGATGTGAGACCATCAAACATCTCCTTCCTCTACCTTCCACGATCCCGCCTTCCCTGTATTTTACCTGTTGTCACCAGATGTTCCAAACCCCCTCTACGCATTATGTGCCCGAATAACCTTGATTCTTCTCCTTTTGATCAGGTTTCTTTTTGTGCAGGACTTTTTAAAAACCTCATCATTTTTGTGTTTGTTTTTCACTGCGCATGGGAATTCTCAGCATTCATTTGTAAAACCATATCTCTGTGGCTTCCAGAGATGTAAATTATCAAGTCTTTAAATTACCAGTCTGATATGATTTTAATTTATACATTACATATAAGTTTTGTAATACAGGTCCATTCACCCAATATTCATGCTCATCATATATTCCTCGAGCATATCCAGGTATTGTCAGTGCTGCAATAAATACATCTGCATAAAGTATGTAGAAATATAGTGCTACTACAATGCCATAACAGTCAATTATATACTGTTACTGTACCGTAAGAGATATCGTTCAATTATACTACAGAACTATAACGTATAAAAGTATAGTCCAACTATACTACACTACTATAACAACAGTTAATAAAATTTTACTCCAGTGCTTCACCATAAACTGATAATATTTCACTACAGTACTTTCACAGTAATGAATATTGCCGTGCTAATATATAGATTAAAGCTTTTGTACGCCCGAGTGGTTACCGGGGCACAAATTTGGGGTGTAAAGAATAGAACCACTGTTACCTGCCACGCATAAGGAGGTTTGGATGAAATCGGATGCACGTGTCCTAAACAGGTCTATGCGTTTAGGGGCCTACCAAACCAATGTACAACGTATACACGTTTTTGACAAAGATCAAGCATATCACAAAGAGTGAATAAAATTGGTCGCAAAGAACGAACGCAAAGAAGAAAAAGAAGAAAGCTTTTGTTAGATATCAATAACTAATACTAATGCTATAGCAGGTATAAGAAATTGAATGTTTGCATATTATGATATTCTTCTTACAGTTTGACCAGTATGTCACATACCTAGAACAGTGATTTCTTTCTTTCTTTCTTTCTTTCTTTCTTCTTTCTTTCTTTCTTTCTTCTTTCTTTCTTTCTTCCTTTCTTTCTTTCTTTCTTCCTTCCTTCCTTTCTTCTTTCTTTCTTTCTTTCTTTCTTTCTTTCTTCTTTCTTTCTTTCTTTCTTTCTTTTGTCCTTCTCTGCTTTTTTGCCGTTAGCTGTAGCAGGTTTAACTGATGATCGGTTTCCGAGATATTGTACGCTCGGCCGCTTGATATGCTGTGGTAATGTGGAGTTGTAAGATGTCTGTAACTCCATCAACCCATCTTTGTCTGCCCCTTCCTCTTGATGATTCCATCTTCACATTGTACGCTCTGGTTGTAATTATTTTTCTACCTGTTGGAAATTGCTCTTAAATATTGTTGGACAACATTTTATAGAGAGCCACAGTATCGTAATTGTTAGTGAACACGCTTCGTAGGGCGGGTCCAGTTTCAATTATGCAGTGGGAGTGGAATATTTATTTCTGAACGTAACGGCTCTCTGGTCGACCAAGCCTCACTTGGGTATGAGAAAAAACACTGGGAATTAATTCAAGGCAATCGGTGTGAGATTTTGACCACATTATGTGTTGACTTTCAATGAAAAATACGAACCTAACATTGTATTATTCAACAATATACTGTGAGGTTTGAAAAAGGATTTCTTTAACAAAATTATATAAATGCTTTGAAATAATTTCAAATGAGAAACAGGGTAAATATAAATTAGATACGTTTCTCTCTCTCTCTCTCTCTCTCTCTCCTCTCTCGTTCTTTGGCTTCTAATATCTCACAATTTATATCTTGTTAGAGGTTTGTATTATTAGATCTTGGGGACGTCCGTGTGGTACCGGGGTCCGCAAGGAAGCAAAAATAGTACCATTGCAACCTACAAGGCATGTCGTAAGAGGCAATTAATATAGGCCCTAGTGATGCTACCCTAGTAAATAAAAAGCAGCGCAGAAATCTGATGTACTGACCTACTTGTAGGCGCATAACTAGCACAGCGTACAATCGCTCTTAGGCTCAGATCACATACAAATCACACAGAGTGGTTGACAAGTGGTCGATATGGAGCGTTCGAAGAAGAAGAAGAAGTATCTTGGGAATAAGAATCTTGATAACTACATAACATAAGTTGTTCTAATTTTCTATTTCTCCAATCCTGTTTTGCCTCACAGCGTCAAGATAAGATTTCTAGAATTAGTAAATCAATTTGATTAAAGAACAGACTTCAAGTTTATAACATATCCTATATTTATAGTTCTATGGGTTTAAGAAAACAAAATTGAGGAAGCTTACCACTAACGGAAATAAGTCAGCTTAACGACCGTATAGTGCACACTTAAACAGGTCAGTATTCTGGGCAAGGTAGATTGAATACGTGATGTTGGTGAAGACCTGGGCGAATTTAGTCATTAAACACATATAAGATTAAAACTGATTTTGGACCTAAGGTTTGCAGCCGCATTTATGTATGTCCTACCTTTGTTGCAGTCATGTCTAAGCTATTGGATACAGATGTTAATCACACTACGTCACACATCTTTGTTGCAGTCATGTCTAAGCTATTGGATACAGATGTTAATCACACTACGTCACACATCTTTGTTGCAGTCATGTCTAAGCTATTGGATACAGATGTTAATCACACTACGTCACACATCTTTGTTGCAGTCATGTCTAAGCTATTGGATACAGATGTTAATCACACTACGTCACACATCTTTGTTGCAGTCATGTCTAAGCTATTGGATACAGATGTTAATCACTACGTCACACATCTTATTGCAGTCATGTCTAAGCTATTGGATACAAATGTTAATCACACTACGTCACACATCTTTGTTGCAGTCATGTCTAAGCTATTGATACAAATGTTAATCACACTACGTCACACATCTTGTTGCAGTCATGTCTAAGCTATTGGATACAAAGTTAATACACTACGTCACATCTTTGTTGAATTGGTTTGATTCTTGTGTTTAATTGGATCATTTTCTTTCTGTTTACACCAAATGAACTCTAAATAAAAATTAATTTCTAGTTTCTCAAATTTATTGTTGGTGTCCTATGTTTAATGACTAGCGGAAAGAAAAAAGTAAATCAGTAAGTCTGTATTGTGATCTTAGTAAATGTGACTTTCATATTTTTGTGTTTGTTTACATTAGCGAAAGACAATCATAAATTTTGAAAAAATTGTGAGTGTTAATGTCCAGCCTGGAATTTAGTGTTAATTTATGCTGTTCTTCATGTCTTCTTCTTTGAACACTCCATATCGACCACTTGTTAACTAATCTTTGTGATTTGTATGTGATCTGAGCCTGAGCGATTATACGCTGTGCCAGTTATGCGCCTACAATTATGCCAGTACATCCGATTTCTGCGATGATTTTTATTTATTATGGTAACTACCTTAGCCGCCTCTTACGACATTTCTTGTAGGTCGCAGTGTTACTATTCTTTGCTCCCCTAGCGCGCCCCGTCAACACACGGGTGGGACTTTCATATTTTGTTTGTTTGTTCACATTAGCGAATGAACATTTGAACAATTGTGAGTGTTAATGTCCAGCCTGGGATTTCACGTTAATTTATGCTATTCTTTATTTCTATATGATTACGGAAGTTGCTTGCTTGCTTGACTAGCTAGACCACCCTTCATCTAGAGTGGACTATGTGGTTCTGTGTCTCACGTTATTAATTTTTGGGGACTAATTACCAGGACAACCTTTAGAGATCTTAATTGATTTTGCTGCAATTTGTCTGTTCTCGCAGACTTTACTCTCTTTCTTTGTACATCACATCCTCAGTGCTTCTGGGAAATGTGACCGGATATGTAGCCTGGGGGTTATGGTGGTTACTGTTAATTGATTTTCTCCTGTCATTCATAATGACAGGCTCTTGTTTTCAAGCATTTCCTCCAGAAGAATGGTCCCATCTGTATTGAAGTTAGACCAGGATATTTAATATTAGCCTCTGTGAGGACAGATTAACTTTATTGAGTGCACACTACCCATACTGGAGCCATGGTAACCTTAGTGAGTGCACACTACCGTACTGGAGCCACGGTAACTTTAGTGAGGACAGCTGCCACTGAGCCATGTAACCTTAGTGAGTGCACACTACCATACTGGAGCCATGGTAACCTTAGTGAGTGCAACTACCGTACTGGACAGTAATCTTAGTGAAGCAATATCGTACTGAGACACGGTAACCTTAGTGAGTGCACACTACCTTACTACAGTCCGTTTACAAATGTTTGCCCTCAGTCAAGTTCAATTTTCTCAAAAAAGTATCTGTTGTATTGATTTGAAATTTTGCATGCATTCTTATATTTACGATGACCAAAGGAATATGTCGTTGACAGGTCGAAATGCAGCTCAGATTTTGCATATCGGCGAATTTCTTTGATGTTTTGCGAAAACTTTAGCACAGCTATGCTAAAGAACTCATTTTACAGTGATACACTTCATATAGGTTAAGGATGTCATCAAAGGCGGATCCCTATTCATATAGTGATGGGTGCCATGTATATAATTAACATAGACATATAATTAGCATAGACATATGGAAGAATTATAAAATAGAAAATGACTGGAGTATGACAATAATATATTTCTAACCTTATTCTGTGTCGGACGAGTCCAGTATATTGATGACTGTTCTAGGTTGAAATAAATGCAAACAATCCTTTCTCCAATATTCATCTTCTTCTTTCAAGACAGGGTCCTCACATTTTATCCAGTAAGCGTTATCAACATTTGATAGCGCAGCGTGGGTTAGTATCTTGACGTCAGACAATTTGAATGTAGTATTTTCAGCTGCCACTTGTCCTTTAATTTTAGTCCACACAAGTTCTATTGGGTTTAAATGTGAATGGTACGGTGGAAGTCTCAAACACCTATGACCATGCTCCTCTATCAACTTGTCAATTTGAATTTTCTTTGACCTTTGTGTCTGCTTTACAAGGGACAACAATTCTGGTTTGAAGTACGTTTCATTGAACGGAATATTTTCTCTGATGAGCCACATCTTTATTGCGTCTTTTGTGCTCGATGTCGTATGTATTTTGTCTTCTTGTGATATAACATTGTGATATGATGCATTGTCCATTATGAGACAAGATGGTCTATCTAAAGATGGAAGAACTGTTTTCTCGAGCCAATTTCTAAATATTTGGCCATTCATCTCTGCGTGATAATCCCTATTGTCTGTAGACTTTGAAACGAAAACGAGTTCAGCATTCTGCAATAACCCATTATGTCTAATACCACCGTGGGCTATAACTAAACGTTGTTCTTTACTACTTGGTACACATCGCTTTATCCTTCCATCTACTGACTGCCATTCCTTTGCATTGGCGTGATGTGCATTGATCCATGTTTCATCCAAATACACAATATTATAACTTTCTCTGCGCATTTCTCTTACTTCACGTAGGTACTTGCTTCTCATGACTACTAAATGCGGCTGCTCGCAAATAATATTTCTTCCACTCGTATACTTTCTAAAGGTGAAGCCTAATGTCCTTATAACTTTCCACAACGTACATTTAGATAACTCAATGTCATTGTTCTTCCTTAAACAAGTCTGCAGCTTTCTTACAGTCACTGTTTCTTTGCAATCCGACATTTATACAATTGCTCGTCGTATAACCTACTTGTCAAAGCTATCTACAATTGACTTTCTACCGGCTATTTGCTTATTGTTTGTAGGGTTTATTCTTGATTCATGCATCCATCGACGAAATGACCGTTTACACAAAACCAAAGCATGCACTGTTCTCTTTTCGGGGTTTAAAATAGATTGATAAAGTCTTCCACGATCAGCTTCTCGACTAAAATATAAGTACAGCTTCATTGCAATGCTTTGAAGTGTGCAGAATTTCACTTTCAATCCCATTCTGTAATATAGCAAGAATCAGCCAACGTTTCTGGTAAATGGTTTCTGGTAAACTCACCCTCTGCCTGTATTGGTATAGACTTTACCTCTGAGCATATCCTTTCAAGTGTGACACCAGCTTCTAAACGGCAAAAAACCGAGCGCACGAGAAAATATGTTGTTGACCACAGAAGTTTGGGTGTGAAGCTGTAAAATCTTTAAAAATGTGTCCTTTTACACTGACAAGAGTTTTATATACCCATATAAACAAACATGGAAATAAGCTGTACAATCTACAAGACAAAAATTTTGTTGTTTAGTCATTCATATTTCCAGTTTGTATGCAAAATGTCATCATCGTAGTTGAAATGGTTGCAGAGTTATAGATTTTTAAACAGGGGCAAACATTTGTCAACGCACTATAGAGACACAGTAACCTGTACAAGCTTGTAATCATCCTGCTTTCTTCCCTCCCACCAGGTAGAGATATATTTTGACTGACATATCATCTAATGCTAGCAAGTATCAGATTGTATTACTATTCTCAATGCCTGACAGAACACAATCGGACACATTTTCCTATAACATTATGATATATCTTGGACTGCTTTATTTGTAGTCACAAAAACAATATTTCTGAAACGTGATGGAATTTATATCCTTCCTTAATAAAAAAAGTAGCATTCTCTTGCTTCTTTCTGTGATAAAAGTTATCATAATAATAATAATAATGCATTACTGATAGCTAGGCTGTTTCCCATATCAGAACATTTGTTACCTGCAGACAATCGTTGTTGGTTTCTATCTGTTTCACAGCGCCGCACATCAGGACAATCTTGTCAAATCTTGTGTAATCAGCTTAATGCATTCTGTCAGTATCCCTCATGGTTCTGCCTGTCTGTCAGATTTTCTTATTCCCTCTCTCTCTCTCTCTCCCCAATCTTATCTCTTTTTATTTCTTTCTCCGCGTTTTTCTTTCATCGAACTCTATAATTTCTTTTATTTCATTCTCTGTCTGTTTCCTAATTCTTTCTTTATCCTCTCTTGCTTGCTTATTCACTACCGTTTTCCTCCTCTCTTACCATCCTTCTATCATATCCTTCACTGTGAACTCACCATTCTGCTGTTCTATCTTTCCTGACCAACTCCAATTCGTGGTGAACTCACCACCCTACTGTTTTATCGTTATTGATGAACTCACCACCCTACTGTTTTATCGTTATTGATGAGCTCACCACCCTACTGTTTTATCGTTATTGATGAACTCACCACCCTACTGTTTTATAGTTATTGGTGAACTCACCACCCTACTGTTTTATAGTTATTGGTGAACTCACCACCCTACTGTTTTATCGTTATTGGTGAAGCCTGGTGCTTCATTGTGAACTTATCATCCCACCGTTACATCTCCATTGGTAAACTCTTATTTCGTTATGAAAAACAAACGGAGGATACAACCCAGAGCACGACGATATACATACACTAAACAAAAAAAGCGCCGACCACAGTCTTCAGACTTCGAACGGAACACTGCGGTCTCAGAGAAAACCTCCATAGAATGGGTCTCAGGTACTCGGCTGCCTGCACATTTGAAGCACCAAAGCAATCCCCAGAGCACATCCTGCAATACTGCCCCAGGCTAAGCAGTATGAGAATGGAAATATGGCCAACAGAAACAACCCTTCAAAATAAACTATGTGGGGACATGTGATGACCTCAAACTCACCGCCCTGTTTATGAAACATACCGGAGTAGTCTTATAGCAGAAGTTGATCACAGAAGCAGAAAAAGTTATGAGATACCATCCTACTATTTTATCTTTCTTGGTGAACCATATTTCGTTATGAGATACCATCCTACTGTTCTATCTTTCTTGGTGAACCATATTTCGTTATGAGATACCATCCTACTGTTTTATCTTTCTTGGTGAACCATATTTCGTTATGAGATACCATCCTACTGTTCTATCTTTCTTGGTGAACCATATTTCGTTATGAGCAGCGCCGAAGTAGCAGAAGTAGCAAATGCTACGGGCCCCGCGCTTCTGGGGCCCCGCGCCTATGTGAAAGAGATGAAAAGGAAAAAAATAACCCCGATGCTATATCAAAACAAGCAAGCTGTCTGAATTTTTTAGTGTCGTGTGTGATGGTGCTGAATCCAAAGAACTGAAGCAGAAAATACAGAAGTCGCATATCACTGTGTAGTAGATGAAGGCAGATGAACTCCAAATATTGTCAGCTCTTATCAAGAGGATTTGGAAGAAAGCCTAGGCGACGAACTTGTGCAGTTCGTTGAAGTGCGATTTTATAAACTTATAATGGAAAATTCATTTTAGAGTCGTGTTTCCCAAATGTAGAAATAGTCTTACGAATTTACTTGTCTTTAATGATTACCAACTGCAGCGGAGAATGTTCTTTTTCAACATTAAAGCGTATAAAAGTGAGTTAAGGAACATGATGGGACAAGATCGTCCAAATAACCTCACCGTAATGAACATTGAATGTAATTTACTTAGAGAATTGATTTGTCTAGTATTATCTCTAAATTTGCTCACATTAAATCGAAACAAGTTTGTTTGTAAAAGTTGTGTTTTATTACTCATTATCATACAAAACCTAGGGCCCCGCGCTAAAATTTGCTACAGGCCCCGCGCTGACCTAATCCGGCACTGGTTATGAGCTACCATCCTACTGTTCTATCTTTCTTGGTGAACCATATTTCGTTATGAGCTACCATCCTACTGTTCTATCTTTCTTGGTGAACCATATTTCGTTATGAGATACCATCCTACTGTTCTATCTTTCTTGGTGAACCATATTTCGTTATGAGATACCATCCTACTGTTCTATCGTTCTTGGTGAACCATATTTCGTTATGAGATACCATCCTACTGTTCTATCTTTCTTGGTGAACCATATTTCGTTATGAGATACCATCCTACTGTTCTATCTTTCTTGGTGAACCATATTTCGTTATGAGATACCATCCTACTGTTCTATCGTTCTTGGTGAACCATATTTCGTTATGAGATACCATCCTACTGTTCTATCTTTCTTGGTGAACCATATTTCGTTATGAGATACCATCCTACTGTTCTATCTTTCTTGGTGAACCATATTTCGTTATGAGATACCATCCTACTGTTCTATCTTTCTTGGTGAACCATATTTCGTTATGAGATACCATCCTACTGTTCTATCGTTCTTGGTGAACCATATTTCGTTATGAGATACCATCCTACTGTTCTATCTTTCTTGGTGAACCATATTTCGTTATGAGCTACCATCCTACTGTTCTATCGTTCTTGGTGAACCATATTTCGTTATGAGCTACCATCCTACTGTTCTATCGTTCTTGGTGAACCATATTTCGTTATGAGATACCATCCTACTGTTCTATCGTTCTTGGTGAACCATATTTCGTTATGAGATACCATCCTACTGTTCTATCTTTCTTGGTGAACCATATTTCGTTATGAGATACCATCCTACTGTTCTATCTTTCTTGGTGAACCATATTTCGTTATGAGATACCATCCTACTGTTCTATCGTTCTTGGTGAAGTCTTCTTAGTTGTGGACGCTCCCTGCTATTGTACATTCTTCTTGTATATTACTTCGTTGTGAACCCATCATCCTACTGTTACACCTTCATTGGCGAATTCTATTTCGTTACGAACTACCATACTACTGTTCTAATTTTCTTGGTGAATTCTGTTTCGTTTTGCTTGAGAAACTGTAAATTTGTAGAGCGCCATCTTACTATTTTATCATTCTTGATGAGGTCTTCTTCATTGTATGTGCACCATCCTACTTCTCTATCTATCCTTCAGCGTGGACGTGAACGCTGATGTTCGTTGACATGTTGTGCTATTACTACACAGTCAAAGTGTGACTGCAAGTGAACTCAGAGCTAATCTTGAAGTCAACGAAAGCTATTTCCAACTCTAGTATAATATAGAATATGTTCAAGTACTTCATTATATATCGCTGTTCTCAAGTGTAGGCATTTATTGAATCTGGTGATGCCATTAGTCGTGTTTGTCTACAGTCCATGATACTGATACGTGTACGATCATCGTGAGCTCTATTGAAGCTAGAATGATTCCATCGTAAAGACAAAGGTAAAGCTTGTGGGAGGTGAAAGCGATAGTTTTGTAGTTTTTTTTATAAGTTGTATACTTGAGTACACATACATCAACTTTTACACTATATCTGTCCTTGGAGAGAGAGAGAGAGAGAGAGAGAGAGAGAATATGCAGGAGAGAACTGTAACCACACTCATTAGAGACGTTAAGAAATACTTGCATTGCTCTCTCACAACAACAAAAGCACTTGAGAGTAGGTTTACGAACTGCTATACTTGGCATATATCCTCCTCACCGAGATGCTATATTTGGCATATATTGTCCTCACCGAGATGCTATATTTGGCATATATTGTCCTCACCGAGATGCTATATTTGACATATATTGTCAGCGAACTGTTAAATTTCAGTTCTAGCATAGCAAGACGTGTGACCAAGGGAAAAAGTAGTCCGTTCTTCTTCTTCGAACGCTCCATATCGACCACTTGCTAACCACTCTGTGAGATTTATATGTGATCTGAGCCTAAGAGCGATTGTGCTTTGTTCCAGTTATGCGCCTACACTACAAGTAGGCCAGCACATCCGATTTCAGCTATGCTTTTTATTTACTAGGGTAACTTTACTAGGTCCTACATCAGTCGCTTCTTACGACATGCCTTGTAGGTTGTAGTGGTACTATTCTTTGCTTCCTTTGCGGGCCCCGGCACCACACGGGCGAGTATAGTGACGGCTCTCATTATTCTATTCAACTCTGATGCAGTCATCTTTCGTGAAATTAGACAATGCCATTTCATTGGACTATGTGTTGGAGGAATTACAGTGTAACACGAACTATTACATTTAATATATATATATATCTCGTTGTAAGGGTTATTACATTATGGCATAGTCGCCCTGTGGTACCAGGGCTTGCAATGGGAGCAAGAAATAGTACCACTGTAACCTACAGGGCATGTCGGACTGAGGTAGGACCTAGGAAGCTACCTAAATAAAAAGTATTGCAGAAATCGGATGTTCTGACCTACTTGTAGGCGCATAACTGGCACAACGTATAATCGCTTTTAGGCTCAGATCACATACAAATCACACAAAGTGGTCAACAAGGGGTCAATATGGAGCGTTCGAAGAAGAAGAAGAAGGAAGAAAGAAGAATATGACAGAGTAAGTGTTTACAATAAATTAAACTATTACAGCAAGTCTGTCAAAAGAAAATCTGTACATCATCATTATCATGTTCCATGCTGGATGGCGTATGCGATCGTAAATCTCCACAAACATCTGTCCTTGATTCAGATATTGAAACTCTTTCGTGCCATAAAGTTAGACCAATATTTCCGATTCTAATAGCGGGAAATATCTTAGCCCCGTAGATTTCTAAGAAAGAGCACTGATGTCCTGAAAGAACTGAATGTTAAAGACAATTTCCTGATAAACAATATACTGAAAAATTAGATACTTTGGTCACATCAAGCGTCACGATGGCCTGGAGAGAACAATACTAGAGGGCATGGTCTAAGGACGCAGAGGCAGACCAAGAAGAAGATGACTGCAAGATATTAAAGAAACCATGAACATGACCATCGACGAAGTTGGTGAACTGGCAAGAGAGAGTGTGCATTTCAGATGTGCTGCAAAGAGAGCAACGTCCTATAAAGGATATGCACTTTGATGATGATGGTAAGTTTCTATTGAGAACACATCTCTCTTTCTCTCTCTTTGCCTTTTTACCCGGGTTGGGGCATAGGCCCTCAACCAACTCATGCCAAGTCTTCCTATCTCTAGCTATCTCCTGCAGCTCCTTCCAGCTATTCTTTATATGAGAAGACATCTACTTGTCTATATTAAACAATATAAACTTATTTTACTTAACGCTGCCTATCATCTAACCGTTTGTTTACCGATCTGTCTGATTAACCAGCACTGTGTTTTACTTGATATTTGGCATTTGTTTTCATTTCGCATACTTTTGTTTCGACTGAGATAGAAAATCATATGTAAAAATAGATCAGAAAAGGGGCACAGTTTGTGTTGTTGCTTGTTACGCCTCATTGATAATAGTTTTATCACATTCGCTCTCTGTTATTACTATCAGGCGACAAGAAAGGAAATTTACTGTATACTTTCGCATTTTTCACCTGTTGCAAAACCAACTCGTAAAGCAGTGAACGCAAACGTTTAAACAGTAGTGACTATGTTATATGTTACAATGTTAAGTCAGTAGTGAAATATTTGTTTTTTAAATGAAATTAACAGTAGTGAAATATTTGTTATAATGTTAACAGTAGTGAAATATTTGTTATAATGTTAACAGTAGTGGAATATGGGTTTAAAGGCGAAGGATTAACTGCATTGTACCGGGTTTCTCCATTTGGCTCGGTTTACTATCCGCAGACATGGCACGCCATCTGCCAAGCGTGCATAAACCTCATTTGTGTACTCACTCAATGGGTACTTCTATCTTCGTCTTCGTCTATAGAAGTTTCTAACCTCCAGCGGCTTACGTGGATATACTGTCCTGGGCATGCGGGTGTTTGCGGTAATGAGAGAGCGGACAGGCTTGCATCAACAGTATCGATTGTTGGGGAGTTGAAGATGGATAAGGGGATATTCTTCGGTCTCTTCGCGACTGTCTGTTGGATGAGGACACTAAAATCGATGTTGAATCGATCAAGCGATTTAGGCAGTTTGGAGTTACCAGTTGTACAAGTCGAACTAGATTCCTGAGAGGCAGAGTGAGAGGTGCGTTTAATCAGCGAGCCACGGAAACCATCAGTATGCATACTCTTCGATATCTGTTGGGGAGACTGAGCACCTATGGGTCTGCCCGGAGTGCAATGACGCCAGTTTAATAACCAATAACCAATAACTGTGTACCCAAATATTGCACAAAGCTCAGTAGCTTCAGCCTTAGCTCCCGATAACCATACGTCCAGCGGGCCGAGGTACTCATAATATAGAGGAAATCAGATCACAATCGCATTCCAGTAGTGTTGAATAAAGAGGAATTCATTTTAAAATCAACACAAAACACAACAACACAAAAACAACACAACAACACAACATACTAAATCAATGTTATATTATGTTACAAGTTAATTTTAACAATAAGGAATATCAGTGTTATTAATATTTTTCATCAACAAATAACCATAAACTCATAGAAAGGACTAAAATTGCAAAAAAAGCTTGCAGTGTTCATCAAACATATACAAAACCAGCCCCCAACTCAAAACTAGGTTTGGGTTCCCCGGTCAGTTATATGGCCCAATATTAGAGTTGGCTATGCTTCAGCAGCAATCATAAGATGCACTCATGAAGTGAACGATGTTGCTCGGATTACAACCCACGATCTACAGAACACAAACAACTGCTTAATCACTTTGTCACATAGATCCCATTCCCTCATAACACATCCAAGTAGAACATAACATGTTGAGTATAGCGATTAGTTCTGGTCTCAGAATAGAGAGCTAGCTAGTTGTTCATGGTAGAGACAATATTATTGTTATCATTACCAGTCTATGTCAGCTGTTCCCTCTCATGATGTGTCGTCTCCACATTGGTGTTGTAAAGTGGGACGTAACTAATCAAGGCTTTAGTTTTTGTTTTTTCCCCGATCCAGAAGCACTTGAGCTTTCAGCTTTTCGGCTCGGTGCCATGGACATCGTAACCCTTCGGTTCGGTGCCACGAACACCGTGAATCTGGGGAACCTGTGGCTTTTCTGCCAGTCCGCGGAATTGAACCCGCACACACAGAGGACTAGTCACCCGCAGTCCAACGCGCTACGAACACGCTGGGCAGACGGGCAAGGCTTTAGTTTAAAAACTAACAACAAATTTTAACACCTAAAAGTCATTTCCCCTATTTATCTGGTCTGTTCCTATAAAAAAGTCGATGTCATCACAGTCTCAGCCTGACAGAAAGAATCTCAATTTCTAGTCCTTTCTCCCACTATTTCTATAGTTGTGCTCACAGTTTCTTTAACTCATTCTGTACTGACTGCCACAGGGTGCGCCAAGATTGCATATTAAAATGACCCAACTGCTGCACACTGCGCCAATCAATGTAAAGTTAGTGTAAAATTAACCAACGCGTTCTGATACGATTTCCCGATTTTTATCTACAACAAAGCTATTTATTTCTACATTATGGTCTTATCGAGAGTTTGGTAAAATTTGTTAATTTGATATTGAAGTTTATATATTTCGCTAATTAGAAAATGTGAACAAAAATTTCCACATTTTGTTTTTCATTTTGGTGTTGAATAGTTAATGTTATATTGCCACTATTGTCTTTATCGTTCTCTGCTTTGATTTCCAGGCACCATTGAACACCTGATGTACCTCCCCACCCCTAATCAACTTATTATTTTCACATTTCGAATAGTACAAAGAAGTTCATAAAGTATTTCAATTATCTGTATATGTATATATATATATATATATATTCTAAGCAGAGTTGTGAGAAATATTTTAAGCAGAGTAGTGAATTTTCACAACTCTGCTTAAAATTATATTGTTATTGAATCATGTTTTATGTTATTGTACTGTTTTATAATTTCCTAATGTATCCTGATTTTATTATGAAATAGTTATGTTCAGAAATGTGAGGAAAACAGAAAAGAACACATTTTTGTCAGAACCCCAGGGGAAGTAGCGGAAGCAATGAATATGATAAATAAATAGACAGGGTGAACAAGTATTAGGAGCTTGAGAAAAAATAAATGACCAAATACAGGACTCGAACCACTTACCCTTATTTCTTACAACACCCAGTACCTAGTCTAGCAATACGAGCCTTCTTACGAACACAACCAGCGAACCATTAAAATGGCTTAACGGAGGAGTGCCTTTTACAAACGCTTTGTTTTAGCTAGACACATAATAATCAGGTAAGGTTCGATCGAACAGTGTTAGCACAAACACATGCTATAAGCTTATTGTGCTTGTATATATTTGAGACGAGACAATATCATATATACACACATGTATACATATATAACAAACATACATACGCCCGAGTGGTTACCGGGGCCCAAATTTGGGGTGTAAAGAATAGAACCACTGTTATCTGCCACGCATATCGTAAGAGGCGATTAAGGAAGTTTGGCTGAAATCGGATGCATGTGTCCTAAACGTGTAGATGTCTATGCATTTAGTGGCCTACCAAACCAATGTGCAACGTATACACGTTCTTGGCAAAGATCAAACATATCACAAAGAGTGATTAAAATTGGTCGTAAAGAACGAGCGCAAAGATACCAAACATACATGCATCATTCATACAATAAGAAAACAATACTTTGTTTTGACTTGTTTGTGTTTGAAGGTATTTCCTATCAACAATAGACTTGAGGTCGTCTTACTTTGTCGTCACGCTGCTACAGGGTTGTTACACAGTGTCGTGGTTTTCTTTGTTTGTCTTGCGCTGCTCTAGTGGCTTGGGTGATAACTATTTTTTGTGTGGTTTGACAGGATTCTACTCTTCCATCTAACCAGGATATAAACTTGATGTAGCGCGAGAAAATTGTCTTTCTAAAAGTATAGAGCAATGAAAAACGTTTGAGAATCTCTGATCTAAGTTACAGCAGCGTCTAGAACAGCATTTCCCAAAGTAGGTGGTACCGCCCCCAGTGGCGCTGAGCCTTCCAGGTGGGCGATAGTGGGTTCAGAAGCATTTGGGGGAGGAGGTTTTTTCGTGATTGTGCGATTATATAATCATACAAAATTTGAATTCTGCATTTTAATTCATCTTATGCCCATCTTACACGATCCATTTTTTAATCAATTTTCTATTTCATGCATATAATCATTTGAAAATTGACCATGTATGACAGAAATATATCAATTTTCTATGTTAAAGTGAAAATAGATACGTATATATATGGAGGGGGGCGTTGGTAAGCTGTTATAATGGGGAGGGGCGTTACAAAGTTTATGTTGTGCAAAGTGGGCGGTGGGGGCGTTACAAAGTTTATGTTGTGCAAAGTGGGCGGTGGGCCGAAAAAGTTTTGGAATCTATGGTCTAGAACCCATGTATCAAGTAAAACAAACTATTGGCGCGACTCTAGTTCTTGAAGACTTCATTCCAGATCAAGACTGATTTTTATTTTCTTTTTGCCTACGCTTGTACCAGAAAACTGCTTCTATTTTGTTATAACAGAAGCCTATGTTCCTATCACTCTAAGTAACCCACAGTCAGATTTGAGCAGAATTTTGTTTATTTGATTATTTTGTCGGGAGATTAAGTCAGCTTATGGCGCGCTTCTTGTCCATCAACTTCAAGTTTCTTTTGCTAAAGTCTTTGTAGCGAACAAAGGAAAGGGTGTATCACAGTTTTGTTGTTGACAGAAACTATCTCTCCTTAGTGGGAGGTCTCTGTGGGCGTGGAAGTAAGGTACTCGGCTCTCGCTCCAAAGGCACTCGGCTCGTTCCCGTGTGGAGGGATCTGTATATTTTTTAAAGTGATTTCTAATCTCAATGTAGGTCCTAGTCCTATCGGAGATGGGTGATAAAATGTAGGTCCCGTTTTCAAGTTGAACACATAAAAGAATCATTATTAGTTGACAATCGATATAAGAACAGTTGACAATCGATATAAGAACAGTTGACAATCGATATAAGAACAGTTGACAATCGATATAAGAACAGTTGACAATCGATATAAGAACGTGACAATCGATATAAGAACAGTGACAATCGATATAAGAACAGAATGTAGATACTGTCGAAATATTCATACAAAAAGATTAAAATAACATTCCTAGAACAATTGCCACTATTTTTAAATTGATGCCAGGAACTCTCGCCGGTGCTATGCAGTTCGTGCACTGTCGTTGAGATCTTCCTGTGTAAGAAAGATATAGGAGTACACATTGTTATTCACCATAGTACAATCATGATGATTCATTCAATCGTTTAATCAATCTCTCCTTAGTAAGTTGTCGTTAGAGATCCGGCTGTTTTGCAACCGGTACATATATTCCGCGGGCGTCTGTAGCTTAAGCGGTAGTGAACTCGATCTTCAAACTCCGTTGCAGACAGATGGGAAACAAATTTGTTCGGCTTGGATTTTACAAAACGTAAAAAACCTCGCCGTTCAGAAAGCAATGGTAAACTACTGAACGTATAAGTAGTGCCTAGAAAATTAACGACTCGTTTACTGTGGTTGATGGCTACGTCTTGTAAAGGATACGCCACGATTGTCATTGTTCACTAGTTTTCTTAGCTATATATAACAAATAGTCACAATGAAGATACTAGACAGTTGTGGAGGAATTGTTCACTAGTTTTCTTAGCTATATATATATAGAGAAATGCCGCCCGAGTGGTTACCGGGGCCCAAATTTGGGGTGTAAAGAATAGAACCACTGTTACCTGCCACGCATATCGTAAGAGGCGACTGAGGAGGTTTGGCTAAAATCGAATGCACGTGTCCTAAACGTGTAGAAGTCTATGCGTTTAGGGGCCTACCAAACGAATGTGCAACATATACACGTTCTTGGCAAAGATCAAGTATATCACAAAGAGTGATTAAAATTGGTTGTAAAGAACGAACGCAAAGAAGAAGAAGAAGAATAGAGAAATGCGAGCTTGGATGTAATAATATAGTTAACTTCTCTACGTAAATGTAGGCGATAGAGCAAGACTGGTATATACAGTATTACATAAGAAGGAAAAATTAATTATAAGATATGAAAGAAAAAAACACTCAACGTTTCGGTGCTTAAGACCTTTATCAAGAACAGAAAAAACAGAAAAAACTAAATTAACTAAAACATGACACTAACAAATGATCTGCATCAAAGATACTGGCATACGTACCTGCGTGGTCAGCATCATTCACGAGATGCTGACCACGCAGGTACGTATGCCAGTATCTTTTGATGCAGATCATTTGTTAGTGTCATGTTTTAGTTAATTTAGTTTTTCTGTTTTTCTGTTCTTGATAAGGTCTTAAGCACCGAAACGTTGAGTGTTGTTTTTCATATCTTATTAATTTTCCTTCTTATGTATACTGTATATACCAGTCTTTGCTCTATCGCCTATTTCCTCAGTATTACCGCAGCCACCCTAACGATTTTCTCCAGATCTGATCTGATCCAGTCTGACTACCTCAGATTTGTTGATTTTCGTACATCGCACTACGTAAATGTACTACATTTCTTCTGTTATTGTTCTGGAAAATTTAGCTACTGACAGCATCATATAAGTTTCCAAGACTTTTAGTATGCATCATCCATTGAGTGAACAAACAGGATGGAGGGATAATGAAACGCACGTTCAAGGCGACCTGTGATTTATCTGTTCGTGCACCACAGAGCAGAACAAATGTTGGTGGCCGACGAACACAAAGCAAATCTTTGACAGTTCTTAGTATTTTTTTTAGTTAAGGCTTGACACTACTGGCATCGCTTCTGTCTGTGTACTACTGCATTAGCCAGTTTTGTGGTGATGTACTATTTTAGTAGTTTGTGGGGATGTACTGTTTTAGTCAGTTTATAGTGATGTCTGTATTGGGGCTGTTTTTGTAGTGTCTAGTGATGTATGTATTGGGGCTGTTTTTGTAGAGTGTAGTAATGTCTGTATTGGGGCTGTTTTTGTAGTGTCTAGTGATGTATGTATTGGGGCTGTTTTTGTAGAGTGTAGTAATGTCTGTATTGGGGCTGTTTTTGTAGTGTCTAGTGATGTATGTATTGGGGCTGTTTTTGTAGGTGTAGTATGTCTGTATTGGGCTGTTTATTTAGTGTCTAGTGATGTCTGTATTGGGGCTGTTTTTGTAGAGTGTAGTAATGTCTGTATTGGGGCTGTTTTTGTAGTGTCTAGTGATGTCTGTATTGGGGCTGTTTTTGTAGAGTGTAGTAATGTCTGTATTGGGGCTGTTTTTGTAGTGTCTAGTGATGTCTGTATTGGGGCTGTTTTTGTAGTGTCTAGTGATGTCTGTATTGGGGCTGTTTTTGTAGTGTGTAGTGATGTCTGTATTTTTACTTAGTAATTAATTTATAATTAATTATTAGGAGACATACCGACATAGAAATGAAGGGGAAGACCGCGGAGAAGATGGATTTAGGATGTAACTGATGGTTTGAGCATGCTGGTTGCAGAGGCAGGACATCTGTCCTATGAGAAGAGAGAAATTCTGGAGGACTGTTGGGGTGGCAAAGTTCTGCTCAGGACAAGCTATTTGATGATGATGAATTAATTTATAATCTATTATTTCTAGACGTTTCTCACGAAACATAAGGACTGCAACTTATCCCTAATATTAATATTAGTTTTCCAACTCAACGTTCTTAATAGAACATAGTGTTGAAACTGTTACTAACGCTTTTTCAATTTTTCGTTGTAGCCTCTGTTATAATGACATTGAAAACCTTTCCACTCCCGTCATTTTTGTGTGTTTCAGACGTACTTATATTACAGTATCTATACTGCATTAGCCAGCACACATGATTTGCGTCATTTTAACAATATCACAAGACAGTATATCTGCACAGAAGATCGAAAAGGTTAAAAATAAATAGATTTGGGTTGTTAAATTGAATCCAACTCTCGATATCTTCTTCACCTTTCAACTCCTAACGGAGCACATGTCTTCAACAAACTTCTTCCAGCTCTTCCTCTCTCTTGCCATCCCTTCCAACTCTTACCATGTTTTACCTATCCTTTTAAAATCAGCCTCCAGCTCTCTTCTCCAGGTCTGTCTAGGCCTTCCCTACTCCTCTTTCCCTGCGGGTTCCAAAACAGTGCCTGTCTTGCAATGCTTCCGGTCGGTCTTCTCAATGTTGTCCTATCCATCCCCAAGCTCTCTTCCTGAGCTCTTTCTCCACTGGTATCTGCTTTGTTCTTTCTCTCTGAGTTCCTCGTTTGTAATCTTATCATACCATCTCAGTCCTCTATTCTAGTAAACATCCATTTACGAATGTCTGCAAATTTTCTGATGTTTTTTTGGTTGTCTTCCATGTTTCCGAGCCATAGAACAGCACTGACTTCACATTTGATTCAAAGATTCTCAGCTTAGTGTTTGTTTTGATCTCCTTTGACTTCCATATCTTACTCAATGCAATAAAGTTTCCCCTTGATTTTTGTATTCTTATCTTGACATAATTCTCGATAACACGGAAAGAATATTGTGCAACAGCGCACGCATTTGTACAGATGGTTTACTATAGTAAGAGTTTAAGAACATCAAATAACACTTTATTGTTCCACATCTACTGAAGTATGGTGTCAGATCTTGAAGCTTGTTCGTTCTGGCAGCACTTGGAATCTGGACACAAAAAAATCCAGCCCCACTGTGGGATTTTTTGGTCGTGGCGGGCGTCTGTGGCTTATCGTTAGAGAGCTGGATCACAACCCAATAGTACCTGGTTCAAACATCGCGGAGGGCAGTTTGGAAGCAAATTTGTTCCCATGGATTTTTACGAACAATAAAAATAGACACCACCGTTCAGAAAGCAATGTCAAACTACTGAAAGTATAAGTGGTGCCTAGAAAATAAACGACTCATTCATTCACTGTGTTTAATGGTGACGTCCTGCAAAGGATATGCCAGGATTTTCATTTTCATTCTACGAAGCAAGTGTACGTAACCACTACGCTGTCGTGATTCTCGACGGCTTACATCTGGCTTAGTGTCAGATAATGTCATCTTAATAATGGAACAAATCCCAAAGTAAATCCTCGGGTCAAATAGATAGAAGTGTGAAATTGCTCAATTGTCATGTTGAAGTGTCTAGCTACCGGTGATAGCGTGTGTCAAAACTTTATGTCAACAAATGTAAATTGATCTGGACGGATGTGACTTCCTGTACAAGTGTCGTCACTCGCACGTGCTGTCATGGCTTGATTGAAATGCAAGTTAAGACATGTATTACTTTCAACGCTTTTAAAAACAATAGAAACGGGTTATTGACCTCATTGAATACTGCATTCCATTCAAGTGACTAGTAGTGTTTTGTTTGTGTTGTAGCACGTCAAATTAAGCCGTTATGTTCACCGAAGAAGTGTGCTATGATTCTTGTGTATTCATAATTTTAACATTAACTCTGTCTATCAGTGCTATGTGCTGCACTTGTATGTATTTTCTCACTATTTGTGTGATTACTTGGCATTGTGGGTACTTTCATTTTAATTCACCCCAAACAAAGGGAGGCCGGGTTTCAGGGAGTTTCAAGGATGTGTCCGGTGATTCCAAACGCAAAAATGTACATGAGATTTATTCCATTAACGTTTTTAGGGGTTTCTGTTTGCAAAAAAGAAACACAAAAAAAACACGTTACTCGCCTGCAGTTATCAGTATTGACATGCACCAATGCTGACATTTAAAAACAAAGTCATGATATATGTCGTCAGTGATGATAAGTAATCAATTGATTGATTAGCTAAACAGTTTCAGACTTTTCCACCATCAACAAATAATTTGTGACCTACATTTGAGAAATTATTTTCCCTGTCCTTAAAATCGACTGTCCTACAGGATGACCGTTGCAAGAATACGAGGAGAACAATGAGTTTTTGTGTGTAATAACACGAGGAAGCAACGGATGCAAAGAATATGATCAATAAATAGATATATGACAGTGTACAAGTACTAAGTACTAAGAATAGCTACAATATATCTAAAAGTAGCTATTGTTTAGGGTGAATTAAAACGATAGTACCCAATATAGCATATACATGTGTGATTATGATACATTCATTCTTGGTGTTGTGTTAATGCAACCCAAGTTTTTATATTGTGTAAGATGCCAGCATAAAGGCTACAAACTTATTATTTGGGTAGTTGCTATCATTGTTCTCACAGAGAAAACGAGCTGCGTGAAAGACAGAAACACAATGCCCACATTCTAACCTTGATCATGTATGCCCCACCTGTGGTAGGGGATTGTGTTATAGGATTGGACTCTATTGTCACCTACGCCCACAAGCGAGGTGAAGCAGCACACGTCGGAGGCTGTTGTCGTCATCGCTTGTGATGGGCGACTATTATTATTTTCATTGTTTTCCAGTAATATTTGTAACTGATGTCAATGTTTTCCAGTTTGGATGCTGCTCTCATGTTTTCCAGCAATTTTTTGATGTTGCGATTCGCTGTTTTACAGTGGTTTTTATAGTTACTGTCATTGTTTTCCAGCAGTTTTGTGTCACTTCTTTATGTGTGTATGTGTAGGGGAACAGACACACACACACTTGGTTTGTGTCATTTCTTTATGTGTGTATGTGTAGGAACAGACACACACACACACTTTTGTTTGTGTACCTTTTCTTTCCATTTGACAGTTTGGAAATCTGAACACAACACAGATCATTTGGCATTGCTGATGTTGTCATTTGTCAGATTCCACACAACATGGTTGGCAACTTATCTTAAACATTTATTGTTTAAACACACACACACACTTGGTTTGTGTCATTTCTTTATGTGTGTATGTGTAAGGGAACAGACACACACCCACACTTGGTTTGTGTCATTTCTTTATGTGTGTATGTGAAAGGGAACAGACACACTTGGTTTGTGTCACTTCTTTATGTGTGTATGTGTAAGGAACAGACACACACACACACACTTGGTTTGTGTCACTTCTTTATGTGTGTATGTGTAAGGAACAGACACACACACACACACTTGGTTTGTGTCATTTCTTTATGTGTGTATGTGTAAGGAACAGACACACTTGGTTTGTGTCACTTCTTTATGTGTGTATGTGTAAGGAACAGACACACACACACACACTTGGTTTGTGTCATTTCTTTATGTGTGTATGTGTAAGGAAACAGACACACACACACACTTGGTTTGTGTCATTTCTTTATGTGTGTATGTGTAAGGAAACAGACACACACACCCCTGGTTTGTGTCATTTCTTTATGTGTGTATGTGTAAGGGAACAGACACACACACACACTTGGTTTGTGTCATTTCTTTATGTGTGTATGTGTAAGGAACAGACACACACACACACACTTGGTTTGTGTCACTTCTTTATGTGTGTATGTGTAGGGGAACAGACACACACACACTTTGTTTGTTGTGTTACCTTTTTTCTTTCCATTTGACACGTTTGGATATCTGAACATAGACGTGACAGATCATCTTTAAGGCAGTTGCTGATGTCTCTGTCTTCCCTTTCGGTTCCTTACTAGAACATAGAGTTGCAACTTATCATTAACATTTATTTTAAAAAAAAAATATATATATATATAGTTATGGAATTGTGTTCCTAACACCATGTCAGTTTTTTAATTTTTGTTTCTATAGTTATTGGTTACTAAACTAACGCCATTGTACTCCGGGCAGATTGATAGGTGCTCAGTCTCCCTCAACATATATCGAAGAGTAGCATACTGATGGTTCCTGTGGCTCGCTGGTTAAACACACCCCTCACTCAGTTCCTCATGCACCCAGTTCTACTTGTACGAGTAGCTCCAAACTGCTTAAATCGGTGGAGCGATTCAAAATCTATTTTAGTGTCTTCACCCAACAGGCATTCGTGAAAAGACCTATCCATCTTCAACTCCCTAACAATCGATGCTGTTGATGCACGCCATTACTGCAAACACCCGCATGCCCAGGACAGTAGGCTCACGTAAGCGTCTGGAGGTTAGAAACCTCTACTGACTGTTTCTGTAGTAAAATCATGTTTATATATTTGTGTTTTTAGCCCTAGAAAAGTCCCCATATAAGAAAACAAACTATAGTTACTGCCTGTAGTACTGCTTTTTAGGGCGGTTGTAGGACAGGTTGGACGGAGGACTGAGGAATTTAATGACCGCATGGCTAGTGCAGTCGCCACGAAGCTGTTCATGTTAGAATTGTTCATTTATTCCCACAACAGAAACAAAGAAATGTGTACAGATTGGTTATTGGTAAGATTTCATAAACATAAACCCGTACTTTATACAGGGTGTTCAAGATAAAAGCATCACCATTGACAAATCAAAAGTGATCAGGTACGCGTTGCGTTTTGTCTATTTACTATTTAAACCGGTTCTGACTAGTTCGTCCTTTGTTACATTTGTTCATCGCCCCTTCCCGCACCATAATTACACACCATCACAAAAAGAATCGCTCACTTGACCTATTTAAAAAAAAGTTAACTGCATATCCTTTACAGGACTTTGCGAATCAACCCCAGCTTTTAACGCTGTTTGTGATTTTTCTAGGCATTATTACGTTAGTAGTTTGCCATTGCTTTCTGAATGGGTGGTGCCATCGTCCTTTTGTAAAAATTCACACGAAACAATTTGCAACCAAACTGTCCGCAGTGTGATTCGAACTCAGAACGTCGGGGCTAATAGACCGAATCACTATCCCCTAAGCCACAGACGCCACCAACTTGACCTATACTACGTCATAATTGAACCTTTACATTTTCTTAAACATTTGCCAGATTGATTCCCTTGACCGGGCTACTTTTACCTTGAACACCCTATAGTACCACGTTTACTGAGTTATACTGTAGCATAATGTCAGATCTGATCGTTGACATGGAATGCTGAGTCATGCTGAGTTACAGTTCTAGAGTCCAACTAATGCTGCTAACAGATGCCATGTCTTATCTCTTGTATCTGACACAGAAACCGTAAAGTACCCCAAACTGGATAGTCTTGTCTTTGGCTATCGTGTCATTCAGAAGGTCAATTAATCGGAGAACAATGAACCTTTGCTCACTGCCAGATGCATGGAAACGAGAAGACAGATGGGCTTGCTATTAAATAAGAAACAAAGAATGCTCTATAACAGGAGAACTAAGAAAGTATTAGAGGTTCACTATATATTCTTCCAACAAATTTTAATTCTCTTAAGAAAATATGAAAGTTATATAGTTTCTTTCATTTCTTTTTTTTTTCTTCAATCCTGTTTTGTCTCACATCTTCAGGATAAGAGATATCATCTAGAATGGGCTTTCGTATGTGCTTCATAAACAGTGTCTTTCGTTGCCTCTGTTATCTCTGAGGACCACCTTTGCGTGGCCAACTTTTTGCTTTGTATTCTTTGTATCTATGTATTGGACTTTGTGAAAACTTTCAGTTGCAATTTGTTTACTCGACATACCAACGAGAGTGCAATTTTGTCTGACTCCTAACATACCAACGAGAGTGCAATTTTGTCTGACTCCTAACATACCAACGAGAGTGCAATTTGTCTGACTCAACATACCAACAGAGTGCAATTTTGTCTGACTAACATACCAATGGTAATTTTGTGACCTAACATACCAACGATAGTATAGAAATAACCAAAGAGAGAGAGAATACTAGAGAGTATATATATATACAGAAAGTAAGTTAAATGCATGTTCTTCTTCTTCTTTGAACGCTCTATATCGACCACTTGTTAACCCCTCTGTGTGATTTGTATGTGATCTGAGCTTAAGAGCGGTTGTACGTTGTGCCAGTTATGCGCTCACACGTAGGCCAGCACATCCGATTTCTGCAATGCGTTTTATTTACTAGGGTATCATCCCTAGGTACTTACCTTAGTCGCCTCTTACGACATGCCTTGTAGGTTGCAGTGGTACTATTCTTTGCTTCCTTGCGGGCCCCGGCACCACACGGGGGGTTAAATGCATTTGAAAATAGATGTTTGCAACAAATAATGAACATAAAATAGATGTTTGCAACAAATAATGAACATAAAATAGATGTTTGCAACAAATAATGAACATAAAATAGATGTTTGCAACAAATAATGAACATAAAATAGATGTTTGCAACAAATAATGAACATAAAATAGATGTTTGCAACAAATAATGAACATAAAATAGATGTTTGCAACAAATAATGAACATAAAATAGATGTTTGCAACAAATAATGAACATAAAATAGATGTTTGCAACAAATAATGAACATAAAATAGATGTTTGCAACAAATAATGAACATAAAATAGATGTTTGCAACAAATAATGAACATAAAATAGATGTTTGCAACAAATAATGAAATAAAATAGAACAAATCAGAAAGGATGACATCAGAAACTGTTATGAAGATAGAGATAATTGATACTAATACATGCAAGATTAAAGCAGACATTCAGTGAGTCAAATGATACAGATTCATAAACAGAATTCAATAAGTCAAATGATCACAGATTCAAAGCAACATTCAAGTGAGCAATGATACATATCAAAACAGGATAAGTGGAGTCAAACGGTCACAGATTCACAAGCAGACATCAAGGAGTAATGATACAGATTACAAAGTAGATTTCAAGTGGAGTCAAATGACACAGATCACAAAGCAGGTATCAAGTGAAGTCAATGATCAAGATTACAGCAGCATTCATGGAAGTCAAATGATCACAGATTCACAAAGCAGACATTCAAGTAGGAGTCAAATGATCACAGATTCAAAAGCAGACATTCAGGTGGAATAAATGATCACAGATTCAAGCAGAATCGTTAGTAATGATCAAGTTTCACGCAGCATACGTGGAGTCAATGGTCACGTTTCAAAAGCAGACATTAGGGAGTAATGTCACAGATTCACAAAGCAGGCATACAAGTGGGAGTCAAATGGTCACAGATTCACAAAGCAGACATTCAAGTGGGAGTCAAATGATCACAGATTCACAAAGCAGGCATACAAGTGGGAGTCAAATGGTCACAGATTCACAAAGCAGACATTAAAGTGGGAGTCAAATGGTCACAGATTCACAAAGCAGGCATACAAGTGGGAGTCAAATGGTCACAGATTCACAAAGCAGGCATTCAAGTGGGAGTCAAATGGTCACAGATTCACAAAGCAGGCATACAAGTGGGAGTCAAATGGTTCACGAAAAAAAGGACTCTATAAGGAAATCCTGAAATAAACTTTTACTGAAAGAGGCGAGAAATATCGGACTTAATTCCATAGAATAGATTTAACGACTTTCCCAGGATAGACAGGTATGGAGAAATTACTTGCAGGTCCTACCAAAGTAACGTTTTACGGTGCGAGAGGAAGATTTATATTTAATATATCCTGCCCAGCGTGTTCGTAGCGCGTTTAGACGACGGGTGGCAAGCCCCCGGTGAGTGCGGTTCAATTCCGCGTGCTAACAGAAAAGCCACAGGTTCTCCAGATTTTCAGTGTTCGTTGCACCGAACCGAAGGGTAATTAGGAAATTGATATATATACAAGAATGACGTGATTTAAAAGGAAGACAAGGGACAAGACGATAGGGTTAGCACAATTAGGAAATGGATATACAGAGTGTTCAACTTAAAAGCAGCCTATGAATGGAGCTAATCTGGCATATATGTATGGAAATGAGAAGGTTCAGTTATGACGTAGTATAGGTCAAGGTTGATTGATGGTGTGTAATTGTAGTGCGGGAAGGGGCGATGAACAAATGTGACGTAGGACGAGCTAGTCAGAACCGGTTTAAATAGTAAATAAACACAACGCGATAGGTTATCTGGCAACTTTCGATTTGTCCATGGGTCTGCAATTATCTTGAACACCCTGTATGTATATATATTCAAGAATGACGTGATTTGAAAGGAAGACAAAAGTAAACAAATAATGAATGTGTTGACAAATAATTAGCATGGTAAAATATGAAACATTAATCATTAAGCCGCCCAATGTGGTGCCGGGACCCGTAAGGGAAGCAAAGAATAATACCACTGCGGCCTACAAGGCATGTCGTAAGAGGCGATTGATGTAGGATCTAGGAAAACTATCCTAGTAAAAATGTTCTGGTCTACTTGTAGGCGCATAACTGACACAACGTACAATCGCTCTTAGGCTCAGATCATATACAAATTACAGAGAGTGGTTAACTAGTGGACAGGTAAAGCTGCTCAGGTTAGGATTTTTCATTTATGCCCACAACAGAAAAAATCCTTGGCCATACCGTGAATTGAACAGGAGTCTCCCACATGGGAGCCGCACTCTAATCTCTTCGGCAAGACGCTCCTCCGCTCTAATATCTTCGGCAAAACGCTCCTTCGCTCTAATCTCTTCGGCAAGACGCTCCTCCGCTCTAATCTCTTCGGCAAAACGCTCCTCCGTTCTAATCTCCTCGGCAAGACGCTCCTCCACTCTAATATCTTCGGCAAACGCTCTTCGCTCTAATCTCTCGGCAAGATGCTCCTCCGCTCTAATCTCTTCGGCAAGACGCTCCTCCGCTCTAATATCTTCGGCAAGACGCTCCTCCGCTCTAATCTCTTCGGCAAGACGCTCCTCCGCTCTAATCTCTTCGGCCAGACGCTCCTCCGCTCTAATATCCTAATATCTTCGGCCAGACGCTCCTCCGCTCTAATCTCTTCGGCAAGACGCTCCTCCGCTCTAATATCTTCGGCAAGACGCTCCTCCGCTCTAATCTCTTCGGCAAGACGCTCCTCCGCTCTAATATCTTCGGCAAGACGCTCCTCGCTTAATCCTCGGCAAGACGCTCCTCGCCCAATCTCTTCGGAGACGCCCTCCTCTCTAATCTGTTCGCAAGACGCTCCGCCTAATCTCTTCGGCCAGACGCTCCTCCGCTCTAATCTCTTCGGCAAGACACTCCTCTGTAAACGGCATAACCATGTGATAAACGGGAAATAACACATGTATGTTAACCATGAGAAAACAATGAAATATTTAGAACATAAAACGACATGATTCTCTAGAGAATATCATTTCGAAGGGCATGATACTGGACAGACGCAGGAGAGGAAGACTAAGGTGAAGATGGGTGCAGAATGTCATAGACGAGTTGAGTACGACTGAGTGGTTCGGTGTACAAGTGCATTTTTTTCAGAAGATCATTAGGGTTGTTGCCGAAGCTACAGAGTGCTTTGTGCAATACTTTCAGCAGGTTTCTTACCATTATGTTTTGAGTGGTGCCGAGCCATATGGATAATTCCGGTGCAATGAAGTAAATATTTGGCCTTTAAACTTGTAAAAAGATATTTGTGTGGTTGTGTACTTGAGTATATGAAAGAGAAGAGTTGTCTTTTAATAATTGTTTATTCACTTGTTTTAATGATAAGCCCAGGGAGAAACATGCCCATCGATGTGATTTCATGTTTACATTTCTATTGTTACCCTTGTTTTCGGGGCTCACAAGGGGAGTAAAGAATAGTAACACTGCCACCTACAAGGCATGTCGTAAGAGGCGACTGGAGTAAGAGTTAGAGAAGCTATACTAGTAAATACAAATCGTCACAGAAATCGGATGTGCTGGCCGACTTGTAGGCGCATAACTGACACAACGTACAATCGCTCTTAGGCTCGAGTGACACACAGATCACAAAGAGTGGTTTAACAAGTGGTCGATATAGAACGCTCGAAGAAGAAGAAGAAGAAATTTATATTTTTACAAATAAATTTTTCTCTCAATTGTCTTTATTTCACATTTAATAGTTCCCTCTTCCTCTTACATCTGTTTCTATATGATATAATATATCATACTCCACACTCTTATCACTTATCTGACAGATGAGTGCACGTTAATTGGTTGATAGTTTAATTATCTCTCTTGCTCATGGACACATGCCTTTTGCTCTTAGTGTGTCCATATTTTGCCATGCAGACAGGAAGGTATAAAAATGTATCCATCTTTAGTCATCCATCCTATTTGGATCCATGATTTAGTTTGTTTAGTATTCATTGTGTATGTGTGACAAACACTTATAGTCGAAACGTTGGATTTCTGTTAGTTTTTTTATTTGATTATTCCTTTTGCTTGCTTATGTGATACCACACACACGTGTCTTTGTCCTAAACGCCAATTTATTCAGCAGCACCGCAGCCACCCATCGGGTTTCTCCAGATCTGATCTGATTCGCTCTGACCACATCAGATTTGTATGTTCCCGTACATCGCCTTATTTCTCAATGCTCACCATTGATTATCTATCTGATAGTTTGGATATCTCTCAATGCTCACATCGTCCATTTGACATCTCTCAGGCCGTGTCAATCAACGATTCACACTATCAACTTTTATTAATATGGACGATAATGTCTTGATCACAGAAGCATATCCAACCCACATTTGTCATCATAAATGTCGTATGATTGCACAATTTGATTCGTTCAGTGAACAAGTCAACGTGAAGATAACGTAGTGAGAGCGAGCGGCATGTGCGCAGCCGACATCTTTCAGTTAAGAATAATTGTTCTAGATTTGAAAAGAGTTAACACTCAATTTGATAATGTTGTTAGTGAGTTTGTGTCATGGATTATTTATGTGTTGCCTCAATCTGTCAACAATATCGGAGTTACATTCAGACACCATTTAATTTACATTCTCGATTTTATTCGTTATTATCAGCGGAATCGATTTTTTCATAGAGGAGAGAAATCCATGATTTTAGTTAATATGTTAGGATTCAAACCAATAATCTTATGCCCTATTGTCTCAGCCACTTTGCGAAAACCTGAAGGGAATATAACAAGAAGGGTCCTTGCCTGGAACCCGCAGGGACAGCGAAAGAAGGGGAGGCCAAGAAATACATGGAGACGAGATTTGGAGGCGGAGATCAACAATATAAACTAGAGCTGGAGGGAGTTGCAAGAGATAGCTAGAGATAGGAAGACTTGGCATGAGTTGGTTGAGGGCCTATGCCCCAACCCGGGGTAAAAGGCAAAGAGAGAGAGAGAGAGAGATTGTCTCAGCCTTTTCTGTTGAGCTAGTTAGCGCTACCACAACACTGGTAATTTTACAACCTTATTTTGTTCTATTTTAATTGATTGATTGATTGATTGATTAATTGATTGATTGATTGATTGATTGATTGAAGGCATTACGCCTGTGTGTTGTCGGGGCTCTTAAGGAAAGCAAAGAATAGTACCACTGCCGCCTACAAGGCATGTCTTAAGAGGCGATTGATGTAGGACCTAGGGAAGCTACCCTAGTAAAACTGTTCTGGCCTACTTGTAGGCGCACTCTGGAAGACCTAGATTTTGCAGATGACATCGCACTCCTATCTCATACACATAGAGATATCCAGGAAAAGACCAGCCGCCTTAACCAATATAGTGAGATGGTTGGGCTGAAAATAAATCAGAAGAAAACTGAAGTAATGACTCTGAACATAGCAACCCCAGCACCAGTCAAACTAGAAGGTAAAACCCTCCGAGATACAACCGCTTTCACATACCTTGGAAGTGTTATTAGCAATGAAGGAGGCGCTGGATCTGACATTAAAAACAGACTGAGTAAAGCACGCAGTGCATTCATGACCCTTCAGACCGCCTGGAAATCTGCCCAATACAGCATCAGAACCAAGACTAGTATCTATAACAGCTGTGTGCTGTCAACTTTGCTGTACGGATCGGAATGCTGGAGAATGACAGAACAGGATATGTCCAGACTCTCCGCCTTTCATACAACTTGTCTGCGAAAAATCTTACGCGTGTACTGGCCGACTACTATCTCGAATCAAGAATTGCTTGCACGATGCCAACAAGAGAATATGGGCACTATCATCCGAAGACGACGCTGGAGATGGATTGGACATGTGATGCGCATGGAGACTGGCTCCGACACGAAAACTGCACTGAGATGGACTCCAGAGGGTAGGCGAAAGCGTGGAAGACCCAAGACGACCTGGAGGAGAACGATAGAGCAAGAGCTGAAGGAAATGAATCATAGCTGGAACACAATACAGAGGAAGGCCATGAACAGGGAAGAATGGTGTACGTTTGTTGCTGCCCTAAACGCCAGGGGCGTAACAGGCTAAGAGAGAGAGAGAGGAGATGTAGGACCTAGGAAGCTACCCTAGTAAAAAAGTTCTGGCCTACTTGTAGGCGCATAACTGACACAACGTACAATCGCTCTTAGGTTCAGATCACATACAAATCACACAGAGTGGTTAACTAGTGGTCGATATGGAGCGCTCGAAGAAGAAGAAGAAGAAGAAGAAGGCATTAGCATCGTTGCTCGTCAGTGAATAACAATATGTTATTCTGTCTATTTCTTACGCAAATAGATCTCAGCGACAGTGCGCAAGCTCCGTAGCACCGACGAGAGTGTTTACTGTTATTCTGAGGATGGTGAAAATTTGCATAACTTTTTATAAATCTTCTTCTTCTTTGCGTTCGTTCTTTACTACCAATTTTAATGACTCTTTGTGATATGTTTGATCTTTGCCAAGAACGCGTATACGTTGCACATTGGTTTGGTAGGCCCTAAACGCAGACTTCTACACATTTAGGACACGTGCATCCGATTTCAGTCAAACCTCTTTAGTCGCTTCTTACGACATGCGTGGCAGGTAACAGTGGTTCTATTCTATACACCCCAATTTGGGCCCCGGTAACCACTCGGACGTTTTTATCAATGATATTAATGATGTTTAGCTTAGTTTAGTTTAGTCGTCGGATCATCATCAATGCACGTCGAACCAATTAGTAGGGGGCGTTACAAAGTCTATGTTGTGCGAAGTGGACGATGGGCGGAAAAAGTTTGGGAATCTATGAATTAGTCAATACATGCTCCGATCTCCCTTCAGTATTTCCTCAGCGTGTGGTGACTAACGACACCGGTTCTTTGTTGGTTTACTATTCTTCTGTGACTACCAGCATAGCGTTCTTGCCTAGCTACACCACACTTGATTTGGAGTTCTTGCAGTCTGGTTAGTGTTGTAGATTCACCACTATTACATGAATCATGTACACGTTTCTCTCCCTTAGGAATTTATAATATCAACCTGGTCCATTGCTCGCCCGCTTTGTACAGCAGCCATACCTGCAAACCTATCAGTGCGTTCATACATCAGCCATACCTGCAAACCTATCAGTGCGTTCATACAGCAGCTATACCTGCAAACCTATCAGTGCGTTCATACAGCAGCCATACCTGCAAACCTATCAGTGCGTTCATACAGCAGCCATACCTGCAAACCTATCAGTGCGTTCATACAGCAGCCATACCTGCAAACCTATCAGTGCGTTCATACATCAGCCATACCTGCAAACCTATCAGTGCGTTCATACATCAGCCATACCTGCAAACCTATCAGTGCGTTCATACAGCAGCCATACCTGCAAACCTATCAGTGCGTTCATACAGCAGCTATACCTGCAAACCTATCAGTGCGTTCATACAGCAGCCATACCTGCAAACCTATCAGTGCGTTCATACAGCAGCTATACCTGCAAACCTATCAGTGCGTTCATACATCAGCCATACCTGCAAACCTATCAGTGCGTTCATACATCAGCTATACCTGCAAACCTATCAGTGCGTTCATACATCAGCCATACCTGCAAACCTATCAGTGCGTTCATACAGCAGCTATACCTGCAAACCTATCAGTGCGTTCATACAGCAGCTATACCTGCAAACCTATCAGTGCGTTCATACATCAGCCATACCTGCAAACCTATCAGTGCGTTCATACATCAGCCATACCTGCAAACCTATCAGTGCGTTCATACAGCAGCTATACCTGCAAACCTATCAGTGCGTTCATACATCAGCCATACCTGCAAACCTATCAGTGCGTTCATACAGCAGCCATACCTGCAAACCTATCAGTGCGTTCATACATCAGCTCATACCTGCAAACCTATCAGTGCGTTCATTTCCCTTACACCTGCATGCCCTGGCACAAAAATAAAACTGATTTTTGTCAGCCTAAACCTCCTGAGCGACTCCATCCATTGTCTCGGAATCCAGCCTGTTTCAATCTTTCTGAGCATACTTATTGGGCCACTGAGAAAACATGCATGGACAAAGGTCTGTGATTTCAACCAGACCATCGCTTTAGTTACTGTAATGAATCCCATAGTGACGCTACTCAATACAACCTGATGAATCAACTGCAGAGCTAACAATGGCCATCAGAGACAAAACATCAATGCAAAGCTGGTTTGGAAGTCTCGTTGAACTAACACAATCAAGAATATATTTGCTCAATAAATGTGCATTTATTTGCCCTACAAATTGTGTTTTCATTTCTGCCGTTTCATATTTGCTTTTATTCCGTAGATTGTTTTGTTCAAGTCAGACATTGCAATTTGTTGTTCTTCTTTATTTGAATCTTTGAAATTAATATTTGTTCATCTCTCTGGCTGGAACTATGATTAAATTTACTGGTTGTTGAAATGTGCTTTTGCTTTCACACATCAACAACATGTCAATTTTTTTGTTAAGTTCATCAATGTTTATTTATAAGTGAAATTAGAATTATAAGAATTAAGAGGAATCATCGTTGTTAGTGTCAATAATTCTATAATAGAGAAATAAATGATATAATGGCGTGTGAACTGTTCAGAAACTAGTATTACATGAAACATAAACGAACATTCTAAAATATGCAGCAGATCGCCCGAATGGTTACCGGGGCCCAAATTTGGGGTGTAAAGAATAGAACCACTGTTACCTGCCAAGCATGTCGTAAGAGGCGACTAAGGAGGTTTGGCTGAAATCGGATGCACATGTCCTAAACGTGTAGAAGTCTATGCGTTTAGGGCCTACCAAACCAATGTGCAACGTATACACGTTCTTGGCAAAGATCAAACATATCACAAAGAGTGATTAAAATTGGTCGTAAAGAACGAACGCAAAGAAGAAGAAGAAGAAATATGCAGCTAGGGATCGAACACTGATACCCTCGAACAGCTGTAGCACATTGCTACAAGAAATGTAAGTGCTTGCATTGTCGCACTGGGATATCAATTTGCTAAAGGAAGCTTTCGTACTTGCAACGTTTGGAATTAGAACCGACGGAATCAGAAGAAGAAGAGTGGGATCCTTGTCGATGCTACAATATATCAAGAAACAATAGGTCAAATGGTTTGGACACGTATCAAGGTTGCCACAAGACAGTCTCCCACAAAGGGCAATAACACTCAGATACAACGGCAGCAGACCCAGAGGACAACCACGTAAACGATGGATTGATGGAATATCTTTCTTTTGTCCTTCTGCTTTTTTTGCCGTTAGGCGTAGGAGGTTTAGCTGATGATCGGTTCCGAGATAGTGCACACTCGGTCGCTTGATATGCTGTGGTAATGCGGTATGCTGTAATTCCCAGTCCATCTTTTCTCGTTATTGACGGAATATCCGAGGCACTAAATTCCACCTTGTACAAAGCTCATATGAGGCTGTTCGGGTGTATCTTTTTCCACCTGACGCCGAAAGGCAAAACATGATTAGAGAATAGAAAAATAGATGTGGTGATTGATAGAAAAATAGATGTGGTGATTGATAGAAAAATAGATGTGGTGATTGATAGAAAAATAGATGTGGTGATTGATAGAAAAATAGATGTGGTGATTGATAGAAAAATAGATGTGGTGACTGATAGAAAAATAGATGTGGTGACTGATAGAAAAATAGATGTGGTGACTGATAGAAAAATAGATGTGGTGACTGATAGAAAAATAGATGTGGTGACTGATAGAAAAATAGATGTGGTGACTGATAGAAAAATAGATGTGGTGATTGATAGAAAAATAGATGTGGTGATTGATAGAAAAATAGATGTGGTGATTGATAGAAAAATAGATGTGGTGACTGATAGAAAAATAGATGTGGTGATTGATAGAAAAATAGATGTGGTGACTGATAAAAATAGATGTGGTGACTGATAGAAAAATAGATGTGGTGACTGATAGAAAAATAGATGTGGTGACTGATAGAAAAATAGATGTGGTGACTGATAGAAAAATAGATGTGGTGACTGATAGAAAAATAGATGTGGTGACTGATAGAAAAATAGATGTGGTGATTGATAGAAAAATAGATGTGGTGATTGATAGAAAAATAGATGTGGTGACTGATAGAAAAATAGATGTGGTGATTGATAGAAAAATAGATGTGGTGACTGATAGAAAAATAGATGTGGTGACTGATAGAAAAATAGATGTGGTGACTGATAGAAAAATAGATGTGGTGACTGATAGAAAAATAGATGTGGTGACTGATAGAAAAATAGATGTGGTGACTGATAGAAAAATAGATGTGGTGACTGATAGAAAAATAGATGTGGTGACTGATAGAAAAATAGATGTGGTGACTGATAGAAAAATAGATGTGGTGATTGATAGAAAAATAGATGTGGTGACTGATAGAAAAATAGATGTGGTGACTGATAGAAAAATAGATGTGGTGACTGATAGAAAAATAGATGTGGTGACTGATAGAAAAATAGATGTGGTGACTGATAGAAAAATAGATGTGGTGATTGATAGAAAAATAGATGTGGTGACTGATAGAAAAATAGATGTGGTGATTGATAGAAAAATAGATGTGGTGACTGATAGAAAAATAGATGTGGTGACTGATAGAAAAATAGATGTGGTGACTGATAGAAAAATAGATGTGGTGATTGATAGAAAAATAGATGTGGTGACTGATAGAAAAATAGATGTGGTGACTGATAGAAAAATAGATGTGGTGACTGATAGAAAAATAGATGTGGTGACTGATAGAAAAATAGATGTGGTGATTGATAGAAAAATAGATGTGGTGACTGATAGAAAAATAGATGTGGTGACTGATAGAAAAATAGATGTGGTGACTGATAGAAAAATAGATGTGGTGATTGATAGAAAAATAGATGTGGTGATTGATAGAAAAATAGATGTGGTGACTGATAGAAAAATAGATGACGACAAAGAAGAAGTATAAGAAAGACTGCGAGATACGGACATTTCTTTTAGTCTGTCACATGCACAGTTTAACATCTACACGCGTTATCATTGATATTGACAATGTTATAACAACGAAGGTATTTATACTTGTTGTAACATTTATCAAGATTAGAATAACATGTCGATAATCTTGAAGGATTAAATCTTTCTTAAACATTTATTTTGAGATGCAGTAGCCCCTTCCCGTCCCTGTTGGTTGTCCAGGTACACAACAGCAGCTGTCGGAGATAGTGCAGTGAACTGTTGTAGCAATCGTTATCGTTGTCAAGTAAGTGTCAAAGTTCAAGTAGACTTAGATTTGACACTTGTGTGTGACAATACGATATGACTTGATTACATTAAACAAAATCCTACCTGACTTATAAATGAATGTTTAAACACGTAAAAACAAAGTACTGTAGATTTACAAAATACAAAAACAATAATATATAGCAACGTTTCTACCAAAGGTCTTATCAACAAAGGAGACAAGAGAGGTGATGAATTTCAGCTCTCGTACAACATACAACATGTATAGTCAAACAACAAGTTCCTAACCTTGTCTAATCTGTTCTAGTTGGTTAGGAACTTGTTATTTGACTCTACATGTTGTGTGTTGTGCGAGAGGTGAAATTCTTCATTTCTCTTGTCTCCTTTGCTTGATAATGGCCTTTTGGTCGAAACGTTGCAGTATATTATTATTGTTTTTGTATTTTGTAAAACTACAGTTAACTGATGCTATAAATAAGAGAGAAAATTGAGATATTTTGGACATATACAAAGACATGCAGTGCTGGAGAAGACCATCATGGAAGGAGGCACACCGGCAAAGAGAAGAAGAGGAAGACCACGGAGAAGATGCATTCAGGATGTAACTGATGGTTTGAACATGACGGCTGCAGAGGCAGGACATCTGGCCTGTGTGAGAGAGAAATTCTGTAGGAATGTTAAGGTGGCAAAGTTCTGCTCAGGACAAGCTATTTGATGATGAAAACTACAGTACTTTGTTTGTACATGTTTCACCATTGTTTCATAGTTTGACTGCAGTCTTCCCTTATATGGATAAATGCATGTTTGTACATGTTTCACCATTGTTTCATAGTTTGACTGCAGTCTTCCCTTATATGGATAAATGCATGTTTGTACATGTTTCACCATTGTTTCATAGTTTGACTGCAGTCTTCCCTTATATCGATAAATGCATGTTTGTACATGTTTCACCATTGTTTCATAGTTTGACTGCAGTCTTCCCTTATATGGATAAATGCATGTTTGTACATGTTTCACCATTGTTTCATAGTTTGACTGCAGTCTTCCCTTATATGGATAAATGCATGTTTGCAGAAGCTTTGTGGTTGAAACTCGGATTACATTTTAGAATCAACGTTTGCCTAATGAATGAATACCTGTACTTCTATTGATGATGCTAAATGTTACTTAGTTACGAAGACAGTAGGACCATACATCGTCATCAGTAGTACAAGATCGAACTTAATCATAAAGAAAACATAACTTTACTTCTTCTTCTTCACCTTTCAACTCCCAACGGAGCATAGGTCTTCAACAAACGTCTTCCAGCTATTCCTCTCTCTTGCCATCCCTTCCAATTCTGTCCATGTTTTACCTATCCTTTTAATATCCAGCCCCCAGCTCTCTTCTCCATGTCTGTCTAGGTCATAGATTCCCAAATTTTTCGGCTCACCGCCCACTTTTCACAACATAAACTTTGTAACACCCCCTCCACATTATAATAGTTTGCCAACGACCCCCCAACACCCCATAGATATACATGCTCTATTTTCTCTTTGACATAGAAAATTAATATATATTTCTGTCATACATGGTCAATTTTCAAATGATTATATGCATGAAATAGAAAATTGATGAAAAATGGATCGTGTAAGAAGGACATAAGTAAGAGGACTTTAAATGCATAATTCAAATTTTAAATGATTATTCAATTGCAAAATAACGAAAATAATTATTTTTAAATATTTATTATTAATTTCTTCTTTAAGGAGCCACATACCCTAATCGCCTGAACACCCCCGCCTCCCTATAACGCTTCAGTGCCCACTGGGTGTCGATACCGCCCACTTTGGGAAACGCTGGTCTACGCCTTCGTCTACTCCTCTTTCCCTTCAGGTTCCAAAACAGTGCCTTTCTTGCAATGCTTCCGGTCGGTCTTCTCAATGTATATCCTATCCTTCGCCAGCGTCTCTTCCGTAGCTCTTTCTCCACTGGTATCTGCTTTGTCCCTTCTCTGAGTTCCTCGTTCGTAATCTTATCATCTCAGCCCTTCTTCTTCTTCTTCTTCTTCTTCGATCGTTCTAGGCCTGTTTTAATCATTCTCATTGTGATATATAAACAGCCAAACATCCGAACGTAATGTACGTGCACCAGCCTTCAGCACATATTGGAGCCCAGTTACTTATCCTTCGGTGGGGTGTTCGTTTTCAGCCAGCTTTTGATTTACTAGGTGAGCTTTCCTAGGGTTCGATCAGCTTTGCCGTATTTTTGGGCTTTGTGATCTACGCCGGGACAGTGAGTTACGCTGTTTATGCCCGTTCTGACTGAGAAATATTTCTCGGGGCTTGTAAGCTTATCCTCGGACGGCGTCTTACTCGTATAAGACACCGTGTAAAGTATCGGCCTTCGCCAATGTTCAGACCCGAACTTCCTGTTTGATCCGTACATTGTCGGCCTTGCTTTACCGTACATTTTTGAGTTTGATCCGGGAAGGAACATTCTCAGCCTCTTCTAGACGCGTATTGGTACGTGGCAATTTGCAATTAACCTCGAAAGCACTGGCATGGGGCCGATTACAAACAATGTAGAGGGTCGTTTCAGTCGGCACTATCAGCGTAACTGAGGATTTTGCGCTCGCCGCCATCACCCGCCCCAGTTATTCCGGGGATGTTAGTTACGACTGCAATCGAACCTTGCCCGGTTGCCCCAAGGCTGGCAGTTCCGTTAGGCATCACCAACCTCAGTTCTTCCGGGGATGTTAATTTTAATCGCACAGTACCTTGCACGGTTTTCCCAGGGCGGGTAGTTTCGTTATGCACTAAACGCAACTTGTTCTTTTGCGCTCGGCAAACCTTGCCCAGTACATGTATCTGCACCAGGCTACCAATGCGGGGTCAGCTGCAATCTTCTCTGCACCAACACGAGGGTAGACTTTTATTCGTTACGGTCCTGTCTTATTTATTCTTGCCGACGGGCTGGCAATGTTTGCCCCTCCTCAGGGCTTCGAGCTTCGCCCTACGTGGGCATACGTTTGGTCACTGGATGCACCTCTCATCCATGTCTGAGACGTTTCGTTGCTGTTTCTTTGCGTTCAGGGACTTGGGCAATATCTTGTTGGACATCGGTCAGGAGATTTGTGCATTTTGTTTGTATGTATCTTTATCGTGTGTCCGTACTTGCACTGCTACCACTACCAGTAGTTTTCTCTCCCCGATCCCTGCCCTCTTAGCCAGACCGGAACCAGAGTCTGTTTCAGGGTCACCGCGTGGAGGTTAGGGCAGGGTCTTGGTAGCGCGCCCTCGCTAACCCTGGCTCATGTTACCACCATGACCTCATGAGCCTTTTGACCCCATCTCAGCCCTTCTATTCTACGTAAACATCCATTTATGAAGGTATGTAGTTTTCTGGTGGTTTCTTTTGTTGTCTTCCATGTTTCCGAGCCATAAAACAGGTCTGACTTGACATTTTATTGATATATTCTTAGCTTTGTGTTTGTTTTAATCTCCTTAGACTTCCATATCTTACTCAATGCAATAAGTTTCCACTTGCTTTTTGTATTTCCTTACTTAGTCAGAATAGAACAGAATTTTACTGAGTTAGAAAGAAAACAGAACCTTACTTAGAAAGAGAATAGAATATCTATTTAGTAAGTGGGATCATCAATGCCACATGTGGACTCATCCGATCCTATTTGAAAAATGCCGCCGTTTGGTCCGAGACTGTTTAATCGTCTAGTATGATATTAACTTATATCGCAGCTGATACTCATGTATGTAAATAGTCTTATCATCCACTGTAGGCGGACAAGCCTTGTTTGAGGTCTTTCTGTGAGAATCCAGTTGATCTTCTAACTGTAGTTTTTTTTAGATGTTCATAATAAACATATGCTGCACATATGCTGCCCAATTACTATGTGTTTCATGCCACAACACAGCTATGCTACATATGAAATCAAATGTGCTGTAGCTAGAGAAGAACACTATATACTGGTAGCCAAAGAAGAATAGTAAACCAACAAAGAACCGGTGTCGTTAGTCGCCACACACTGTGAGACATATTGAGGAAGAGATTGGAGCACTTATGGACTACTTGGCTCGATGTGCAGTGATGATGATCCGACGACTAAACTAAACTAAACTAAACTAAACTAAACTAAACACATCTATGCTATATCTATGTTGATTAATATGGCCATCATCATTGCACTTTGGTGAGTAACTACACAGCAAGTGTTTTACACAGGAAGATCTCAATTGCAGTGCACGGATACGTAGCACCGGCCAGGGTCCCAGATGTAATTTTAAAGATGTGGAAGATATTTTTGTAGGAATTTTATTTTTTCCAATCTTTTCTAACGAATTTTGCCCGGGCAGAGGTTTTCCAGCGTGCTCTTCTCGATTTTGAACTGCCAACGGTTCTTTTACGTGCTCAAATTTAACACGGACCTGCGTGTATCGTCCGTCTCCGATAGGACTAGGAACTCGATCTCACAAACACTGAGATCAGGGATCTCTGAAAAATATTCAGATGGCTCCACGAGGGAGCGAACCTGGTATCTTTGGCATGAGAGGCGAGCATCTAACCTCTACACCACAGAGACTCCTGATACTATATGTTTCATGACACAACACATCTATGATACTATATGTTTCATGACACAACACATCTATGCTACTATATGTTTCATGACACAACACATCTATGCTACTATATGTTTCATGACACAACACATCTATGCTACTATATGTTTCATGACACAACACATCTATGCTACTATATGTTTCATGACACAACACATCTATGCTACTATATGTTTCATGACACAACACATCTATGCTACTATATGTTTCATGACACAACACATCTATGCTACTATATGTTTCATGACACAACACATCTATGCTACTATATGTTTCATGACACAACACATCTATGTTACTATATGTTTCATGACACAACACATCTATGCTACTATGTGTTTCATGACACAACACATCTATGCTACTATATGTTTCATGACAACACATCTATGCTACTATATGTTTCATGACATAACACATCTATGCTACTATATGTTTCATGACAACACATCTATGCTACTATATGTTTCATGACACAACACATCTATGCTACTATATGTTTCATGACACAACACATCTATGCTACTATGTGTTTCATGACACAACACACCTATGCTACTATATGTTTCATGACACAACACATCTATGCTACTATATGTTTCATGACACAACACACCTATGCTACTATATGTTTCATGACACAACACATCTATGCTACTATATGTTTCATGACACAACACATCTATGCTACTATATGTTTCATGACACAACACATCAATGCTACTATATGTTTCATGACACAACACATCTATGTTACTATATGTTTCATGACGCAACACATCTATGCTACTATATGTTTCATGACACAACACATCTATGTTACTATATGTTTCATGACACAACACATCTATGCTACTATATGTTTCATGACACAACACATCTATGCTACTATATGTTTCATGACACAACACATCTATGCTACTATATGTTTCATGACACAACACATCTATGCTACTATATGTTTCACGACACAACACAGCTATGCTACTATATGTTTCATGACACAACACATCTATGCTACTATATGTTTCATGACACAACACACCTATGCTACTATATGTTTCACGACACAACACAGCTATGCTACTATATGTTTCATGACGCAACACATCTATGCTACTATATGTTTCATGACACAACACATCTATGCTACTATGTGTTTCATGACACAACACATCTATGCTACTATGTGTTTCATGACACAACACATCTATGCTACTATATGTTTCATGACACAACACAGCTATGCTACTATATGTTTCATGACACAACACATCTATGCTACTATATGTTTCATGACACAACACATCTATGCTACTATATGTTTCATGACACAACACATCTATGCTACTATATGTTTCATGACACAACACACCTATGCTACTATATGTTTCATGACACAACACATCTATGCTACTATATGTTTCATGACACAACACATCTATGCTACTATATGTTTCATGACACAACACATCTATGCTACTATATGTTTCATGACACAACACACCTATGCTACTATATGTTTCATGACACAACACATCTATGCTACTATATGTTTCATGACAACACATCTATGCTACTATATGTTTCATGACACAACACATCTATGCTACTATATGTTTCATGACACAACACATCTATGCTACTATATGTTTCATGACACAACACATCTATGCAACTATATGTTTCATGACACAACACACCTATGCTACTATATGTTTCATGACACAACACATCTATGCTACTATATGTTTCATGACAACACATCTATGCTACTATATGTTTCATGACACAACACATCTATGATACTATATGTTTCATGACGCAACACATCTATGCTACTATATGTTTCATGACACAACACATCTATGCTACTATATGTTTCATGACACAACACACCTATGCTACTATATGTTTCATGACACAACACATCTATGCTACTATATGTTTCATGACACAACACATCTATGCTACTATATGTTTCATGACACAACACAGCTATGCTACTATATGTTTCATGACATAACACATCTATGCTACTATATGTTTCATGACACAACACACCTATGCTACTATATGTTTCATGACACAACACATCTATACTACTATATGTTTCACGACACAACACAGCTATGCTACTATATGTTTCATGACATAACACATCTATGCTACTATATGTTTCATGACACAACACATCTATGCTACTATATGTTTCATGACACAACACATCTATGCTACTATGTGTTTCATGACACAACACATCTATGCTACTATGTGTTTCATGACACAACACATCTATGCTACTATATGTTTCATGACACAACACATCTATGCTACTATATGTTTCATGACACAACACATCTATGCTACTATATGTTTCATGACACAACACATCTATGCTACTATATGTTTCATGACACAACACATCTATGCTACTATATGTTTCATGACACAACACATCTATGCTACTATATGTTTCATGACACAACACAGCTATGCTACTATATGTTTCATGACACAACACATCTATGCTACTATATGTTTCATGACACAACACATCTATGCTACTATATGTTTCATGACACAACACATCTATGCTACTATATGTTTCATGACACAACACAGCTATGCTACTATATGTTTCATGACACAACATCTATGCTACTATATGTTTCATGACACACACATCTATGCTACCTATGTTTCATGACACAACACATCTATGCTACTATATGTTTCTATGACACAATACATCTATGCTACTATATGTTTCATGACACAACACATCTATGCTACTATATGTTTCATGACACAACACATCTATGCTACTATATGTTTCATGACACAACACATCTATGCTACTATATGTTTCATGACACAACACATCTATGCTACTATATGTTTCATGACACAACACATCTATGCTACTATATGTTTCATGACACAACACATCTATGCTACTATATGTTTCATGACACAACACACCTATGCTACTATATGTTTCATGACACAACACGTCTATGCTACTATATGTTTCATGACACAACACATCTATGCTACTATATGTTTCATGACACAACACATCTATGCTACTATATGTTTCATGACACAACACACCTATGCTACTATATGTTTCATGACACAACACATCTATGCTACTATATGTTTCATGACAACACATCTATGCTACTATATGTTTCATGACACAACACATCTATGCTACTATATGTTTCATGACACAACACATCTATGCTACTATATGTTTCATGACACAACACATCTATGCAACTATATGTTTCATGACACAACACACCTATGCTACTATATGTTTCATGACACAACACATCTATGCTACTATATGTTTCATGACACAACACATCTATGCTACTATATGTTTCATGACACAACACATCTATGATACTATATGTTTCATGACACAACACATCTATGCTACTATATGTTTCATGACACAACACATCTATGCTACTATATGTTTCATGACGCAACACATCTATGCTACTATATGTTTCATGACACAACACATCTATGCTACTATATGTTTCATGACACAACACACCTATGCTACTATATGTTTCATGACACAACACATCTATGCTACTATATGTTTCATGACACAACACATCTATGCTACTATATGTTTCATGACACAACACACCTATGCTACTATATGTTTCATGACACAACACATCTATGCTACTATATGTTTCATGACACAACACATCTATGCTACTATGTGTTTCATGACACAACACATCTATGCTACTATATGTTTCATGACACAACACATCTATGTTACTATATGTTTCATGACACAACACATCTATGCTACTATATGTTTCATGACACAACACATCTATGCTACTATATGTTTCATGACACAACACATCTATGCTACTATATGTTTCATGACACAACACATCTATGCTACTATATGTTTCATGACACAACACATCTATGCTACTATATGTTTCATGACACAACACATCTATGCTACTATATGTTTCATGACACAACACATCTATGCTACTATATGTTTCATGACACAACACATCTATGCTACTATATGTTTCATGACACAACACATCTATGCTACTATATGTTTCTTGTTGACTAGTCGTTTCTTGATGTGCTTGTATAAATTACAGTTCTACTATTACATCTTCTGTTTTTTCTTGTTTCAAAGAAAATCGTCTGACTATCTCGACCCGGGGCTGTCAGTTTTATTTCACAAATATCAAGGCAATCATTTGGTATTAGATATTGCAGATCACATGCGCCACAGGGCATCGTTAATTTGATAGACGGAGATAAGACGGGTTGCTGAGTCTCATCGCATATACTACTACCACCACAGACGAGATTTCAGACAGACAACAAGAAATGAACGTTTTAGAAAGTTTGAAGTAGTATGTCTACTTCTGTCTTTCAGTCTGTTGATGTTATTTAGATGTCTTACATTTGTGTGTATATTAGTTCTTTGTCTCTCTGATACTTCTTAATCCATCATCAAAACTCATGTTTATGTCATTTCTCTCTCTTCTCTGATCGTTCTTTTGGCCATTTTGATCATTCTTTTTGTGATATATAAACAGCCCTTTGCCAAGAACGTATTTTTACGTCACATCTTCAGTACCATTTGGAGCTCTTGTGCTTGTCCTTCGACGATGTGTCCGATTTCAACCAGCGTTTACTGGGTTCACTCTCCGTCAGCCTTTCATTGTCCCCAGCCGACCTGCAAGACAGCAAGTTGCTTATGTCATTTGATTTCTTTCGTTTGCTTGAAATATTGCATATGTCTGCAATTTTGTTTGTGGTTTACACAAAGGATCTTGTAAATTTCTTTCCTGTATTGTTTCACTAGGGCAGCGAGTCTGTATCTTTTTCTTTTTCATAATCTTGTTTTGCTTCACAGCGTCAGGATAAGAAAAGATTTCTAGAACGAGCTCTTGTATGCGCATCATAAAATGTGTCTTTCACTGACTCTCTTATTTCTGTGATCCACTCATTTGCGTGGACTACCGTTTGCTTTGTATCTACTGTATCGCCCCTGTGTTGGCGGGGCTCTCAAGGTGAGCAAAGAATAGTAACACGGCGACCTACAAGGCATGTCGTAAGAGGCGACTCAGGTATGGATCTTAGGAAACTACCCTAGTAAATAAAAAGCCTTGCAGAAATCGGATGTGCTGGCCTACTTGTAGGCGCATAACTGGCACAATATACAATCGCTCTTAGGCTCAGTTCACATACAAATCACACAGAGTGGTTAACAAGTGGTCGATATGAAGCTTTCGAAGAAGAAGTATCCACTGTATTGGAGTAGCATTGCTAGTTGAGGCGCACTGTCTGTTGGTAATCTACTTGTGTGATCAAACCAATTAAATTGTTATTTCTTGATGAAGTTCAGTGTTGATATTGTAAGATCAGAGTTCTAATGACTCCAGGGGAAGCAACAGAGGCAATGAGTTTCATCAATCACAGCCAACTATAAACTCATACGGCCGGCGAGCACAGGTAAAATTTATGGGAAATCAGACCACAACTGGTCACGTGACCTCGAATTTCAGTTTTGTTGTATAAAGACGAATTAATTGTTAAATTTACACAACATGCTAAATCAAGGTTATATTATGTAACAAGTTAACTTTAACAATAAGGAATATCAGTATTATGAATATACGAGAACCCTCTCAGGTTGACCCACCCTCACCTGGGTACAATAGAAGCACTAGTCAATCAAAACGGCCGGCGTGTTGTTGACCATATCATCCACCGTGTGACGTTGGTAAAGAAAACGACTGATATAACACTCCATTTCAGAATATATCTCATCATCAGGTGCCGTGCCAGCTGGAGTAGGCGATGATGGATCTCCACAAATCTCTGTCTCATGTGTTTGCTATCATCTCAGATGTTGACGCTCTACCGTGCCATGAAGTTAGGCTGTCCAAAATTTTCTGTCTCTGTCTTCCTCTGTCTCGTCTCCCCTTGATTTACCAGTTGTTACAATGTTGTTCTAAACCTCCCTTTCCCATCACATGCCCGAAAAATGATGACTGCCTCTTTCTTAAGAATATATCTAATGGTATTAAAACGATATTGGAACAGCCCGAAATGCACAAAATACCATGTAGGCAAAAATATTGATCAATCAACATCGAACTGGCATGTTAGGCCACTGGACTTATTCAGGTGCAGAATCAGAGCACATATGGACATGTGATGAGAGTCCTCAAATAAATGATAAAATGATTTCTCTTGTTTTTCTTTCTCTTTTTTTTTTAAACAAGGAATGATTATGTCAATATTTGTGAATGTATTACGATACCCCAACAAGGACCGGACCCAAAGGCAAATGATTGACTTCATTTCACTGGTTTTGCCCCATACTGCTCGGTCCCTCTTCATGAAATGGCACGCCAACTGTCAAGACTATTGCACAAAGCACGAACTCCGTAGGTCCGGTAACAAACCTAAGCCAAAAAAATGCACTCGTGAACAGAACGGCGCGGTCCGAACTCGACCCCCAACTCGCAAGGCAAGGGCTTAACCACTTAACCACAAATACCCCTATCTCAGCTCTCGCGGTTATGATAGCCGCACACCTATGTAAGAAAACGAAAATAACAATGTGAAAGTAGTTGATAATATTTTTAAAAGTATACAGAGTTAAATGTATTATGCAAACTGTAAAAGTGCATCACGTCGAAATAATGTAAGAATATTCGAAGACAAATTCACATCGACCATCCTTGAAACATGATCAGATAAATTCGAAATCTTCTAACATTCGTAACTGGTACAACGTAGGCTCAGATCACATACACATCACACAGAGTGGTTAACAAGTGGTCGATATGGAGCGCTCGAAGAAGAAGAAGAAACATGATCAGATAATTCTTAAATGAATTCGAAATATGCTAACATTCTTAACTTTACCAACGTGTCAGTGACATCCAATCAACTTATTAAGAGTGACTGAGTTGCCAGGTCAGGCGCTGCATAAAATAACCAGGCCATGGAAATCTTGACAGCAGTCGCTGGGTGGTACGGTCTTATCAGGATAGAATGTGCGCTGACCTACTTGTCACCTACATGACATTATAAGGGGGATTGCACTTCGTTTCAGACGGAATTTAGAAAACGAACAAGCGGAAGCGTCAACTGTAAAATTATTTTCTGAATTATCTGTAAGGAATTCATTCTTATTTGTGAATGTTTGTTGGTCAACACGCCATGACATAACCAAAACAGGACATGTTCTTTGGTTGAAGGGATGTGCCTTGACATAAAGAGGCTTCAATATCCCAAACAAATTTACAAGTAATTGCATCATCATCATCATCAAGTAGCTTGTCCCTTCCGGAACTTGGCTGCCATGATAGCAACCCTGAAAACTCTGTTCTGTGGAAGTTGAGCGCGTCAGCAGCATTCATTCTCAGATCGTCAATGACATCTTGCACCCATCGTCTTCTAGGTCTTCCTCTCATTCTTCTTTCAGGCACCATTACCTCCAAAATTATCTTCTCTAGACACTCATGTCGTTTGATGTGTCCGAAATATTTAATCCTCCTTGATGTTATGCTCTTTAATAACCAACTCTCTCTTATATCAAGCTGTTGCAGAACAGAAGCATTTGTTCTTTTCTCTGTCCATGATATAATCTAATTACTCTTCTGTAGCATTTGCATTCAACGTCATTAATGATCTTCTTCGCCGCTTTGTCAATGGTCCATGTCTTTATTGGTAATTGCATAATCCAGGATAAATATGTAAGAGACAAATATGAAATTATGCAGAATGCTGGGATTATCAAGTGTACCAGTTTGAAAAATAAAGCCATCATGTTAAAAAGAGCTTCCTTAAAAACGCTGGTTTTGTAGGACTAGGTAATGGGTGCCATAAGATATTAGGGTTTGTGGTTCGAATCTTGTGTTTGGTAATTTATCTCTTCAGGAAGCCCTTAATACTTGTATACACTGTCTTGTTGTTGATGCACAGCCAACCTCTACCTAATACTTGATACACTGTCTGTTGTTGATGTACAGCCAACCTCTACCTAATACTTGTATACACTGTCTTGTTGTTGATGTACAGCCAACCTCTACCTAATACTTGTATACACTGTCTTGTTGTTGATGTACAGCCAACTTCTACCTAATACTTGTATACATTGTCTTGTTGTTGATGTACAGCCAACTTCTACCTAATACTTGTATACACTGTCTTGCTGTTGATGCACAGCCAACCTCTACCTAATACTTGTATACATGTCTTGTGTTGATGACAGCCAACTCTACCTAATACTTGTATACATGTCTTGCTGTTGATGACACCCAAACCCTCTACCTAATACTTGTATACACTGTCTTGTTGTTGATGTACAGCCAACTTCTACCTAATACTTGTATACACTGTCTTGTGTTGATGCAAGCCAACCTTCTACCTAATACTTGTATACACTGTCTTGTTGTTGATGCACAGCCAACTTCTACCTAATACTTGTATACACTGTCTTGTTGTTGATGTACAGCCAACCTCTACCTAATACTTGTATACACTGTCTTGTTGTTGATGCACAGCCAACCTCTACCTAATACTTGTATACACTGTCTTGCTGTTGATGCACAGCCAACCTCTACCTAATACTTGTATACACTGTCTTGCTGTTGATGCACAGCCAACTTCTACCTAATACTTGTATACACTGTCTTGCTGTTGATGCACAGCCAACCTCTACCTAATACTTTTTGTATACACTTGTAACTTGTCTGTTGATGCACAGCCAACCTCTACCTAATACTTGTATACACTGTCTTGCTGTTGATGCACAGCCAACCTCTACCTAATACTTGTATACACTGTCTTGTTGTTGATGCACAGCCAACTTCTACCTAATACTTGTATACATTGTCTTGCTGTTGATGCACAGCCAACCTCTACCTAATACTTGTATACACTGTCTTGCTGTTGATGCACAGCCAACTTCTACCTAATACTTGTATACATTGTTTTGTTGTTGATGATACAGCCAACTCTCTACCTAATACTTGTATACACTGTCTTGTTGTTGATGTACAGCCAACCTCTACCTAATACTTGTATACACTGTCTTGCTGTTGATGTACAGCCAACTTCTACCTAATACTTGTATACACTGTCTTGTTGTTGATGTACAGCCAACCTCTACCTAATACTTGTATACACTGTCTTGCTGTTGATGTACAGCCAACCTCTACCTAATACTTGTATACACTGTCTTGCTGTTGATGTACAGCCAACCTCTACCTAATACTTGTATACACTGTCTTGTTGTTGATGCACAGCCAACCTCTACCTAATACTTGTATACATTGTCTTGTTGTTGATGTACAGCCAACCTCTACCTAATACTTGTATACACTGTCTTGCTGTTGATGTACAGCCAACCTCTACCTAATACTTGTATACACTGTCTTGCTGTTGATGTACAGCCAACTTCTACCTAATACTTGTATACACTGTCTTGTTGTTGATGTACAGCCAACCTCTACCTAATACTTGTATACACTGTCTTGTTGTTGATGTACAGCCAACCTCTATCTAATACTTGTATACATTGTCTTGTTGTTGATGTACAGCCAACCTCTACCTAATACTTGTATACACTGTCTTGCTGTTGATGTACAGCCAACCTCTACCTAATACTTGTATACACTGTCTTGCTGTTGATGCACAGCCAACCTCTACCTAATACTTGTATACACTGTCTTGTTGTTGATGTACAGCCAACCTCTACCTAATACTTGTATACACTGTCTTGCTGTTGATGTACAGCCAACCTCTACCTAATACTTGTATACACTGTCTTGTTGTTGATCCACAGCCAACTTCTAATATTGGGCCGCATAACTGACGGGGAAATCCTGACCTAAGTCCTAGTTGTCGATACGTGATTTGTATTTGGTAGTATTCTGTTGAAGTCATAGTTGTCGATATGTGATTTGTATTTGGTAGTATTCTGTTGAAGTCATAGTTGTCGATATGTGATTTGTATTTGGTAGTATTCTGTTGAAGTCCTAATTATCGATACGTGATTTATATTGGTAGTATTCTGTTGAAGTCCTAGTTGTCGATATGTGATTTGTCATGCATCTTTACTTGTCTATTGTACCTATTTTCATATTTATCTCAGTTACAATACACGTGTTCCCATATCTGTAAGAAGCTTTTGTCCGTGGCGTCGATCCGATACATTATCTGCACGTGAGACTGCTTGTCGTGATAAACATCAAAACATTCAATTTTAGTGAGGAAGATGGAAGCTTTGTTAACAACTCCGGGAGTCTTTGACGACCGTACAAACGATGACACTGATGAAAAGCTATGCAAAATGACGTACATTCATGGGAGGTCTCTATGCAAATCTTCAGACAAATCTGAATCGTTTGACCTGACACTTTGATTAAAACACGCCTCCCGGGTTCTCAAAGATGATGTGAAAGAAATATGCATGGAATTAAAGAGAAGAGAATAAAGGATTGACGCATGGGTCTGTCTCTCGCGTTGTGACGTTCAGAAGATCGGACCCTGGAAAATGACTCAGCTTTGTATTTTATGCAGGAAAAAGTGTACACAATACATAACATGAATAAGAACAACAGCTCTTATGTTACTGCAATCACTTGAAAATACATCAAATAATCATAATCAGTCTGGATGAATGAATGAAAATGACATTGAAATTTGTCAAATACACAAAAAATACTGACCAAAGTCCGTATTCCCCAATATATCTAACTCGATGTACGAGAACCGCGATAGTGTAGAGTTACTGTACGTGCTTCGTATGCGCTTGAATCCAGAATCAAATTCATGAGTCGCCTGTGTGTTGGTGGGGCTCTCAATGTGAGCAAAGAATAGTAACACTGCGACCTACAAGGCATGTCGTAAGGGGCGACTGAGGTAGGGGCCTAGGAAGCTACCCTAGTAAATAAAAAGCGTCGCAGAAATTGGATGTGCTGGCCTACTTGTAGGCGCATAACTGGCACAACGTACAATCGTTCTTAGACTCAGATCACATAGAAATCACAAAGAGTGGTTTAACAAGTGACCGATATGAAGCGTCTGGGAAAAAGAAGAAGAAGAATTTCCAAAGTAAGAGTAAACTTTTTTTCCAATCAGAGACCCGTTGCACTGAAGATTTGGTACTAGTTCTTAGAAGCACATTAAGTATCAAACATAAGAGAATATAGAGGTAGTATAGCACAAGAGAACATACATAAAATATCCCATAGCCTTTTCAGGTAATAATGTATTAAGTAACTGTCGCTTCATATTTCGAGTCTCCGGTGTGCAGGAGGTAGAAAGGCTTTCCCTTCCTCATGTGTGGAACATCCAGTGTGGGATTGAACCTGCAACTCCATCATTCATCTTTTTCTTGGTCTGCCCCTTCCTCTTGATGATTCCATTTTCAGGTTTTACGCTCTTGTAACTGGTGTATTTTGGGTTCCTTCTCACCAAGGGGTGGCGTCTGTAGCTCAGGGGATAGTGACTCGGTCCATTAGCCCCGACGTTCTGAGTTCGAATCCCGCTGCGGACAGTTTGGTTGCAAATTGCTTCGCGGGATTTTTACAAAGGACGATGGCACCACCCGTTCAAAAGCAATGGCAAACTACTGAACGTAATAATGCCTAGAAAAATCACAAACAGCGTTAAAAAGCTATAGTTGATTCGCAAAGTCCTGTAAAGGATATGCAATTAACTTTTCTCACCAAGTGGCCAAACCATTTGAGTCTCTGTTTTTCAATGAATCTAACATTCATTGAATATACGAAATAATAAACAGGGGAAGGAGAGAGAGACAGAGAGAGAGCGAGAGAGAGAGAGAGAGTGATAAAGGTGAAAATGCGAATACGGTTAGTATTCGAAAAGCATATTGTCGCCTAGACATTCTCTTCTCTAGTTTTCTGTCCTCTAGTCAGAAAATATGACACTTACTGATTCCTTACGCCTACCGATAAGAGACACGCCATTTCGCTTGAACTGGTTCTCTTGTTCTTCAGGGAATTATTCTTTAGGGACAACCGGTGGAGCAAGTATAGTCCGCCCTCATGTGTATTCTAGGTCCTCCGCACGGACATGTTACACCTGTGAAAACGATTTCCACACCCCCTGCGCTTGTAACCAGAAACGCAAACAGACATTTTTCACGCGTCGTTGAGAATAATCGAGGCTTTCAATAATCCTTCTTTAAAAAAAAGTTGCAGAATTTGAAATAAAAAATGTAGTTCATTTTGACATTCCCCCTGCAACCTTCTTTTTTTCTGTGCTATAGAAATCAAGGTCGATTCATATTTCATTGTCAATAACTTTCATGCTTAGTGAAATTTAAAAAATTTTTCTCGCTCTAGTTGAATGTCTTCGTTGTGTAGGGCTCAACATAATATGGTCTCTGTGATTAAGTGGTTAAGCTCTTGCCTTGTGAGTCGTGGGTTCGAATCCGGACTGCGCCTTTCTTTTCACGAGTGAATTTTTGTCCAGACACTCCTAGGATTGTTGCTGGAGCTACGGAGCTCATGCTTTGTGCAGTGCTCTTGGCAGGTGGTGTGACATTTCTGCGGAGAGGGACCGAGCCATATGGTGTACAGTCCGGTGCAGTGAAGTCAATCCTTCGGCTTAGAAACCTTATAGATTAAATATGTTTACATCGTGTGGCTAGTAGCAGTTTTATAAATCGTGTGTGTGGTAGAAGTTTTATACATCATGTGTGTGGTAGAAGTTTTATACATCGTGTGGGTAGTAGTTTTATACATCATGTGGGTAGTAGTTTTATACATCATGTGTGTAGTAGTTTTATACATCATGTGTGTAGTAGAAGTTTTATACATCATGTGTGTAGTAGTAGTTTTATACATCATGTGTGTGGTAGAAGTTTTATACATCATGTGTGTAGTAGTAGTTTTATATATCATGTGTGTAGTAGTTTTATACATCATGTGTGTAGTAGCAGTTTTATACATCGTGTGTGTAGTAGAAGTTTTATATATCATGTGTGTAGTAGTTTTATACATCATGTGTGTAGTAGAAGTTTTATATGTCATGTGTGTGGTAGTAGTAGCTTTATACATCATGTGTGTGGTAGTAGTAGCTTTATACATCATGTGTGTGGCTAGTAGTAGCTTTATACATCATGTGTGTGGCTAGTAGTAGCTTTATACATCATGTGTGTGGCTAGTAGTAGCTTTATACATCATGTGTGTGGCTAGTAGTAGCTTTATACATCATGTGTGTGGCTAGTAGTAGCTTTATACATCATGTGTGTGGCTAGTAGTAGCTTTATACATCATGTGTGTGGCTAGTAGTAGCTTTATACATCATGTGTGTGGCTAGTAGTAGCTTTATACATCATGTGTGTGGCTAGTAGTAGTTTTATACATCATGTGGGTAGGATTAGAGCTGAGAGATAGCAGAGGCGACCAAAGACACTGTTTATGAAAGGCACAGAAAACCTCGTTCTAGAAATCTCTTCTTACACTGACTCAGCGAGGCAAAACATGATTAGAGAAAAGAAAGACTATTTTTCAATCGTGTAACTCTACATACATTTGAATTCCGAGAAATTAATTGCAAACCAGTTCAGCGAAGATATGTGATCTCTCTCTTCTTGCGTTCCCGGCCTAGACTGATGGACCAACTTTTATCATGAATTTTACTGTTGTTTTTAGGACTCCGTTCCTCCGTACAGCTTTTCGTGAAGCTCTGTGTGTTGTGGCCATGACTCTTTCCTTATACCTGCTAACCGTTGACAGTCTTGCAAGACATGTTCTGCCGTCATGTCTGCCATTTTGCAGGGACACAGGCTAGTTGTGCCAATTTTAAATTTATGGAACATGTGGGCTCTGAGCTTGTTGTGTCCGGTACAGAGGTGAAATATCTAAGGAGACCCGAAACTAACTTCAGGTGCAGGGTGTGCTGAGAGAGGCAAGAAATATCGGTCTCAGTTCTATGGAGGAGATTGAGTGAGTTGCCCAGGATAGAGCGGTATGGAGAAATTGCTTGCATGTTCTATGTAACGTATAACGGTACGAGAGGAATTATTACTATTATTATTATTATAAAGGGCACTACAAAGCAAAGTGGATTAAAGAACACCCAAAACACAACAAGGACGATAGATATTACCAGCTGTCCAGAAGAGACCAGACAGTCATACTTCGCCTCCGGACGGGTTACAACAGAATGAGACACTACCTTTACACTAAATTCAAGATAGGCACCGGGGTCAAAGGCGCATTGGGATAACGCCGCGCTAGGATTAGTGGAGCTGGTACTAATCTAGACCCTGCAATCACCTCCTCGTGGTGACCCTGGAAACAGACAGTGGTTCCGGTCTGGTTAAGAGGCAGAGATCGATGGAGAGCTACTGGTAGTGGTAGTAGTGCGAGAATGGAAAAGAAATGCAGGTACAAAAATTACGTACAAAAATGCACTCATCTCCTGGCCGATATCCGTAGAAACAAAGCCCAAGTTTTGCAGTAACGAAAGAAAATAGCAGAATACGAGACAATAGCGAACGAAAGAAAACAGCAGAGTACGAGACAATAGCGAACGAAAGAAAACAGCAGAGTACGAGACAATAGCGAACGAAAGAAAACAGCAGAGTACGAGACAATAGCGAACGAAAGAAAACAGCAGAGTACGAGACAATAGCGAACGAAAGAAAACAGCAGAGTACGAGACAATAGCGAACGAAAGAAAACAGCAGAGTACGAGACAATAGCGAACGAAAGAAAACAGCAGAGTACGAGACAATAGCGAACGAAAGAAAACAGCAGAGTACGAGATAATAGCGAACGAAAGAAAACAGCAGAGTACGAGACAATAGCGAACGAAAGAAAACATCAGAGTACGAGACAATAGCGAACGAAAGAAAACAGCAGAGTACGAGACAATAGCGAACGAAAGAAAACTCCCCGGAGTAAATGACCGAACCAAAATTGGCACCTACGGGACAAGAGTCTGTAAGCACGACTCGATCATGAAGGGATGAGAGGTGCATCCCAAAGCAGAGACGTGGGCCTATATGGGGCGAAACTTGGAGTTCTCTGCCAGAGTTGAGCTGCGTGTCAGGGAAGTCCCGAGGTACGGTAAATGTGATGGTAAATGTGAAAACAACGGTCGTACCACAAGTAGCAGTTTCCCGGCCGATGGGAAAGGCTGCACACGTAGGGATGATAGGTGCATCAAAATTGGAAAAGAGGGCCAACTTCCCTGGGATGGGGGCACGATTTACGCCCCAGGGTCGGACAACCCAGGCAAATGTGAGCACGGCGAGAACTAACGGTGATGATAGGGCAGGCACCAGGGCAGAGCGAGCACGCATACGGGCGATGCACGAGTGGGCCCACAAGTGGGCAGACGTGCATGACGCAGCAGGCGCGACAGGCGAGAGGGTGTACTGACCACCCGAATGTGCATAAAAACTGGAAAGCCCAGCAGAGGTGAAGCCAGTGCGCTTTTCCGCTCGCAAGGAACTACTGCTGCCTTGTAGTTTGATTGGGGACAATTAAAGGCTAGCGGAGCAAACCGTACACAAACGGAACGGCTGGCAAACCAAGTTGTCCATAAAAAGACCTGTTAACTGGGCAGATGGCGCTCATCAACCTGGGAGGGCAGGCCATCTAAGGCTCGCTGCCCTAAAAGAAAATAGCAACCTGCTGCCTTGCAGGTTTGGCTGCGGACAGCAAAGAGCTAATGGAGAGCGAACCCAGGAAACGCTGGTTGAAACCGAGCACACTACCGAAGGATAAGCACCAGAGCTCCAAATGGTACTGAAGGTTGTGAACGTTCTCCCGTTCTTGGTGTTAGGCTGTTTATATATCACATTAGAATGATAAAAACGGCATTAAGAACGATCGCTAGAGAGAGAGAGAGAGAGAGAGAGATAGAGCAAGATAGGCACCAACGACCGGTGTCCCTGTGAATTGGCGAGTATAACAACAGCGAATTTCCTACAGAACTGCCCCCAGTATGCAAACTTGAGAATAAAGAGGTAGTCCACTTACACCAGTGTCCAAGACAAACTGTATGGCGAGGCTGATAATCTGAGGCAGACGGCTGCCTTTATTAGAGAATCAGAAATCCCAATCTAGTGAGAACGCAGAAGACAAACTGTATGGCGAGGCTGATAATCTGAGGCAGACGGCTGCCTTTATTAGAGAATCAGAAATCCCAATCTAGTGAGACTGCAGAATAAGAAGTATATCTTGATCTAACTACTAAGAAACTGACTAAGATATAACAGCTACAGAAGCAGGACGTCCATACCTAATGAAGAATACTGTAATCTTTTATGTTGCAAGCTAGTACTTACTGCTGTCGATATTCTTCTTCTTCTTCTTCACCTTTCAACTCCCAACAGAGAACAGATCTTCAACAAACTTCTTCCAACTCTTCCTCTCTTACTTGCCATCCCTTCCAACTCTTTCCATGTTTTACATATCCTGTTAATATCAGCCTCCAGCTCTCTTCTCCACCAGGTCTGTCCAGGCCTTCCCCTACCCCTGCTGTTGATATTGTTGATTAATATATGCGATTATTTTATCTTTCAGTTAAGCAGCTGATAGAAGATAATGCAAGGGATGATGATGTTGAATATACCGATGGGTCGGTTCAACGTGGTGAGAAATCCGCTGGGGTTTCTTGGCTAATGCGCATGGTAGGGTTGTTGCAGAGCGAAGTGGGGCATACAGGACAACTACTATGAGGATGGAGGTTGAGGCCGTTACTGCTGCCCTCCATTGGATTTCTGGGACTTCATTTACTGGGGCAGTTGTTGTATCTGACTCTCAGTCGATGCTTCACAAGATCCAGAAGGGCAGGTTTCGGTATGAGTGGATGTCGTCTATAGAAGTTTCTAACCTCCAGCGGCTTACGTGGATATACTGTCCTGGGCATGCGGGTGTTTACGGTAATGAGAGAGCGGACAGGCTTGCATCAACAGCATCGATTGTTGGGGAGTTGAAGATGGATAAGGGGATATTCTTCGGTCTCTTCGAGACTCTTTGTTGGATGAGGACACTAAAATCGATGTTGAATCGATCAAGCGATTTAAGCAGTTTGGAGTTACCCGTTGTTCAAGTCGAACTGGATGCCTGAGAGGCAGAGTGAGAGGTGTGTTTAATCAGCGAGCCACAGGAACCATCAGTATGCATACTCTTCGATATCTGTTGGGGAGACTGAGCACCTATGGGTCTGCCCGGAGTGCAATGACGTCAGTTTAGTAACCAATAACCAATAACGATTATTTTATCTTACATTCGTTGTTCTTTCTTTTCTGCTTCTTCTCTTCTGCATTCGCCCGCTATGAATTCAGGCTTAGTCAGGACGCCCGGTATTGTGCTTCTTACTGATTTTTGTGTGAAGGTCTGCTTTCTTTATTATCATTGTCCACAGCCTTACAGGTGCGCCTTCTCCGACTTCACAGGTAGTTGTTCTCTCAATATCCCGTCATTCACCTTATTATCTTCCTTCAACATAGTTTTGTTATCGTTAACATCGTAAAACAAGATAGATAATGGTTGTCACGAGGAAAAAGGAAGGAAGTGGAAATCAAATGTTGCTCTATAAATGCCTCAGTCATGTATACAGCAGACACAAAGCACGGTTTCAAGATTTTTCCCATCAACTAGAGTGCGCACCAGAGTGCACGCCTAAAAAAACCGGCATAGAAAACATTTTTCATTACTGTGAAAAGAAAATGAAATAAAACGATATGGACTCCCTGACTGGGAGATTGTCAATGCGTGTCAATGTTCTGTAAATGGACATTATTTCAGTTGGTAACGTCACAATTGAAGAGGAAATAACTAGGTAGATCAATCAAGCAGATCGATAAACTTCTGTCCGCCAATTGAAAGATCTGTGACGCTAGAATCATTGATGCACTGGCTTGGCATCTAAAAACGCTAACTGGAACATGTTGGGCGCACCCGATGCACAACAATGGCGTTGGGTGCGAACGTTTGTTTTTCACATCCATTCTGTCAGCCATCTTCTCCCTAGCCACATGGAGTATTCATTATATTCAATTATAAATACTTCTTGGTTAGATCGCGAAAATAGAAAACTGGATTGGAAATTCAATTTGAAAATGACACACTCATGCTCTTTTTGTTTCTTGTTTTCTTTTCTGTGTGGACAACTGAGTGCAAAATGAAGTTTTATCTTATGCGTTTGTACTGCGTTTATGTACACTGCCCGTACACTGTTTTTCTGTGACAGAATTGTACACATCTGCTGGATTTATGATATCGTATCATGTATATGTTCAGTGACAACATCAGATTTTTAAGTTTAAATAAAATATTGAACTATAAGTTATATAATTTGAAAACTAACTTCATCATCATCAAGAATCTTGTACCTTCCTGAACATGGCTCCCATGACAGCAGTCTTGAAAAACTCACTGTTCTGTGCACGTTGACCAGCGTCAGCAGCAGTCCTTGTCAGATCGTCAATGACATCTTGCACCCGTCGTCTTGTAGATCTTCCTCTCATTTTTCTTCCAGGAACCATTCCCTCCAAAATAATTTTCTCTAGACACTCATGTCGTTTGATATGTCCGATATATTTAATGTTTCTTGATTTTATGTTCTTTAATAATCAACTCTCTTTAATATCAAGACTAAATTATCAATGTTAAATTCCAATACTTTATCAATCTTGACATGTGCTAGCTTCTTCTTCTTCTTTCTTTCTTTCTTTCTTTTCTCTAATATTGTTTTGTCTTACAGCGTCAGGATACAAAGAGATTTTTAGTAGCACGGAAGTTATTTGTGCGCTTCATAAATGGTGTCATTCGCCGCCTCTGTTATTGCTGTGTTGCCCTTTTCGGTGACGATATTTCTCTTTGTATTTACTGTATATGAGTAGCATTGCTTTTTGAGGTGCATTGTCTGTTGATAATCTGTTTATGTGTCTGAACCATTTAATTTGTTATCTCTTGATGAAGCTCAGTATCGATGTTGTTTGTACACGCTCTCCCCCAATGTCCATTACTAAACTGATCTCTTCTTGATACTCCCAGCATTCTGCGTCATCTCTGTCGTGACTAATTTTCTTCTATCGTTTTATTCCAGCATCCAGGTTTGGCTCTGATATCATAAAGTTAGGAGAAAGATTGTGTTGAGCAACGCTCATTTAATGTTCATGATGACATGTTTGCATGTCAAATATGTCAGCGACAGCTGGTAAAGGACTAAAGATATAGATAGTCAGTTGAATACATTAAAAATAGATGTCTGCCAAAAATAATGAACATAAAATGGCAGGAAATCTGAAAAGATGATGAAATGAGAGAAATATCTGGTCAACCACTAGTAACATCTGTTTATTTTCATAGATATATTTCATCAAATTACAGTAGCAATGTTTTAGTATGATATTTTAAACATAACCAAAATATTGTAATAATAAATTTATTCAGACATCACAAAACGAATACACATTACTACAGAATTCTGGAATTGTTAGAGTTCTCACAGTGATTGCCATTGGCTTATTAGTATTGCAAACTGCTGATCGTGCAACGTTGCATAACGTGTCCAGTGTTATTGCTGCACATGCCGTTTCAATTTATTCCCGCCTGAGTGGTTACCGGGGCCCAAATTTGAGGTGTAAAGAATAGAACCACTGTTACCTACCAAGCATGTCGTAAGAGGCGACTAAGGAGGTTTGGCTGAAATCGGATGCATGTGTCCTAAATGCGTTCTACAGAAGTCTATGCGTTTAGGGGCCTACCAAACCAATGTGCAACGTATACACGTTCTTGGCAACTATCAAACATATCACAAAGAGTGATTGAAATTGGTCGTAAAGAACGAACGCGAAGAAGAAGAAGAATTTATTCACGATGAGCGGCTAGTGTGGTCGGATTTTTACGATCTTTTGCGTCCATCTTAGGCAGAACTATAGTGTGCACACTTTAGAGACTTTCATAGAGATCTTGTCCTCCCCCTTTCCGCCCCACCTGCCAATCCCCACAACACAATAGTAACAATCGTGTCTCTCTCACAACAAGTTTGCACACTATAGTAACTTTCATAGTCAGCATTTATAGCCCAATAGAGAAGATTTTACGGCCAGCATGTCTCCCTCACAACAAGTGTGCCCACTAGAGAAGATTTTACGGCCAGCATGTCTCCTCACAACAAGTATGCCCACTAGAGAAGATTTACGGCCATCATGTCTCCTCACAACAATGTGCCCACTAAAAGAGGATTTTAAAGATCCAGCATGTCTCCCCAAAACAAAAATGCCCACTAACGGCCAATAAATGCGCTCTTTCTTTAGCATTAACTGTCAGTGTCCTGAACAGTATAGTATATCCAAACAAGTCCCTAGAGGTTGACGTCCCATGAATGTTCCAACTGTTAATTAAAGCAGATAATGCGATCATATCTGTCAATTGATTTAGCATGAACCTGTTTATGAAAGTTTGTGATCACCAGAGATTAGCGAATCAAAATGTAACGACCACTCCATGGAAAATAAATTGTGAGCTGAGTGCCGGCAACATTCTATAACCTCGGACAGCAAATTACCGTTTCAGTGTCCCTGTCGGAAATGACGTAATCGTACCCAGATGACCCTGATATGAGCACTTAATGAGCTGTTGGAAAGCAAACATATGTGGACTGATTGATTCCAGGAGCCGAATCATGAAACATATAACAACAGGCGCTCAGCTTTTCACCTTTTCTATGCACTGTTAGTTCTGATAGCAATGTATGTAGCTTATCCATCCATTATAGTATTAGATACACTTTGGGTAAAGTTACAAAACATAGTTGCTTCTTCTGATCTCACATGGAGACATCTCAACTAATTGACAACTATGGCAATCCGCGTGGACGGGCACATATCAGATTTGCAGTCAGGAACTAATGAATAAAGTATCGGTTATTGTGAAAATTTGTATACATTTAGAAGTTTTCTGTCATGGACCGATGAGTAAACTGTCTGCTGTTGCTTATATACATTTAGAAAATTTACAGTCTACGACTGAGGTAGGGGCCTAGAGAAGCTACCCTAGTAAATAAAAAGCGTCGCAGAAATCGTATGTGCTTGTAGGCACATAACTGGCTCATCATACAATCGCTATTAGGCTCAGATCACATACAAATCGCAAAGAGTGGTTTAACAAAGGGTCGATATGGAGCATTCGAAGAAGAAACGGAAGATTGTGCTGTTTTCTGTTGAGTTTGCCCATGAGATCATATTGGTATGCGCTGTTGGTTGGTTGCCTCCACAACTCTTTGTATTTTAAAAAATACTTGTCTTGATCTATGTATTTTTCACTTAATATCGCTATTATTTTCTTCATTTGTTAACACTAAACAAGTGTCTGCTTCTCGAGTGTTGCACTGCAAGAAGTGGAATTATAAAGCACATGCGTGTACTCACAAGTGTATACACTCAAGCGCATACTCACAGTTAAGCATTCTCTAGGTAAATCGAATGTGGATTCGCCGAGTGGTTACCAGGGCCCAAATTTGGGGTGTAAAGAATAGAACCACTGTTACCTGCCACGCATGTCGTAAGAGGCGGCTAAGGAGGTTTGGCTGAAATCGGATGCACATGTCCTAAACGTGTAGAAGTCTATGCGTTTAGGGCCTACCAAACTAATGTGCAACGTATACACGTTCTTGGCAAAGATCAAACATATCACAAAGAGTGATTAAAATTGATCATAAAGAACGAACGCAAAGAAGAAGAATGTAGGATTTTTCTATCAACCCTATTTCTAAATAAACAACTTCTTCTTGTTTTCTGTTTTCTTTATCCTTTTATCTATTTTCCTGTATACCACTCGTTTTCTCCTGTACATCTTATTACACAGTACTTCTTCAAGTTTCTCTTCGTTTTCTCCTGTACATCTTATTACACAGTACTTCTTCACGTTCCTCTTCGTTTTCATCTTTCTTCTTCATTTTTTGCAGCCACTTATTGTATCTGGTCTTCTATCCCTCTTACTTTAAAGGACATTTGATTTTATATCTGCTAACCTTTAACCCAAGACTTACCAAAAGACAGCAGGCGGTTTTTATATTAAAGTTGTCTTTTTCTTAGTTCTATTTAAAGACTTGCGGGGCTTATATATTCTAAATACAGGGTGTTCAAGATAATTGCAGTCCGTGAATGGAGCTAATCTGGCATATATGTATGGAAATGAGAAGGTTCAGTTATGACGTAGTATAGGTCAAGGTTGTGTGACGGTGTGTAATTCTAGTGCGGGAAGGTGCGATGAACAAATGTGACGTAGGACGAGCTAGTCAGAACCGGTTTAAATAGTAAATAAACACAACTCAATTAGTACCTGGCAACTTTCGAATTGTCAATGTGGCTGCAATTATCTTGAACACCCCTGTATCTTGACTATATTGCGTAATAGACTCACTTTTCTATTAATGAAGATCAGGAAAATCACTTTGTATTTAATCAGTGGTTTATTGAGAAGCATTTATTGTGTATAGCTATCAGATTTTTATCATCATCAGCAAACAGCTTCTCCTGAGCAGAACTTTGCCACCCCAACAGTCCTTCGGATTTCTCTCCCTCATAGGTCAGATGTCACGCCTCTGCAGAGGTTATGCTCATACCATCAGTTACTTCATGAATCCATCTTCTCTGGTTTTTTTTCTTCTCCTCTTTATCTGTATGTTACCTTCCATGATATTCTTCTCCAGCCCTTTCTGTGTCTCTTTATATGTCCAAAATACTTCAATTTTCTCATTCTTATTTGTAGCATTAGCCAGTTTTCTTTGATTTTGAGTTCTTGATCTATTTGTTCTCTTCGCTTTCAGTGATATACGGATGATATACATCTTTGACTCGGTCTATTAACCCCGACGTTCTGAGTTCGAATCACGCTGCGGACAGTTTGCTTGCAAATTGTTTCCGTTGATTTTAACAAAGGACGATGGCGCCACCCGTTCAGAAAGCAATGGCAAACTACTGAACGTATAAGTGGTGCCTAGAAAATCAACGACTTGTTTGTGGTTGATGGCTACGTCCTTTGGGATATGCCACGATTTTCATTTTCATGTGATAACTGATACATCATTCAGGTTTATAAAATTTAGAACTAAAGAAAAGGCCCAACAAAAATTATCACAAAAAAAAAGACAAAGCATCTCATGCAGCAAGTTCTTGTCAGTGGAAGAGTAAAACCAAAATATAGTTCATTAGTGTTACTTAATCGGATTCTGTCGTACGAAAGTGTGGCATGGATAATGTTTAACAGGACATGTTAAAATGAATAAGGATATGCATGAAGAAGATCAGCTAATATAATATAGCAAGATGGGGTTGTCTTGAAACCAGCAAGGAAAGAGAAATACGGTTAGACAACACACACACACACATGAACTGAAAATAGATATTTAAGGGATTGGAAAGATAAGAAAAGACCTGAAACGGAGAACGCTCGTCTGGTGCCGGGGCCAGCAAGGGAAGCAAGGAATAGTACCACTGCAACCTACATGGCATGTCGTAAGAGGTGAGTAATGTAGCATCTAGGGAAGCTACCATAGTAAATAAAAAGCATCGCAGAAACCTACTTGTAGGCGCATAACTGGTACAACGTACAATCACTCTTAGGCTCAGATCACATACAAATCACACAGAGTGGTTAACATGCTTAGTGCAATTGTAAAGAACAATACGTATCATACACACCTATCATACACACGTATCATACACACGTATCATACACACGTATCATACACACGTATCATACACACGTATCATACACACGTATCATACACACGTATCACACACACACGTATCACACATACACGTATCACACACACACGTATCACACACACACGTATCACACACACACGTATCATACACACACGTATCACACATACACACGTACACCACACACACACGTATCATACACGTATCACATACACGTATCACACATACACGTATCACATACACGTATCACATACACGTATCACATACACGTATCACATACACGTATCACATACACGTATCACATACACGTATCACATACACGTATCACATACACGTATCATATATACATATCACATAAAACGTATCACATACACGTATCACATACACGTATCACATACACGTATCAATAACATATCACATACACGTATCACATACACACGTATACACATCACGTATCACAACACATATCACATACACGTATCACAAAATATCACATACACGTATCACACACGTATCACACATCACAACGTATCACATACACGTATCACATACACGTATCATATATACATATCACATACACATATCACATACACACGTATCACACACACGTATCATATACACACGTATCACACACACATATCACATACACACGTATCACACACACATATCATATACACACGTATCACACACACACGTATCACACACACATATCACATACACGTATCACACACACACGTATCACATACACGTATCACACACACGTATCATACGACATACATGAGCAATCCGCCTCATCTTGGTTGTTTAATGGAAACGGAAACAAAAGATAGCTTGATTGATAGATATGGCCATCATCATTGCATTTCGTTGAGTAACCATGTGTGCTCCAATCTCTTTCTTACACAGGAACATTTGAGCTACAGCGCACGAACTCCGTAGCACCGGCTGTAATTTAGAAGATGGTAACAATATTTTGTAGGAACTATATTTTAAAAAAAAATATTTCGAATGAATTTTCCCGGACAGCGGCTTTTCAGCCTGCTCTTCTAGATTTTTGAACTGCCAAGGGTTCTTTTACGTGTTCAACTTGAACACATGACCTCCATTTTATCGTATGTCTCGGATAGCACTAGAAACTATCTCTGGAATAATAACCCGATATAAAAGATACCTTATATGATTATATATATATATAAATATAGGATAAGAGTAGTCTTATACATGACGAAAGAAACTAACATATCATGAGAAACGAGACACTGAAAACCAAAAAAAGGAGACTAATTGTCGAGACTCTCTAGTTGTCTGAAACCTAACATGGGATGGAAGAAAGTAAACAACAAAATTATTAACAAATCATTTGATCAGGGACCAATTCTGAGTTCCCATTATTTAGTAATATTTGGTGGCAGCTTGGTATCTTAACCTGTAGGTGAGATCGCATACTCATATATTCATGTAGATGGAAGATAAATAAATATATAGGATTATTGCTGGAGCTACGGAGTTCGTGCATTGTGCAACGCTTTCAGCAGATGGTGCGTCATTTCTGCCGAGAGGGACAGAGCCATATGGGGAAACCTGGTGAGGTGAAAGTCAATCCTTCGCTTTTATACCTATTTTTTCTTCAGTCTGTTACGGACTGTACCGAATCTGAATACCACCACACTGGCTCTTTTCTGTGGAACTAGTGATATGGATTGGTTGTCTGGTGATTGATATTCTACTTATCACATTATGGTATACTTTCTTGTGACACATTTCATTGTCTGTTTCAAATAGTTTATACTTTATCAGATTCTAGTATTTTTGTGTCCTCTTCTGAGTTATGAAAAGCTGACATGTCAGCAATTTCTTTGTAGTATATGTTTCATACTATTATTCTTAGGAAAGCGAGCCAGAATAGAAAGCGAGCCAGAATAAAAAGCATGCAGAAACCGGATGTGATTGTTTATTGGTCTATAGACGCCTAACTGGTAGAACTAACCCGATCTCTAATGTATAAATGGCATGCATACAATGAAGAGTGGTTTAAGAAGTGGTTGATGCAGAACAAACGAAGTAGAAGAAGAAGACTCACAGTTTCTCTCTCTCTCTCACTCTCTCGTTCTTTTTGGCCATTTTGATCATTCTTATTGTGATATATAAACAGCCGTTGCCAAGAACGTGTTTTACGTCACATAGTTCAGTACCATGTGGAACTCTAGTGCTTATCCTTGGGTGAAGTGTCCGATTTCAACCAGCGTTTACTGGGTTCGCTCTCCGTTAGCCTTTTGCTGTCCTCAGCCAACCTACAAAGCAGCAGGTTGCTATTTTCATTCAGGGTAGCGACCCTTAGACGACCTGCCGTTCCGGGTTGATGAGCGTCCTCTGCCCAGGTAACCAGTCTTTTTGTGGACTACTTGGTTTTCCTGACGTCCAGTTTTGTGTACGGTTTGCTCCGCTAGCCGTTGATTGTCCCCAGTCAAACTACAAGGCAACAGTAACTCACATTCCATTTCTCCATCTCCTGTTGAAACTCGTGAACATACACCAAAACGTACACGTATTCATTTCCAGCTTTTTACAGAACTCCTGCAAGTTACATTTGCCACTAGCTATCTTCGTTCACTAAGTCGATTACGCGTATACAGCGGGTGGCTTCCATCCGCAAACAGGATTTCCCCGTCGCTGTCTCTTTGATTTAGGATTAGCCGATGTATTCAGATAATCCCCATCAGCTTAGTAGACTTTGTTTATTAGAACTGAAATGTTACCAGAATGTTGAAGGAGAGATGCAGAATCCTTTGTGACAGCTTTTATGTTGGTTGGGAAAAGCTTAGGAGAACTCAAGACTATGTGCTACAAATATAAACCAAAAGGAAGCGGGGGGTTAATAGCCGTTCAGAAGTAGACGAGACAGAAGTGTAAGACTTCTTGAGCTAGTCATTGTTAGGATCTCAAGTGAGGAAGAGATGGAATGTTGTCTTATATGACCTTATTCTAGTTGTTAGGATCTCAAATGAGGAAGAGATGGAATGTTGTCTTATATGACCTTATTCTAGTTGTTAGGATCTCAAGTGAGGAAGAGATGGAATGTTGTCTTATATGACCTTATTCTAGTTGTTAGGATCTCAAGTGAGGAAGAGATGGAATGTTGTCTTATATGACCTTATTCTAGTTGTTAGGATCTCAAGTGAGGAAGAGATGGAATGTTGTCTTATATGATCTTATTCTAGTTGTTAGGATCTCAAGTGAGGAAGAGATGGAATGTTGTCTTATATGACCTTATTCTAGTTGTTAGGATCTCAAATGAGGAAGAGATGGAATGTTGTCTTATATGACCTTATTCTAGTTGTTAGGATCTCAAGTGAGGAAGAGATGGAATGTTGTCTTATATGACCTTATTCTAGTTGTTAGGATCTCAAGTGAGGAAGAGATGGAATGTTGTCTTATATGACCTTATTCTAGTTGTTAGGATCTCAAGTGAGGAAGAGATGCAATGTTGTCTTATATGACCTTATTCTAGTTGTTAGGATCTCAAGTGAGGAAGAGATGGAATGTTGTCTTATATGACCTTATTCTAGTTGTTAGGATCTCAAGTGAGGAAGAGATGGAATGTTGTCTTATATGACCTTATTCTAGGAACGTTAGAAGCGTTACAGAATAAATAGACAATTTCTAGTCACGTATATCTTCATATTTATAATAGGAATGGAATGTCTGTACTGTAGACATGGTTAAACTTATTTTTCTTCATGTCGGTGTTCTCTCTCTCTCTCCTCTCTTCCTCTCTCTCCTCTCTCTGTCTCTCTCTCTTTTATTTATATGGGCACAGTAGCCAGCAGCAGTAACATTTTATATTTACTAAAAAGTTAACACAAAAATATAGAAAAGCACATAGTATTTAACAAACAAACGCCCGAGTGGTTATCAGGGCCCAAATTTGGGGTGTAAATAATAGATCCACTGTTACCTGCCACGCATGTCGTAAGAGGCGGCTAAGGAGGTTTGGCTGAAATCGGATGCATGTGTCCTAAACGTGTAGAAGTCTTATGTGTTTATGGGCCTACCAAACCAATGTGCAACGTATACACGTTCTTGGCAAAGATTAAACATATCACAAAGAGTGATTAAAATTGGTCGTAAAGAACGAACTCAAAGAAGAAGAAGGAAAAAAAAATGAAGGAAGGTTTTTATAGTAAAATTTGAAATGAACAAAGTAGTTAACTACAAATATTTGAAATGAACAAAGTAGTTAACTGCAAATATTTGAAATGAACAAAGTAGTTAACTGCAAATATTTGAAATGAACAAAGTAGTTAACAACAAATATTTGAAATGAACAAAGTAGTTAAATGCAAACATTTGGAATGAACAATGTAGTTAACTGCAAACATTTGAAATGAACAAAGTAGTTAACAGAGAAGGCAGAAAATTATCATAATTTTACAAATCGCACTTGTGATTCTTGTACAAGAATAACATCTCTACCCACTGTTATGTTTTATACTCAAATGTTTTCTTATTCCAAATGCTTTCTGCTGTAATGTTTCCTATTCCAAGTGTTTTCTTTTCGACGAATGTTCCCTATTCCAAGTGCTTTCTTTTCGACGAATGTTTCTTATTCCAGGTGCTTTATTTTCGACGAATGTTTCCTATTCCAGGTGCTTTCTACTCGAATGTTTTTTTCTATTTCGGGTGCTTTCTGCTCGACGAATGTTTCCTATTCAAAGTGCTTTCTACTCGAATGTTTCCTAGTTCCCATGAATCCTCCCTTCTTGTATCATGCTCTCATGCTGTGTATCTATCTAATGTGTTATTCATGTCACGATGCAACAATGTGACATGTCATCCTTTCTTCCTGATATCTCACTTCTGATCTGGTCAACATGTCATTCATCTGTACACAGGCTGTAATAATAACATCTGTACACAGGCTGTAATAATAACATCTGTACACAGGCTGTAATAATAACATCTGTACACAGGCTGTAATAACAAGATCTGTACACAGGCTGTAATAACAAGATCAATCTCAGAAAGATATCTAGACATTGTCCTACGGTGACATGCAATTTGTGTCGGTGTTTAGTCATCGGATCTCATTGAAAACTGGAGTGCTTGAAATTTTCTGGACGATTGCCTTCAACAGAGTTGCATTCTGCAGGCATCTTTTCATTTGGAGATTCAGTCTAGGCTCTTAAGTAAGCAAGATGTAACGGGGAAGAAATGGTTGTGCATATTATGGTGTGTGTGTGTGTGTGTGAGTGTGTGTGTCCATGCGTGCGTTTGTAAAGAAATAATATATTAATACTAGCACAAGGAATGATGTCTATAGCTTGACACACACATACACACACACAGAGAGAGAGAGAGAGAGAGAGGATGTTTGCTAGCTTAGTCGCATGGTATGAAAGAATGTCAACAGTAGAACTGGTTGACATGATTAGGTACAAACAGTTTTGATAATTCATGATCGCCTTCGCCAGCTGTAATTGCAAACTATAATGTATATATATATACTTTCCTGGATATCTTCTTCTTCTTCTTCGAACGCTCTATAACGACCACTTGTTAAACCACTCTTTGTGATTTGCATGTGATCTGAGCCTAAGGGCGATTGTATGTTGTGCCATTTATGTGCCTACAAGTAAACCAGCACAACTGGTTTCCGCGATGCTTTTTATTACTAGGTTAGCTTCCATAGTAACCTACCTTAGTCGCCTCCTACGACATGCCTTGTAGGTAGCAGTGTTACTATTCTTTGCCTCCCCATGAGAGCCCCGGCAATACACGGGAATATATATATTGAGAGAGAGAGAGAGAAATAATATCATTCGTCATATATTTTGCAGCTTTGACCTCGCCGTTATTATCGGAATAGTGAACGATTTCTCGTTTCCGTAAAATTTGACAGACAGGGATGATAATCTTAAACTGACTATATATCTTCAGAACGACAGATAACCCTATCTTAAACTGACTATATCTTCAGAACGACAGACAACCCTAGCTTAAACTGACTATATCTTCAGAACGACAGACAACCCTATCTTAAACTGACTATATATCTTCAGAACGACAGACAACCCTATCTTAAACTGACTATATATCTTCAGAACGACAGAAAACCCCTAGCTTAAACTGACTATATCTTCAGAACGACAGACAACCCTATCTTAAACTGACTATATATCTTCAGAACGACAGATAACCCTAGCTTAAACTGACTATATATCTTCAGAACGACAGACAACCCTATCTTAAACTGACTATATATCTTCAGAACGACAGACAAACATCTTTACCATTTCCCCAAAGAGACTCCCCCAAACTATGTATAGAGCATGTCATAGAAAGTTCAGGACATCACCCAACAAAGGAACTGGCAGTTTGTAAATACAAATACAAATATATTTTTTAATTAAGTCTCAAGTAAACTGTGATTGCATTTGCAATTTTCAAAAAGTTTGCCAGCAATGGAAGTCAAAATTGCCCTTTTTCAGAAATTTGAATTGAATGTTACGGTTCCCATTTCATACAGTCACTCACATTGATTGGGAAAACAGTCGTGCTGAATCGCTTCCTGGGGCGGCGACTTTTTTGTATCGTGTTTGCATTCTAAAGATCACGAATCCTCATCGGCTGTTTGTTCAAGAATGATTCTTTGTATCCCTATGACTCGCCCGATGAAGCGAGTATTGTTATCGTTTGACGTGGTCCTAACATTTCAGTTGCTCCCACTCTGAATTTTTTAGGTAAGAAATTGTAATTAATTATTACACACGCCTGGGTTGACCTAATCACGACTTGTCATTGGAAGTTGGTCTACTGTCGTTGCAATCTGCGTAACGTTCAAATTACTCAATTTGTAGTTTTGAAAACTTATTTATAACCAGGATAATATAAGAAAAGTAGGATAATATAAGAAAAGTAGGATAATATAAGAGAAGCGTCTGACCGAATGGATTAGAGCGCGGCTCCCATGCGAGTGACCCGGGTTCAATCCTCGGTAAGGCCAAGACATTTTTTCTAGAGGGCAAAAGAAAAATCGTAACCAGAACAGTTTCGCGCTGACTACACTAGCCATTAAATTCCACAGACACATGCGCCCTCTGTCCTACACCGCCCTAAACAGTGGTATTACGGCAGTAACGACCGTTTATAATAACATGAAACATTGTTGAAATTTATAACTAAACAGTGGTATTACGGACAGTAACGGCCGTTTATAATAACATGAAACATTGTTGAAATGTATAACTAGGATATAAAAGTTGGTTGTAGCGAACAGTAAGAGTATATCACACAATTCTACTATTCAATACAATGTCTTCACTATCATGTACAACAATATATGTGTACGTTTGTATATTATAAGAATGATACATGCGCAGTAATAGCACATTCCAGACAGTGGATAAAGTAAGAGAAAACACCGCTGTCAATGAACATGGAAGATATTAGACATGTATTTCAGTAAGTGAATCAAGAAGATCTACCGTCGGAGATGGTATTGTTTAGATTTGTGATGCCAAGTTTGTCTCATCCACCGTCGGAGATATCACTTGCTTAGATTTGTGATGCCAAGTTTGTCTCATCCACCGTCGGAGATATCACTTGCTTAGATTTGTGATGCCAAGTTTGACTCATCCACCGTCGGAGATATCATTTGATTAGATTTGTGATGCCAAGTTTGTCATCCACCGTCGAAGATATAATTTGATTAGATTTGTGATGCCAAGCTTGTCATCCACCGTCGGAGATATCATTTGATTAGATTTGTGAAGCCAAATTTGTCTTATCCACCGTCGGAGATATCACTTGATTAGATTTGTGATGCCAAATTTGTCTCATCTACCGTCGGAGATATCACTTGCTTAGATTTGTGACGCCAAGTTTGTCTCATCCACCGTCGGAGATATCATTTGATTAGATTTATGATGCGAAGTTCGTCATACAGCGTCGGAGATATCATTTGATTAGATTTATGATGCGAAGTTCGTCATACAGCGTCGGAGATATCATTTGATTAGATTTGTGATGCGAAGTTCGTCATACAGCGTCGGAGATATCATTTGATTAGATTTGTGATGCGAAGTTCGTCATACGGCGTCGGAGATATCATTTGCTTAGATGTGTCAAGTTTCTCATCAGCTGTCAGAGATACCATTACTTTTAGTCTGTGTAACCACTGTTGGTTGTAGCAATACATTTCAGTGAGAAATACAAAATAAGTATAGCCGGTTATGCCATTTATTATATATGGATGGTTGTTATAGCTGCTGGAGAAACATTGATATCAATGATCTGTGATGATTATTTTGTATGCAGCGGGTTAAGTGCAGTGAAGTGCAGGAGAAAGAATATTCGATGGCTTTATTGCAGAGAGAACTGCTAAGTTTTACAGGAGACCTTAATGCATGACATCATATCACTGCATTATGGGGGCATAATTAAGGCTTCAAAAATGGAAGATCCAGTCCTAAATGAGATCAATTGAAAATGTGATGAATAAGGAAAGGGTTGAGGGAGTTGAATTGGACGTTTGGCTAGCGGGGCCGTTGCTCACGTGACATTCAATATTCGCTTCGTATTCTTGCTCTGTCATCCGCTAATGGCATGGGAGCAAGTGTCAATAGCCTTGTCAGATCACACTGTCCTTTCGGAGGATATTTGGTTCAATAAATTAGTATCAAGCCTCACACTGGCTCGGGGGCTTGGTTTCTTCTCTTTGACAGCCGTTCTTTCATTCTTTGTCAAAACAAATGTCTTAGCACTGAGTGTACGGGTTTCTGCGTGATTGCAGGCAAGAAAAAAAACGTTACAGCTGGTCTTGAATTTCTTCTTAAACTCATCAGCCGCAAACTATTCCTGTTTATTGGAATTATACAGGAGTAATCTAAGTTATCGTCGCTTGCATGCGGTGATGTCAGTGACAAACGGCAGAATTCTTGTCATAAGAACTCATTGGATGGATGCTTTTGAAATTCCCTACGTAGATGTTTAAAAGAAAAGAGATGATATATTGTAGATGAACAACTAAATAGATACAAGTGCCAGTTATTGTTATTTGTTTTTAAAACGAGTCTAAAGGTGAAGAATTGACTTTATTACACCGGTTTCCCTTATGGTTCCGTGTCTCTCAGCAAAAATGGCATGCCACCTGCTAAGAATTTTGCACACTGCACGAACTCTGTAGCACAGACCACAATTCTAGGCAAAAAATACACATGTGAACTGCACGAACTCTGTAGCACAGACCACAATTCTAGGGAAAAAATACACATGTGAACTGCACGAACTCTGTAGCACAGACCACAATTCTAGGGAAAAAATACACATGTGAACTGAACGAACTCTGTAGCACAGACCACAATTCTAGGGAAAAAATACACATGTGAACTGCACGAACTCTGTAGCACAGACCACAATTCTAGGGAAAAAATACACATGTGAACTGAACGAACTCTGTAGCACAGACCACAATTCTAGGGAAAAAATACACATGTGAACTGAACGAACTCTGTAGCACAGACCACAATTCTAGGGAAAAAATACACATGTGAACTGAACGAACTCTGTAGCACAGACCACAATTCTAGGGAAAAAATACACATGTGAACTGCACGAACTCTGTAGCACAGACCACAATTCTAGGCAAAAAATACACATGTGAACTGCACGAACTCTGTAGCACAGACCACAATTCTAGGGAAAAAATACACATGTGAACTGCACGAACTCTGTAGCACAGACCACAATTCTAGGGAAAAAATACACATGTGAACTGCACGACGCGATCCGAATTCGAACACACAAGCATCAAAACGCAAGGAAAACGCCACCCTAACAACTTTGAGACACCCCTGTTGTTATTTTAAATCTCAAAGTAGTTCAAAATTCCATTTTTTTTCTCTTATGTCATCGTTAGTAAGATGTCTCTAGAGATTTAGGTAACATCTCAATCATTTAGTAAGATGACTAATACAGTCCTCGGGCACTGAATCGATATTTTGGCTAGAAGTGTCGATCTTGAGATCACATCCACTGTCGGTGAGATATAGGATGATTGCGCCTGATTAGCAATGCCCCATGACAGCTATTGCAGAAACCATTGTCAGAGCGTAAAGTCATTTAATAGAATTACAGAAGCAGTCTCTGGGAAAGTGTTCCAGGTACAGGATCACAACTGCAATCGTATTGTAGAAATATCGCATTTAGTATTTGTTGCTGCTCATTTGTTTCCTGTTGGGTAACGGATACAGCAATCAGTGGATGGAACATACCAGCACTGGCAACCCTTGTACCTGCTAAGAGTTTGTTATTTTGACATTTTTTCGGTTTGATTCCATGGTACTGTTATCAGTTATCTGTTATCACTTACATGAGGACTATCATAATAGCACTCCGGACATGTCTATAGGTGCTCCGATCTCCGACTCAATAAATCCAGCAGCGTCCAACGGCCCAACACGCCAGTAGCATCCCAACACGCCAGCAGCGTCCAATGGCCCAACATACCAGTAGAATCCCAACACGCCAGCAGCGTCCAATGGCCCAACACGCCAGTAGAATCCAACGGCCCAACACGTCAGTACCATCCAACGGCCCAACACGCCAGTAGCATCCAACGGCCCAACACGCCAGTTAACACACTCCAGAGTGCCAGCTGTGTGCACTTCATCATGAAACCGTTCACCGCCACCTCTTCAGGTGCCAAGCACTAGATGCCATCAGGAGGATCCTCCTTCCTACAAGGCCAGATAAATGGAACATTTTATACGGAACAAAAGAACAACTTACAAACACATGCAGATTTATTTATCTCTAATGACTTCATCATTCTGGTTTTTATCAACAAATGTCTTTAGTGGATTCTCAGAGTGTGCTGGTATGACAGTGTGAGATGATATGACAGTGTGAGATGATATGGCAGAGTGGGAAACCTGTAGATAAGGCAGTGGCGTAGCTAAGGGGGCGAGGGGCGGACCGCCCCGGTGACAGCATATGGAGGGTGACACTATGTCACCTCCAACAAAATTTTCAGCCAGGCTAAGGTGCGAAAATAGTCTGAAAATAGAATTGTGATAAAAACCCAACCAACACAGGAAATGTGACCGTTATGACGTCACATATTTCGAATTTGAATCTATAAACCGTCGAAAATATTGTCTGAGCGAGTACAGCTCTTTTGGTGAGTCATTTTTCTTATATTTTTATTATAATTTATTTCGAACAATGTTCGAAATAAATGACGACCATGGCTTTGTCGAATTATATGAAAGAACGTCGACAACAGCATAATATCAATGGAAGCTGTCGAAAGACGACAGCTTCCATTGATATTATGCTGGGCATGTACAGTCCGCAAGATGCAAGGATGTACATTTGATAAAGCAGTTGTTTACCATTTACAAACTACAATGGACATTTATGAAATTTTCGTCAAATTTATAGGACTAAAAACAGAAAGTAAAATATAAATAAAAGAACTTTTTAAAAATCTCCTTTTGCTAATAGACTAAAAAGCAGGTAACTTCTTGGAGCTTGTTGAATTGTTATCTCACTACGATGTAGCGTTAAGAGAACATCTTGTCAGACTCCAGGAAAGAACAGACAGATTGTCGGATCTGGCTGTTCTGTCCATTGAACACGAGCTTACAAGACAAATAGATTTTGACGATGTCATTGACCTGTTTGCCACAATGGAAACAAGAAGACATTCCTTCTAGGACTATAGTGTCGAAGGACATTTTTTTGGTCTGTGCATTGCCGTGTTTTGCATTTAGATGTTCTAAAAGTGAACAGTTGCATTAAACAAATCTTTGGATTTGAACTATTTGTTTTGTGGTATTGGATTCGGATTTTGTCTTGGATCATACATGTAAGCAGTAACGTACCGGTCAGTAGAGTAAAGTAGAGCCTAGAGGTAGAGTATGTATGAAAATTTAGCTCCAGTTAGCCGTCCATCGCAAGCGATGATGACAACAATCTCAGACGTGTACTGTTGACCTCTCTGGTGTGTGCGGAGGTGACTGTAGAGTCCAATCCTAGAACAGAATCCCCGACCACAGGTGGGGCATACATGATCAAGGTTAGACATGTGCGTGTTGTGTGCTCTGTCTTTTCGCGCTGCTCGTTTTCTCTGTGACTCAACAATACGATGATTCTCAGCTATTCGGGTTCCTTTTTTGTTGTTACAGCGCCACATTTGGCGATCTTGCGCAAGGATTCCCAGCACGTATTGTCTATATCGAAGCATTTCAGAGACACTTTAAGAGTGTCTTTAAAGCGTTTTTCTGTCCACCAGCTAAACGTCTGCCCCCTTCAAGCTCGCCATACATCAACTGTTTTGGGATGCGTTTATCAGGCATTCGAGCAACGTGAAAATGTAGCTACACCTAACCATTCAGCATAGGGTCGTGTGGGTCACTGGGGTGACATTTGAACGGACCGCCCCGGGTGACGTTTACTCTAGCTACGCCAGTGAGATAAGGACATGGCAGGAAATTATGATGACCAAGGTCAGGAGGGGAAATGGCAGTGGGTCGGGCATACACTGCAGAAAACACAGTCGAGTATCACTAGACAGGCAATAGGGTGGAACGCGCAATGACAACGGAAAATGGAACGTTCTAAACATATCGGAGGGCGGAGTCATCTTGAGTAACTGAATGATGCCAGATTAGACTGGGAAGCCGTACAGAAGCCGGCAAGAGATCGAGAAAAGTGAAGAAAAGATGTTGAGTGTATGTGCTTCACGAGTATCGGAGTAGAAGAAGCAGATTTACTTTGCCAGACTGCGGCGTTATAGTATGTTTCAAAGTAACCACGTTTAGAGCAGAATCATGGTCAACGTCGGACAACTGACCATGACGTTGCATGCACCTTCGAAGTAACGCAGACGCTTACATAAAGTGAGCTAGATCATTTGTAAGAACCTTATTTACTTGTTTTATTTTGAAAATAAATCTCTTTCAATGTTGCCATCTTCTTGTTTCTTATTTATTTGTTTTCTCATATTGCAGTCAGTAGTTTACTTTCTTTCACATTCACTGTTTTTTGTGTATCTTAAATCTCTACCAGAGCGACCTTCAGTCTGACACGTTTACCCAAGGGAGAAAAACCCGACTCTCGCTTGCGCAGAATTCCAGCCCGCCTGCCTGTCATCCTCGTCTTTGAAATTTGACAAGACAAAAATGCAGAGACAAAAATGTCTGAATTTGCGTGTATCAATGTTCGGAATTCAAAAACAAGTTAAAAATTATGCTCATCTCACGAGTTACAGTTAAAGATAACTTGCGTCCATAGGCGTCCACCGACATTTTCCATGGGATATGGGGGGAAATACAAAATGTGTTAGTTGTTAATTTACTATAAGCAAATGGAGAAGACTAAATTCAGATAAGATTTTGATAATGGGCTTCATGGTATATAAACTTCTTATAGTTGTGTAAAGCATATCTAGTTAGCAATAGTCAATCACATATTTTCAACTGCCATGTAAAATGCAGGTGCTAATAAAAGAAAACTAATGATGAACCATTTTCAAAAAACTAAAAAATATCATGAGTTTGGGGGGCACTTCTCTACTTGCGTTATCACCCCTTTCCCGTCTTGTCTTACCGTATGAACGCCCACACTTACATAAATATTTACTTGCATGTGTTTAGGAGAGAGACAAGCTAGGAGAGAGCATTTGAACTATAGTTCGTTCCAAAATTCGTGAACATCCTTACCGACCGATATAAAATGATCCACTTGACAGAAATGATTGATTTTTAATTTTTAAATAGGCGACCTTCCTAACGTATTTTTTTCACACTCCAACCTTTAGTACTGTAAGATTTTCATTATATGTTATTACTAAAATAATATCGATGTTGATTTGGTATACTTGTAGAAGTTAGCAGTACGACTGTCAAATTTGTCAATAATTAAGCATTTCCGTGTTCCAAATGCAATTCAGTGCAAGTCAAAATCGGGAATCCGTGGAATTAATCAGTTCACAATGTTTCCTACCGACTGTCATTGGCGTATGTACGCAACATTTACTTTCATTTATAGAAGTGGAAGGTATAATTTGTTCACTATGTGACTTTTCTTTTTATAATATGTAATAGAAATACGCCTTTGCAATCATTCGCCACCATTTTGTGTATTACTGTAAGTTCTAAACTTTGATTATCATTTTGTTGTGCTTATGCAAAATTATATAACAAAAAACGTTTTTGCATCAACTAAGCTACCTACCAATTAGTTAAACATGGATTCGTAACGTCGTGAGGTATATAAGATTGCCTGCAAAAATTACTTTTATCCATCCGGTAGATTTCGTACAAATTAAAAACCTTAGTGTGTTCACGAATTTTGCAACGTACTATAACAATTTTCTAGAAAACTAAAAAAAAGAAATTTCCAAGGAAGAGGCACTTCCCCCTTCTTGACTTACCACCCGTTCCCAACCTTGACTTACCGTATGGACGTCCATGCTAACATCAAGCTACACTTGCATGTGTTTAGCAAGCTAAGAGAGAGCATTTGAACTAGTTCTATGGTTTACTTGGTCTTTTCAAATTAACCAGCTGATGGATTGTCATGTCATGTATCTGGTTACCTGATTCCGTTCTAGGAGGGGGAGTGGGGGAGGGGGGAGAGAACTGACTTTGTGTTTGTGTCTGTCAGTTGAAATAACTGTTTATGTGGAACTATTTGTTGGAAGGAAATGTATGTGCGGTAAAACATAGTTCTTGTTTGATTGATTGAGTGATCGATTGATTGAGTGATCGATTGATTGGACTATATTTTAGAGGCCTCTAAGGTCTCTGTGGCGTAGAGTTTAGGTGCTCGTCTCTCGTGCCTATGGTACCAGGTTCGCTCCCTCGTGAAGCCATCGGAATATGTTTCTAGTGATCTCTGATCTTAGTGTAGGTGAGATCTAGTTCATAGTCCTATCAAAGATGTGGGAAAGAGTGAGAGAGAACGTGCAAGTCTTAACAGATTCGAGTAATAACATTTTTCAAAATTTTGCTCGGTGCTGCTAAAGTTTAAAATTTGTAATATATAGAAGTGTTGTCACACCTGCAGCTCTTCTAAGACACCTCATCTCTGTCGTTATGATTTTCCGCTCATTAGCTGGTGTTATTGGCCATGTTTGACACTGGTAACATAGTGTTGGCCAGAAAATCGTTCTTATGAGATTTGCTTTAGAAAATTAGAAATGAAGAAATCAGAAGGAGACTGGATGTGAAACCAGTCATGCAATTCATAAAAGAATAACAGATTAAATGGTTTGGACACCTGACCATAATGCCCTGGTATCGCCTGCCACAGAGAGCCACACAGTATAAAAGTATAATGAGTACAAGGCAAGAGGAAGACCACGCAAAAGATGGAGCATCAAGAACAGCCTTACGAACATGAATATCAGCTTACATAGTGCCTTAAAACAAGCACACACAAGATCACTACGTTTCACCCCAACACTTCTATAAAGAAGTAAATGGTGGAAGAGAAGAAGAAGATAGAAGTGTTGGCAGTTAACCAGCCCTCCTCCCACCTACATCCACTGTCCCTCGCACCTCCATTTCCTTCCAAATTAGTATTAGATACATCCCTGGGGCACAGTTACGTCGAGGCCCCCAGTTATTTCTTCAACATAAATTTAGAAAACGAAACTGAAAAATAAAAAACTCATTTTGTCAAAATGCTAGCAACACTTAGACTTAAAAAAACAGGCCTGCGTAAATATTTTTGGCAACAAATTATTCGATCCTGTCTCCGCTGTCAATCTTCGTGAATTCTTGACATTTCAACTTGGAGAAACTCCTCCTCTATCTAGTTACGTTAGTTACCATTAAATAAAAGTATATGTGTATTTTTCTTTGACTTTATGTTCAGCATTTACAAGTTAGAGAGCCGCAGTAGCGTAGTTGTTAGTGAACTCGCTTCCGTGTCCGGGTTCAATTTCACCGGTAGGTTGGAATTTTTTTCTGACCGTAACAGCTCTCAGGTCGACCCAGCCTCAATTGGATAACAGGAAAAGCGCTGGGAAGTGAAGGCGGCCAGCGTGATGTTGACCACATCACCCATCGTGTGCCGACGGTCAATGAAAATACGGACCTAACACCGTACTACCCTATATACCACGTACCCCATATACCACGTGGTATAAAAATAGTCAATTTACTTTTACTATTTACAAGTTATATAACGTTTCATGAGATCTCTTGAGGATTTCTAGCTGGATGAGGTCTATAACATGTAGTCACACAATCCCAGGTCCTGTTTATAATCTACCTCCTCACCATCGTTTAGAGGTGCACCGCCTGTTTACGATTGTATCACACAAATGAAGTTCATTTTACGATAAGTATTCACTCTACGATAAGTATTCACTCTACGATAAGTATTCACTCTACATAGTATTCATTACGATAAGTATTCACTCTACGATAAGTATTTACACTACGATAAGTATTCAGTTTGCGATAAGTATTCTATCTACGATAGCCTCACTAACAATGAACTAGCTTTATCATGAACTGTATCAGGTTTCACTTTACGATAAGTATCGATATTATAATTAGTATGTAATCTAACTTCACTGTATATGTAAGCCAGTAAGACAATGCTAATCTAATAATCTAAGTTTAAAAATAAAGGTTTTTAAGACGAAGGATGCATGTATGTAGGTAGATATGTATCATACATACTATGAAATGTTTTTCAATGGTTTTAAGCCGAAGGATTGACTTCATTGCACCGGGTTTTACCCCATATGGCTCGGTCCCTCTCCACAGAAATGGCACGTTACCTGCAGAGAGTATTGCAGAAAGCACACACTTCGTAGCTCCAGCAACAATCCTAGGGGTCTCTGGAAACAAAACTGCACCCGTGAACAGAACGGCCCGGTCCGGATTCGAACCCATGGCCAATGACATTATATGTACATTATACAGACACGTATGTCAAGTAATACAATGTCATGTACTTATGTATGTCAAGTAATACAATGTCATGTACTTATGTATGTCAAGTAATACAATGTCATGTACTTATGTATGTCGTTACTATCATGTATTATGTATGTAATATAAATGTAAAGTACTTAGTATGTACGTATATATAATTGTATATATAAATATACTTACGTATGTGCGTATTTATAATTGTATATATAAATATACTTACGTATGTACGTATATATAAATTTTATATATAATATACTATATACGTATTTATAATTGTATATATAAATATACTTATGTATGTACGTATATATAATTGTATATATAAATATATATACATCGCACAAATCTCACCAGATGCAACAAAAACCCGTTCTTAACCTACTCCATCCAGATCTCAACATCGAATAATTTATCATCACCATCTGGTGCCGTTTCGGCTGGCGTAGGCGATCATGGATCTCCACAAACCTCTGTCTCTGGTGTTTGCTATCATCTCATATGTTGACGATTTTCCGTGCCATGAAGTCAGGCTGTTCAAAATCTTCTTTCTGTATCTTCCTCTTTCTCGTCTACCCTAGATTTTACCGGTTGTCACAATGTGTTCTAAACCTCCCTTCCACATCACATGTCCGAAAAACTGATGACTGTCTTTTTCTTATATTGTTGACTAGCAGTTTTACCCGTTCTTCGCACGGGAAATTTAGTTTAAATCTATTTGTAAACTCCCTTAAAGAAACAAGCCACGCTGCTTCAAAATCGGCTTCTTCCCCATTAAAAACAATAAGTTTTCTCTCCATGCATCGGCCAGTAAAACCTAATAAACAGAATTCCCGTTCCCGTGAAAGTTGAATAATAACAATTGGCAAATTAAATTTATTCAGATTATTAACTTATCGACGTGTTAAAAAAAATAATTTGTCCCGAACGTATGTCTACTGCTATCTAGGCAGGCACGCTATCAACTACCCTAGAGGAATTTATAAATAAATGTATTTAAAATACGTTGTTATAATAATAATAGTGCCGTTATCATAGCTTTATATGACTACAGGACTTGAGCGGAAAGTAAAAATATTTGTCAAAGTCTGTATGTAGTGTGCTGTGGCATTCGTCACTTTGTTGTATTGTTTTGCTTGATAAAGACCTTGTTGGTCGAAACGTTGCAGTGTATTGTCATTGTTTTTGTATTTTGTAACACTACCGTACTTTGTGATGACGCGTATCGCCGAAAGTAACATGATCACGTGACCGGGAACGTCGTGAAAACATGGAAAGACACTTTATGGCTATAGAAACTTTAAAAAAAAGTATAGTTTTATAATTTTCCCCTCTTCGTATCTCAGAAAACCACATTCTTGCCAAATTTCAAGTCCGTAGGATGTCCAGATATCTTCAAACAATTGGGACAGACATACAATTCCATTCATCTTTGTCTAATATATATAAGATAAGCTTTCTCTGTGTTATCACGACCTCATTCAACACCTCAAGATTAGTAATTTTAGCAGTCCATGGGATTCTCATATTTTTTCTGTAAAACCACATCTCTGTGATCTGCATAGATTTTCCTATCTGTGCGATACGTCCTTATAGCGAAGAAAAAACTGTCAAACAGTAACCAATATAGCCTTAGAAATCCAGTCGTCCTATAACCAACCCAGGTACCAAGCCATCTTAGACAGTATTGATTGTTGAAAGTGCTTGAGACAGAAATCCTGGGATATTCCAATACCTTGTTGTTATATCCTCTCTCACTGCAGGAAATCCATAGTATAAACCTCAGCTCATGCTAGTATTATCAACTCTCTTAATTAAGTTAGTTTTGCAACGAATGACGTAAAAGCTATGTATTATTGAGCTTTATTTGACGATGAGATCTCGTAAGTGGATTATCATAGTCAAGATGGGGTTGACATTATTATATCTTATTTACATAAACCAGCTTTTTCTCTTGAAACAGTCATCGATCGATCAGTTCAACTGTTAGATATGTGTACACAGTTGTTGGCTTGTGTCGCCCGTGTGTTGCTGGGCCTGCAATGGAAGCAAAGAATAGTAACACTGTGACCTACAAGACATGTATTAAGAGACGACTGAGGTAGGGGGCCTAGAGAAGCTACCCTAGTAAATAAAAAGCTTCACAAAAAGCTTTGCAGTGCTGGCCTACTTGTAGGTGCATAACTGGCACGGCGTACAAACCTTCTTAGGTTCAGATAACATACAAATCACACACAAAAGTGGTTTAACAAGTGCTCGATATGGAGCGTTCGAAGAAGAAGAAGAAGTTGACCTGTGTGTAAGTGTATTCTTACATACTGTTACACATCTTTACTGTGTTGTGTTTCTTACCTACCGTCAGATTCCATGAGAACTGAATGCGAAGACTATGTGTTTATGGTTGTTCTACAGGCACATCCAGCAATAAAACGCATTAATTCTTTCATCACTTCCTTGTTGGCATATTTTACTTACCAACAGGCTCATTCTGCTAACTTTGACATGCACACAAATATTAAACAGTGGTTCTCACCGTGTTATGTTCTTCGTACACATCAGGTCATAATCATATTTCATTGTAAACCTGAGAGGAAATATATTCTGAGGATTCAAAAGTTAAGTGTGCATATGTACACAGCCGATCTGACATTAGATGCATACACAACGTTTAGTATACATATGTACATATGTACACAGCCGATCTGACATTAGATGCATACACAACGTTTAGTATACATATGTACATATGATTTTAAGTTGAAGAGAAAATACATTACAATATGTATATTATATATATATATATATATATATACACACATACACGTGTATGTGTGTGATGCGCGCACGTGTGTGTATATGTACACTTAGATGATCTAGCAAAGGAGACGGAGGTGGTAGCAGCAGCTAAATGAGACCTCATGGATATTTACAACACCATAAGAAAGCTAGCAGGAAAATACAGTCAACAAAGTGCGTTATTCAAAATTATTAATAGGAATTCTATTGATAACGTTAGAAACCAAATGAAAAGATGGATGGAATACTTCCTGAAACTCCTTTAATAGATCGGTTGCCAACAAACAGGCAAGATGATATCCAGCTTGCAGAGAAGTATACATGTGAGAAAACAATCAATAGAATCACTTCTACGTAACTAATGCACAAACCGCAATGACATCCATTGTCATGATGCTGGTAGTTGTTGCATATTGACAATCTGTTGATTTGTGTCTTACTGAAAGTAAGTATGGCCAATGCGTATTCCATGACAGAGAGGACGAACCATTGTAAGAGAATCTCGAGCAGACATTGTCGGTACCATGTGGCAGCTATGACCCTCATGGCCGCTAACCCCTTCCTGACCCTAGTGATCATGGTATCCCCATGTACCTTATAGTGTAGACTTCTATCAAATTGTACTCATAGATACATCATAGTATCAGTCCTAGCTATTTCCTTCACATCCATATATATGGCCGGGATAGTTGTCCTCGCTATGTGATTGTTGAGGGAGAACCATGCTACAGTAGCTTTTGCTGTGTTGGTTTGTGCTTTAGATGTTTTACACCACTTGTAAATGCGTTCCAATTCTTCTTGTAGTTCTTCTGCAGTCTTATTCACCAACACTCATCAACTATATAGTGTTGTCCTCTCGACAAATAGACTTCAAATGCGGTAAATGGACTTCACAACTAAAAATAATATATCCTGCTGGTCTACCACAGGGATCACCACTATCCTTGATATTATTCAATATATAAACCATTGAGTTGACAAAGAATACGGGGCAAGGACGAACTTTACCCTACGCTGGTGACATACTGTTCTTCTTCGGACGCTCTATATCGACCACTTGTTAACTACTCTCTGTGATCTGTATGCGATCTGAGCTTAAGAGCGTTTGTACGTTGTGCCAGTTATCCGCCTACAAGTAGGCCAGCACATCCGATTTCTGCGACGCTTTTATTTACTAGTGTAGCTTCCCTAGGCCCCTACCTCAGTCACCTCTTACGCCATGCCTTGTAGTTCGTAGTGGTACTATTATTAGCTTCCTTTGTTGTCCCCAGCACCACATGGGCGGACATACTGGTGTTTCAAAAAGGTAGAAGTAATATTTGGAATAGTAACGAATAGTTACAAATACGTAGAAGTAGCTTAAACTCACAGAACTACTTTCAAACCGCCAACAGCTTCAAATGAGTCCTAAATTAGAATAATCTACAAATGAATAAAAAGGCTAATCATCTAGGTTGAAATTGTGATGGCGTGTGACATAGAAGCCACACATATAGAATAGCAGACTGCCAACAAGACAGAATGACAAGCAGCCAACAAGACAGAATGACAAGCATAAAAAAGACTTGCTAGCTCAACTTCTCGTTAATATTGAGAAGCATGTGACCTCATAATTAAGCATCTGGTCTCTTGTACTCTTTGACACGTATTTACAAGCACAATAAGAGCAATTCAATGACTCCAGATAATATTTTTGACAAGATCAAAACAGAGAACTTGAATATTGACAAACTGTGTATGACAAGTCTTGAAATAAATGTGAAAGTTATTGTTGTGACGTGTAATAAATATTGACAAACAATGTGTTTACTGTATTATTTTATTCGTCTTGATGTCACTGTACAGTTGAGGTACGGTGTTCGCCTCGCGATTGAAAAGTATATGCTTTGTATCCCGTGTAAAGCGATTGGGTCCAGTGATCCCTGATAGCTGAACTATAGAACGTATCTCTGATGTACAAACTGAACACATGTAAGATCCGTTGGTAATCGACCAATTGATAACGGTAGTATGGGAAGCTGCAGCGGGCACATGGGAAGCTGCAGCGAGCATACGGGAAGCTGCAGCGAGCACATGGGAAGCTGCAGCGGGCACATGGGAAGCTACAGCGAGCACATGAAGCTGCAGCGCACTATGGAACGCAGCGCATGATGGACAGCTGCAGCGAGCACATGGGAAGTCAGCGGCATATGGAATGCAGCGGCACATGGAAGCTGCAGCGGGCACATGGGAAGCTGCAGCGGGCACATGGGAAGCTGCAGCGGGCACATGGGAAGCTACAGCGAGCACATGGGAAGCTGCAGCGGGCACATGGGAAGCTGCAGCGGGCATATGGGAAGCTGCAGCGAGCACATGGGAAGCTGCAGCGGGCATATGGGAAGCTGCAGCGGGCAATGGGAAGCTGCAGCGGCACATGGGAAGCTGCAGCGGGCATAGGGAAGCTGCAGCGGGCATATGGGAAGCTGCAGCGGGCACATGGGAAGCTGCAGCGGGCACATGGGAAGCTGCAGCGGGCACATGGGAAGCTGCGCGGGCACATGGGAAGCTCGGGCAGTGGGCAAGAAATCGCAAAATGAATACCAATGAATATAAGATCCATAAAAACATTCAAAATCCTGAAAAACATACACTGAAGACATTCGCCTGTGCTACGGAGTTCGCGCACTGTTTCTGAGATCTTTATGTATAAGAAAGAAATCGCTGAGCACAGATAGTGATTCATCAATGGGCAATGATGATGGTAATTTGTGAAACAAAGATTCTGCAGTTAATATATCTGTACCACACTCACACTAATCAGAAGTTCACATCTTCAGCTTGGTTTAACATATTTTACCTTAGTCTGTTGTGTTGCTCTGTGCCAAGTCTGATCTTGATTTGCTCTTTGCTATTCAACTGGTAATATGCACTACCTTTCTGTTGGCCTGAGTTCTCTGATTCTCACTGAATTAGATAACTATCACATTGTCCCTAAAGCGTTCTACATTAATTCAGTGTTTGCGACTGAGATGAGCAAATGATGTTTGTTTCCAAGTACCGAATGTTAAAGAGATGGTGGCTGACATACTAAGATAAAATATGCACTAATATCACAGCACCATAGAACATATCACTGTATATGGTCTGTAATATTTCGCAGCACTGTATAATATTGTACTATATGGTCTCTACTTCTTCACAGCTCCAGAATGCATCAATTCTGTTCTGTGTATTTTGTTTCTTACTGCTTTATTTTTCAAATTCTTAATTTGTTTTTCCAACTTGTTATACCCTCTATAATTCTTTTCATCTTTCTTTCGTATCTCGGATGTTTTCCACGCTCTGTTTTTCCTTAGTTTATGATTGTCTATGATATCATCTATAGATAATAATAATCGTGGAGCGTCTGACTGAATGGATTAGAGCGCGACTTCCATGCCGGAGCGCGACTTCCATGCCGGAGCGCGACTTCAATGCCGGAGACCCGTGTTTAATTCACGGTAAGGCCAAGGATTTATTAATGTTGTGGACATCAATGACAAATCCTAACCTGAACAGCTTCCCGAAGACTGCACTAGCTATGCGGTCATTAAATTCCTCAGGCTCACGTTCCACATGTCCAACATCGCCCTAACAAGCGGTATAACAGGCAGTATCGACAGTATTTGTTAATGATATAATATTTTCCGTGATAACCCGGCCCTATTATTATTGTTCCTGCTAAGAAAATGTCACCTGCGCATACAAGACTTGACGAATGGTATCTTTTTTAAATGTTCTATTTTTTACTTCTGGGCATTTGTTCAACCGAACAACACACCGTGAACTGATATCATCTATTATCGGTTCAGGTGTCGAAATTGAATCCGTTGTCTTGAGCGTGCAATGGAGTCTCGTGCAGAGATCCTCCCTTGTTCCCTGTTATTGCCACTATTTTGAATCTAGTAACAGAGTAACAGAAATGCTTCTCAGTTGATGAAATTTGATAATTGTCTAGTGCTAAAGTTGAATTGAAATGTGAAATTCAATTCCGTTGTTCTTATTATATAATATTGTGTTATAATTGCTGCTGTTGATGTTTATAGTCTGTACAATATCTTCAAAACCGACACTACCGTGATAACATATACCTCCTCTGCTACGTAGTATTTTGTTAGTATGTTGAAGGGGAAGATCATGTTGCATGCAGAAGTTTTCAAATACATTTCAAGCACAAATATACGACATAAATTTGTTCATTAAAAAGTGATGAACACACTTCTTCTTCTTCTTCTGAAGATCATGTTGCATGCGGAAGTTTTCAAATACATTTCAAGCACAAATATACGACATAAATTTGTTCATTAAAAAGTGATGAACACACTTCTTCTTCTTCTTCTTCTTCGAACGCTTTATATCGACCACTCTGTTAACCACTCTGTGATTTATGTATGATCTGAGCCTAAGAGCGATTGTACGTTGTGCCAGTTATGCACCTAATAGTTCCTAAGGGCATGTCAGGAGTGCAATGAAGACATTCCAAACTGAAACATATCTTCAAGCACACACACACACATATATACACACACATATATATATTTACGTACATATACACAGGCAGACTACAGACCGTGTATATATTTCGCCTTACATCTTCTCTACAAATATTTCTATATTCCTGTTATAAAATCAGAGTTTACCTCACTCAACATTTGCCAAAACTGAAAGTGTGCGACGTGCATGCATCATCGTAGAACTGTTGTAAGTAATGTATTAACATTTTCTCTCTAGTTCACTTGAACTTCATCAGTTTTCTTAATCTGTTAATACACACTTAAACGGGACGTGCTACTACGGTTGCTCAGTAATTGTGCCTTTGATGAGAACATGACAATTGAAGATAAATCTACACACAGTGTTGTTAGAATTGAGAACTGTTTTCTAAAGGTTTTTAAGCCAAGGGTTGACTTCATTGCACCGGGTTTTACCCCATATGGCTCGACCCATCTCCGCAGAAATGGCACGCCACTTGCCTAGAGTATTGCGCAAAGCACGAACTCCGTAGATCCACCAACAATCCTAGGGTATTTGGAAAAACTGCGCTCGTGAACAGAACGGCGCGATCCGGATTCGAACCACGACCTTCGACTCACAAGGCAAAGGGCGTAACCACTTAGCCACATAGCCCCCCTAAAACATTCGATCCCGACGAGATTCGAACTCGCAATCTTTTGTTCCGAAGTCAGACGCCTTATCCATTAGGCCACGAGGCCAATACAAATTGTTTTCTATGTTTAATCAATCAAGTGAACATGTCTCTCCACACTTCTCTCTCTGCTTGGTGCATGTAATCAGTTCTGACGTCGATCTCGTGTCGAACCATGATGTCAGGATGTCGGGCCATCCAACATCTTCTCCCTCCGTCTTCCACAATCTCTCCTTCCATGAATGTTACCTGTTGTCACCAAATGTTCTAAACCTTCCCTTCTCATTATATGTCCGAAGAACCTTGATTTTCTATGTTAACTCTAAGACAACCACTTATAATACCATTCTTTATTCATCTTCTTCTTCTTCTTCTTCTTGCCTTCTTCAGCTATGAATTCTCTCTCTCGCGATCTCTTGCTATGAATTCTCTCTCTCTCTCTCGATCTCCTGCTATGAATTCTCTCTCTCTCTCTCTCGCGATCTCCTGCTATGAATTCTCTCTCTCTCGTGATCTCCTGCTATGAATTCTCTCTCTCTCACGATCTCCTGCTATGAATTCTCTCTCTCTCCGATCTCCTGCATGAATTCTCTCTCTCTCGTGATCTCCTGCTATGAATTCTCTCTCTCTACGATCTCCTGCTATGAATTCTCTCTCCCCTCGTGATCTCCTGCTATGAATTCTCTCTCTCTGCGATCTCCTGTTTGAATTCTCTCTCTCTCGTGATCTCCTGCTATGAATTCTCTCTCTCTCTCGTGATCTCCTGTTGAATTCTCTCTCTCTCTCGTGATCTCCTGCTATGAATTCTCTCTCTCGTGATCTCCTGCTATGAATTCTCTCTCTCTCTCGTGATCTCCTGCTATGAATTCTCTCTCTCTCTCGTGATCTCTGCTATGAATTCTCTCTCTCTCGCGATCTCCTGCTTGAATTCTCTCTCTCTCTCGCGATCTCCTGCATGAATTCTCTCTCTCTCGTGATCTCCTGCTATGAACTCTCTCTCTCTCTCGTGATCTCCTGCTCTGAATTCTCTCTCTCTCTCGCGATCTCCTGCTATGAATTCTCTCTCTCGTGATCTCCTGCTATGAATTCTTTCTCTCTCTCGTGATCTCCTGCTATGAATTCTCTCTCTCTCTCTCGATCTCCTGCTATGAATTCTTTCTCTCTCTCGCGATCTCCTGTTATGAATTCTCTCTCTCTCTCGTGATCCCCTGTTATGAATTCTCTCTCTCTCTGATCTCCTGTTATGAATTCTCTCTCTCTCGTGATCTCCTGCTATGAATTCTCTCTCCTCTCGTGATCTCCTGCTATGAATTCTCTCTCTCTCTGCGATCTCCTGTTATGAATTTCTCTCTCTCTCGTGATCTCCTGCTATGAATTCTCTCTCTCTCTCGTGATCTCCTGTTATGAATTCTCTCTCTCTCTCGTGATCTCCTGCTATGAATTCTCTCTCTCTCTCGTGATCTCCTGCTATGAATTCTCTCTCTCCGATCTCCTGCTATGAATTCTCTCTCTCTCTCGTGATCTCTTGCTATGAATTCTCTCTCTCTCTCGCGATCTCCTGCTATGAATTCTCTCTCTCTCTCTCGCGATCTCCTGCTATGAATTCTCTCTCTCTCGTGATCTCCTGCTATGAATTCTCTCTCTCTCTCTCGCGATCTCCTGCTATGAATTCTCTCTCTCTCTCACGATCTCCTGCTATGAATTCTTTCTCTCTCTCGTGATCTCCTGCTATGAATTCTCTCTCTCTCGCAATCTCCTGCTATGAATTCTTCTCTCTCTCGTGATCTCCTTCTATGAATTCTCTCTCTCTCTCGCGATCTCCTGCTATGAATTCTTTCTCTCTCGTGATCTCCTGCTATGAATTCTCTCTCTCTCGTGATCTCTTGCTATGAATTCTCTCTCTCTCTCTCTCTCACGATCTCCTGCTATGAATTCTCTCTCTCTCTCGCGATCTCCTGCTATGAATTCTCTCTCTCTCTCGATCTCCTGCTATGAATTCTCTCTCTCTCTCGTGATCTCCTGCTATGAATTCTCTCTCTCTCTCGTGATCTCCTGCTATGAATTCTCTCTCTCTCTCGATCTCCTGCTATGAATTCTCTCTCTCTCTCTCGCGATCTCCTGCTATGAATTCTCTCTCTCTCGCGATCTCCTGTTATGAATTCTCTCTCTCTCTCTGATCTCCTGCTATGAATTCTCTCTCTCTCTCTCGTGATCTCCTGCTATGAATTCTCTCTCTCTCTCTCGCGATCTCCTGCTATGAATTCTCTCTCTCGCGATCTCCTGCTTTGAATTCTCTCTCTCTCTCGTGATCTCCTGCTATGAATTCTCTCTCTCTCTCGTGATCTCCTGCTATGAATTCTCTCTCGCGATCTCCTGCTGAATTCTCTCTCTCTTCGATCTCCTGCTATGAATTCTTTCTCTCTCGTGATCTCCTGCTATGAATTCTCTCTCTCTCTCGTGATCTCTTGCTATGAATTCTCTCTCTCTCACGATCTCCTGCTATGAATTCTTTCTCTCTCTCGTGATCTCCTGCTATGAATTCTCTCTCTCTCGCGATCTCCTGCTGTGAATTCTCTTTTCTCGCGATCTCCTGCTATGAATTCTCTCTCTCTCTGATCTCCTGTTATGAATTCTCTCTCTCTCTCTGATCTCCTGCTATTAATTTCTCTCTCTCTCGTGATCTCCTGCTATGAATTCTCTCTCTCTCGTGATCTCCTGCTATGAATTCTCTCTCTCTCTCGTGATCTCCTGCTATGAATTCTCTCTCTCTCTCGCGATCTCCTGCTATGAATTCTCTCTCTCTCTCGTGATCTCTGCTATAAATTTTCTCTCTCTCGCGATCTCCTGCTATGAATTCTCTCTCTCTCGATCTCCTGCTATGAATTCTCTCTCTCGTGATCTCCTGCTATGAATTCTCTCTCTCTCTCTCTCGTGATCTCCTGCTATGAATTCTCTCTCTCTCGCGATCTCCTGCTATGAATTCTCTCTCTCTCGTGATCTCCTGCTATGAATTCTCTCTCTCTCTCGTGATCTCTTGCTATGAATTCTCTCTCTCTCTCACGATCTCCTGCTATGAATTCTTTCTCTCTCTCGTGATCTCCTGCTATGAATTCTCTCTCTTCTCTGATCTCCTGCTATGAATTCTCTCTCTCTCGCGATCTCCTGTTATGAATTCTCTCTCTCTCTCGTGATCCCTGTTATGAATTCTCTCTCTCTCTGATCTCCTGTTATGAATTCTCTCTCTCTCGTGATCTCCTGCTATGAATTCTCTCTCTCTGTGATCTCCTGCTATGAATTTCTCTCTCTCTCGATCTCCTGTTATGAATTCTCTCTCTCTCGTGATCTCCTGCTAGAATTCTCTCTCTCTCGTGATCTCCTGTTATGAATTCTTCTCTCTCGTGATCTCCTGCTATGAATTCTCTCTCTCTCGTGATCTCCTGCTATGAATTCTCTTTTCTCTCGATCTCCTGCTATGAATTCTCTCTCTCTCTCGTGATCTCTTGCTATGAATTCTCTCTCTCTCTCGCGATCTCCTGCTATGAATTCTCTCTCTCTCGCGATCTCCTGCTATGAATTCTCTCTCTCTCTCGTGATCTCCTGCTATGAATTCTCTCTCTCTCGCGATCTCCTGCTATGAATTCTCTCTCTCTCTCTCACGATCTCCTGCTATGAATTCTTTCTCTCTCTCGTGATCTCCTGCTATGAATTCTCTCTCTCTCTCGCAATCTCCTGCTATGAATTCTCTCTCTCTCTCGTGATCTCCTTCTATGAATTCTCTCTCTCTCGCGATCTCCTGCTATGAATTCTTTCTCTCTCGTGATCTCCTGCTATGAATTCTCTCTCTCTCTCGTGATCTCTTGCTGAATTCTTCTCTCTCTCTCGCGATCTCCTGCTATGAATTCTCTCTCTCTCGTGATCTCCTGCTATGAATTCTCTCTCTCTCGCGATCTCCTGCTATGAATTCTCTCTCTCTCTCTCGTGATCTCTTGCTATGAATTCTCTCTCTCTCTCGCGATCTCCTGCTATGAATTCTCTCTCTCTCGCGATCTCCTGCTATGAATTCTCTCTCTCTCTCGTGATCTCCTGCTATGAATTCTCTCTCTCTCTCGTGATCTCCTGCTATGAATTCTCTCTCTCTCGCGATCTCCTGCTGAATTCTTCTCTCTCTCGGATCTCCTGCTATGAATTCTCTCTCTCTCGCGATCTCCTGTTATGAATTCTCTCTCTCTCTCTCGCGATCTCCTGCTATGAATTCTCTCTCTCTCTCGTGATCTCTTGCTATGAATTCTCTCTCTCTCTCTGCGATCTCCTGCTATGAATTCTCTCTCTCCGATCTCCTGCATGAATTCTCTCTCTCTCTCGTGATCTCCTGCTATGAATTCTCTCTCTCTCTCGTGATCTCCTGCTATGAATTCTCTCTCTCGTGATCTCCTGCTATGAATTCTCTCTCTCTCGTGATCTCCTGCTATGAATTCTCTTCTCTCTCTCGTGATCTCTGCATGAATTCTCTTCTCTCTCGCGATCTCCTGCTATGAATTCTCTCTCTCTCGCGATCTCCTGCTGAATTCTCTCTCTCTCTCGTGATCTCCTGCTATGAATTCTCTCTCTCTCTCGCGATCTCCTGCTATGAATTCTCTCTCTCTCACGATCTCCTGCTATGAATTCTTTCTCTCTCTCGTGATCTCCTGCTATGAATTCTCTCTCTCTCTCGCAATCTCCTGCTATGAATTCTCTCTCTCTCTCGTGATCTCCTTCTATGAATTCTCTCTCTCTCGCGATCTCCTGCTATGAATTCTCTCTCTCGTGATCTCCTGCTATGAATTCTCTCTCTCTCGTGATCTCTTGCTATGAATTCTCTCTCTCTCTCTCTCACGATCTCCTGCTATGAATTCTCTCTCTCTCTCGTGATCTCCTGCTATGAATTCTCTCTCTCTCTCGCGATCTCCTGCTATGAATTCTCTCTCTCTCGTGATCTCTTGCTATGAATTCTCTCTCTCTCGCGATCTCCTGCTATGAATTCTCTCTCTCTCTCCCGATCTCCTGCTATGAATTCTCTCTCTCTCTCGTGATCTCCTGCTATGAATTCTCTCTCTCTCTCGTGATCTCCTGCTATGAATTCTCTCTCTCTCGATCTCCTGCTATGAATTCTCTCTCTCTCTCGCGATCTCCTGCTATTAATTTCTCTCTCTCTCTCGCGATCTCCTGTTATGAATTCTCTCTCTCTCTCGTGATCTCCTGCTATGAATTCTCTCTCTCTCTCTCGTGATCTCTTGCTATGAATTCTCTCTCTCTCTCTCTCGCGATCTCCTGCTATGAATTCTCTCTCTCTCGCGATCTCCTGCTATGAATTCTCTCTCTCTCTCGCGATCTCCTGCTATGAATTCTCTCTCTCTCTCGTGATCTCCTGCTATGAATTCTCTCTCTCTCGCGATCTCCTGCTATGAATTCTCTCTCTCTCTCACGATCTCCTGCTATGAATTATTTCTCTCTCTCGTGATCTCCTGCTATGAATTCTCTCTCTCTCGTGATCTCTTGCTATGAATTCTCTCTCTCTCACGATCTCCTGCTATGAATTTTTTCTCTCTCTCGTGATCTCCTGCATGAATTCTCTTTTCTCTCGCGATCTCCTGCTGAATTCTCTCTCTCTCGCGATCTCCTGCTATAAATTTCTCTCTCTCTCTCGCGATCTCCTGTTATGAATTCTCTCTCTCTCTCGTGATCTCCTGCTATTAATTCTCTCTCTCTCTCGTGATCTCCTGTTATGAATTCTCTCTCTCTCTCGTGATCTCCTGCTATGAATTCTCTCTCTCTCGTGATCTCCTGCTGAATTCTCTCTCTCTCGCGATCTCCTGCTATGAATCTCTTTTCTCTCGTGATCTCTTGCTATGAATTCTCTCTCTCTCTCGCGATCTCCTGCTATGAATTCTCTCTCTCTCGCGATCTCCTGCTATGAATTCTCTCTCTCTCTCGTGATCTCCTGCTATGAATTCTCTCTCTCTCTCGTGATCTCCTGCTATGAATTCTCTCTCTCTCTCGCGATCTCCTGCTATGAATTCTCTCTCTCTCTCGTGATCTCCTGCTATGAATTCTCTCTCTCTCGTGATCTCTGCATGAATTCCTCTCTCTCTCACGATCTCCTGCTATGAATTCTTTCTCTCTCTCGTGATCTCCTCTGAATTTCTCTCTCTTCGCGTTCTCCTGCTATGAATTCTCTCTCTCTCGCGATCTCCTGTATGAATTCTCTCTCTCTCGTGATCCCCTGTTATGAATTCTCTCTCTCTCTCTGATCTCCTGTTATGAATTCTCTCTCTCGTGATCTCCTGCTATGAATTCTCTCTCTCTCTCGTGATCTCCTGCTATGAATTCTTTCTCTCTCTCATGATCTCCTGTTGAATTCTCTCTCTCTCTCGTGATCTCCTGCTATGAATTCTCTCTCTCTCCGTGATCTCCTGTTATGAATTCTCTCTCTCTCGTGATCTCCTGCTATGAATTCTCTCTCTCTCTCGTGATCTCCTGCTATGAATTCTCTCTCTCTCTCGCGATCTCCTGCTATGAATTCTTCTCTCTCTCGTGATCTCTTGCTATGAATTCTCTCTCTCTCTCGCGATCTCCTGCTATGAATTCTCTCTCTCTCTCGCGATCTCCTGCTATGAATTCTCTCTCTCTCTCTTGATCTCCTGCTATGAATTCTCTCTCTCTCTCGCGATCTCCTGCTATGAATTCTCTCTCTCTCACGATCTCCTGCTATGAATTCTTTCTCTCTCTCGTGATCTCCTGCTATGAATTCTCTCTCTCTCGCAATCTCCTGCTATGAATTCTCTCTCTCTCTCGTGATCTCCTTCTATGAATTCTCTCTCTCTCTCTCGCGATCTCCTGCTATGAATTCTCTCTCTCGTGATCTCCTGCTATGAATTCTCTCTCTCTCGTGATCTCTTGCTATGAATTCTCTCTCTCTCTCTCTCGATCTCCTGCTATGAATTCTCTCTCTCTCGTGATCTCCTGCTATGAATTCTCTCTCTCTCTCGATCTCCTGCTATGAATTCTCTCTCTCTCGTGATCTCTTGCTATGAATTCTCTCTCTCTCGCGATCTCCTGCTATGAATTCTCTCTCTCTCTCGCGATCTCCTGCTATGAATTCTCTCTCTCTCGTGATCTCCTGCTATGAATTCTCTCTCTCTCTCGTGATCTCCTGCTATGAATTCTCTCTCTCTCTGCGATCTCCTGCTATGAATTCTTTTCTCTCTCGATCTCCTGCTATTAATTCTCTCTCTCTCGCAATCTCCTGTTATGAATTCTCTCTCTCTCTCGCGATCTCCTGCTATGAATTCTCTCTCTCTCTCGTGATCTCTTGCTATGAATTCTTCTCTCTCTCTCGCGATCTCCTGCTATGAATTCTCTTCTCTCTCGCGATCTCCTGCTATGAATTCTCTCTCTCTCTCCCGATCTCCTGCTGAATCTCTCTCTCTCTCGTGATCTCCTGCTATGAATTCTCTCTCTCGCGATCTCCTGCTATGAATTCTCTCTCTCTCGTGATCTCCTGCTATGAATTCTCTCTCTCTCGTGATCTCTTGCTATGAATTCTCTCTCTCTCTCACGATCTCCTGCTATGAATTCTTTCTCTCTCTCGTGATCTCCTGCTATGAATTCTCTCTCTCTCTCGCGATCTCCTGCTATGAATTCTCTCTCTCCGATCTCCTGCTATGAATTTCTCTCTCTCTCGCGATCTCCTGCTATGAATTCTCTCTCTCTCTACGATCTCCTGCTATGAATTATTCTTTTCCTCGTGATCTCCTGCTATGAATTCTCTCTCTCTCTCGCAATCTCCTGCTATGAATTCTCTCTCTCTCTCGTGATCTCCTTCTATGAATTCTCTCTCTCTCTCGCGATCTCCTGCTATGAATTCTCTCTCTCGTGATCTCCTGCTATGAATTCTCTCTCTCTCTCGTGATCTCTTGCTATGAATTCTCTCTCTCTCTCTCTCGCGATCTCCTGCTATGAATTCTTTCTCTCTCGTGATCTCCTGCTATGAATTTCTCTCTCTCTCTCTCGCGATCTCCTGCTATGAATTCTCTCTCTCTCGATCTCCTGCTATGAATTCTCTCTCTCTCTCTCGCGATCTCCTGCTATGAATTCTCTCTCTCTCACGATCTCCTGCTATGAATTCTTTCTCTCTCTCGTGATCTCCTGCTATGAATTCTCTCTCTCTCTCGCGATCTCCTGCTATGAATTCTCTCTCTCTCTCGCGATCTCCTGCTATGAATTCTCTCTCTCTCACGATCTCCTGCTATGAATTCTTCTCTCTCTCTCGCGATCTCCTGCTTGAATTCTCTCTCCTCTACGATCTCCTGCTATTAATTCTCTCTCTCTCTCGCGATCTCCTGCTATGAATTCTCTCTCTCGCGATCTCCTGCTATGAATTCTCTCTCTCTCGCGATCTCCTGCTATGAATTCTCTCTCTCTCACGATCTCCTGCTATGAATTCTCTCTCTCTCGCGATCTCCTGCTATGAATTCTCTCTCTCGCGATCTCCTGCTATGAATTCTCTCTCTCTCGCGATCTCCTGCTATGAATTCTCTCTCTCTCGCGATCTCCTGCTATGAATTCTCTCTCTCGATCTCCTGCTGAATTCTCTCTCGCGATCTCCTGCTATGAATTCTCTTCTCTCTCGATCTCCTGCTATGAATTCTCTCTCTCTCTGCGATCTCCTGCTATGAATCTCTCTCTCTCTCGCGATCTCCTGCTATGAATTCTCTCTCTCTCGCGATCTCCTGCTATGAATTCTCTCTCTCTCGATCTCCTGCTATGAATTCTCTCTCTCGCGATCTCCTGATATGAATTTTCTCTCTCGCGATCTCCTGCTATGAATTCTCTCTCTCTCTCTGCGATCTCCTGCTATGAATTCTCTCTCGCGATCTCCTGCTATGAATTCCTCTCTGCGATCTCCTGCTATGAATTCTCTCTCTCTCGCGATCTCCTGCTATGAATTCTCTCTCTCGCGATCTCCTGCTATGAATTCTCTCTCTCTCTCTCCGATCTCCTGCTATGAATTCTCTCTCTCTCTTCTCTCTCTCTCTCGATCTCCTGCTATGAATTCTCTCTCTCTCTCGCGATCTCCTGCTATGAATTTTCTCTCTCGCGATCCCTGCTGAATTCTCTCTCGCGATCCCCTGCTTTGAATTCACGAGTAATCATGGCGCCTTATGTATCGCTTCTGACTGGTATTTGCGTGATGGTCTGCTTTCGTTTTTATCAGTGGCACCGTTCTTTATTTTTTTTATAATAGGAACCAACGACCAGGAGTAAGTTGTACTGCTAGTTTTCAACCAAGCTGCAATATTGGAGATTTCGAGACAGAACAATGAATTTCAACATGCTTTTACGCCCGAGTGGTTACCGGTGCCCACATTTGGGGTGTAAAGAATAGAACCACTGTTACCTGCCATGCATGTCGTGAGAGGCGACTAAGGAGGTTTGGCTGAAATCGGATGCATGTGTCCTAAACGTGTATATGCCTATGCGTTTAGGGGCCTAACAAACCAATGTGCAACGTGTACACGTTCTTGGCAAAGATCAAACATATCACAAAGGGTGATTAACATTGGTCGTAAAGAACGAACGCAAAGAAGAGGAGAAGAGAACATGCTTTCCTTCGGTTAATTCTTCATGAAAGTCTCCATACAAACTACTCGTACAAGGCAATACTTAATGAAGATTGGTCTGTGTAGAGGTGGTTTGATTGATTGATTGATTGATTGATTGATTGATTGCACCGTCATCATTGCGCTCTTCGGTTAATAACCAAATGTGCTTCGATCTATTTCTTTCGCAAGAAGATCTTAGCGGCAGTACACAAACTTCGTAGCACCTGCGTGGATCCACGATGTAATTTTTTTGGAAAATGGTGTACATTTTTTTAAGAATGTTTATTTTAGTCTTTAAATGAATTTGGACACATTCTTCGCAGCATAAATTTATTAAGTTTGAACTGCCAAAAACTCTATTACATGATAAACTTGAACACGGAGCCTACGTTTAATCGTCCCTCTCCGATAGGACTAGGAACTCAGTCTCACTTACATTAAGATGATGAGATAGATCACTGGGAAAATATCCCCATATCACTAAAAGCAACTCTCTCATTTGCTTTGTCTTGCTGCGTTATCTTGTATTGTCTTACACAAACAATATTATCTTATATTGAAAATGTACCATCTCTCTAAGAATTACACTACAAATTTAAACCATTTGCTCTCTGATATGATCTGTATAATATGTCCATATTGACCTCCCTCAGGGAATAATAAATAATGTTTCATTCCCACACCACAATTTCACGTTTTAATGCTTTCCAAATGAACAAACCTGATAGCAACGATTCTTTAAACCAACTAAAACACTTGGATTGTGGCAGAGGAACACATTGAAGTGCAAACCCTGAGCGTTACCACTTCGGCACGCTTCTTTTCAGATCCTTTCATGCATCCGAGTCGCGTCTTCACGGAATGGCTTTTTAAATAACACACTCCGTCAACGGACGGAGACTTTTGACGAGCTCAATATAGCGGACTTTGAAATGCTAAACCAGGTTGGTTGACGACGTCAAGAGACTTCTCAGTAACAACACAGACATTTGTGATTGATGTACAGACAGACTTGCACCGATCTGGGTCAATGTTTAGTGCACCATTTCTGAACTGGGGCTTTCCTAAACCCCAGGGTTCTGCGAGGCATAGCGACGAATAAGTTAAGAATTTGTATAGAAAGATATTAATAACATATACATATATTTAGATATTAGAAATGAAGAAATCAGAAGAAGACTGGATGTGAAACCAGTCATGCAATTCATAAAAGAACAACAGATTAAATGGTTTGGCCACCTGACCAGAATGCCCTGGTATCACCTACCACAGAGTGTCACACAGAAAAGTATAATGAGTACAAAGCAAGAGAAAGACCACGCAAAAGATGGAGCGACATCATCAAGAACAGCCTTACGAACATGAATATCAGCTTACAAAGTGCCTTAAAACAAGCACACACAAGATCACTACGTTTCACTCCCAACACTTCTATAAAGAAGTAAATGGTGGAAGAGAAGAAGAGACATATATTTATAGTAACTTGTATGTAGGGGTTCCATGAGACATGATCATTATTTGAATGGTTTTGCTAGAGAGAAAGACATTGACAAACACTGGTATAATGTGTTGGAGGAGATGACTGTCCTTATTCAGGACACTGCCCGCCTGCCCAGCGTGTTCGTAGCGCGTTGGACGACAGGTGACAAGCTCCATGTGAGTGCGGGTTCAATTCCGCGGGCTGGCATAAAAGCCACAGGTTCTCCAGATTTACGGTGTTCGTGGTACCGAACCGAAGGGTTACGATGTCTATGACACCGAACCGAAGGGCTGAAAGCTCAAGGGCTTCTGGATCGGAAAAAAACCATTCAGGACACTAAGATTAGTTTATGTACAACTTCTCTCTCTCTCTCTCTCTATATATATATATATATATACATATACATTATATATAATATATATATATCTACTGGTCATGGGACGGATTAGCGTAATGCCTAGCGCGTTCGCTTATCGAATCGGATACAAGAAGGTTTTGGGTCAAGTCCCACACCCGACGTTCTACACGTAAGGTAAGGACGGGACATTTATTATATATATATATGTGTGTGTTAATGTGCCCACCTAGTACGGGAAACAGTTGTGTTTATTACTTACGTTACGACTGTGGTGTCACTTGTTGATGTGTGTGTGTGTGTGTGTGTGTTAATGTGCCCACCTAGTACGGGAAACAGTTGTGTTTATTACTTACGTTACGACTGTGGTGTCACTTGTTGATGTGTGTGTGTATGTGTGTGTTAATGTGCCCACCTAGTACGGGAAACAGTTGTGTTTATTACTTACGTTACGACTGTGGTGTCACTTGTTGATGTGTGTGTGTGTGTGTGTGTTAATGTGCCCACCTAGTACGGGAAACAGTTGTGTTTATTACTTACGTTACGACTGTGGTGTCACTTGTTGATGTGATGGACAAACATAAATACGCTCTTGGTCGGAAATACCAACAGTCCACTGAGATCAGAATAATAGTCAACAATGCTTTCGTTTTGAGCCAGAAAAGAAAATGATGTTCTACTCTATAACTATAAACTTGAAACAATGATGTTCTACTCTATAACTATACACTTCAAACAATGATGTTCTACTCTATAACTATACACTTCAAACAATGATGTTCTACTCTATAACTATACACTTCAAACAATGATGTTCTACTCTATAACTATACACTTCAAACAATGATGTTCTACTCTATAACTATACACTTCAAACAATGATGTTCTAGTCTATAACTATACACTTCAAACAATGATGTTCTACTCTATAACTATACACTTCAAACAATGATGTTCTAGTCTATAACTATACACTTCAAACAATGATGTTCTACTCTATAACTATACACTTCAAACAATGATGTTCTACTCTATAACTATACACTTCAAACAATGATGTTCTTCTCTATAACTATACACTTCAAACAATGATGTTCTACTCTATAACTATACACTTCAAACAATGATGTTCTAGTCTATAACTATACACTTCAAACAATGATGTTCTACTCTATAACTATACACTTCAAACAATGATGTTCTTCTCTATAACTATACACTTCAAACAATGATGTGTCATGATTACGTAGTATATGGATGGGGAGAAGAGGTGGATACTTGTCTCTCGCTCAAGAGGTACTCGGTTTTCTCCCGGGGTGGAGCGACTGGGATATTCCTCCTGAGATTCCTGATCTCATTGTAAGTGAGATCGAGTTTCTAGTCCTATCGGAGATGGACGACAAAACGTAGGTCATGTGTTTAAGTCAAGCTCTCAACAGAAACACGGGCAGTTCAAAATCTACAAGAGTAGGCGGCAAAGTCACTGACCTGGCAAAGTTTATTACAAATATTAAAATAAAATTCTTACATCAATTTTCAAAATTATTTAAACAAAAACATGACACCGAGACCCTCGCCGTTATGGTCTTCATACGACAGCCTAGTTGACCTAGGACAGCCTAGTTGACCTAGGACAGCCTAGTTGACCTAGGACAGCCTAGTTGACCTAGGACAGCCTAGTTGACCTACGACAGCCTAGTTGACCTAGGACAGCCTAGTTGACCTAGGACAGCCTAGTTGACCTAGGACAGCCTAGTTGACCTAGGACAGCCTAGTTGACCTACGACAGCCTAGTTGATGGAGTTTTCTAGATCTAACAGGAACACTTTTGTTCATGGTTGTACATGACGTTCCTGAAAGACTTCTCATTGACTTTAACAGTAATGAATCTCTGGAATACGATTTAAGATAACCTTTGTCTTAAGATGACCTCTGACTTAAGATAACCTGGTGTTTGAACCAGGTACTCTTGGTTTGTGATCAAGCTTACTACCACTAAATCACAGACGCCCACAAGTAACATACACTTAACATAATTTGCTGTATATTTTCCTCTTACTTTTCAATGATTCAACGACGATAGGGATCTTGACCTTTAACCTAGTGCTATGTTGTATTTATTTTATACATATCTATTACAGCTAACCTTCGATACGGAGACGGCACACTAGCTAATGGATGATGATAAACTGAGTTTGCTCCAGATTTGACCTATCAACGGTTTCAGAGTTTGTCCCTACTTGACGCATCTCTACATTCAATTGATTTTTTTCTCCCTCACAGAACGTGATTCGTGATGAGACCTGGACCTCACTCTTCTCCCATTCCTTCCGTGTAACAATCTCCATTCCAACAATTTCCCATGGTTGTCATGTGAATGTTTGTGCACTTAGGCACCTGGTCGGGGAATGTTCTATTTGTCTTCCTGGGTTTGACGGACGGGACTGGTTGTTTTAACGGTGTTTGTGTCAACACGAAAATTGCTTTGGTGTGCTCAAGTGCCAGGCTGATGATTGACAGCCGAGAGTCACCGGACCGAGTGGACGTGTTAGACTGTTATATTTAGCATTCCCAGTTGGTATCATTGGTTGTTCCACATAAACTGTGTTGTCTATCTTCATGTCTAGAGTTTTGACATCAGTTGACTTTAGCTGTTCTGTTTGTTAGCTGTCCACATGTTGACTACCAATGTAGTCATTGTTCCAGTACATACATCATCTCATGTTTTAGTGTGTTAGTGTTATTGATATATGCGTGTGAATCATGGACATTTAACAAAGCAGTGGAAATATAAATATGTGCTTTTGAGTATGAGTCTAAAGTCGAAGGATGGACTTCATAGTACCGGGTTTCACTGTATGGTTCCCTCCCTGTAGGCCTAAATGACACGCCATCTACCGAAAGTGTTGCACAAAGCACAAACTCCATAGCTCCAACAACAATCCTAGCGATTAAAAATTTGCACATATGACTGTCGAGATTCCAACCAACAATCTTCAGGACGACAGGCAACCGTCTTAACCATTTCGTCAAAGAGACCCTCTTTTTAATATAAGCGTTACAAACGAGTCCTCCGTATACACTGTGCAGGCCCGCCTGCCCACCGTGTTCGTAGCGCGTTGGACGACGGGCGACAAACTCCCTGTAGGTGCGGGTCCAATTCCGCGGGCTGGCAAAAAGCCACAGGTTCTCCAGATTTACGGTGTTCGTGGCAGCGAACCGAAGGGTTACGATGTCCATGACACCGAGCCGAAGAGCTGAAAGTGCTTCTGGATCAGGGAAAAAAAATACACTGTGCAGAGAAGAGAACAAATAGATATATCAAAAGAGAACTGAGATTTAATAAAAAAAAACACACTGGCTGATGCTATAAATAAGAATGAGAAAAATGGAAGTATTTTGGACATAAGAAGGATTAGAGCAAACCATTATGGAAGAAGGCTTCCTAACAAAGAGGAGAAGAGAAAACTATTATGGAAGGATGCTTCCAACAAAGAGGAGAAGAGAAACTATTATGGAGGAAGACGAGGCTTGGATGCCCTAACAAAGAGGAGAAGAGAAAACTATTATGGAAGGATGCTTCCTAACAAAGAGGAGAAGAGAAAACTATTATGGAAGGAGGCTTCCTAACAAAGAGGAGAAGAGAAAACTATTATGGAAGGAGGCTTCCTAACAAAGAGGAGAAGAGAAAACTATTATGGAAGGAGGCTTCCTAACAAAGAGGAGAAGAGAAAACTATTATGGAAGGAGGCTTCCTAACAAAGAGGAGAAGAGAAAACTATTATGGAAGGAGGCTTCCTAACAAAGAGGAGAAGAGAAAACTATTATGGAAGGAGGCTTCCTAACAAAGAGGAGAAGAGAAAACTATTATGGAAGGAGGCTTCCTAACAAAGAGGAGAAGAGAAACATATGGAAGGAGGCTTCCTAACAAAGAGGAGAAGAGAAAACCATTATGGAAGGAGGCTTCCTAACAAAGAGGAGAAGAGAAAACCATTATGGAAGGAGGCTTCCTAACAAAGAGGAGAAGAGAAAACCATTATGGAAGGAGGCTTCCTAACAAAGAGGAGAAGAGAAAACCATTATGGAAGGAGGCTTCCTAACAAAGAGGAGAAGAGAAAACCATTATGGAAGGAGGCTTCCTAACAAAGAGGAGAAGAGAAACCATTATGGAAGGAGGCTTCCTAACAAAGAGGATAGAGAAACCATTATGGAAGGAGGCTTCCTAACAAAGAGGATTAGAGAAAACCATTATGGAAGGAGGCTTCCTAACAAAGAGAAGAGAAAACCATTATGGAAGGAGGCTTCAACAAAGAGGAGAGAGAAACCATTATGGAAGGAGGCTTCCTAACAAAGAGGAAAAGAGAAAACCATTATGGAAGGAGGCTTCCTAACAAAGAGGAAAGAGAAACCATTATGGAAGGAGGCTTCCTAACAAAGAGGAGAAGAGAAAACTATTATGGAAGGAGGCTTCTAACAAAGAGGAGAAGAGAAACTATTATGGAAGGAGGCTTCTAACAAAGAGAGAAGAGAAAACTATTATGGAAGGAGGCTTCTAACAAAGAGGAGAAGAAAACTATTATGGAAGGAGGCTTCAACAAAAAGAGAAACTTGGAAGGAGCTTCAACAAAGAGGAGAGAAAACATTATGGAAGGAGGCTTCCTAACAAAGAGGAGAAGAGAAAACCATTATGGAAGGAGGCTTCCTAACAAAGAGGAGAAGAGAAAACCATTATGGAAGGAGGCTTCCTAACAAAGAGGAGAAGAGAAAACCATTATGGAAGGAGGCTTCTAACAAGAGGAGAAGAGAAAACCATTATGGAAGGAGGCTTCCTAACAAAGAGGAGAAGAGAAAACCATTATGGAAGGAGGCTTCCTAACAAAGAGGAGTAGAGAAAACCATTATGGAAGGAGGCTTCCTAACAAAGAGGATTAGAGAAAACCATTATGGAAGGAGGCTTCCTAACAAAGAGGATTAGAGAAAACCATTATGGAAGGAGGCTTCCTAACAAAGAGGAGTAGAGAAAACCATTATGGAAGGAGGCTTCCTAACAAAGAGGAGAAGAGAAAACCATTATGGAAGGAGGCTTCCTAACAAAGAGGAGAAGAGAAAACCATTATGGAAGGAGGCTTCCTAACAAAGAGGATTAGAGAAAACCATTATGGAAGGAGGCTTCCTAACAAGAGAGATAGAAAACCATTATGGAAGGAGGCTTCCTAACAAAGAGGATTAGAGAAAACCATTATGGAAGGAGGCTTCCTAACAAAGAGGATAAGAGAAACCATTATGGAAGGAGGCTTCAACAAAGAGGAGAAGAGAAAACCATTATGGAAGGAGGCTTCCTAACAAAGAGGAGAAGAGAAAACTATTATGGAAGGAGGCTTCTAACAAGAGAAACTGGAGAGCTACAGAGAGAAAACTATTATGGAAGGAGGCTTCCTAACAAAGAGGAGAAGAGAAAACTATTATGGAAGGAGGCTTCCTAACAAAGAGGAGAAGAGAAAACTATTATGGAAGGAGGCTTCCTAACAAAGAGGAGAAGAGAAAACCATTATGGAAGGAGGCTTCCTAACAAAGAGGAGAAGAGAAACCATTATGGAAGGAGGCTTCAACAAAGAGGAGAAGAGAAAACCATTATGGAAGGAGGCTTCCTAACAAAGAGGAGAAGAGAAAACCATTATGGAAGGAGGCTTCCTAACAAAGAGGAGAAGAGAAAACCATTATGGAAGGAGGCTTCCTAACAAAGAGGAGAAGAGAAAACCATTATGGAAGGAGGCTTCCTAACAAAGAGGATTAGAGAAAACCATTATGGAAGGAGGCTTCCTAACAAAGAGGATTAGAGAAAACCATTATGGAAGGAGGCTTCCTAACAAAGAGGAGAAGAGAAAACCATTATGGAAGGAGGCTTCCTAACAAAGAGGAGAAGAGAAAACCATTATGGAAGGAGGCTTCCTAACAAAGAGGAGAAGAGAAAACCATTATGGAAGGAGGCTTCCTAACAAAGAGGATTAGAGAAACCATTATGGAAGGAGGCTTCAACAAGAGGAGAAGAAAACCATTATGGAAGCAGGCTTCCTAACAAAGAGGATTAGAGAAAACTATTATGGAAGGAGGCTTCCTAACAAAGAGGAGAAGAGAAAACCATTATGGAAGGAGGCTTCCTAACAAAGAGGATTAGAGAAAACCATTATGGAAGGAGGCTTCCTAACAAAGAGGATTAGAGAAAACCATTATGGAAGGAGGCTTCCTAACAAAGAGGATTAGAGAAAACCATTATGGAAGGAGGCTTCCTAACAAAGAGGATTAGAGAAAACCATTATGGAAGGAGGCTTCCTAACAAAGAGGATTAGAGAAAACCATTATGAAAGGAGGCTTCCTAACAAAGAGGAGAAGAGAAAACCATTATGGAAGGAGGCTTCCTAACAAAGAGGATTAGAGAAAACCATTATGAAAGGAGGCTTCCTAACAAAGAGGATTAGAGAAAACCATTATGGAAGGAGGCTTCCTAACAAAGAGGAGAAGAGAAAACCATTATGGAAGGAGGCTTCCTAACAAAGAGGAGAAGAGAAAACCATTATGGAAGGAGGCTTCCTAACAAAGAGGATTAGAGAAAACCATTATGGAAGGAGGCTTCCTAACAAAGAGGATTAGAGAAAACCATTATGGAAGGAGGCTTCTAACAAGAGGAGAAGAAAACCATTATGGAAGGAGGCTTCTAACAAAGAGGAGAGAAAAACCATTATGGAAGCAGGCTTCCTAACAAAGAGGATTAGAGAAAACTATTATGGAAGGAGGCTTCTAACAAAGAGGAGAAGAAAACCATTATGGAAGGAGGCTTCTAACAAGAGGATTAGAGAAAACCATTATGGAAGGAGGCTTCCTAACAAAGAGGATTAGAGAAAACCATTATGGAAGGAGGCTTCCTAACAAAGAGGATTAGAGAAAACCATTATGGAAGGAGGCTTCCTAACAAAGAGGATTAGAGAAAACCATTATGAAAGGAGGCTTCCTAACAAAGAGGAGAAGAGAAAACCATTATGGAAGGAGGCTTCCTAACAAAGAGGATTAGAGAAAACCATTATGGAAGGAGGCTTCCTAACAAAGAGGATTAGAGAAAACCATTATGGAAGGAGGCTTCCTAACAAAGAGGATTAGAGAAAACCATTATGAAAGGAGGCTTCCTAACAAAGAGGAGAAGAGAAAACCATTATGGAAGGAGGCTTCCTAACAAAGAGGAGAAGAGAAAACCATTATGAAAGGAGGCTTCCTAACAAAGAGGATTAGAGAAAACCATTATGGAAGGAGGCTTCCTAACAAAGAGGATTAGAGAAAACCATTATGGAAGGAGGCTTCCTAACAAAGAGGAGAAGAGAAAACCATTATGGAAGGAGGCTTCCTAACAAAGAGGATTAGAGAAAACCATTATGGAAGGAGGCTTCCTAACAAAGAGGAGAAGAGAAAACCATTATGGAAGGAGGCTTCCTAACAAAGAGGAGAAGAGAAACCATTATGAAAGGAGGCTTCTAACAAGAGGAGAAGAGAAAACCATTATGGAAGGAGGCTTCCTAACAAAGAGGATTAGAGAAAACCATTATGAAAGGAGGCTTCCTAACAAAGAGGATTAGAGAAAACCATTATGGAAGGAGGCTTCCTAACAAAGAGGAGAAGAGAAAACCATTATGGAAGGAGGCTTCCTAACAAAGAGGAGAAGAGAAAACCATTATGGAAGGAGGCTTCCTAACAAAGAGGAGAAGAGCAAAATCGCGAAGAAGATGGGTTCAGGATGCAACTGGTGATTTGAACATGACGGCTGCAGGGCGGGATACATCTAACCTATGAGACAGAGAAATTCCAAAGTACTGTTAGGGTGAGAGAGTGCTGCTCAGGCTAAGCTACTTGACAATGGCAAACAATAACCAATAGCTCTACTTACATAGACATCATTGTGTCTAATAGGACACCCATAATTGTGTCCTTGTTCATACATATAGTCTACACATTTGTTATTGTAATTTGTTAAATGTTTTCTGAGACAATTTATTTCTTGAATACCTCAACCAGTATTATGACCCTAACGCGCACATGACCTTAGAACGTACCAACACATCTTTATCATTCTGTAACTGATAGCAGCAACTGTTGTTAGGGACATTTTACATATCTTCATTCTGTAACTGATAGCGACCAATGTTGTTAGGGACATTTTACACACCATATTCATTCTGTAACTGATAGCGACCAATGTTGTTAGGGACATTTTACACATCTTCATCATTCTGTAACTGATGGCGACCAATGTTGTTAGGGACATTTATTAATTTCCTAAACATCTATTTCTCTGTCAGGTTCAATGTCTGTTTGTCAGACTACATATCTCCGTGTCGTCGGTCATGTCCGTTTTTCTGTTGGAGTGGATGTTTCAACACTGTCTAAATAAATTAGCTGCCAAATCTGTGGGATTGTCTGAGACAATTGAGAATATCGGGATTGTCTGTTGGTCTAATTGAGTCTCATTCTGTACTCAACAAAAAAAAAACCATACGTATAAATTATACATCTGTCATCATAACAGCTGGGGTAAAAGACACAAAACGCTATTGTTCATCTTCAGAATAGTTTGTCGTCGAGTCTGTGAAAACTAAGCTATTTCCCCCTCGTTGCAGACAGTTCCCTTATCCTCTTTACAATACGCCAGTCAACTTCCTGGTGCCAGGAGAACAGGCATAAATGTATCATAACTGTTGATAGACAAAAAGGTTAGGGAGAACCGAGTTGCCGTTTGCTGGACCTTTCATCAGCACAAGACGAGTTGCCGTTTGCTGGACCTTTCATCAGCACAAGACGGGGGCTCAGACAAAAGGTCCCTAGCGTCACATATCGGATGATACGTGAAATTAGCACGTTTTCTGGTGCGGGAAGTTTGGGTAATCTTGAAGGGAGTCAAGGCTCATTATACCAATCGATAATCTTCAATTGAAATATCTATAATGTCAAATATAGATGATTTTATCGATTTAGTTGGCGTGCACATGTTCAGTGCAGTACAGCTGTTTAGAAGCGATCCAAGTGTTTGAGTGGACATTTGTCTGTGTATCTGTATTGTTGATGAGGAATTATCAGAAAGGCATACATTGGGAGAACAGCAAAGAGGTGTAAGCTAAACAAAACAGTGTCCCTGAAGAATTTACAAGAGACGGAACTAATCTTCTGTTTCAGATAGGACAGGCTCTAGAGAGCAGAAATGCGTGGAAACGAGATTATGTTTAGGACGTTAAGGACTCCGATTTCAAGTTGTAAAAAATATATAAGAAACTTAACATATCCATTTATCTGAATTGTGTAAAGAAAAAACGAAATGTATTTTGCAATGAGATATTACTGATGTGCAATTCTTGAAAATATGTCGACCTTTCAAGTTAGTTCATGTCACTTGCTTCGGGTTTAAGTCAGAGCACGACAGCAGTCATCTTGTAATCACAGAGAAAAGATGCCATTGTTTGATTCTATGCGAAGAATTTAGATTATGCTTTAACTTCAGACTATCTTTAAAGAGTTTCTGTGAACCTTGACTGTTTTTATTCCCTTTTTATTTGCCAATTTCCCAATTTCTAGTCAATATTTTATATATCAGATTGACTATAACTTTTCATGAGCCACCGACCCATCCGTGTAAATAAGAATGTCACCCACCCTCTGGGAAATTCTCGTTGACCAAGGTCAGCACTTCTGACCCTAGAGATTATTTCTCAAATTATTATTATTTGTTAGCATAGCATCTTTTAGTGGCTACGTATTGTTATTTTTGTTAGCAAAGCATCTTTTAGTGGCTACATATTGTTATTTTTGTTAGCAAAGCATCTTTTAGTGGCTACGTATTGTTATATGTGTTAGCATAGCATCTTTTAGTGGCTACGTATTGTTATATGTGTTAGCATAGCATCTTTTAGTGGCTACGTATTGTTATATGTGTTAGCATAGCATCTTTTAGTGGCTACATATTGTTATATGTGTTAGCATAGCATCTTTTAGTGGCTACATATTGTTATATTTGTTAGCAAAGCATCTTTTAGTGGCTACATATTGTTATATGTGTTAGCATAGCATCTTTTAGTGGCTACATATTGTTATATGTGTTAGCATAGCATCTTTTAGTGGCTACGTATCGTTATATGTGTTAGCATAGCATCTTTTAGTGGCTACGTATTGTTATATGTGTTAGCATAGCATCTTTTAGTGGCTACGTATTGTTATATGTGTTAGCATAGCATCTTTTAGTGGCTACGTATTGTTATATGTGTTAGCATAGCATCTTTTAGTGGCTACGTATTGTTATATTTGTTAGCATAGCATCTTTTAGTGGCTACGTATTGTTATATGTGTTAGCATAGCATCTTTTAGTGGCTACATATTGTTATATGTGTTAGCATAGCATCTTTTAGTGGCTACATATTGTTATATGTGTTAGCATAGCATCTTTTAGTGGCTACATATTGTTATATGTGTTAGCATAGCATCTTTTAGTGGCTACATATTGTTATATGTGTTAGCATAGCATCTTTTAGTGGCTACGTATTGTTATATGTGTTAGCATATCATCTTTTAGTGGCTACATATTGTTATATTTGTGTGTTCAAGACACAACGTTAAGCTGCCCAGGTTGTTCTACTCTCAATGTCTCACTTGTCTATACGAGCCTTGTTGTTTACTTTTACGAATTCGTTTATAAATAACCAAATTTCTTGAAAATGTGCGTATTTACGTATATCTGAGTGTTTATCAAACAGGAAGTGTATGGTGTGTGAAACACATAGCTAGACTCACCTTCATGTCATGTGCACAGAGTTAGCATGTGTAAGATCTTGTTGAAAGTGATCTATAATATGATATGTTAAGACAATCATTTCCTTTCTTCTCTTTGAAAAGTGCAAGATGGCGACCATTAATAGAGTTCCAGGAACACACTGACCAAGACCCTACCCCACCTCCACGGGGTGGTCCTGGTAACAGACTAATGTCTGGCTAAGTGGGTAGGGATCGAAGGAGAGCTACTCTGGTATAAGTAGAAGGGTAGATGCGTGCATGTCTGATTAGCGATGTGATTGCAATACAGACGATGTGAATCTAAGAAAATACGCCTACACATCTCTCCTGTTCGATTGTCAAAGAAGACAGACAATTAAAAATGACGCCCTTGTGGTTGCCGGGGCCCGAATTCGGGTTAAAGAATAGAACCACTACTACCTACTACATGCTGTTTACAGCGAAAGTGGAGGTGGCTTGGCGTGAGATTAGCTACAACACACTGTAAAAACACTTTAAAAACCAGTCAAGCGCATGAGAGCTTGCACGGCCTTGGTTGTAGACGTATGCCTCCTAGAAGGTGAAGGGGGTGAAGTAGAAGAAGAAGGAACACAGTGGACACATAACTTGTATTTTCCGAACACAGTGGACACATAACTTGTATTCTCCGAACACAGTGGACACATAACTTGTATTTTCCGACACAGTGGACACATAACTTGTATTCTCGAACACAGTGGACACATAACTTGTATTCTCGAACACAGTGACACATAACTTGTATTCTCCGAAATGAATTGATTCTTATTTTTCATGTTTGTTAACCTAGACGCTGAGATGTAACCAAAAACAAGGTTCGTCCCTAGGATCTAATCATCTAAATATCATATGATTTCAAAGACAGTCTGATTTACACTAAATAGTATTTGAGAAATTAGTTGATAAAAAAAAGACGACTGTCAGAATCGATATGAAATTATCTTCCAGATGTCTTCACATTCTGTCATTGTAGTGTCAGCAATTTTTTTGTTTCTTATTCATTCAATCGGTAAACCTGAATTGAGACATTTCACTCTATTTTTTTGTAGTATCATTCTAGTCTACCCCACTAAACATAATAGCTATATACGCATATGTCTATTTTATTTATTTTTACTATCTCATCCTAAGCATTTCTTGTCGGTCTGAACGTCCGCTTTTATTCTGTTGTCCTGGTTCTGCGGGTAAAAACCCATTGAAGCCAAGACCAGATGAGAAAGGCTTCTTCAACTGAGATGAATGGAAAGCTCCTTGAGATTGACATTCAACTTGTCATGGCTGACAGCCCGAGGTTCTAAGAACGCATCAGAATGGGAAAGTATTGCCTACGTGAGCGTGAGCGATTGCAAAGACAAGCTATGATTCTAGCAATGTTCATTTTAAACAACATTGGCTAAATTGTATCAGTTACGTTGTCATGGGGATGGGATGCATGTTTCCTGGAAATGTCGGTTACAATTATGTTAGATAGGACATCTTTACAGATATGTTAGGTAGGACATCTTTACTACAGTTATGTTAGATAGGACATCTTTACTACAGTTATGTTAGGTAGTGCATCTTTACTACAGATATGTTAGATAGGACATCTTTACTACAGATATGTTAGATAGGACATCTTTACTACAGATATGTTGGAGAACACTTTACTATAGTTATGTAGGTAGACATCTTTACTACAGATATGTTAGATAGGACATCTTTACTACAGTTATGTTAGGTAGTGCATCTTTACTACAGATATGTTAGATAGGACATCTTTACTACAGTTATGTTAGATAGGACATCTTTACTACAGATATGTTAGGTAGAACATCTTTACTATAGTTATGTTAGGTAGGACATCTTTACTACAGTTATGTTAGATAGGAAATCTTTACTATAGTTATGTTAGATAGGACATCTTTACTACAATTATGTTAGATAGGACATCTTTACTACAGTTATGTTAGGACATCTTTACTATAGTTATATTAGATAGGACATCTTTACTATAGTTATGTTAGATAGGACATCTTTACTACAGTTATGTTAGATAGGACATCTTTACTACAGTTATGTTAGATAGGACATCTTTACTACAATTATGTTAGATAGGACATCTTTACTACAGTTATGTTAGATAGGACATCTTTACTACAGTTATGTTAGATAGGACATCTTTACTACAGTTATGTTAGATAGGACATCTTTACTACAGTTATGTTAGATAGGACATCTTTACTACAGTTATGTTAGATAGGACATCTTTACTATAGTTATGTTAGATAGGACATCTTTACTATAGTTATGTTAGAGGACATCTTTACTAAGATATTTAGGTAGACATCTTTACTATAGTTATGTTAGGTAGGACATCTTTACTACAGTTATGTTAGATAGGACATCTTTACTATAGTTATGTTAGATAGGACATCTTTACTACAGTTATGTTAGATAGGACATCTTTACTACAGTTATGTTAGGACATCTTTACTATAGTTATATTAGATAGGACATCTTTACTATAGTTATGTTAGATAGGACATCTTTACTACAGTTATGTTAGATAGGACATCTTTACTACAGTTATGTTAGATAGGACATCTTTACTACAATTATGTTAGATAGGACATCTTTACTACAGTTATGTTAGATAGGACATCTTTACTATAGTTATGTTAGATAGGACATCTTTACTATAGTTATGTTAGATAGGACATCTTTACTATAGTTATGTTAGATAGGACATCTTTACTATAGTTATGTTAGATAGGACATCTTTACTATAGTTATGTTAGTACATCTTTACTACAGTTATGTTAGATAGGACATCTTTACTATAGTTATGTTAGGACATCTTTACTACAGTTATGTTAGATAGGACATCTTTACTATAGTTATGTTAGATAGGACATCTTTACTATAGTTATGTTAGATAGGACATCTTTACTATAGTTATGTTAGATAGGACATCTTTACTATAGTTATGTTAGGTAGTGCATCTTTACTATAGTTATGTTAGGACATCTTTACTACAGTTATGTTAGATAGGACATCTTTACTATAGTTATGTTAGATAGGACATCTTTACTATAGTTATGTTAGGACATCTTTACTACAGTTATGTTAGATAGGACATCTTTACTATAGTTATGTTAGGACATCTTTACTATAGTTATGTTAGATAGGACATCTTTACTATAGTTATGTTAGATAGGACATCTTTACTATAGTTATGTTAGATAGGACATCATTGTTACTTTCTGTGTCGGCTGAGAAAACTTTCTTACAGTTATAGTGATAGCTGTTTGTTACAGTTATAGTGATAGCTGTTTGTTACAGTTATAGTGATAGCTGTTTGTTACAGTTATAGTGATAGCTGTTTGTTACAGTTATAGTGATAGCTGTTTGTTACAGTTATAGTGATAGCTGTTTGTTACAATTATAGTGATAGCTGTTTGTTACAGTTATAGTGATAGCTGTTTGTTACAGTTATAGTGATAGCTGTTTGTTACAATTATATTGATAGCTGTTTGTTACAATTATAGTGATAGCTGTTTGTTACAATTATAGTGATAGCTGTTTGTTACAATTATAGTGATAGCTGTTTGTTACAATTATAGTGATAGCTGTTTGTTACAATTATAGTGATAGCTGTTTCTTACAATTATAGTGATAGCTGTTTGTTACAATTATAGTGATAGCTGTTTGTTACAGTTATATTGATAGGATAGTTCTTCGGCCTGCGAGGCAGGTAGAACAGCACGGATGGAACAAAAACGTCAAACTAGAAAGGCAGTAAAACTCCCCACAAGTACAAGTATACCTTGCCCACACTGTACAAGAACATTTCAAGCCCGTATCGGGCTCACTAGTCATCTACGCACACACAGACAAACATAACGCAACTACATTTCCTTGGATGAAAATTGTGTGGTCATCATCATTACCCTGGGATGGCCGAGCATCATTGATATATGTTGCTTATAGCTATATTGATAGGATATAACAAGAATCGTGGACTCGTAGAATTGTGTAACATTTCCAATAAAGCTTATCTAGAAGTTTGCTATCAAATTTCATTCAATCTTACCTGAAATCTTGCTATCAAATTTCATTCAATCTTACCTGGATTCTTTCTATCAAATTTCATTCAATCTTACCTCTATTCTTGCTATCAAAGTTCGTTAAATCTTACATGGAATCGTGCTATCAAAGTTCGTTCAATCTTACCTGGAATTTTGCTAGCAAAGTTCGTTCAATCTTACCTGAAATCTTGCTAGCAAAGTTCGTTCAATCTTACCTGAAATCTTGCTATCAAAGTTCGTTCAATCTTACCTGGAATTTTGCTAGCAAAGTTCGTTCAATCTTACCTGAAATCTTGCTAGCAAAGTTCGTTCAATCTTACCTGAAATCTTGCTAGCAAAGTTCATTCAATCTTACCTGAAATCTTGCTAGCAAAGTTCGTTCAATCTTACCTGAAATCTTGCTAGCAAAGTTCGTTCAATCTTACCTGAAATCTTGCTATCAAAGTTCGTTCAATCTTCTGAATTTCTAGCAAGTTCGTTCAATCTTACCTGAAATCTTGCTAGCAAAGTTCGTTCAATCTTACCTGAAATCTTGCTAGGAAAGTTCATTCAATCTTACCTGAAATCTTGCTGGGCAAAGTTCGTTCAATCTTACCTGGAATTTTGCTATCAAAGTTCATTCAATCTTACCTGGAATTTTGCTATCAAAGTTCATTCAATCTCACACACTGGACTGTTGTTATCTGTTGAATGTTGACGTTTTCTTATTCAACATCTGTTTTTCTGCCTTATTTGTAACCACACACTAACCCAAGTCCATGATTATTTTAGATCACTTTCTCCGAGCAGAAGAATGTGAACTGAAACTAACATTATTCAGTTCTATTCCAATGATCATCTTTCAAGTCTTCGATAACAAGGATTTAGCTAATGATGGTACAGTTTCTGATATTCTTATTCTTCTTGGTTGGCTGTGTTTTATCAACTCTGAACTTCAGGTCTTTGTACTGGTACCCACCTTTCGTCAGGTATACCCATTGGCTGTTGTTATTTGTCTCTGTAATTGGTGAAGTGATGAGATTCGCGGAAACCTACAAATCTGTTCTGGTTAGAGCGGATCAGAACGGATCTGGAGAAAACTGAGGGAGGCTGCGGCGATACGTAATAACTTGGTGTTTAAAAACAAAGACACGTATGTATGGCATCACATAAGCAAGCAAAAATGAATAATAAAATGAGAAAACTAACAAAAATCCAACGTATCGACTATAAGTCTTCTTCAGGTCCCCCACTCTCCCTTCCCCACGTATCAAGAACAGCTTTGAGAAAATGAATAACAGTTTACAACGTGCCTTAGAACAAACACACACAAGACACTATCACCCCTCCATACTTCTATAAAGAAGTAAATGGAAGAGAAGAAGAAGAATACAGCTCTTTAATACAATGTTATGCCCGCCTGCCCAGCGTGTTCGTAGCGTGTTGGACGACGGGTGACAAGCCCCTATGAGTGCGGTTCAATTCCGTGGGCTGGCAGAAAATCCACAGGTTCTCCAGATTTACGGTGTTCATGGCACCCAACCGAAGGGTTACGATGTCCATGGCACCGAGCCGAAGAGCTGAAAGCTCAAGTGCTTCTGAATCGAACCCCAAAAAAAAAAAAAAATGTTATGTCGATGTTTGTTAAACGGTAACATAGCTGGCTGTAATCATCTGTTGTCGATAGTTGCCAAACTGTAATATATAGCTCGCTGTAATCATATAATGTCGATAGTTGCCAAACTGTAATATATAGCTGGCTGTAATCATATAATGTCGATAGTTGCCAAACTGTAATACATAGCTCGCTGTAATCATCTAATGTCGATGTTTATCTATCGACAGTATAGATCTTCATAAATCATTTTATGATGGTTATCTACGAAACGTAGGTATCGATGACGTGTCAATATTTCATTGATCATTAATCATCTGCAGCGGGAACTTTCAGAACTACTGCCACTAGGGAGATGAACTCACATTACAGGCTGTGTGATAATTTAGTGATAAGCCGAACAAACAGACCCAGACTAACACACATGACCGGTTCTGTCGTTTTTGATGAAATATTTCCAAGGCTAACAGTTTTCCACAGAGATCATTGATAGTGAATAACCCTTTCTGTCTCGCCTTCTCGACCTCCCCTTCTCTGTTTGTCTCCATATCGCCATATGTCTCTGTTACTCGCTGTCTGCCTGTATATCTCTCTTCTTCTTCTTCTTCTTCACATTTCAACTTCCAACGGAGCACATATCTTCAACAAACCTCTAGCTCTTCCTCTCTCCTGAACAAACTTCTAGCTCTTCCTCTCTCCTGAACAAACTTCTAGCTCTTCCTCTCTCCTGAACAAACTTCTTCTAGCTCTTCTCTCTCCTGAACAAACCTTCTAGCTCTTCCTCTCTCTGAACAAACTTAGCTCTCTTCTCTCTCCTGAACAAACTTCTAGCTCTTCCTCTCTCCTGAACAAACTTCTTCTAGCTCTTCTTCTCTCCTGAACAAACTTCTTCTAGCTCTTCTTCTCTCCTGAACAAACTTCTAGCTCTTCTTCTCTCCTGAACAAACTTCTAGCTCTTTCTCTCTCCTGAACAAACTTCTAGCTCTTCCTCTCTCCTGAACAAACTTCCAGCTCTTCCTCTCTCCTGAACAAACTTCAGCTCTTCTCTCTCCTGAACAAACTTCTTCTAGCTCTTCTTCTCCTGAACAAACTTACTTCCTTTTCACAAACTTAGCTCTTCTCTCTCTCCTGAACAAACTTCTAGCTCTTCCTCTCTCCTGAACAAACTTCTAGCTCTCTTTCTCTCCTGAACAAACTTCTTCCAGCTCTTCCTCTCTCCTGAACAAACTTCTAGCTCTTTCTCTCTCCTGAACAAACTTCTTCCAGCTCTTCCTCTCTCCTGAACAAACTTCTTCTAGCTCTTCTTCTCTCCTGAACAAACTTCTAGATCTTCTTCTCTCCTGAACAAACTTCTTCTAGCTCTTCTTCTCTCCTGAACAAACTTCTAGCTCTTTCTCTCTCCTGAACAAACTTCTAGCTCTTCCTCTCTCCTGAACAAACTTCCAGCTCTTTCTCCTCTGAACAAACTTCTAGCTCTTTCTCTCCTGAACAAACTTCCAGCTCTTTTCTCTCTGAACAAACTTCTTCTAGCTCTTTCCTCTCCTGAACAAACTTCTTCTAGCTCTTCTCTCTCTGAACAAACTTCTTCTAGCTCTTCTCTCTCCTGAACAAACTTCAGCCTTTCTCTCTGACAACTTTTCAGCTCTTCTCTCTCCTGAACAAACTTCTTCTAGTCTTCTTCTCTCCTGAACAAACTTCTTCTAGCTCTTCACTTTACTTCTTCTCCTGAACAAACTTCTTCTAGCTCTTCTTCTCTCCTGAACAAACTTCTAGATCTTCTTCTCTCCTGAACAAACTTCTTCTAGATCTTCTTCTCTCCTGAACAAACTTCTAGCTCTTCCTCTCTCCTGAACAAACTTCTAGCTCTTCTTCTCTCCTGAACAAACTTCTTCTAGCTCTTCCTCTCTCCTGAACAAACTTCTTCTAGATCTTCTTCTCTCCTGAACAAACTTCTAGCTCTTTCTCTCTCCTGAACAAACTTCTAGCTTTTCCTCTCTCCTGAACAAACTTCTAGCTCTTCTTCTCTCCTGAACAAACATCCAGCTCTTCCTCTCTCCTGAACAAACTTCTAGCTCTTCTTCTCTCCTGAACAAACTTCTTCTAGCTCTTCCTCTCTCCTGAACAAACTTCTTCTAGCTCTTCTTCTCTCCTGAACAAACTTCTTCCAGCTCTTTCTCTCTCCTGAACAAACTTCTAGCTCTTCTTCTCTCCTGAACAAACTTCTTCTAGCTCTTTCTCTCTCCTGAACAAACTTCCAGCTCTTTCTCTCTCCTGAACAAACTTCTTCTAGCTCTTCTTCTCTCCTGAACAAACTTCTTCCAGCTCTTTCTCTCTCCTGAACAAACTTCTAGCTCTTCTTCTCTCCTGAACAAACTTCTTCAGTCTTTCTCTCTCAAAAACTTGCTCTTTCTCTCTCCTGAACAAACTTCTAGCTCTTCTTCTCTCCTGAACAAACTTCTTCCAGCTCTTTCTCTCTCCTGAACAAACTTCCAGCTCTTTCCCTCTCCTGAACAAACTTCTTCCAGCTCTTCCTCTCTCCTGAACAAACGCCCAGCTCTTTCTCTCTCCTTGAACAAACTTCTTCCAGCTCTTCTTCTCTCCTGAACAAACTTCTTCCAGCTCTTTCTCTCTCCTGAACAAACTTCTAGCTCTTTCTCTCTCCTCAACAAACTTCTTCCAGCTCTTTCTCTCTCCTGAACAAACTTCTTCCAGCTCTTCCTCTCTCCTGAACAAACTTCTAGCTCTTCTTCTCTCCTGAACAAACTTCTTCCAGCTCTTTCTCTCTCCTGAACAAACTTCTTCCAGCTCTTTCTCTCTCCTGAACAAACTTCCAGCTCTTTCTCTCTCCTGAACAAACTTCTTCCAGCTCTTCCTCTCTCCTGAACAAACGCCCAGCTCTTTCTCTCTCCTGAACAAACTTCTTCCAGCTCTTCTTCTCTCCTGAACAAACTTCTTCCAGCTCTTTCTCTCTCCTGAACAAACTTCTAGCTCTTTCTCTCTCCTGAACAAACTTCTTCCAGCTCTTTCTCTCTCCTGAACAAACTTCTTCTAGATCTTCCTCTCTCCTGAACAAACTTCTTCCAGCTCTTCCTCTCTCCTGAACAAACTTCTAGCTCTTCCTCTCTCCTGAACAAACTTCTAGCTCTTCTTCTCTCCTGAACAAACTTCTTCCAGCTCTTTCTCTCTCCTGAACAAACTTCTAGCTCTTCTTCTCTCCTGAACAAACTTCTTCCAGCTCTTTCTCTCTCCTGAACAAACTTCTAGCTCTTTCTCTCTCCTGAACAAACTTCTTCCAGCTCTTCCTCTCTCCTGAACAAACTTCTTCCAGCTCTTCCTCTCTCCTGAACAAACTTTTTCTAGCTCTTCTTCTCTCCTGAACAAACTTCTTCCAGCTCTTCTTCTCTCCTGAACAAACTTCTTCTAGCTCTTCTTCTCTCCTGAACAAACTTCTAGCTCTTCATCTCTCCTGAACAAACTTCTTCTAGCTCTTCTTCTCTCCTGAACAAACTTCTTCTAGATCTTCTTCTCTCCTGAACAAACTTCTTCTAGATCTTCTTCTCTCCTGAACAAACTTCTAGCTCTTCCTCTCTCCTGAACAAACTTCTTCTAGCTCTTCCTCTCTCCTGAACAAACTTCTAGCTCTTCCTCTCTCCTGAATAAACTTCTTCTAGATCTTCTTCTCTCCTGAACAAACTTCTTCTAGATCTTCTTCTCTCCTGAACAAACTTCTTCTAGATCTTCTTCTCTCCTGAACAAACTTCTTCTAGCTCTTCTTCTCTCCTGAACAAACTTCTTCTAGCTCTTCTTCTCTCCTGAACAAACTTCTTCCAGCTCTTCCTCTCTCCTGAACAAACTTCTTCCAGCTCTTCCTCTCTCCTGAACAAACTTTTTCTAGCTCTTCTTCTCTCCTTAACAAACTTCTTCCAGCTCTTCTTCTCTCCTGAACAAACTTCTTCTAGCTCTTCTTCTCTCCTGAACAAACTTCTAGCTCTTCATCTCTCCTGAACAAACTTCTTCTAGCTCTTCTTCTCTCCTGAACAAACTTCTAGCTCTTCATCTCTCCTGAACAAACTTCTTCTAGCTCTTCTTCTCTCCTGAACAAACTTCTTCTAGATCTTCCTCTCTCCTGAACAAACTTCTTCTAGATCTTCTTCTCTCCTGAACAAACTTCTTCTAGATCTTCTTCTCTCCTGAACAAACTTCTTCTAGCTCTTCTTCTCTCCTGAACAAACTTCTAGCTCTTCTTCTCTCCTGAACAAACTTCTTCTAGCTCTTCTTCTCTCCTGAACAAACTTCTTCTAGCTCTTCTTCTCTCCTGAACAAACTTCTTCTAGCTCTTCATCTCTCCTGAACAAACTTCTTCTAGCTCTTCTTCTCTCCTGAACAAACTTCTTCTAGATCTTCTTCTCTCCTGAACAAACTTCTTCTAGCTCTCTTCTCTCCTGAACAAACTTCTTCTAGATCTTCTCTCTCCTGAACAAACTTCTTCTAGATCTTCTTCTCTCCTGAACAAACTTCTAGCTCTTCATCTCTCCTGAACAAACTTCTTCCAGCTCTTCCTCTCTCCTGAACAAACTTCTTCTAGATCTTCTTCTCTCCTGAACAAACTTCTTCTAGATCTTCTTCTCTCCTGAACAAACTTCTTCTAGCTCTTCCTCTCTCCTGAACAAACTTCTTCTAGCTCTTCTTCTCTCCTGAACAAACTTCTTCTAGCTCTTCTCTCTCTCTGAACAAACTTCTTCTAGCTCTTCTTCTCTCCTGAACAAACTTCTTCTAGATCTTCTTCTCTCCTGAACAAACTTCTTCTAGATCTTCTCTCTCCTGAACAAACTTCTTCTAGCTCTTCTCTCTCCTGAACAAACTCTTTAGCTCTTCTTCTCTCCTGAACAAACGTCTAGCTCTTCTTCTCTCCTGTCCAAACTTCTTCTAGATCTTCTTCTCTCCTGAACAAACTTCTTCTAGATCTTCTTCTCTCCTGAACAAACTTCTAGCTCTTTCTCTCTTCTGAACAAACTTCTTCCAGCTCTTCCTCTCTCCTGCCATCCCATCAAAAGACGTATATCTCTCTGGTCAACAGTTATCGCATATCTCTTTCTATATTTCCCTTCTGACTCTCTCTGCAAATCTCAAACTCTGTCACTCGTTGTCTGCTTGTATCTCTCTCTCCCTCCCCTATCTCCCCCACACTCTCTCTCTGCAAATCTCAAACTCTGTCACTCGTTGTCTGCTTGTATCTCTCTCTCCCTCCCTATCTCCCCACACTCTCTCTCTGGTCAACGATAATTATATATGTCTTTGTCTGATTCTCATGGACATTGCATGGACAAGAACATCATATATTACAATTATATATCGGCAGTCTGTATGTCTATTGTGGTCTCTTTCTCTGTACATATTTAGTTAGATCTGACTATATCGATATGTGTCTTATTTCCTATTATTGTCTCTCTCCAACTATATGTCTTTTCACTTTCTCTCACCCCCACTCTTTCCACCTTTATATACGTTTTACTTGATGCCTTTCTCTCCCTCCATCTTCCTCTGTCACTCGCTTTGATAAACGCATTCGTGGCATTTACCTCGCATTTTGAAGGTATATAGTTGATTCGAATCCAGGCTTCGATAAAGATGAAGTTGTCTATAAGAAAAATGGTGTCTAAAGGCGAAGAATTGACCTCATTGCACCTGGTTTTCTAATATGACAGGTCCTCTTTTTTCTTGAATCCTTTGTCTCTCACTTCAGTGTCTGCTTTTGGTATTCTTTGATCATTTCTTGTCAAGGTATGTCCAGCATATCTCCATCTTATCCCTCTTATAACAGCCGTCACTAGTGGTTGACCATACATTTCTCTGATTTCATCAACTTGTTAAATGTATTCTAAATCTATGAGTCTTCAAATTATAGTAGTTCGCAAACGCTGGCCCATTTTCTATAGGAGACTGTTTCAGATAAGGAACAAGGAGACTGTTTCAGATAAGGAACAAGGAGACTGTTTCAGATAAGGAACAAGGAGACTGTTTCAGATAAGGAACAAGGAGACTTTCATATAAGGAACAAGGAGACTGTTTCAGATAAGGAACAATGAGACTGTTTCATATAAGGAACAAGGAGACTGTTTCATATAAGGAACAAGGAGACTGTTTCATAAGGAACAGAGACTGTTTCATAAGGAACAAGGAGACTGTTTCAGATAAGGAACAAGGAGACTGTTTCAGATAAGGAACAGGACTGTTTCAGTTACGCCTGTGTGGTGAGACTGTTTCAGTTACGCCTGTGTGGTGAGACTGTTTCAGTTACGCCTGTGTGGTGAGACTGTTTCAGTTACGCTTGTGTGGTGAGACTGTTTCAGTTACGCCTGTGTGGTGAGACTGTTTCAGTTACGCCTGTGTGGTGAGACTGTTTCAGTTACGCCTGTGTGCTGTCGTGGTCCGCAAGTGTATCAAAGAATAGTACCGCTGCTACCTACAAGGCCTCTCGTAAGAGGCGACTGACATAAGGGCCTATGGTAGCTAGCCTAGTAAATACAAATTGTTGCTGAAACCGGATGTACTGACCTACTTATAGGCGCATAACTTGCACAACGTACAATCGCTCTTAGGCTCAGATCACATACAAATGATAAAGAGTGGTTAACAAGTGGTCGATATGGAGCGTTCATAGAAGAGGTTTCAGTTAAGGAACAATCTGATCAGCAATTTGCAAAGTAGATATATAATTTTTTTTCCGATCCAGAAGCACTTGAGCTTTTCAGCTCTTCGGCTCGGTGCCATACACATCGTAACCCTTCGGTTCGGTGCCACGAACACCGTAAATCTGGGGAATCTGTGGCTTTTTCTGCCATCCCGTTGAATTGAACCCGCACACAGAGGGATAGTCACCCGTAGTCCAACGCGCTACGAACACGCTGGGCAGACGGGCATGTAGATATATAAAACCAAGGAGATACGCAAGCTGACTTTGTGTTATTGTTTCTAGCGGGTGTAGGGAAACAAGATGTGCCCGAATCAGCCACACCGACAGATGCAACCAGATAGCTGTCTGGTGCACGGTACTCACGGTTTCCTTCTGCCCTTAGCACCACTTGTATTTGTCTAGAACTTGTTCAGAGAAGACAGGTAGCCAGCCTATTATTGTGAACTTGTGACACCCTCATGAACTTCTTGACCTTTGTGTCTGCTTGTGTGTTTTGGTGCACGTTTGTGTGAAAACCTGTAGAAATAACAAGGGCGGCGGTGCCGAGTGAAATCAGCTGGTACCACGATAGTTTGTTAATACACTAGAGCGGACGTGTTAGAGACACATTATTAGAAGCAAGGAAGGACTAGTGTGAGGATGTTAGTATAGGTAGTCTCGTCATGGAGAGAAAATAAGTTCTAGTAGTGATGTGAGCTTTCCGTTACAAGTTGGCATCACATTTTCGTTACTTAGTACAAGATACTTAGTATAGCTGACTATTAACTGTGACCGGATTTGTGATCACGGTTTACTCTAGCCTTCTGCAGAACCGTGCTGACCCACAAGAGGAGTGGGGAGTGTGTATCAGGTTTACTCCATAAACCTTTAGCTATCCCGAGCCCCTCCTACAAGACAGTACGTTTAACAGTTGCAGTTGGCACCGTCTACTGTCATTCGGTAGCAGAATATATAATTGTAACCAGGGCCATGCGGTATATTTTCTCAGTATGATGCAAGTCTTGGGAAATGCCGTCCCTTAAATGTTTTTTCTTTGAAATAACCTTGAATTGTAAACTTGATTTCGCTGCTTATGTCGCCCCCCTTACGGATTCCGCCTGATGCGGCCGCCTCTCTGTATCATAGCACGGCACGGCCCTGACTGTAACGGAATTGTGTATAATGATGTCAATAAGTTAATAAATAAAGCAACAGTTTGATAAGTATACATACATCTCTAACTACCGTCAGAAAGTTCTGATAAGTATATATACATCTCTAACTACCGTCAGAAAGTTCTGATAAGTATATATATATCTAACTACCGTCAGAAAGTTCTGATAAGTATATATATATATATCTCTAACTACCGTCAAAAAGTTCTGATAAGTATATATATTTTTAACTACCGTCAGAAAGTTCTGATAAGTATATATATCTCTAACTACCGTCAGAAAGTTCTGATAAGTATATATATCTCTAACTACCGTCAAAAAGTTCAAAGTAAAGACGGTCTTCATCCAGATACTTCTAAAATAATAATAAACTATCCGTTACTCGAATACTAGGTACTGCCGGATCATATAGTAGTAAATATATATACACTCACACACACTCACGTATTAGAGGTCTCTGTCCGTTTTAATTATGGCTTCTCAGTATAGTCCAGAATCTTTCAGTTTCTCCAGAAGACTCCGTCTCAAGGTCTGTTTAAGTCATCTTATTTTCCATTTCTCTTGTTGGTTTCACTCAAGTACTTGTCTAGTGATAGTAGACTGTGTCTTCCTCAGGGTATGTCTGTTTATAGCAGCGTTTCCCAAAGTGGTGGTCCCCCTCCCGTGGGCGCTGAAGCGTTCTAGGGAAGGGCGGGGGGAGTAGTGGGTTCATAAATATTTGGGAGGTGTTCTGGCGATTAGCGGCTCCTTAAAGAAGAAATAAATAATAAATATTTTAAAATAAATTATTGACGTGATTTTGCGATTGAATAATCATTTAAAATTTGAATTCTGCATTTTAATTCATCTTATGCCCGTCTTACACGATCCATTGTTTCATCAATATTCTATGTCATGCATGTAATCATTTGAAAATGAACCATGTATTACAGATATATATATCAATTTTCTATGTCAAAGAGAAAATAGACCATGTATATATGTGGTAGGGGGCGTTGGCACACCATTATAATGTGGAGGGGGGGCTTTACAAAGTTTCTATTGTGAAAAAGTTTGGGAATCTATGGTTTAGAGCCAACTATGGCCCGTTCTACCTCCATTCGACAAAGGTATTCATTGGTTCATGTCCTGTTCTTATCGACATGACTGTGTTTGCTACTCTGTTATACCATCACAGTCTGGAGATAACTGAAGAAAATTGTTGATAAGTCTGAATCTTATTTGTATTTAACTTGGGAACTCGGTATGAATCTTATTGTATTTGGTTTGGGGATTCGCCACTGTTCCGTGCCATACGACATTGTTCCCATTTGAACATATTAATTTTAATAGCTTTGAAACTGTCCTAGAAATTTTACATTTCTCGTCTGCCTTGTAATGTAAACTATTGAAACTTTTAGAAGCATTTAACGTCTTGTAAACCATGAGGACAAAGTCTCTCAATTTTCTACTGTGACCTTGCTTGAGAAGGACTAAATCACCCATTTTTCTACTGTTAACTTACCTTGCACGAGGACTACATCCCCCATTTTTCTAATCCCCCATTTTTCTACTGTGAACTTACTTTGCATGAGGACTAAATTCCCCATTTTTCGACTGTGAACTGTCTTACCCTGCATCTTTCTCTCTTTCTCTCTCTCATGCCTTTCTAACCCCGAGTGGGACATATGCCCTCAACCAACCCATGGTACGTCTTCCTATCTCTAGCTATCTCCTGCTGCTCCCTCCAGCTCTTCTTTATATATCTGTGTCTCTAAATCTCGTTTCCATGTATTTCTAGACTTTCCTCTCTTCCGCTGTCCCTTCTGGGTTTCAGGAAAGGGCCATTCTTGTTATATTGCCCTCGGATTTTCTCAAGTGTGTCCTATCCAGCGTCTTTTTAAAAAAACATCTTGGTTCACTACACAATCTGTTTTGTTCTCTCCATAAGCTTCTCATTTGTGACTTATCATACCATCTCAGTCTCTCTATTCTGCGCAGACACCAGTTATCAAATCCATTAATTTTCAACTGTGAACTGCCTAACCATGCTTGAGAAGGACAAAATCCCTCAATTTTCTGCTGTGAACTGCCTAACTTTACTTATTTCTTCACGCTTATATGGTGATACAAAAACACGCCAGGAAGTTGCCGGGTGTGAATTTTAACAAGCTATATTTTCTCAGCGCTGGCATGTTTAGATGTGTGGGATGATGATTCTATCGTAGGTGGAGTAGGTGCTTGACGGGGTCAGAGATATCTTGTTGTACACACTGTTTGTACAGTCAACAAAGCTACATTTCAGCTTAGACGGCAAGCTTTGCGGATTTTGTGTATATTAGAAACTAGCGTGAAATAAGAAAAAGATGCGGAGAAAAGGGGAGTGTTTCAAACACACCAGCTTAAAGGTACCAACAACAACAATTTTACCGACAACGTGCATTTTGATGATTGATTGATTGATTGATTGATAGAACCATTATCATTTCACACCAGTGAATAACCAAGGTTGCCCCGATATCCTTCCTACACAGCGGCACTGCACGAAATCCGTAGCACCGGCAAATGTCCCGATATAATTTTAAAGATGGTGAATATATTTGTATGAGATTTAATTTAGTAGTTGTTATGAATGTTGTCAAGGTAGCGGCTTCGCAGTCTGATTTTGTTAATTTAGTAGTTGTTTATGAATGTTGTCATGGTAACGGCTTCCCAGTCTGATTTTGTCAATTTAGTAGTTGTTTATGAATGTTGTCATGGTAACGGCTTCGCAGTCTGATTTTGTCAATTTAGTAGTTTGTCAATTTAGTAGTTGTTTATGAATGTTGTCATGGTAACGGCTTCGCAGTCTGATTTTGTCAATTTAGTAGTTGTTTATGAATGTTGTCATGGTAACGGCTTCGCAGTCTGATTTTGTCAATTTAGTAGTTGTTTATGAATGTTGTCATGGTAACGGCTTCGCAGTCTGATTTTGTCAATTTAGTAGTTGTTTATGAATGTTGTCATGGTAACGGCTTCGCAGTCTGATTTTGTCAATTTAGTAGTTGTTTATGAATGTTGTCATGGTAACGGCTTCGCAGTCTGATTTTGTCAATTTAGTAGTTGTTTATGAATGTTGTCATGGTAACGGCTTCGCAGTCTGATTTTGTCAATTTAGTAGTTGTTGTGAATGTTGTCATGGTAACGGCTTCGCAGTCTGATTTTGTCAATTTAGTAGTTGTTTATGAATGTTGTCATGGTAACGGCTTCACAGTCTGATTTTGTCAATTTAGTAGTTGTTTATGAATGTTGTCATGGTAACGGCTTCGCAGTCTGATTTTGTCAATTTAGTAGTTGTTTATGAATGTTGTCATGGTAACGGCTTCGCAGTCTGATTTTGTCAATTTAGTAGTTGTTTATGAATGTTGTCATGGTAACGGCTTCCAGTCTGATTTGTCAATTTAGTAGTTGTTTATGAATTGTCATGGTAACGGCTCTGCAGTCTGATTTTGTCAATTTAGTAGTTGTTTATGAATGTTGTCATGGTAACGGCTTCACAGTCTGATTTTGTCAATTTAGTAGTTGTTTATGAATGTTGTCATGGTAACGGCTTCGCAGTCTGATTTTGTCAATTTAGTAGTTGTTTATGAATGTTGTCCAGTAAGGCTTCTGCAGTCTGATTTTGTCAATTTAGTAGTTGTTTAGAATGTTGTCATGGTAACGGCTTGAGTCTGATTTGTCAATTTAGTAGTTGTTTATGAATGTTGTCATGGTAACGGCTTCCCAGTCTGATTTTGTCAATTTAGTAGTTGTTTATGAATGTTGTCATGGTAACGGCTTCCCAGTCTGATTTTGTCAATTTAGTAGTTGTTTATGAATGTTGTCATGGTAACGGCTTCGCAGTCTGATTTTGTCAATTTAGTAGTTGTTTATGAATGTTGTCATGGTAACGGCTTCGCAGTCTGATTTTGTCAATTTAGTAGTTGTTTATGAATGTTGTCATGGTAACGGCTTCGCAGTCTGATTTTGTCAATTTAGTAGTTGTTTATGAATGTTGTCATGGTAACGGCTTCGCAGTCTGATTTTGTCAATTTAGTAGTTGTTAGAATTGTTGTCATGTAACTGGCTTCGCATCTGATTTTGTCAATTTAGTGTGTTTATGAATGTTGTCATGGTAACGGCTTCCAGTCTGATTTTGCCAATTTAGTATTGTTTGAATGTTGTCATGGTAACGGCTTCGCAGTCTGATTTTGTCAATTTAGTAGTTGTTTATGAATGTTGTCATGGTAACGGCTTCGCAGTCTGATTTTGTCAATTTAGTAGTTGTTTATGAATGTTGTCATGTAACGGCTTGCAGTCTGATTTTGTCAATTTAGTAGTTGTTATGAATGTTGTCATGAACGGTTTCGCATCGATTTTGTCAATTTAGTAGTTGTTTATGAATGTTGTCATGGTAAAGCTTCACAGTCTGATTTTGTCAATTTAGTAGTGTTAATGTTGCATGGTAACGGTTCGCAGTCTGATTTGTCAATTTAGTAGTTGTTATGAATGTTGTCAGGTAACGGCTTCGCAGTCTGATTTTCAATTTAGTAGTTGCTTATGAATTTGTCATGGAAGGCTTCGCAGTCTGATTTTGTCAATTTAGTAGCTTTATGAATGTTGTCATGGTACGCTTCGATCTGATTTGTCAATTTAGTAGTTGTTTATGAATGTTGTCATGGTAACGGCTTCGCAGTCTGATTTTGTCAATTTAGTAGTTGTTTATGAATGTTGTCATGGTAACGGCTTCGCAATTGACCGAGTTGACCCCTTGACGTGCACAACTGAACACGGACTAGTTTTATCACCCGTCTACGATAGGACTAGGAACTCGACATCATCTACATTGAGATCAGAGGTGCAAAGATGTATGTGTCTGCTATATTGTCTTCTAGCTTCAAATCTTAAAATCGTGTCGGTGCTAGAATATATATCTAGATTATCAGCAACCCTGCGATAGGACTAGGAACTCGACATCATCTACATTGAGATCAGAGGTGCAAAGATGTATAGTGTCTGCTATTTGTCTTAGCTTTCCAATCTTAAAATCGTGGTACTAGGAATATATATCTAGATTATCAGCAACCTACGATAGGACTAGGAACTCGACATCATTTCATTGAGATCAGAGTAAGATGTATGTGTCTGCTATATTGTCTTCTAGCTTTCTCAATCTTAAAATCGTGTCGGTGCTAGAATATATATCTAGATTATCAGCAACCCTGTTGATAGGACTAGAACTCGACATCATCTACATTGAGATCAGAGGTGCAAAGATGTATGTGTCTGCTATATTGTTTCTAGCTTTCAATCTTAAAATCGTGTCGGTACTAGAATATATATCTAGATTATCAGCAACCCTACGATAGGACTAGGAACTCGACATCATCTACATTGAGATCAGAGGTGCAAAGATGTATGTGTCTGCTATATTGTCTTCTAGCTTTCTAAATCTTAAAATCGTGATGGTGCTAGAATATTATCTAGATTATCAGCAACCCTGATAGACTAGGAACTCGACATCATCTACATTGAGATCAGGGGTGCAAAAGATGTATGTGTCTGCTATATTGTCTTCTAGCTTTCTCAATCTTAAAATCGTGTCGGTGCTAGAATATATATCTAGATTATCAGCAACCCTGCGATAGGACTAGGAACTCGACATCATCTACATTGAGATCAGAGGTGCAAAGATGTATGTGTCTGCTATATTGTCTTCTAGCTTTCTCAATCTTAAAATCGTGTCGGTGCTAGAATATATATCTAGATTATCAGCAACCCTGCGATAGACAGGAACTCGACATCATCTACATTGAGATCAGAGGTGCAAAGATGTATGTGTCTGCTATATTGTCTTCTAGCTTTCTCAATCTTAAAATCGTGTCGGTGCTAGAATATATATCTAGATTATCAGCAACCCTGCGATAGGACTAGGAACTCGACATCATCTACATTGAGATCAGAGGTGCAAAGATGTATGTGTCTGCTATATTGTCTTCAGTTTTTCTCAATCTTAAAATCGTGTCGGTGCTAGAATATATATCCTAGATTATCACAACCCTGCGATAGGACTAGGAACTCGACATCATCTACATTCAGATCAGAGGTGCAAAGATGTATGTGCCTGCTATATTGTCTTCTAGCTTTCTCAATCTTAAAATCGTGTCGGTGCTAGAATATATATCTAGATTATCAGCAACCCTACGATAGGACTAGGAACTCAACATCATCTACATTGAGATCAGAGGTGCAAAGATGTATGTGTCTGCTATATTGTCTTCTAGCTTTCTAAATCTTAAAATCGTGTCGGTGCTAGAATATATATCTAGATTATCAGCAACCCTGCGATAGGACTAGGAACTCGACATCATCTACATTGAGATCAGAGGTGCAAAGATGTATGTGTCTGCTATATTATCTTCTAGCTTTCTAAATCTTAAAATCGTGTCGGTGCTAGAATATATATCTAGATTATCAGCAACCCTACGATAGGACTAGGAACTCGACATCATCTACATTGAGATCAGAGGTGCAAAGATGTATGTGTCTGCTATATTGTCTTCTAGCTTTCTAAATCTTAAAATCGTGTCGGTGCTAGAATATATATCTAGATTATCAGCAACCCTGCGATAGGACTAGGAACTCGACATCATCTACATTCAGATCAGAGGTGCAAAGATGTATGTGTCTGCTATATTGTCTTCTAGCTTTCTAAATCTTAAAATCGTGTCGGTGCTAGAATATATATCTAGATTATCAGCAACCCTACGATAGGACTAGGAACTCGACATCATCTACATTGAGATCAGAGGTGCAAAGATGTATTGTTCATATGTCTTCTAGCTTTCAATCTTAAAACGTTCGGTGCTAGATATATACTCTAGATTATCAGCAACCTTACGAAGGACTAGGAACTCGACATCATCTACATTGAGATCAGAGGTGCAAAGATGTATGTGTCTGCTATATTGTCTTCTAGCTTTCTAAATCTTAAAATCGTGTCGGTGCTAGAATATATATCTAGATTATCAGCAACCCTGCGATAGGACTAGGAACTCGACATCATCTACATTCAGATCAGAGGTGCAAAGATGTATGTGTCTGCTATATTATCTTCTAGCTTTAAATCTTAAATCGTGTGGGTGCTAGAATTATATCTAGATTATCAGCAACCCTGCGATAGGACTAGGAACTCGACATCATCTACATTGAGATCAGAGGTGCAAAGATGTATGTGTCTGCTATATTGTTTTCTAGCTTTCTCAATCTTAAAATCGTGTCGGTGCTAGAATATATATCTAGATTATCAGCAACCCTACGATAGGACTAGGAACTCGACATCATCTACATTGAGATCAGAGGTGCAAAGATGTATTGTCTGCTATATTGTCTTCTAGCTTTCAATCTTAAAATCGTGGGTGCTAGAATATATATCTAGATTATCAGCAACCTATCGATAGGACTAGGAACTCGACATCATCTACATTGAGATCAGAGGTGCAAAGATGTATGTGTCTGCTATATTATCTTCTAGCTTTCTAAATCTTAAAATCGTGTCGGTGCTAGAATATATATCTAGATTATCAGCAACCCTGCGATAGGACTAGGAACTCGACATCATCTACATTCAGATCAGAGGTGCAAAGATGTATGTGTCTGCTATATTATCTTCTAGCTTTCTAAATCTTAAAATCGTGTCGGTGCTAGAATATATATCTAGATTATCAGCAACCCTGCGATAGGACTAGGAACTCGACATCATCTACATTGAGATCAGAGGTGCAAGATGTATGTCTGCTATATTGTCTTCTAGCTTTCAAATCTTAAAATCATGTCGGTGCTAGAATATATTCTAGATTATCAGCAACCTGATAGACTAGGAACTCGACATCATTTACATTGAGATCAGAGGTGCAAAGATGATGTTTTCTGCTATATTGTTTTCTAGCTTTCAATCTTAAAATCGTGTTGTGCTAGAATATATATCTAGATTATCAGCAACCCTGCGATAGGACTAGGAACTCGACATCATCTACATTTAGATCAGAGGTGAAAGATGTATGTGTCTGCTATATTGTCTTCAGCTTTCTCAATCTTAAAATCGTGTCGGTGCTGAATATATCTAGATTATCAGCAACCCGGATAGGACTAGGAACTCGACATCATTTTACATGAGATCAGAGGGCAAAGATGTGTGCCGCTATATTGTCTTCTAGCTTTTCAATCTTAAAATCGTTCGGTGCTAGAATATTATCTAGAACCCAAAAGTGACGTGTCAGTTATCTCAAGCAACTGTCATGAACATCGAATATATAAACAATAATTTCATGTTATAACTAACTAACTAATATTGCATTCCCAGTCGATGCTTCACAAGATCCAAAAGGGCAGGTATCAGTATGAGTGGATGTCGTCTATAGAAGTTTATATCTTCCAGAGGCTACGGATATACTGTCTGGCATGCGGTGTTCGCGGTAATGAGAGTGAACAGACTTACATCAACAGCATCGATTGTTGGAGAGTTGAGATGGACAAAGGGATGTTCTTCGGTCTCTTCACGACTGCTTGTTAGATGAAGACACTAAAATCGATGTTGAATCGATCCAGCGTTTTAAGCAGTTTGGAGTCACCGTTGTACAAGTAGAACTGGTTTCCCTGACGGACAGAGTGAGGAGTGTGTTTAACCAGCGAGCCACGGGAACCATCAGTATGCATACTCTTCGATATCGTAACTGAGCACCTGGTCTGGTGCAATGACATCAGTTTAGTAACCAATAACCAATAACTAACATTACATATTTGTCAATTGTTCTCATAATATTAAGTACATTTTTTCGTTTTATTCCATTTATTTGTCTTTATTTATTCCAATGATAATTGCACTTGTTTCACAATTGATGATCAGAGCAAAATTGTATTTGTGTAACAAAAACAAATTAAAGATTTAGCTACCCGTGTGTTGTCGGGGCGTGCAAGGGAGCAGAGAATAGTAACACTGCGACCTACAAGGCATGTCATAAGAGGCGACTGAGGTAGGGTCCTAGGGAAGCTACCCTGGTAAATAAAACGCGTCGCAGAAATTGGATGTGCTGGCCTAGTTGTAGGCGCATAACTGGCACAATGTACAATCGCTCTTAGACTCGGATCACATACAAATCACAAAGAGTGGTTAACAAGTGGTCGATATGGATGGAAGAAAAAGAAGCTCTCATAATATTAAGCACATTTTTAGTTTTATTCCATTTATTTGTGCTTATTTATTAAAATAATAATTTCACCTTTTCTACAGTTAATCAGAGAAAAGTTGTATTTGTGTAAAAATTTTTTTTTAAAATTAAAGATGTAGCAGCGTTACGTTTATTAGTTATTTATTTCCTCAACTCACAAATTATGCTGGGAACTCTTGAAACACTGGAGACCAAAAATGAACAATTAAGATAATATGACTACCGACACGCAAAATTAGAACAACACTGTGACTTATGATAGACAACTTTAGATAATGTGAATTATAATGTGTGAATGGAATGTAGACAGCAGCACTGTGACTTATAAGGAACAAGTTTAGATATCAATTTAGATTATAATACACGAATTTAGACTACACTATGGCTTATAGTATACTCGTCTAGACTACACTATGGCTTATAATATACACATGAAGATTACACTATGGCTTATAATATACACATGACGATTACACTATGGCTTATAATATACTTGTCTAGACTACACTATGGCTTATAATATACTCATGAAGATTACACTATGGCTTATAATATACACATGAAGATTACACTATGGCTTATAATATACTTGTCTATAGTCTGTCCATTAATTCGTGAGAACGTTTGAAATTGATTTTCTCGAAAACTACCTGTTGGATCTCAGTGATATTTTGCAAGCAGCCTTAGAATATCCATGACGCTAGAGAAATATTTTTTCCAAGAAAATTTGATGTAGTTTGAAATATTTCTTCTTCAGGTTATATTAAAATCAACCTCACTTGATTGTACACAATAGTAACAGATCTACGGTACACAGACGCGTTGTTCTAAAATACATTATGGTAACATAGAAATATCGTGAGTATACAACAATTTCACGAAATCCCGTGCACCTAACCCAGTCGACTTTGAAAGCGGAAAGCATATGACGTTATAATTGGGATACCGTTGTATAGTCATAGGTGTATCTCGCTATTTGTATGAAGCTATTGTATCATATTTGTTGGCTTATCAAAGCTGACATTGATATCACATTCATAATGAGTCTGAAGTGCACATTTATAACGATACAGAAGGTTACAGTTTTACTATACCAACACTTCCGTAGGGAATCTAAGAGAGGTCATCTATATTGCGATATTCATAACCCTGAGAAACGAGCGCAACTGGCGCTTGGTCTGAATAGAGAATCCTTTTCCCGATGGATTAAACAGGACACAAAGTGCACTAATGTCAAGCAAGGACGGAAAAGAACAATTGACGACTTTGACATAGATGTCATAAGACGGGAGCTCTTGAAAATGTTTGCGACAAATCAACTTGTTACTCTCAGGAAACTGAAATTAAAACTGCAATCAGATTGCAGCATAGACATTTCTAAAAGTACTCTATGAAAATTGTAAGAGCCGCCGGCTTCACCTTCAGAAAAACTATAGGCGGCAGGAATATTATTTGTGAAAACCACATTTAATTGCTGCCCGAAGTAAATACCTGAGGCAGATCCGTGAGAGGCGGAGGCAAGGCTATGATATTGTATATTTGGACGAATCCTGGGTCAATGCTCACCACACCAATGCTAAAGAATGGCAATCAGTAGACGGTGAACAGAAAAAAAAAAATACCAAGCAGCAAAGGCCAGCGTATTATACTAACACATGCAGAAAGTAGTGAAGAAGGTCTTGTCCATGACGCTGGACTTATTTTCCAATCAAAAGTACCGACGGTAGGGACTACCACACAGAAATGAATGGACATATTTTCAGGCACTGGATGGAGAAAGATCTACTTCCAATTCTAAACAGACCATCATGCTTGGTAATGGATAATGCATCATATCACAACGCAGTATCAGCGGAAGACAAAGTACCAACTGCATCAAATACAAAAGATCAAATTAGGACTTGGCTTGCTAAGGAAAATGTCAGCTTCGATGATACATATTTGAAACCCGAGTTGTTGCACCTGGTGAGGATGACAAATAAGACAAAGGTGTTTCATATTGACAAAATCATTGCGGAATACGGCCACACGTCTTTGCGACTACCTCCATATTATGCTCACCTCAATCCGATAGAGCTTGTCTGGGCTAAAGTAAAAGGGCAAGTTGCCGAACAGAACAGGGCGTTTAAAATGTGTGATGTTGAAGTTCTGACACGTGAGTCCTTCTCAATGATAGACATGCAGTTCTGGAAGAAGTGTGTTGAACATGTGCTCCGAGAGGAAGACGAGTACTGGCACCGAGATGGATTACAATTTGTCCAGCCAGTAACAATTATCAACCTCATGGAATCGTCAGATTCGGGATGATACAAATCATATTTTGATTACAGACTGAGAAATAGCAACGTATACATTTCCATATCCAAATGCGTCTACCATCATACAATTTGTGGTGAAGTTAAGACACCCTGGGGTCTAATGGTGACCGAAGGGAGGACTAACTGTTGCATATTGTATCCAAGTTCACGATTGCACATAAAGGGCAACACACTTAATTACTTGACCTATCAAGTTAATATGGAGATACACCTATGAATAGAATTGACATGGACAAATTCTAGGGATACTGTAAAATCTAAAATTTGAGCCCTGTATTTGCAATTGTCATAAAAGATCAAAGGAATTCGCCGATGTGCAAAATCCGTAGCATCTATGGACTACTGGTTAGCTTTATTTTAGCGTCATGGATATTCTAAGGCTGCATGAAAAAATCACTGAGATCGAACAAGTAGTTTTCGAGAAAATCAATTTCAAACGTGCTCACGAATTAATGGACAGACTATAGACTACACTATGGCTTATAATATACTCGTCTAGACTACACTATGGCTTATAATATACTCGTCTAGACTACACTATGGCTTATAATATACTCGTCTAGACTACACTATGGCTTATAATATACTTGTCTAGACTACACTATGGCTTATAATATACTCATGAAGATTACATTATGGCTTATAATATACACATGAAGATTACACTATGACTTATAATATACTCGTCTAGATTACACTATGGCTTATAATATACTCATGAAGATTACACCATGACTTATAATATACACATGAAGATTACACTATGGCTTATAATACAATATGACATTATTGTTGCTTATAATATACATGTTTAGACAGTATTATGACGGGAAAACATCATACTCAAGAGACAAGGAACAAGCACTGCGGCCCGACATCAATGCCCAACTTACGTCATCGTGGTCTTCTTGGAGATGATTCCGAATTCCATGTTGCATGACTCCGTCACACGAAATCCAATAGCTCCCTCACAAGATGTCACGTGAAATTACTCCATCACACGATAATCTAAAGATGTGGCTTGTTATCTCAAACTCAGAAAGGGTATCAACTAACATCTCTATATTCCAGATTGCTTTTAACTTTTTAGTGTAAATCATCCTCAATTTATGAATATCGTGCCATTAGTTCCAGCCATCTCGGACTGACACTTGTTGTGGACGTTTATCTTTTAAATGTCACTAATGACGACACACAGATCTTCCAACCAGAAATGGGACAAAATGTAGATTCTTGTTGACAGCACAATTCCATTTTGCCCGGTGAAGTCTGAAGATTCTTATCAGCCTTGAGAGTTGAATTCTTTTCAGGCAATGTCAGTCTTAACAACGACGCGTTGACTCGATCCTGCATCACTGTCGATTACACTTGCTAGATAAGTGAAGCTAAGCAGGTCTTCAACTATCCGACCACTGATCTCTTAATACGTTCTGTTTAACCGTTACTTGATGCTCACTTTCTGGACCTTCACTTCCGGCCCCCACTCGACGGGCTGCCAAACCTAGCACCCTGTAATGATAGCCCTTCTGTTTTTCTGAACAATCTCCTTTCACATTTAGCGAGTCAATAACAATAGAAGAGTACAAACAAGTTTTATATTATTTTCTCAAGCGAAGACGTAAGTAAAACTAAGTTTGTTTTTGTTTGAACAAAGTGTAAGATTCCGTATCCGTTCACTTACCATGCTTTTTATTTTATATGAGAAGTTGGTAACCGAGAAGTCAATTTTTGATTAAAAACTGAGTTCAATGACATATCAACAACTTTAGTTTAGTTTAGTTTAGTCGTCGGATCATCATCACTGCACGTCGAACCAATTAGTCTACAAGTGCTCCTATCTCCCCCTCAGTAATTCCCTCAGCGTGTGGCGACTAACGACACCGGTTCTTTGTTGGTTTACTATTCTTATTTGTCTACCTGTACACGAGTAGTCACATATACGTTTACTTCAATCAATACTTTGTCTACCTGTACACGAGTAGTCACATTTACGTTTACTTCAATCAATACTTTGTCTACCTGTACACGAGTAGTCACATATACGTTTACTTCAATCAATACTTTGTCTACCTGTACACGAGTAGTCACATATACGTTTACTTCAATCACTACTTTACTTTTACTGCCCTTGGTCTAGTGAAGATTCAATAGTAAATAAAACGCGTCGCAGAAATCGGATGTGCTGGCCTACTTGTAGACGCATAAATGGCACAACGTACACGCGTTCTAAGGCTCAGATCACATACAAATCGCACATATTGGTTAACAAGCGGTCGATGTGGAGCATTCGAAGAAGCAGAAGAATTTATGATTAAAAACTAAGTTCCAATGACATATCAACAACGCTGTACAATAGTAGTCACATATAAGTTTTAAAACGTAAATCTGACTATTCTTGTATATAGCGCTGTTGATATACGTTTACTTCAATCAATACTTTGCTTTTATTGCCCTTGGTCTTGTGAAGCTTCCATAGTAAATAAAACGCGTCGCAGAAATCGGATTTACCGGCCTACTTGTAGGCGCATAACTGGCACAACCTGCAATCTCGCTTAGGCTCAGATCACACACAAATAACAAAGAGTAGTTTAATAAGTGATTGGTATAGAACATTCGAAGAAGAAGAAGACTACGCTTGGAGTTACTGACCAGACAACGTATTTCGGTTACCAGACAACGTATTTCGGTTACCAGACAACGTATTTCGGTTACCAGACAACGTATTTCGGTTACCAGACAACGTATTTCGGTTACCAGACACAACGTATTTCGGTTACCAGACACAACGTATTTCGGTTACCAGACACAACGTATTTCGGTTACCAGACAACTTATAAGCTGTATAATCTGCAAGGCTATACTTTTTCTTCACCGATAAAATAATTCTAACAGGAAGCATCCACGAACTACATTAGATACTGTAACGGATGATGTCTATGTTTAGTTTAGTTGTCAGATCATCATCACTACGCATCGATCCAATTTGTCCATAAGTGCTTCCATCTCCTCCTCAGTATGTCTCTCAGCGTTGGCAACAAACGACACCAATTCTGTGTTGGTTTACTATTCTTTTTTGGCTTCCAATATAGTGTTCTTGTCTAGCCATATCACAATTTTTAATTGGCAACCTGGTCGGGAGGAAGGGTTGTTTAAAAAAAATAATAAACTCAGAGATAACGGATACTGGAAATGTACTTTGTTCGCTCAAGTGTAGCGAAATTTAAACCACACTTCATGAGTTTTGACATTTCAGCAGATCAGTGCTAGCACATGGAGCAGAACATGAGTGCTAGAACATGAAAACCTGGCCAGCAATGGCGGAATGCGGGAAGGCCATTCAGAGTCAGAACTGTTTGATTCTGAACACGACTTTGCTGGCGCATTTCCGACATGTTTGATGCATTTCCGACATGTTTGGTCGAGTATTTTCCGGTTTCGTTTGCCGAGCTACTGAGTTAGTGCTTGGGCAACGCTGTGAGCTATGAATGTTACATGGAATGCTTTTTGCTGTGCCAACCGTGCGTTTGTTATGTGTTATTGTGTATTCAGAAAATGGCGGACAGCGGTTATGACGAACAAGCTCAATCTGCCGTATGCAGTTATATTGCGAGTGCAGAAAGCTGGATTTTGTCATGATTGATGTTCCTTCGACAAGAATTGCAATTCAAGTGATGAACAGTTTTGTGTTGCTACATTAGCGATGGCCATGTGCATTTTATGCGGAGCAGGTTGCTTTTTGTGGTGGTACGCAGCTGTTTCATTCTGGAATTAGTTCACACAGAAAACATTTCACAGTTGTTAGCATTTCGTGTGATTTTCATTGGCACAGGAACGGAGCAATTATGGGGTCACCCGTTGCAGTGAAGTTGGAACCGTACTTATGAACTATGAACTATCACAATTAATATATTCTTGCAGTCTGATTAGTGTTGCACATAACTCATTGAATCGTTTACACGTCATGTCTCCTTTATGTAATTAAATACATAGTAAACAAGTATTAAGGACAACAATAATTGACCAAACACATGATTCCAACCGCAAACCTTTAGGTTTTACGACACCCAATGCCCAGCCCTGCAGACGGGCGGGGTTTTTTTCCATTGCAAAACCTGCTAGTTCTCTGATGGTTTATTTCACTTTCATGACTTACTGTAGATAAATGAGATAAACCATCAGAGCGCTATCTGGTTGTGATTTGAGATATGCTCGTATGCAAGGCTAGGCAATGGGTGCCGTACCTGTGGGAGCATTCAGAAGGCTGCTATATTTAAGGACTAAACACGTATTGACTTGTCTACTTATACCATCGAGACAACTAACTAAGTTATGACAAGTTTCCAGTGATACCTCCAGGACCAACTGTTGAAATCTCTGGTTCTCGAAAATGGGAACTGCCAGGAGCCGACCTAGCGGAAACCGGAAATGCCTACTTGTAACACTGTGAGCACATTTTCCATCTGCACTTTCATTATATCTCCAAAGTTGAGTCAGGTATCTTAGCGCACGTATCATATTTAAAATGCGTGTTTACTTGCGTATGATGAGCACTTAGTCTGGACAAATATTTCTTTTTAAAAACTACATTTATAGTAGATTGATGGCATCCTGTTAGCCTCGAGAAGACATGATGGATTTTTTCTGCTTACTCTTGTCATATTTTATGCTAGCAAAGTGTCTGAGTCTGGCGTTGTCAGTTCTCATTTCTGTTTTCTGAGTCTGTCTTCAGCTTATCTGTCCCTAGCGAACAAACCCCCTCCCCCTTCCCTATCCGTCTTGTATATTCATATCAATCGTCTTAAACATTTTTGTAACGAAGGACGGGTTGCCCCACAGCTTGCTGGCCAGAAGCCAGTTTCCGGTATAGAATGTCATTGGGGATCCGGCCGTCATCCATCGGGGTCATGTGACCCAGAAATCTTAAGTGGAGTTGATGCATAAGGGTAAATATGCTAGGAATACCAGCATATTCCAACACTACGTTATTTGTTACTCGGTTGCCCCAGGAGTAAGTTGAGTATATCTCCCCCCATGCAGAGCATGTGGAATGCATTTGTCTTTTTTTTTCTACTACGTATGTAGCGATCAAGATTTGCTGGGAGTGTGCTCAGCATATTAAGGCAAAGTTTCCCGACAGTATGCTATCAGTGCCAAACCTAGACGCTGACATCAAACGATAGAAGACAACTAGTCATGACAGAGATGAAGTGTCTACACGATATGCTTGCTGTTAGTATCAAAGAGAATCTAGTTGATAAATGAAGACATGAAAAAAGTGTGCACAACAGCACTGTACTTCACCAAGAAACAACAAATTCAATGGTTCGGACACATAAGCAGATTGACAACAGTGGATGAACAAATACGCAGATTGCCAACAGTGGATGAACAAATAAGCAGATTGCCAACAGTGGATGAACACATAAGCAGATTGCCAACAGTGGATGAACAAATAAGCAGATTGCCAACAGTGGATGAACACATAAGCAGATTGTCAACAGTGGATGAACACATAAGTAGATTGCCAACAGTGGATGAACAAATAAGCAGATTGCCAACAGTGGATGAACACATAAGCAGATTGTCAACAGTGGATGAACACAAAAGCAGATTGCCAACAGTGGATGAACAAATAAGCAGATTGCCAACAGTAGATGAACAAATAAGCAGATTGCCAACAGTGGATGAAAAACAAAACGTCGTCCGTGCAAAAAGGGGACGACATAAATAACAGAGGTCGTGAAAGATATTTATGAAGCGGACACAAAAACCCATTATAGAAATCCCTTCTTATCCTGACGCTGTGAGTCAAAACAGCATGAGAGAAAATAAATGAGATAATTTCATTAATGTCACCTACAATTTCTGAATAATATTTGGTAATAATCATATCTTTTATATAGTCGTAATTGTCGTATCTTTTCTGTTATCAGTTATATGAGGACTGTCATCCTAGCACTCCGGACATGTCCATAGGTGCTCCGATCTCCGCTTCAGCAAATCCAGCAGCGTACAGCGACCCAACACGCCAGTTCGATGTTGATTAATCAATCTCCTTGCATATTTAGTATGTCGTTCTTTTCGGGCTTCACCAATATTAACACCCATCTCTCTCAATCTGGTCAGCTAGTGGGATTCACAGCCCTGAAACTCCTCTGTTCGGAAAGACTCTCTCAATGCGTGAAGAATGTCATTTCGATCCATGGCAGCTCCCTCTGATATTGTAGCCAAGCTAGTCAATCTATCAGCTCATTCATTACCCCTAACTCCTGCGTGCCTAGGGACTAAAATGAAAGTGATTTCTCTGATCATTGTCTGTACCAGTACCTCCACCCAGTTGCGTCTCACCATTCCTGGTCGTATCTTTTATAGTTTTATATCTATAATTGTAATTGCTAGCTTGTTGACCACCAGTACTATACTGCACAGTATTATTATCTACCGTCAAAGAGGGTTTGGAAAACCGAATCATGACGACCAAGAAACATAGTGAAGACTAACATCTATATTTGAACACACACACACAAAAAATGTCAACAGACAAAGCAAAAGCTCACCTAACATCCAAACAAGCAATGAAAAACTCCAATGTGTAGAGAGCTACGAATACCTGGGCTCAATAGTTAACAATAACAGCGACTGCTCCAAAGAGATCTCAAGAAGATTGACAATAGCAATCAAGAAGTTAAACAATATGAAGAACATGTGACAAAGCACCAGCAAAATATTGAAATTAAAAATATTGTGAACATGCATTTTCCCAGTGGCTACTTATGGTTGTGAATCATGGACCATTACACACAAAAAACAAGAACAGAAAACCAGTCCTTCGAAACGAAATGCTACAGAAAGATCTTACAAATACCATGGACAGAAAAAAAAGAACACTTATGTCCTGTAAGAACTGAATGTTAAAGACAATTGGCTGATAAACAACATACTATACAGAAAAATTACATACTTAAGCGTCATATTAAGCGTCACGATGGCCTGGAAAGAACAATATTAGAGGGCAGGGTCCCAGGACTCAGAGGCAGACCAAGAAGAAGATGGTTGCATGATATTAAAGAAACCATGGATAAGACTATCCACGAAGTGGTGAACTGGCTAGAGACAGAGTGAATTTCAGATGTGCTGCAAAGAGAGCAACGTCCTATAAAGGATACGCACCTTGATGATGATGAGCTTGTTGAGACTGACAAACTTTCATATATCAGAGATGTATGTACTTGTTACAAGTATTTATTAACTGACGTATTCAATAGATGATTGATACTTAGACAGGTGGGCGTCTGTAGCTTAAGCGGTAGTGTACAACCCAAGCGTACCTGGTTCATACACCGCGGCAGACAGTTTCGAAGCAAATTCGTGTCCGTTGATTTTTACGAAGGTAAAAATAAATCCCACCGTTCAGGAAGCTATGGCAAACTACTAAGCATATAAGTGGTGCCTAGAAAACCGACGACTCGTTTACTGTGATTGATGGTTAAGTCATGTAAAGAATATGCCACGATTTTCATTTCACTTTAAGATGACTATTACTAATATCTTCTATTCTAATCAATAAGATTTGAGCTTATCATTTGACTTGCTGTCACTAGCATGCCAACACTATTATGTATAATTTCCGTCGACTTTAAGACAGTGCCATCATCATATGACAAGTTGTTTATGTTATATCCAGCCAGTGATATCCACGGTATATCTTCAATTTGTCTTGACGTGCCAAAGATAAATGGTAAAGCAACAGACAAAGAGAAGAGGATATCACCAGGATATTCAAGTAGCCAGCTAAGACAACACCACGCTACGTGCACAGCTTGAGAGATGAGTGAATCACACCAGTGAAGTCGGGTCCGCGGGATTCATAAATTAGCTGAAGGTTTAATTTATTCCTGTCATCCTGCCACACGTGTCGGTGTAAACAGTTTATCCTTGCACCTTGTTCCTGGGGCAAGAAGACATGTTGAGTTCTTGTAACTAGATTAATTGTTATCACTATGCTAGAAAATTAGAGCTATGAATAATGGGAACATGCTTGAAAATGAGCAAGAAACACACAGAAGCTAGTAGTAGATTGTCTTGGCACATTTTAATGCCGATTCTTGGCATTCAAGAGCTGCTTAATCGCAGAACAACAGGTGAGAGTTGTTCCACATGACAGGGTCTGCAAGCCGGATGGCAAAAAAAGCTGCAGAAATTGAAACTAGTGGGCATAATGAGATATTTCATAATTAGTTCATATTGGGGTAAATTTGGTATCAGGTCGCTGATAGCTTCGGTGTTTTTGTTCTGATTACAAGGCCACGTTTGTAAATTAGCAGTTGATTAGACTGCAAGTCAACACCACACATGACGTGTTTTGTCAGCCTTGACATTTGAGCGTCGTGGGAAGAATAATTGATGATGATATATGACTTCTTGTAACAGCATTTGCTTTATTTTTGCTTTAATTCTTAGATCTAAGGACCTGAAGCCGAGTGATTGATTTATATTGTTAGATCTAAGGACCTGAAGCCGAGTGATTGATTTATATTGTTAGATCTAAGGACCTGAAGTCGAATGATTGATTTATATTGTTAGATCTAAGGACCTGAAGCCGAGTGATTGATTTATATTGTTAGATCTAAGGACCTGAAGTCGAGTGATTGATTTATATTGTTAGATCTAAGGACCTGAAGCCGAGTGATTGATTTATATTGTTAGATCTAAGGACCTGAAGCCGAGTGATTGATTTATATTGTTAGATCTAAGGACACGAAGTCGAATGATTGATTTATATTGTTAGATCTAAGGACCTGAAGCCGAGTGATTGATTTATATTGTTAGATCTAAGGACCTGAAGCCGAGTGATTGATTTATATTGTTAGATCTAAGGACCTGAAGCCGAGTGATTGATTTATATTGTTAGATCTAAGGACCTGAAGCCGAGTGATTGATTTATATTGTTAGATCTAAGGACCTGAAGCCGAGTGATTGATTTATATTGTTAGATCTAAGGACATGAAGTCGAATGATTGATTTATATTGTTAGATCTAAGGACATGAAGTCGAATGATTGATTTATATTGTTAGATCTAAGGACCTGAAGTCGAGTGATTGATTTATATTGTTAGATCTAAGGACATGAAGTCGAGTGATTGATTTATATTGTTAGATCTAAGGACCTGAAGCCGAGTGATTGATTTATATTGTTAGATCTAAGGACATGAAGTCGAATGATTGATTTATATTGTTAGATCTAAGGACCTGAAGCCGAGTGATTGATTTATATTGTTAGATCTAAGGACCTGAAGCCGAGTGATTGATTTATATTGTTAGATCTAAGGACATGAAGTCGAATGATTGATTTATATTGTTAGATCTAAGGACATGAAGTCGAATGATTGATTTATATTGTTAGATCTAAGGACCTGAAGCCGAGTGATTGATTTATATTGTTAGATCTAAGGGTCTGAAGCCGAGTGATTGATTTATATTGTTAGATCTAAGGACCTGAAGTCGAATGATTGATTTATATTGTTAGATCTAAGGGTCTGAAGTCGAGTGATTGATTTATATTGTTAGATCTAAGGACCTGAAGTCGAATGATTGATTTATAGTGTTAGATCTAAGGGCCTGAAGCCGAGTGATTGATTTATATTGTTAGATCTAAGGGTCTGAAGCCGAGTGATTGATTTATATTGTTAGATCTAAGGGTCTGAAGCCGAGTGATTGATTTATATTGTTAGATCTAAGGACCTGAAGTCAGGTGATTGATTTATATTGTTAGATCTAAGGACCTGAAGTCGAATGATTGATTTATAGTGTTAGATCTAAGGGCCTGAAGCCGAGTGATTGATTTATATTGTTAGATCTAAGGGCCTGAAGTCGAATGATTGATTTATATTGTTAGATCTAAGGGTCTGAAGCCGAGTGATTGATTTATATTGTTAGATCTAAGGACCTGAAGTCGAGTGATTGATTTATATTGTTAGATCTAAGGACCTGAAGTCGAATGATTGATTTATAGTGTTAGATCTAAGGACCTGAAGTCGAGTGATTGATTTATATTGTTAGATCTAAGGGTCTGAAGCCGAGTGATTGATTTATAGTGTTAGATCTAAGGACCTGAAGTCGAGTGATTGATTTATATTGTTAGATCTAAGGACCTGAAGTCGAATGATTGATTTATAGTGTTAGATCTAAGGACCTGAAGTCGAATGATTGATTTATAGTGTTAGATCTAAGGACCTGAAGTCGAGTGATTGATTTATATTGTTAGATCTAAGGACCTGAAGTCGAATGATTGATTTATAGTGTTAGATCTAAGGACCTGAAGCCGAGTGATTGATTTATATTGTTAGATCTAAGGACCTGAAGCCGAGTGATTGATTTATATTGTTAGATCTAAGGACCTGAAGCCGAGTGATTGATTTATAGTGTTAGATCTAAGGACCTGAAGTCGAATGATTGATTTCTAGTGTTAGATCTAAGGGCCTGAAGCCGAGTGATTGATTTATATTGTTAGATCTAAGGACCTGAAGTCGAAGAATTGACTTCATTGCGCAGGATTTCACTCCATATGACTGGGTATTTTCCCGCAGAAATGACACGCTACAGAAATGACACGCTACAGAAATGACACGCTACAGAAATGACACGCTACAGAAATGACACGCTACAGAAATGACACGCTACAGAAATGACACGCTACAGAAATGACACGCTACAGAAATGACACGCTAAAGAAATGACACGCTACAGAAATGACACGCTAAAGAAATGACACGCTACAGAAATGACACGCTACAGAAATGACACGCTACAGAAATGACACGCTACAGAAATGACACGCTACAGAAATGACACGCTACAGAAATGACACGCTACAGAAATGACACGCTACAGAAATGACACGCTACAGAAATGACACGCTACAGAAATGACACGCTACCTGCTGAGAGTATTGTACAAACTTCTGAACTCCTGCAACAATCCTAGGGATTCAACGACACAGTCCGGATTCAAACTCACAACATTCGGAACACAAGGTGGAAGCAGGCAAGAGAACACGATGAAGACAGCGATGGAGATGAGAAGGAAGCATTAAGAGATATAGATCAAGAAGTTTGTCAGAATATTCCAGCGTAGTAAGATGCAGACAATGTTGGAGATTCAGTAGAGCCAACTCTGGAGATGAGAAGGAAGCATTAAGAGATAGATCAAGAAGTTTGTCAGAATATTCCAGCATAGTAAGATGCAGAAAATGTTGGAGATTCAGTAGAGCCAACTCTGGAGGATTTGAAAAACAATAATCACTAAACAAGGTCTATAGGCAACTGATTAACTTCATTTCACCAAGCCCCCTCCCATATGTCTCCGTCATTATCGAAATAAATGGCACGCCATCTGCATAGAGTGTTGCACAAAACAAAAACTCAGAAGTTTCAAAAACAATCAAAGGGATCACATGAAAAAATTGCATATGTAACTCGGTCCGGATTCGAACCTACAACCTTCAGAATGACATGCGAACATCTTAACCACTTCGACATAGAGACCTACAGAGCAATAATAATTAATATTGAAATGTAAACTTACCTGGCCAGATGCAGACATAAATTGATGGTTCATTGAAGTTTCTAGTTTATACTATTTTCAATTCATCTGTATATATCACACTTGTATGTGTGTGGTCTTACGTGTTCTTTTTAAGCAGATATTCTCTCTTCTCCCTCATTTCCTTGTTCCCTTGCTCGCACATCTCTTGTCTCTGTTTAGTCCTCCGTCACTCTTTATCGTAAGATGCATTTTATGCGGAGCAGGTTGCTTTTGTGGCGGTACGCGGCTGTTTCATTCTGGCATTAGTTCACACAGAAAACATTTCACAGTTGTTAGCATTTCGTGTGATTTTCATTGGCACAGGAACGGAGCAATTATGGGGTGACCCATTGTAGTGAATTTGGGAAACGTACTTATGAACTATGAACGTAAGATATATTACACAGTGCCTAGTGTGTTTGGTTTTTCTTATCGGTTGTGAGTTCTTTCCAAATCCGATGTTCCACATGTCAGAAATGGTATTGGCTCTCCTAACTCTTGCATACTTTGGAATAGAAATGTGAAGTGACAGGCGCTATAGATTGCAAAGGCTGCCGGCGAAGTTCATTTGTTCTTTCTTATTTTTCTGTTGTCGTTACACTGCTACAGTGTTATAGCACAGTGAAGTGAGCTTCTGTCTTGCGCTTCTTGGATTGCTTGAGTGATGGATTTCTGCATCTTTTGTTATGATAGGGAGGGTCTGGCCGAATGGATTAAAGCGCGAGCTTCTATTCAGGAGACCCCGGCTCAATCCTCGGTATAGCCAAATAGTTTTTTAAATATCAGGGCATAAGAAAAATCATAACATGAACATTTTCACGGCGACTGCACTAACAATTGCGGCCATTAAATAACCATAGACTCATGCCCCCGACCCCTGCTTTGCACTAACAATTGCGGTCATTAAATAGCTATAGTCTCATGCCCCCTTCCCCTGCCCCCACTTCCCCCGCCCCTGCTCTGCACTAACAATTGAGGGCCATTAAATAACCATAAACTCATGTCCCCGCCCCGTTTTCCACCGCCTAAAAATGGCATTAAAAGTAAGAGAAAGAGATAGATCTGATCTGTCCACCTTTTTCTTGGTCCTCCACTCGCCTTTCGCGTTCTCCCTCCTCTACTCCTTCCTTATGTTCTGCTTTCATTTATTCAGTCACCGTAACTTTATATCCTGAGCCTTCAATTCCTGTCACGTCTTCACTGTCACACTCTATCACGTCCATGCCGTCAGCGACACCTGTAAGTAAGGTTGTTCTCGTCTGTTTGTAACATTACACCTGTCTTGTCCTTGGCTGCTGTTGGCATTGGCATGTTTACTGTAATTTAACAGAACATCTCAAGGAAATCATACTCTTCAATTATCTATTCGTTCTGACGATCTTGTAGTAAATCTACAATGAGAAATCATACCCTTCAATTATCTATTCGTTCTGACGATCTTGTAGTAAATCTACAACAGTTTTAAGGTACGGTGCTCGTCTCTCGCTACAAAAGTACCCAATCCGTTTCTTGGGTGAAACGATATGGCTATTTTTTCATTGATCCCTGTCTCAATGTACGTGAAATCGAGTTCCTAATCCTATCGGAAACAGACACAAACGACGATTAAATGTATGATCCGCGTTCACATTGAACACTTAAAAGGACTATTAGCAGTTGAAAATCGTTACATATAGACTGGAAAACCATTTAATATAATTTTTTTTAAATGTAAGCAAATTTTCACAATCCTCAAAATTACATAAGGGAGAAATTACATCATGGACCCTCCTCGTCTGGAGCTATGAAATTCGTGCTATGCCGCTGATATCTTCCTATGAAATTCGTGCTATGCCGCTGATATCTTCCTATGAAATTCGTGCTATGCCGCTGATATCTTCCTATGAAATTCGTGCTATGCCGCTGATATCTTCCTGTGTAAGAACGAGATTGGAACAAAAATGGGTATTCATCGAATTTCAGTAATGATGTACCTATCAATCAATTAATATGAAGATCTGATGTATAATCACGCTACGATATAAGGAAGTCATGATCAAATTAGCAAGTCGTTAATAGACAAATATTGACATCCATCCATCCCCAATCCCCCCATCCCCACCAAACGAGTTTAACATATTGTCAAATGAAATAAATTGATGCTAACGTATGAAGAGACATTACATTTGGACAAGGTTAGAGAAAGCGCTGCTAGATTAAAGAAGAAGAATACAATGAATGTAAGAAAGATTAGGTCAGTGGTAACCGTTTAGTGTTCTTACTGTTAATATCGCACTGCCTACAACAACCCTGACTTGTATAGAGTCATGAATATAGAATACCTGTTATTTTCATTTATGTTCTGCTGTTTCCTGTGTATTTATTACATGTGTTTAATGAATTTCATATCTGTTTATGTGTTAAAGTGTTATGATATTCTTGCCTGTTTATGTGTTATAAGTATTTAATGATATTGATATATGTTTATGTGTTACAAGTGTTATGATATTCTTGCCTGTTTATGTGTTACAAGTGTTATGATATTCTTGCCTGTTTATGTGTTACAAGTGTTTAATGATATTCTTGTCTGTTTATGTGTTACAAGTCTTATGATATTCTTGCCTGTTTATGTGTTACAAGTGTTTAATGATATTCTTGTCTGTTTATGTGTTACAAGTGTTTAATGATATTCTTGTCTGTTTATGTGTTACAAGTGTTTAATGATATTCTTGTCTGTTTATGTGTTACAAGTGTTTAATGATATTCTTGTCTGTTTATGTGTTAAAGTGTTATGATATTCTTGTCTGTTTATGTGTTACAAGTGTTTAATGATATTCTTGTCTGTTTATGTGTTACAAGTGTTTAATGATATTCTTGTCTGTTTATGTGTTACAAGTGTTTAATGATATTCTTGTCTGTTTATGTGTTACAAGTGTTTAATTATATTCTTGTCTGTTTATGTGTTACAAGTGTTTAATGATATTCTTGTCTGTTTATGTGTTATAAGTGTTTAATGATATTGATATATGTTTATGTATTACAAGTGTTTAATGATATTCTTGTCTGTTTATGTGTTACAAGTGTTTAATGATATTCTTGTCTGTTTATGCGTTACAAGTGTTTAATGATATTCTTGTCTGTTTATGTGTTAAAGTGTTATGATATTCTTGTCTGTTTATGTGTTACAAGTGTTTAATGATATTCTTGTCTGTTTATGTGTTACAAGTGTTTAATTATATTCTTGTCTGTTTATGTGTTACAAGTGTTTAATGATATTCTTGTCTGTTTATGTGTTACAAGTGTTTAATTATATTCTTGTCTGTTTATGTGTTACAAGTGTTTAATGATATTCTTGTCTGTTTATGTGTTATAAGTGTTTAATGATATTGATATATGTTTATGTATTACAAGTGTTTAATGATATTCTTGTCTGTTTATGTGTTACAAGTGTTTAATGATATTCTTGTCTGTTTATGCGTTACAAGTGTTTAATGATATTCTTGTCTGTTTATGTGTTAAAGTGTTATGATATTCTTGTCTGTTTATGTGTTACAAGTGTTTAATGATATTCTTGTCTGTTTATGTGTTACAAGTGTTTAATTATATTCTTGTCTGTTTATGTGTTACAAGTGTTTAATGATATTCTTGTCTGTTTATGTGTTACAAGTGTTTGATGATATTCTTGTCTGTTTATGTGTTACAAGTGTTTAATTATATTCTTGTCTGTTTATGTGTTACAAGTGTTTGATGATATTCTTGTCTGTTTATGTGTTACAAGTGTTTAATTATATTCTTGTCTGTTTATGTGTTACAAGTGTTTAATGATATTCTTGTCTGTTTATGTGTTATAAGTGTTTAATGATATTGATATATGTTTATGTATTACAAGTGTTTAATGATATTCTTGTCTGTTTATGTGTTACAAGTGTTTAATGATATTCTTGTCTGTTTATGCGTTACAAGTGTTTAATGATATTCTTGTCTGTTTATGTGTTAAAGTGTTATGATATTCTTGTCTGTTTATGTGTTACAAGTGTTTAATGATATTCTTGTCTGTTTATGTGTTACAAGTGTTTAATTATATTCTTGTCTGTTTATGTGTTACAAGTGTTTAATGATATTCTTGTCTGTTTATGTGTTACAAGTGTTTAATTATATTCTTGTCTGTTTATGTGTTACAAGTGTTTAATGATATTCTTGTCTGTTTATGTGTTATAAGTGTTTAATGATATTGATATATGTTTATGTATTACAAGTGTTTAATGATATTCTTGTCTGTTTATGTGTTACAAGTGTTTAATGATATTCTTGTCTGTTTATGCGTTACAAGTGTTTAATGATATTCTTGTCTGTTTATGTGTTAAAGTGTTATGATATTCTTGTCTGTTTATGTGTTACAAGTGTTTAATGATATTCTTGTCTGTTTATGTGTTACAAGTGTTTAATTATATTCTTGTCTGTTTATGTGTTACAAGTGTTTAATGATATTCTTGTCTGTTTATGTGTTACAAGTGTTTAATGATATTCTTGTCTGTTTATGTGTTACAAGTGTTTAATTATATTCTTGTCTGTTTATGTGTTACAAGTGTTTAATGATATTCTTGTCTGTTTATGTGTTACAAGTGTTATGACATTCTTGTCTGTTTATGTGTTACAAGTGTTTATGCAATTCTTCTCTGTTAATGTATTACAAGTGCGTGCTACAAGTACTTATTGTATTTGTGTGTGCGTGTGTCGACAATTTGCTTACATTAAAGTGATAAATTCAAGGAAACTTTATTATAGCCAAAAGACAACACAGATTTCAGTTACTGCTCCTGTTATTTATTGGTGTGCCTACTGTTTCCTTAATGGATTCAAGTAATTTGACAAGCTGCAAACATAATTATTTGTACACTAATGTAAATCTACCAGACATATCCTGCATGCATGCCACCAAGTTCATATCGCCATGTGCAAAATCTGTGGCAACTTTATTGTTACCATCATTACGTGTTTCAACTTTATTGTGCGAGTTCAATATGTCTGCTGGAGTTCAATATGTCTGCTGGAGTTTGGTTGGGTTCAATGCTATTACTCGTTGAAAACTTACATGAGTCGAATCGGTTAACGCAACACGCCCTTCTCTTGCATCGGTTCCCATTGCAGATGTACTTCCTAAGTGTTACTCATACAGTATAACCAGAGAAGTTCACAGTTTTGTTTGGTTTATTGATCAGCAAGTTAGCTGTTAATTCTGTACCAGGTGATCATGGGATGGACAAAAGCGTTAAGAGTTTTGCGCAGTTTACTTTTCATAGTTATAATTATCAGGATAATTGCTCTTCATTTCAACATTCAATACAAATGTCGGTACAATATTCGGTGCAATATTATCTCTCTCTCTCTGCCTTTTTAACCCGGATTGGGACATAAGCCCTAAACCAACTCATGCCAAGTCTTACTTTATCTATCTCCTGCAACTCCTCCAGCTCTTCTTCTTTATATTGTTGATCTCTGCCTCCAAATCTCTTCTAGATGTATTTCTAGACCTCCTTTCTTTAGCTGTCCCTGTGGGTTCCAGAAAAGGGCCCTTCTTGTTATATCCCTCCCCCCTGGTTTTCTCAAGGTATTTTTTATCTAGCATCTTTATTAACCTCTTGGTTCACTGTCTTGTTTTCTCCATAAGTTCCTCATTTGTGACCCTATCCTATCATCTCAGTCCCTCTATTCTACGTAGACACCAATTGATGAATGTTTGCAATTTATGCGTTATTATTTTAGTCGTTCTCTATGTTTCTGTCCGTGCAATATTCGCTACCATATTTAGTACAATATTTACTACCACATTTAGTACAATATTTACTACCACATTTAGTACAATATTCACTATCACATTTAGTACAATATTCACTACCACATTTAGTACAATATTCGGTAAAATATTCACTACCACATTTAGTACAATATTCACTACCACATTTAGTACAATATTCACTACCACATTTAGTACAATATTCACTATCACATTTAGTACAATATTCACTACCACATTTAGTACAATATTCGGTAAAATATTCACTACAATATTCATTACCACATTTAGTACAATATTCACTATCACATTTAGTACAATATTCACTACCACATTTAGTACAATATTCACTACCACATTTAGTACAATATTCACTACCACATTTAGTACAATATTCACTACCACATTTAGTACAATATTCGGTAAAATATTCACTACAATATTCATTACCACATTTAGTACAATATTCACTATCACATTTAGTACAATATTCACTACCACATTTAGTACAATATTCACTACCACATTTAGTACAATATTCGGTAAAATATTCACTACAATATTCATTACCACATTTAGTACAATATTCGGTAAAATATTCACTACCACATTTAGTACAATATTCACTACCACATTTAGTGCAATATTCACTACCACATTTAGTACAATATTCACTACCTTATTTAGTACAACAATCGATGCAATATTCACTTCCACATTTAGTACAATATTCATTACTACATTTAGTGCAATATTCACTACCACATTTAGTGCAATATTCACTACCACATTTAGTGCAATACTCGCTACCACATTTAGTGCAATATTCACTACCTTAATTTAGTGCAATATTCACTACCTTAATTTAGTGCAATATTCACTACCACATTTAATGCAATATTCACTACCATATTTAGTGCAATATTCGCTACCACATTTAGTGAAATATTCACTACTTTATTTAGTACAACATTCGATGCAATATTCACTACCACATTCTGACAACAATGTCACCATTCGCTACATATTTAGTACAAAATTCGATGCAATATTCACTACCACATTCAGTACAAAATTCGATGCAATATTCACTACTACATTTAGTACAATATTCGGTGAATATTCGCAACAACATTCGGCCCACTATTTGCTTTAACATTCAGTACAATATTCGGTGATGTACGGACTCCTACAGATCTGAGGTGGTCAAGCCGGATCTGATCAGATCTGGAGAAAACCGTTCTTGAACGTGTTCTGACATAATAAACGAGCAGATTAAGCGTGCTTGGCATCATAAAGACTAGCTTGAACGTGTATGATGTAATGATTGAAAAGTTCGTGTCTTGACATCTCGCAACAAACAAAAATAAGGAAATAAATATAGAGATAGCTGGCTTAATATAACAGCTATTTGTCACGTTTTATTGTAGAAATGTCTTTTTTCCATTGCGATGAGTTAGTTATGCTCCGGGGTCTAAACGGCTACCTCCATGAATCCAGTTGTTAGCTGGATGTCCTCGTAGGGGCCCACAATTTCTACTTAAAAATAGTATAACGGGGCCATGTTTTAGAACCTCAAGTCTTTGAAGAGGTGGTACGTTTAAATAATGTGTTCGGCGGTAGTCTGAGGGTTACTTATGGCAAGTACTTTGATCAGTTTCAACATCTTTCATTTGATGGAAATATGATCTGCAGTGTCACGTACTGAGTCTAACGATGATGGTTTGTGGGTTTCTGTCTTCTTCTTCGAGCAGTCCATATCGACCACTTGTTAAACCACTCTTTGTGATTTGTATGTCATCTGAGCCTAAGAGCGATTGTACGTCGTGTCAGTTTTGCGCCTACAAGTAGGTGATTTCTGCGTCACTTTTATTAGCTAGGTAGTTTCCCTAGACCCCTACCTCTGTCACCTCTTACGATATGCCTTGTAGGTCGCAGTGTTTCTATTCTTTGCTCTCCTTGCGATCGCCGGCAAAACACGGGCGGTGTTTATGTCTAAGATTTTCCTTGTGGGTAATTGCTGTCTTTTCCGTAACTACATGCATATTTATGTTTCTCTTTGATGCTTCACAAGATCCAGAAGGGCAGGTTTCGGTATGAGTGGATGTCGTCTATAGAAGTTTCTAACCTCCAGCGGCTTACGTGGATATACTGTCCTGGGCATGCGGGTGTTTACGGCAATGAGAAAGCGGACAGGCTTGCATCAACAGCATCGATTGTTGTGGAGTTGAAGATGGATAAGGGGAATGTTCTTCGGTCTCTTCGCGAGTGTCTGTTGGATGGGGACACTAAAATCGATGTTGAATCGGTCAAGCGATGCAGTTTGGAGTTACCCGTTGTACAAGTAGAACTGGATGCATGAGAGGCAGAGTGAGAGGTGTGTTTAATCAGCGAGCCACGGGAACCATCAGTATGCTTACTCTTCGATATCTGTTTGGGGAGACTGATAACCTATGGGTCTGACCTGAATGCAATGACGACGTCAGTTTAGTAACCAATAACCAATATGTTTCTCTTTGATTGTAGAAAACACGATTTATTTCCCATATAAATCTGTTACATATAATAGAATATTTTCTCAACGATGCGTTAATATCAAGAGAAATAATCACATTTTCTAAAAAAAAAGGCTTTATGGGTGAAGATTTGACTTCAATGCACTGTGTCTCCCTAAATGTATCCGTCTCTGTATTTTCTGTTACATTTGTTGTCTATCAGTTTCGTTGTATTAACGTGTGTCGACGTACTAGAGTGACGCGTGTGATGGTTTTTAGCACCAACGAATGTCCGCCTGCCCAGCTTGTTCGGGCGCGTTGGACGACGGGTGACAAGCCCCCTGTGAGTGCGGTTCAATTCCGTGGGCTGGCAGAAAAGCCACAGGTTCTCCAGATTTACGGTGTTCGTGGCACCGAACCGAAGCGTTACGATGTCCATGGCACCAAGCCGAAGAGCTGATAGCTTGAGTGCTTCTGGATGGGAAAAAAAGTTACCAACGAGCATATCTTAGTATGGTAGATTCTTCAGTCAACTCACATGGACATAAGTACCGGGACTTTCTGAGTTAGCGAAATATCCTGGAAAGTCGCACAATTATTGTGTAAATGCGCTTACACTGTCACTTTAGCCAACCTAAAGGGACAGAGCACCGATGGGTGTTGCCATAGAGTGTTGTGATATTGTTTCTAACCAGTTTGTTTGTTATGTTTTCCCTATTGTATTGAGTTTACAAAAAATATTGCAATAAAATATCTCATTTCTTACGTTCATTATTAGTTTGTATAGAAATGTTGCAATAAAATATCTCGTTTGTATAAAAATGTTGCAAGAAAATATCTCGTTTCTTATGTTCATTATTAGTTTGTATAGAAATGTTGCAATAAATATCTCGTTTGTATAAAGTTCAGAAAATATCTCGTTTATGTTCATTAGTTTGTATAGAAATGTTGCAAATATCGTTGATAAATGTTGCAGAAATATTCGTTTTTTTATGTTCACGATACTGAGTTTATATAAAAATGCTGCAAGTAATATCTAATTTTTTATGTTCACGATAACGAATTTATGAAGAAATGTTTGAAGAAAATATCTAATTTCTTATGTTTCAACGTAATGAATTTATGCAGAAATGTTTGAAGAAAATATCTAATTTCATATGTTCAACGTAATGAATTTATGAAGAAATGTTTGAAGAAAATATCTAATTTCATATGTTCAACGTAATGAATTTATGAAGAAATGTTTGAAGAAAATATCTAATTTCATATGTTCAACGTAATGAATTTATGAAGAAATGTTTGAAGAAAATATCTAATTTCATATGTTCAACGTAATGAATTTATAAGAAATGTTTGAAAATATCTAATTTATATGTTCAAGAATGTTTATGAAGAAATGTTTGAAGAAAATATCTAATTTCATATGTTCAACGTAATGAATTGATGTCAAAATGTTGCATAAAGAATATCTCATTTGTTATTTCAGGTGTCCACTACGAGCTCTATTATGTGCGCAATGGCATCATTAATCAGTACGCTCTTTCATTCGATTTACCGCTTCAGTCTCACATCGATGACATCTATTTTACTTGGCAGAGCCTCAGAGATGAACCACAGGTATGTATTTGACAAAGTTATTTAATACTGTTTAATATATCTCTTGGAGGTTTACGCTAATGAGAAAATGTTCTTTTAAATTCTGGCTAACAAAAAGTTAATGTATATATTGTGGGGACGCTTGTGGTGTGTATGTATGTGTGTGTGTGTGTGTATGTTTGTGTGTGTGAGAAGAGAGAGAGAGAGAGAGAGAGAGAAAGAGAGAACGACTTTGTACTTGCAAAAGCGAAATTATATTTGCCATGAGTGACAGTGGGAGAAAGGTCTACAGACACATGATCAACCCGAATCCACACAGCAATATAAACATCCTTACACAGAGAGATTAGAGTACAATTTTCAACTCTAAACTCAGCACATACTACGTAATAATAACATGAACAGTGTACAATCACAACATATTGTAGGATACCAGTTGTTTGTGTACACATCATCATGGAACGGTTGACCATCATCTCGTCAGTTGCCAAATTTTGTATGATGTCTGGAAGATTATTCTTCCTCTTCTTCTTTTATCGTCACACTGTTAACAGGTTGTTGTCCAGTGTCGTTGTTTTCTGTTTTTGTCTTGCGTTGTTCTGGTGGCTTGAGCGATAGAGAAGTTTGCTTTATGACAGAATGCTGCTATGCCATATGTTCATCTTTGTCTTCCTCCTATGCCTGAAATGGAATACATTATATACAACAAAACAGATGTGCGGAAACCTACAAATCTGAGGTGGTCAGAGCGTATCAGATCAGATCTGAAGAAAACCGAGGTAGGTTGCGGTGATACGTAATAAATTGGCGTTTCTGGACAAAGACTTAGCTTTGACTTTATCGCAGCAAGTTTCCTCATGGCCCCTCCCTATCGGTAGAAATGACGCGCCATCTACCGAGAGTGTTGCACAAAGCACGAACTCCGTAGTTCCAGTAACAAGCATAAGTATATTATTAAAAACTTGCACATGGACTCGGTCCGGATTGGAAAGCACAATGTTCAGAACGACAAGCACACTTAATAACCTCTTCTTTATACAGACACACAACTTAAAACACCAGCAGATACTAGTTTCTACCATTGTGCTGAAGGGTAAGAACTCAAGCGTCGTTATATCATTGAAGAAAAAACACGTTCCAGAAAGAAAAAGAGAGAGAGAGAAAGATGTATAGCAATATAGTTATTTCAACTAAGTTAATCTTAGCTGCCTGTCTTGTGATATCTTTACTATTACTGATGTATTTTATCATACAGTAATACCATGTGTTATCATCATTAGTAACACCCTTTGCCATCTCTTATTTGTAGATGTTTTACAAGATGACCTTTAACGTCAGCAACAGCCGTGCCATGTCCTTACCCACAGCTAACATTTCTGAAAACGGAGAAGTCCCAAACCAAATCTCAGGTAAATTTATGTATATACAGACACAAGAATTTGCTTTGCTGCTTTTGGCGTTATAAGATCAGAAGTGGTATAGGAAATCTAGAGGTGTCTATATCAGTTCTTGTAGGGGATAAAATAACAGTGACATTTTTGTGACAAATAATATTTGACCTATCATACGCGCATGATGCTGGTAATCAGTCTCCATATCATATCAAAGTTTATATTTTTCACAACAGAAACATGATTAGTATTCCTGGCTTACTGATTAATCTTTGGCGTAGCTGCACCGGTACGATCCTGCATAGGTGCACTAGACCCAGAATGCACTCTGTAATATAAACCAAAACTTGAATATAGTGGCGGGCAAAAGCGACAGTAGTAAAACAAAAAGGTACATAAATATTCATTTGGAAAATGTCCTTATTTTTTACTGCTACCGTGACGAAATGGGTAAAAACAACAAAATTAACCAAACAAATTTGTTAACAGCGGCCATCAAGAAACACAACCTTTCTAACGAGTCGTCACTTGTCAAATGTTGGTGTTGTGGGGACGTCATAACTCGGGTGACACACATTTGTTGTACCATCACTACTGAACTATACGAAGTATTCATAATCGCTCATTGATCACAGAATCAAACTCTAGATTAGAACAAACAGCTACACGTAATTAATACATTTGTAAGGTATACTACATTTCTGATTTAGCAAATGCAATGCTAATGTAGAAAAGTTATTGTTCTTGTCTCCTTGTAGAACTGTCTAAGACAGACCGATAGCATGGACTGGTATTGAAAGTTGTCTTATGGCTGGCTATGGTGGACCTCAGAGATAACATAGGCTGATCTATAGTACTGATGCTATTTCATCCAAATTTCCATCTGGACAAGCAACGACAAGTTACCAACAACATCAGAAAAGAGTCCCCAACATCAGCGTAAGAAAGAAAGTTAGCACATAATCTTGCTTGAATTACACTGAGAAGCAAATACTGAAGTGGTTTGGCCACCTAATAAGAATACATCCAAACTCCACAGTGTCTTCTACAGCAGAACACCAGGAAAGAAGGCGAGAGGAAGACCACGAAAAATATGGATAGACGGTATAGTAGAATTCCATCAAAAAGCAAAAATAACTATCACCCAAGCCCCTAGAACAGCGCAAGGCAAGAACAGAAAACCAAGACACTGGGCAACAATCCGGTAATAGTGTGATGAAAGATTAAAAAGAACTTAGTGCACACATCTGTCTGATATTGTATTTGTCCTGTCTGCTATATGCCACTGAGAGTAATGATGTGCCCGGTTATCTCTTGTCACTGTATCTCTTGTCACTGTTTCTCTTGTCACTGTTTCTTGTATTAGAAGAGATTTTTGTTTCTTGTTTTATGCTTGAATTGAATCGCTCACGCAAATAACCCTCCGTTCCCGGCTGGTGTTAATATCTTCAGAATTAATCTTCATCTTTGTCATTCATGCTGACATTTGAGCTGATACCATCATTCTTCATTCTCATTGATTTGACACTTGTTTAATTATCTTGAACAGTTTTTACTTAGAAATTCAGTTCGTTGCCCTGTTGTGCCTGCCAGGAGATTCTTACTTTTTTCTCGAAACTTGCTAGCAACATTTTTTCTTCAATAAGGTATCCAAGTATAATGATTTTATGTTGTTGATCTATCTATATATTTTAATGTTTCTCTTTCTACTTCTTTGCAAATCAAATATGTGCATTGTTTTTATCCTGTCCGACTTTCTCTTTCTCACATTTGTTTCTGAATATTGACATTGTTTTTATCCTGTCCGACTTTCTCTTTACCACATTTGTTTCTGAATATTGACATTGTTTTTATCCTGTCCGACTTTCTTTTTACCACATGTGTTTCTGAATATTGACATTGTTTTTATCCTGTCCGACTTTCTCTTTCTCACATTTGTTTCTGAATATTGACATTGTTTTGCACATGCCCTATATCTTTTTTTTTCTTCATTTCAATTAATGTTTGTGTGTGACAAGATATTCTATTCATCATTTCTATATCTCTGTTGTACACAGTATTTAGTTCATTTTTCTATTTTTCTCACCATCATCGTCATCATAATCAGGTGCCGTGCCGGCTGGCGTAGGCGAACGTGGAACTCCACAAATCTCTATCTCTGGTGTTTGCTATCATCTCAGATGTTGACGCTCTTCCGTGCTGCCATGAAGTCAGGCAATCCAGCATTTTCTCTCTCTGTTTTCCTTTGTCTCGTCTCCACTCGATTTTACCGGTTATCACAATGTGTTCTAAACTTCTCTTCCTCATCACATGTCCAAAAAATGATGACGACCTCTTTCTTATATTGATGATAAGCTTACTCTGTGTCTTGATATCATTCAGTACCTCAACATTAGTCATTTTAGCAGTCCATGAGATTCTCATCATTCTTCTATAAAACCACATTTCTGTGGTCCTCAGAGATTTGTCGATATCTTTGTTTATTCTTAGACAAGGTATTTTATTCTTAATTTTATTTTGTTGTTTTTATTGATAACGTATCATATTCTTCATTATGTATTCATGTTTAACCTAAAGCGGTATGTATCCTTTGTTAATTTCTTGCTGTGATCTATCCCTTGCTATATTGTATCTTCTAATGTATGTGTACTTTTCATATTTGCTGTTGATAATTTCATTGCAATTTGGTTTCTATGGTTACTTACATTATTAGCGGACATATACCATAATGTTGAGCATGTAATTAACCCCAGCTGGTCTGTATGCGTTTTCTTCTTTGTCTTTCCAAAAACCTCAAGATAAAAGATCAATGCACGATCTTTGGTAGCTTTATATGAATATATTGGTAGTATTTTCTCTAGCGTATGTCATTACTTCGGTTTTGTCAATGTTTATTCTCATGTGACTTGTTTCTATCTTCTTGTTAAATAATTGAAGTGCATATTTATTTTGATGGTATTTGACATTCATCTCATCTCTCATTAAAATATACCCGCCATAGTACTTCTTCGTCTATCTTGTCTTGTCTTATCTATCTTGTTGGTAGTGACTATTATATAATGAAGAAATCTCTACGTTTCTCTTTCTTTCCTTGATAAAATGCTATTTATGATTGTTGCAAAATGATGCATTTGTACTCTTTCTGAACTGTAAACATAGTCAGCGATGAGAACTGTATAATGCATATGTATTTGTACTCTATCTGACTGTCTTAATCTATCTTGTTGGATGATATTAATAATGAAAGAAATCTTGTATCTCTTTCTTTTACCTTTTAAACATAGTCATTTTAATTAATTGCATGATGTATTTGTACTCTTTCTGAACTGTAAACATAGTCAGCGATGAGAATGTAATAATGCATGATGTATTTGTACTCTTTCTGAACTGTAAACATAGTCAGCGATGAGAATGTAATAATACATGATGTATTTGTACTCTTTCTGAACTGTAAACATAGTCAGCGATGAGAATGTAATAATACATGATGTATTTGTACTCTTCTAACTGTAAACATAGTCAGCGATGAGAATGTAATAATGCATGATGTATCAGTAGTCAATCGTGATATTCGCTATCATTTCTCATGATATTTAATAAACAAGTGTCAGTGACGATATTCGTTACTTCATTATAAGAAATATTATTCATATCATCTGAGACATGCAGTAGACATTATATTGATAGATCAGACAGTGAAACCAATTGTCAACTTGACGGATACATTTATCAGTATTATTCGTGAAGTCACAATAGCAGTGTTTTATGTGTGCTGATGAACTCATTTGCACAGTTGGCCCAATGCATCACTCGAGTTCAAGTGGATACCAGCCCATTGCAACGTTCCAGGAAACGAAGTTGCAGACAGAATTTGCAGATAACTCGTCCGATAAGCTGGACCCTAGCAAGAGAATTACATAGCTCAATGCACATGGACAGAAGTGAATAAGATACAACTTATAAAAGTCGCACTGAAATCAACATGGAAATTAGACCACCCAAGACCAGAAGAAATGATGTTTATCATCAACTGGCCAGACAGAGCCAGATCATAATTTTCTGATTAGGCACAGAACAGAACAGAGGCGCCATCTTTACCACAGATTCAAGATTGGCACAGTAATTGTAATGTGTACCTGTAGTAGCAGCTCCATAACAGCCGAACACCTATTGCAGACCTGCACAACATATGATAGTGAACGAAGAAACACATGGCCCTGTCCTGTCTGCCTTCATGAAAAAATGTAACGCAATGTTGGCAACCTATTGCTAACTGCTACCTATTTCAGAGTCATTAACATGAAAGTTTGAAAACCAATGACGAATAAGAAAATAAACAAGAGTCAGTGACTATATTTACTAATCGGTGTTATTTAATAAACAAGAGTCAGTGACTATATTGACTAATCGGGGGTATGTGATAAACAAGAGACAGTGACTATATTTACTAATCGGTGGTATTTGATAAGGAAGAGTCATGGACGAGATTTACTAGTTTTAAGTTGTTTAATAAACACCTCTCTATGTTTATCGCCTTGTTATTGGTTTCATTGCACTCAATTAGAATATAAACGTGATCTGTTGACATTAGTCAGTTATTTCTCAGCAAAGTACAATGTGTCTTGTTCTCTTTCTTCTAAATTTGGCATCTTCGGTTAGTGTCTTCTTATATTGCAGCAACTTTCTGTGTTTCTTGTTGTTTTTTATGTAGTTTGTCAGTCTAACATTGATCAATTGATGCAGTATTATGGTTGATCAACGCTTCTTCTATTTTCTTATTATTAAGGCAAACATTTAGTAGTTCTTTGACTTTCTTCCTATTTCTTCTAATTAGTCAAACATTTAGTAGTGTCTTTGACTTTCTTTTATTCTTATTATTGTCAAACATTTAGTAGTGTCTTTGACTTTCTTTATTTTCTTTTATTAAGTCAAACATTTAGTATTCGTTCTTGACTTTCTTTTATTCATTGTTTGACAAGACCATCATCATTGCACTTGGGAAAATAATCATGTGTGATCTGATCTCTTTCTTACAATGGGAATCTCAACATAGTTCACTACCTCCGTAGCATTAAGCAAGTGTGCGATACATTTTGAGGATAGTAAAGATGTGTAGGAATGTAGCTTTCCATCTACACTGATTGATTTCCGTCACCTTTGGTTCTTTACGTGCTGAACTTGAACACAAGACCTACTTTCTATCGACGTTCTCCGAGAGTGCTCATTCTAGGAAAAGGACTTTACATATTCAACGTATAGAACTACAACCTGATACACTGTAATTTCAATACTGTGGTGAGATAATGCACAGAGCTATTAGCCAAATAAGAAAGTAAACCAACGAACAGAACGTGTTGTCCACCGTATGGAGACATACTGAGAGATCGATCATATGTAACCAATGGACGATGGCGTATGATGATTCACACAAACTAAACTGATCTACCCTAGAACGTAAACCGTGTACATTTTGTGATCAGGCAAGTGTACGTATACCTAATTCAGATAACGGGATATCAGCGTTTCTCACGTGAACGCCCTGTATGTATGTAACCAGGCGTCTGCCTTCAAATGTCGAATTTTCTGTTAAATGTGTTTTTGGTGACCCAAGGAAGTGGTTTAGTCGTTTGCCTATCAGTGAAGTGGTTAAGTCGTTTGCCTATCAGTGAAGTGGTTTAGTCGTTTGCCTATCAGTGAAGTGGTTTAGTCGTTTGCCTATCAGTGAAGTGGTTTAGTCGTTTGCCTATCAGTGAAGTGGTTAAGTCGTTTGCCTATCAGTGAAGTGGTTAGTCGTTTGCCTATCAGTGAAGTGGTTAGTCGTTTGCCTATCAGTGAAGTGGTTAGTCGTTTGCCTATCGTGAAGTGTTAAGTCGTTTGCCTATCAGTGAAGTGGTTTAGTCGTTTGCCTATCAGTGAAGTGGTTTAGTCGTTTGCCTATCAGTGAAGTGGTTTAGTCGTTTGCCTATCAGTGAAGTGGTTAAGTCGTTTGCCTATCAGTGAAGTGGTTTAGTCGTTTGCCTATCAGTGAAGTGGTTTAGTCGTTTGCCTATCAGTGAAGTGGTTTAGTCGTTTGCCTATCAGTGAAGTGGTTAAGTCGTTTGCCTATCAGTGAAGTGGTTAAGTCGTTTGCCTATCAGTGAAGTGGTTAAGTCGTTTGCCTATCAGTGAAGTGGTTTAGTCGTTTGCCTATCAGTGAAGTGGTTAAGTCGTTTGCCTATCAGTGAAGTGGTTAAGTCGTTTGCCTATCAGTGAAGTGGTTTAGTCGTTTGCCTATCAGTGAAGTGGTTTAGTCGTTTGCCTATCAGTGAAGTGGTTTGTCGTTTGCCTATCAGTGAAGTGTTACGTTGCCTATCAGTGAAGTGTTGTCGTTTGCTAGTGAAGTGGTTAGTCGTTTGCCTATCAGTGAAGTGGTTTGTTCGTTTGCCTATCAGTGAAGTGGTTTAGTCGTTTGCCTATCAGTGAAGTGGTTAAGTCGTTTGCCTCATAAGGGGTTAAGTCGTTTGCCTATCAGTGAAGTTGGTTAAGTGTTTGCCTATCAGTGAAGTTTGCCTATCAGTGAAGTTTGCCTATCAGTGAAGTTTGCCTATCAGTGAAGTTTGCCTATCAGTGAAGTTTGCCTATCAGTGAAGTTTGCCTATCAGTGAAGTGGTTAAGTCGTTTGCCTATCAGTGAAGTTTGCCTATCAGTGAAGTTTGCCTATCAGTGAAGCTTTGCCTCATCAGTGAAGTTTGCCTATCAGTAAGTGCATCAGTGGTTGCTATCAGTGAAGTTTGACTATCAGTGAAGTTTGACTATCAGTGAAGTTTGACTATCAGTGAAGTTTGACTATCAGTGAAGTTTGCCTATCAGTGAAGTTTGCCTATCAGTGAAGTTTGCCTATCAGTGAAGTTTGACTATCAGTGAAGTTTGCCTATCAGTGAAGTTTGCCTATCAGTGAAGTTTGACTATCAGTGAAGTTTGACTATCAGTGAAGTTTGCCTATCAGTGAAGTTTGACTATCAGTGAAGTTTGACTATCAGTGAAGTTTGACTATCAGTGAAGTTTGACTATCAGTGAAGTTTGACTATCAGTGAAGTTTGACTATCAGTGAAGTTTGCCTATCAGTGAAGTTTGCCTATCACTGAAGTTTGCCTATCAGTGAAGTTTGCCTATCAGTGAAGTTTGCCTATCAGTGAAGTTTGCCTATCAGTGAAGTTTGCCTATCAGTGAAGTTTGATTATCAGTGAAGTTTGCCTATCAGTGAAGTTTGACTATCAGTGAAGTTTGACTATCAGTGAAATTTGACTATCAGTGAAGTTTGACTATCAGTGAAGTTTATCTATCAGTGAAGTTTGACTATCAGTGAAGTTTGACTATCAGGGAAGTTTGACTATCAGTGAAGTTTGACTATCAGTGAAGTTTGCATATCAGTGAAGTTTGCCTATCAGTGAAGTTTGCCTATCAGTGAAGTTTGACTATCAGTGAAGTTTGACTATCAGTGAAGTTTGACTATCAGTGAAGTTTGACTATCAGTGAAGTTTGACTATCAGTGAAGTTTGACTATCAGTGAAGTTTGCCTATCAGTGAAGTTTGCCTATCAGTGAAGTTTGCCTATCAGTGAAGTTTGCCTATCAGTGAAGTTTGTCTATCAGTGAAGTTTGCCTATCAGTGAAGTTTGACTATCAGTGAAGTTTGACTATCAGTGAAATTTGACTATCAGTGAAGTTTGACTATCAGTGAAGTTTGTCTATCAGTGAAGTTTGACTATCAGTGAAGTTTGACTATCAGTGAAGTTTGACTATCAGTGAAGTTTGACTATCAGTGAAGTTTGTCTATCAGTGAAGTTTGACTATCAGTGAAGTTTGACTAGCAGTGAAGTTTGACTATCAGTGAAGTTTGACTATCAGTGAAGTTTGACTATCAGTGAAGTTTGACTATCAGTGAAGTTTGCCTATCAGTGAAGTTTGACTATCAGTGAAGTTTGACTATCAGTGAAGTTTGACTATCAGTGAAGTTTGACTATCAGTGAAGTTTGACTATCAGTGAAGTTTGACTATCAGTGAAGTTTGACTATCAGTGAAGTTTGACTATCAGTGAAGTTTGACTATCAGTGAAGTTTGCCTATCAGTGAAGTTTGACTATCAGTGAATTTTGCCTATCAGTGAAGTTTGCCTATCAGTGAAGTTTGCCTATCAGTGAAGTTTGACTATCAGTGAAGTTTGACTATCAGTGTTGTTTGACTATCAGTGAAGTTTGCCTATCAGTGAAGTTTGACTATCAGTGAAGTTTGCCTATCAGTGAAGTTTGACTATCAGTGAAGTTTGCCTATCAGTGAAGTTTGCCTATCAGTGAAGTTTGACTATCAGTGAAGTTTGACTATCAGTGAAGTTTGACTATCAGTGAAGTTTGACTATCAGTGAAGTTTGACTATCAGTGAATTTTGACTATCAGTGAAGTTTGCCTATCAGTGAAGTTTGCCTATCAGTGAAGTTTGCCTATCAGTGAAGTTTGACTATCAGTGAAGTTTGACTATCAGTGAAGTTTGACTATCAGTGAAGTTTGACTATCAGTGAAGTTTGACTATCAGTGAAGTTTGACTATCAGTGACGTTTGACTATCAGTGAAGTTTGACTATCAGTGAAGTTTGTCTATCAGTGAAGTTTGACTATCAGTGAAGTTTGACTATCAGTGAAGTTTGACTATCAGTGAAGTTTGACTATCAGTGAAGTTTGACTATCAGTGAAGTTTGACTATCAGTGAAGTTTGACTATCAGTGAAGTTTGACTATCAGTGAAGTTTGACTATCAGTGAAGTTTGACTATCAGTGAAGTTTGACTATCAGTGAAGTTTGACTATCAGTGAAGTTTGACTATCAGTGAAGTTTGCCTATCAGTGAAGTTTGACTATCAGTGAATTTTGCCTATCAGTGAAGTTTGCCTATCAGTGAAGTTTGCCTATCAGTGAAGTTTGCATATCAGTGAAGTTTGCCTATCAGTGAAGTTTGCCTATCAGTGAAGTTTGCCTATCAGTGAAGTTTGACTATCAGTGAAGTTTGCATATCAGTGAAGTTTGCCTATCAGTGAAGTTTGACTATCAGTGAAGTTTGACTATCAGTGAAGTTTGACTATCAGTGTAGTTTGACTATCAGTGAAGTTTGACTATCAGTGAAGTTTGCCTATCAGTGAAGTTTGACTATCAGTGAAGTTTGACTATCAGTGTAGTTTGACTATCAGTGAAGTTTGCCTATCAGTGAAGTTTGACTATCAGTGAAGTTTGACTATCAGTGAAGTTTGACTATCAGTGAAGTTTGACTATCAATGAAGTTTGCCTATCAGTGAAGTTTGACTATCAGTGAAGTTTGACTATCAGTGAAGTTTGACTATCAGTGAAGTTTGACTATCAGTGAAGTTTGACTATCAGTGAATTTTGACTATCAGTGAAGTTTGCCTATCAGTGAAGTTTGCCTATCAGTGAAGTTTGACTATCAGTGAAGTTTGACTATCAGTGAAGTTTGACTATCAGTGAAGTTTGACTATCAGTGAAGTTTGACTATCAGTGAAGTTTGACTATCGGTGAAGTTTGACTTTCAGTGAAGTTTGACTATCAGTGAATTTTGACTATCAGTGAAGTTTGACTATCAGTGAAGTTTGACTATCAGTGAAGTTTGATTATCAGTGAAGTTTGATTATCAGTGAAGTTTGACTATCAGTGAAGTTTGACTATCAGTGAAGTTTGACTATCAGTGAAGTTTGACTATCAGTGAATTTTGACTATCAGTGAAGTTTGACTATCAGTGAAGTTTGACTATCAGTGAATTTTGACTATCAGTGAAGTTTGCCTATCAGTGAAGTTTGCCTATCAGTGAAGTTTGCCTATCAGTGAAGTTTGACTATCAGTGAAGTTTGACTATCAGTGAAGTTTGACTATCAGTGAAGTTTGACTATCAGTGAAGTTTGACTATCAGTGAAGTTTGACTATCAGTGACGTTTGACTATCAGTGAAGTTTGACTATCAGTGAAGTTTGTCTATCAGTGAAGTTTGACTATCAGTGAAGTTTGACTATCAGTGAAGTTTGACTATCAGTGAAGTTTGACTATCAGTGAAGTTTGACTATCAGTGAAGTTTGACTATCAGTGAAGTTTGACTATCAGTGAAGTTTGACTATCAGTGAAGTTTGACTATCAGTGAAGTTTGACTATCAGTGAAGTTTGACTATCAGTGAAGTTTGACTATCAGTGAAGTTTGACTATCAGTGAAGTTTGACTATCAGTGAAGTTTGCCTATCAGTGAAGTTTGACTATCAGTGAATTTTGCCTATCAGTGAAGTTTGCCTATCAGTGAAGTTTGCCTATCAGTGAAGTTTGCATATCAGTGAAGTTTGCCTATCAGTGAAGTTTGCCTATCAGTGAAGTTTGCCTATCAGTGAAGTTTGACTATCAGTGAAGTTTGCATATCAGTGAAGTTTGCCTATCAGTGAAGTTTGACTATCAGTGAAGTTTGACTATCAGTGAAGTTTGACTATCAGTGAAGTTTGACTATCAGTGAAGTTTGACTATCAGTGAAGTTTGCCTATCAGTGAAGTTTGACTATCAGTGAAGTTTGACTATCAGTGTAGTTTGACTATCAGTGAAGTTTGCCTATCAGTGAAGTTTGACTATCAGTGAAGTTTGACTATCAGTGAAGTTTGACTATCAGTGAAGTTTGACTATCAATGAAGTTTGCCTATCAGTGAAGTTTGACTATCAGTGAAGTTTGACTATCAGTGAAGTTTGACTATCAGTGAAGTTTGACTATCAGTGAAGTTTGACTATCAGTGAATTTTGACTATCAGTGAAGTTTGCCTATCAGTGAAGTTTGCCTATCAGTGAAGTTTGACTATCAGTGAAGTTTGACTATCAGTGAAGTTTGACTATCAGTGAAGTTTGACTATCAGTGAAGTTTGACTATCAGTGAAGTTTGACTATCGGTGAAGTTTGACTTTCAGTGAAGTTTGACTATCAGTGAATTTTGACTATCAGTGAAGTTTGACTATCAGTGAAGTTTGACTATCAGTGAAGTTTGATTATCAGTGAAGTTTGATTATCAGTGAAGTTTGACTATCAGTGAAGTTTGACTATCAGTGAAGTTTGACTATCAGTGAAGTTTGACTATCAGTGAATTTTGACTATCAGTGAAGTTTGACTATCAGTGAAGTTTGACTATCAGTGAATTTTGACTATCAGTGAAGTTTGACTATCAGTGAAGTTTGACTATCAGTGAAGTTTGATTATCAGTGAAGTTTGACTATCAGTGAAGTTTGCCTATCAGTGAAGTTTGCCTATCAGTGAAGTTTGCCTATCAGTGAAGTTTGACTATCAGTGAAGTTTGCCTATCAGTGAAGTTTGCCTATCAGTGAAGTTTGACTATCAGTGAAGTTTGACTATCGTACTGAAGGTTGTGGGTTCCAATCAGGACCGAGACAAATGTGCAATTTTTCATGAGATCCTTAGGATTGTTGCCGGAGCTACGGTGTTCGTGATTTATGCAACGCTCTCGGCAGAGATGGCCTCTGCTGACAGGGACGGAGCCATATGGGGAAACCCGGTGCAATGAAATTAATCCTTCGCCTTCGGAGCCTTTTTTATTAAAACATGGCGCTTGTCCTGGTCCATTGAGGTCAATTCTTCATCTTCAAATCCTTTGTTTGTTAAACATATTTGTATATAAGACTTGTATGAGTTAATATATGTGTAGCTAATTATATACTAACCTTTGAACCTTAAGGATTACAGCCTTAGTAGTTCTATATGTTTGCACCACCTTTCCCTTCTGTTGCTATCATGTCATGAGCATCCCGTCAACATCTGTTTCTATCTTGTTCTAGACAAAATTTCGTGGTCCAAAGGTTTAAATGCCGATGCATTGACTTCATTGCCCGTGTCATACCCATAATTACCCCAGCTTTGTGCTCAGGCTCAGAAATGACAAGCCACCTGGCAAGAAAATTGCACAAAGCCCGAACAACGCAGCGCCGACAACAATTCTAGGGGTCTCGGGAAAATATTTCACTTTTTTTCAACATCCGGATTCGAACCTACGACTTTCGGAACGCAAGGCAACGGTTTCACCACGTTACAACAGAGGCCCCCGAATGTGTTGTGTTTGTAAAACATATATTTTCTGAAATAGTTCGGAATTAAGTTCACGTTTGTCAAACTTACTTAAAAGTGAACTGAATGACATAAAGACAAAGGAATTACTTTATTGCATTGGGTATACACTAATATGGCTCCGTCCCAGGAGAAATGCCGAGAGTGGTGTGCAAAGCAGAAACTTTGTAACTCCAACAATAATTCTAGGGATCTCTTGAATAAATTGCTCAGTTCCGATTGGAACCCACAACCTTCACAGTGACAGGCAAACGTCTTAGCCACTTCACAATAGAGACCAAAGGAGAAGAAGAAGATGAATATATATATAAAACTATCATAGCATGCATCTTTATGTGAACCGCTAGGGCATAAGTTGACAAACATGACGAGTACATCACTTCTGTGGTCTCAGAGATTTGCTCACTGCAGAAGCATAGTGTCATCTCAGGATCTCATTATTTGAGATGCCGACTCATGTCCTTGTTGTCAGCAGGTAATTCATTTCATATACCTAACGAAGTATTTTGATATAGTGTTTCTGTAGGCATACTACAAATGTAATGTCATCGTGATGAACTGATCAGATTTTACACCAATATACATCATAGTCTATTTTTAGAATTTAAAGACGTGTAGAAAACAGAAATCACTTGTATAGAAAATAAGTGAGAATGGGAACCGTTTAGCGTGGACGACCTGGTAATCTGGGTAAGGTAAATTGATTATGCAACATTAGGGGGAAGATATGATCATGGGATAGCGACTGTCGCAACTATTGCAGTTAGACGCGTTGTATATATAGTGTAGACCAGTGGTTCTCAAACCGTTCTAAGTCGTGGCACACTTGAAGTTATACAAACCGTTCTAAGTCGTGGCACACTTGAAGTTTTACAAACCGTTCTAAGTCGTGGCACACTTGAAGTTATACAAACCGTTCTAAGTCGTGGCATACTTGAAGTCTTACAAACCGTTCTAAGTCGTGGCACACTTGAAGTCTACAAACCGTTCTAAGTCGTGGCACACTTGAAGTCTTACAAACCGTTCTAAGTCGTGGCACACTTGAAGTCTACAAACCGTTCTAAGTCGTGGCACACTTGAAGTCTTACAAACCGTTCTAAGTCGTGGCACACTTGAAGTCTACAAACCGTTCTAAGTCGTGGCACACTTGAAGTCTTACAAACCGTTCTAAGTCGTGGCACACTTGAAGTCTACAAACCGTTCTAAGTCGTGGCACACTTGAAGTCTTACAAACCGTTCTAAGTCGTGGCACACTTGAAGTCTTACAAAAAATTGTAGGCGCACTATAGACACAAACTGAAAAAATAAGATGCAAAAAGCAAAGAATTACAGAAATAATTGGAAAATGCTACAAACCTTTATTCTTCATTTAATTTCTGCCTATGAGAAGCATGGGACCTGATGTATCTTGGTGATTTTTACCCTGGTGCCCGCTGGCACAACCGTGTAATTTACCGACACCTGATATGGGATTTCCTAGGGCGCATCTAGGAATGTCACCGGGCACACTGGTGCACCTGGACACACCCTTTGAGAATTACTGGTATACACTAGATAATAATGATAATAATAAACAGCATCCTGTTAGCACCTATGGTATTATACTGCGCAGCTTAAAGTATTTATTATAGTCTGTCCATTAATTCGTGAGCACGTTTGAAATTGATTTTCTCGAAAACTACCTGTTGGATCTCAGTGATTTTTGCAAGCAGCCTTAGAATATCCATGACGCTAGAGAAATATTTTTTCCAAGAAAATTTGATGTAGTTTGAAATATTTCTTCTTCAGGTTATATTAAAATCAACCTCACCGGATTGTACACAATAGTAACAGATTTACGGTACACAGACGCGTTGTTCTAAAAATACATTATGGTAACATTGAAATATCGTGAGTTTCACGAATTCCCGTGCACCTAACCCAGTCGACTTTGAAAGCGGAAAGCATATGACGTTATAATTGGGATACCATTGTATAGTTATAGGCGTATCTCGCTATTTGTATGAAGCTATTGTATCATATTTGTTGGCTTATCAAAACTGACATTGATATCACATTCATAATGAGTCTGAAGTGCACATTTATAACAATGCAGAAGGTTACAGTTTTACTATACCAACACTTCCGTAGGGAATCTAAGAGAGGTCATCTATATTGCGATATTCATAACCCTGAGAAACGAGCGCAACTGGCGCTTGGTCTGAATAGAGAATCCTTTTCCCGATGGATTAAACAGGACACAAAGTGCACTAATGTCAAGCAAGGAAGGAAAAGAACAATTGACGACTTTGACATAGATGTCATAAGACGGGAGCTCTTGAAAATGTTTGCGACAAATCAACTTGTTACTCTCAGGAAACTGAAATTAAAACTGCAATCAGATTGCAGCATAGACATTCTAAAAGTACTCTATGAAAAATTGTAAGAGCCGCCGGCTTCACCTTCAGAAAAACTATAGGCGCAGGAATATTATTTGTGAAAAGCCACATTTAATTGCTGCCGAAGTAAATACCTGAGGCAGATCCGTGAGCGGCGGAGGCAATGCTATGATATTGTATATTTAGACGAATCCTGGGTCAATGCTCACCACACCAATGCTAAAGAATGGCAATCAGTAGACGGTGAACAGAAAGAAAAATACCAAGCAGCAAAGGCCAGCGTATTATACTAACACATGCAGGAAGTAGTGAAGAAGGTCTTGTCCATGACGCTGGACTTATTTTCCAATCAAAAGTACCGACGGTAGGGACTACCACACAGAAATGAATGGACATATTTTCAGGCACTGGATGGAGAAAGATCTACTTCCAATTCTAAACAGACCATCATGCTTGGTAATGGATAATGCATCCTATCACAACGCAGTATCAGCGGAAGACAAAGTACCAACTGCATCAAATACAAAAGATCAAATTAGGACTTGGCTTGCTAAGGAAAATGTCAGCTTCGATGATACATATTTGAAACCCGAGTTGTTGCACCTGGTGAGGATGACAAATAAGACAAAGGTGTTTCATATTGACAAAATCATTGCGGAATACGGCCACACGTCTTTGCGACTACCTCCATATCATGCTCACCTCAATCCGATAGAGCTTGTCTGGGCTAAAGTAAAAGGGCAAGTTGCCGAACAGAACAGGACGTTTAAAATGTGTGATGTTGAAGTTCTGACACGTGAGTCCTTCTCAATGATAGACATGCAGTTATGGAAGAAGTGTGTTGAACATGTGCTCCGAGAGGAAGACGAGTACTGGCACCGAGATGGATTACAATTTGTCCAGCCAGTAACAATTATCAACCTCATGGAATCGTCATATTCGGGATGATACAAATCATATTTTTATTACAGACTGAGAAATAGCAACGTATACATTTCCATATCCAAATGCGTCTACCATCATACAATTTGTGGTGAAGTTAAGACACCCTGGGGTCTAATGGTGACCGAAGGGAGGACTAACTGTTGCATATTGTATCCAAGTTCACGATTGCACATAAAGGGCAACACACTTAATTACTTGACCTATCAAGTTAATATGGAGATACACCTATGAATAGAATTGACATGGACAAATTCTGGGATACTGTAAAATCTAAAATTTGAGCCCCGTATTTGCAATTGTCATAAAAGATCAAAGGAATTTGCCGATGTGCAAAATCCGTAGCATCTATGGACTACTGGTTAGCTTTATTTTAGCGTCATGGATATTCTAAGGCTGCATGCAAAAATCACTGAGATCCAACAGGTAGTTTTCGAGAAAATCAATTTCAAACGTGCTCACGAATTAATGGACAGACTATACCAGTATTTTACGTCACCGTGATAAAGTTTGTAAAGCACACCAGAACTGTTTATTTTTCCATGACACCAGTGGGGAGCTGATATGCTGGGTTAGAATGCACTTGTAATGAAAAAATGGGATGAAGGTGTATGGATATAGAGAGTATACTGAAATTAATCCAAGAACGTCGGTTGTTAAACGGAGCGCATGTCGTTGTGTCTACAGTGTATTGGTTAATGGTTATTGAACTGGCATCATAGCACACTAGACGGACCCATAAGTGCACAGTCCCCCCCCAACAGATTTTGAAGGATAGGCATATAGTGGTTCGCTGGTTAATCGCACTTCTCTCTCTCTCTCTCTGCCCCTCAATCAACCAGCTCTACTTGTACACCGTGTAATTCCAAACTCCCTAAATTTGTCTTTTGACTCAACGTCAATTTCAGTGTCCTCATCAAACAGTAGAAACTGAAACAATTAATGACTTGTTATTTGCAGACGACCAATGCTTGATTTACCAACAAGAACAAGAGCTACAACAGCATATCGACACCTTATACTATAACTGTAACAAATATGACATGAACATAAACATAGCCAAAACTGAGGTAATTAATATAGGAAGGAAACATAATACACTAAACATCAATACCAATGGCAATACAATAGTGCAAGTACAGGAATTCAAGTACCTAGGAAGTGTATTTACAGAGGATGGAAGATTCGATAGAGAGATGGAAGTTAGACTCCAGAAAACAAATGCAATAACCTACCAGCCAGTGCAACTACTTAGACATCCACACATTTCACTGACAGCTAAACAACAGCTGATCAACAGCATCTACATACCCACTCTATGTTACCAATGTCAAACATGGACAATGAATAAGACACATGCACAGAAAATAGCAACATGCGAAATGAGATGTCTCCGTAAAGTCACCAACAACACAAGAATCGACAGAGTTACGATTAAGCATCAGAGAAAAGGTTGGAACAAGACCGTGCTTGAACTATATAGCGAAACAGAGAATGAAGTGGTTTGGCCATTTAGTAAGAATGCGAACAGGCCAAACTGCCTATGAAGCTTTCACAACAGAATATCAGGAAGGAAGACGAGAGGAAGACCGAGGAAAAGGTGGATAGATAACGTAGTTGAATTCTGCCAGGGAACTAAGAAAACCAACACACAAGTCACCAGAGAAGCACAAGACAAATACATAAAACCACGACACTAGATTAACAACCTGGTAACTGTGTGCTGACAAAAGGAGAAGAAGATCCAACAGTAGGTCGACAAGAGACAGAAGAACATTCCTTATCGATCCTAAACGCCCAAACAATCGATGCTTTCGATGCAAGCATGTCCGATCTCTCGTTGCGGCGAACATCCACATGACCAGGAAAGTAGAGATGAGTTTCTGGAGGTTGGAAAGGTAGTGTATTTATATGTTATAGCTACCTATAGATAAAGACAGCTCATGTGGGCCGGACCATGAGACCATGCATACCTTGTGTCACTTACAGCACAAGACACATCATGTTGGCCTGCATACCCTCGGCCATCTGCTGATGGTAAATTGATGAAGATAGATATGAAAATGAAATGAAAATCGTGTCATATCCTTTACAGGACGTAGCCATCAACCACAATAAACGAGTCGTTGATTTTCTAGGCACCACTTATACGTTCAGTAGTTTGTCATTGCTTTATGAACGGTGAGGTCTATTTTAACTTTCGTAAAATCCCACGGAAACGAATTTACTTCCAAACTTGCCCACCGTGGGGTTTGAACCAGGTACGCTTGGGTTTGTGATCGAGCTGACTACCACTTGAGCTAGAGACGCTGACGAAGATAGATATACACAGCTTGACTTGATGATGAAAACAACTTCCGTTTCTGCCTTGAGATCAAGGAATGTCCACGTCATCTACAGATAACAACGACAGCGTATGTTGGTCTGCATACCCTGCCTCAAATGTTGATAAAAACCACTACAGTTTGGTCAACATACCCTTCACCATCTGCTGATAAAGACTGATCATGTGGGTCTGCATACCATTCGTCATCTGAAGATGTGGGTCTGCATCCCTTCGCCACCTGATGATAAAGAAATCTCAAGTTTTGTAGCATACCCTAGGTACCCACTGATTTTTTTGGATTTTTTTCCCGATCCAGAATCACTTGAGCTTTCAGCTCTTCGGTTCGGTGCCATGGACACCGTAACCCTTTGGTTCGGTGCCACGAACACCGTGAATCTGGGAACCTGTGGCTTTTCTGCCAGTCCGCGGAATTGAACCCGCACACACAGAGGACTAGTCACCCGCAGTCCAACGCGCTACGAACACACTGGGCAGACGGGCAGGCACCCACTGATAAAGACATCTCTTGTGTGTCTGCATATCTTTAATCGCCTACTGATAAATATGATCATGTTTGGTCTGCATATCCTTCCTCACCTGATGATAAATACAGATCACGTTTGGGTTTTCTATCGTAAAGGGAAGAAAGTTCTAATTTTCCTAGCATGAAGGGAAGAAAGTTCTAGTTTTCCTAGCATGAAGGGAAGAAAGTTCTAGTTTTCCTAGCATGAAAGGAAGAAAGTTCTAATTTCCTTGTCGTAAAGGGAAGAAAGTTCTAGTTTTTCTAGCATGAAGGGAAGAAAGTTCTAGTTTCTTTGTCGTAAAGGGAAGAAAGTTCTAGTTTCTTTGTCGTAAAGGGAAGAAAGTTCTAATTTCCTTGTCGTAAAGGGAAGAAAGTTCTAGTTTTCCTAGCATGAAAGGAAGAAAGTTCTAATTTCCTTGTCGTAAAGGGAAGAAAGTTATAGTTTTCCTAGCATGAAGAGAAGAAAGTTCTAGTTTCCTAGCGTGAAGTAAAGAAAGTTCTATTAATCAATATTCAGTATAAAATCCAATGCAGAAATACGAAGTGGGGTGTAGAACTGACTTAAACCCTGAGATGCAATGTTCATTAAAGCAGATGTTAGTGTGTATCTTGTCGAAGGTGGGTGTTGCAAATCAACACGAGATCATAACATTCCTAACGTTCCTACCTAAACTGACAGAGACAAACAAATCATGTCACATTGCTCTTATGTGTCATGTTAAATGTCACCATCTCATGTATGTTTTCTTGCAGACAGGTTCGAGTTTAGAAGGGTGTATGTTTTCTTGTAGACAGGTTCGAGTTTAGAAGGGTGTATGTTTTCTTGTAGACAGGTTCGAGTTTAGAAGGGTGTATGTTTTCTTGTAGACAGGTTCGAGTTTAGAAGAGTGTATGTTTTCTTGTAGACAGGTTCGAGTTTAGAAGGGTGTATGTTTTCTTGTAGACAGGTTCGAGTTTAGAAGGGTGTATGTTTTCTTACAGACAGGTTCGAGTTTAGAAGGGTGTATGTTTTCTTGCAGACATGTTCGAGTTTAGAAGGGTGTATGTTTTCTTACAGACAGGTTCGAGTTTAGAAGGGTGTATGTTTTCTTATAGACACGTTCGAGTTTAGAAGGGTATATGTTTTCTTGTAGACAGGTTCGAGTTTAGAAGGGTGTATGTTTTCTTACAGACAGGTTCGAGTTTAGAAGGGTGTATGTTTTCTTGCAGACAGGTTCGAGTTTAGAAGGGTGTATGTTTTCTTGCAGACAGGTTCGAGTTTAGAAGGGTGTATGTTTTCTTGCAGACAGGTTCGAGTTTAGAAGGGTGTATGTTTTCTTTCAGACAGGTTCGAGTTTAGAAGGGTGTATGTTTTCTTGCAGACAGGTTCGAGCTTAAAAGGGTGTATGTTTTCTTTCAGACAGGTTCGAGTTTAGAAGGGTGTATGTTTTCTTGCAGACAGGTTCGAGTTTAGAAGGGTGTATGTTTTCTTGTAGACAGGTTCGAGTTTAGAAGGGTGTATGTTTTCTTGCAGACAGGTTCGAGTTTAGAAGGGTGTATGTTTTCTTGTAGACAGGTTCGAGTTTAGAAGGGTGTATGTTTTTTTGTAGACAGGTTCGAGTTTAGAAGGGTGTATGTTTTCTTGCAGACAGGTTCGAGTTTAGAAGGGTGTATGTTTTCTTGCAGACAGGTTCGAGTTTAGAAGGGTATATGTTTTCTTGCAGACAGGTTCGAGTTTAGAAGGGTATATGTTTTCTTGTAGACAGGTTCGAGTTTAGAAGGGTGTATGTTTTCTTGTTGACAGGTTCGAGTTTAGAAGGGTGTATGTTTTCTTGCAGACAGGTTCGAGTTTAGAAGGGTGTATGTTTTCTTGTAGACAGGTTCGAGTTTAGAAGGGTGTATGTTTTCTTGTAGACAGGTTCGAGTTTAGAAGGGTGTATGTTTTCTTGCAGACATGTTCGAGTTTAGAAGGGTGTATGTTTTCTTGCAGACAGGTTCGAGTTTAGAAGGGTGTATGTTTTCTTGTAGACAGGTTCGAGTTTAGAAGGGTGTATGTTTTCTTGTAGACAGGTTCGAGTTTAGAAGGGTGTATGTTTTCTTGTAGACAGGTTCGAGTTTAGAAGGGTGTATGTTTTCTTGCAGACATGTTCGAGTTTAGAAGGGTGTATGTTTTCTTGCAGACAGGTTCGAGTTTAGAAGAGTGTATGTTTTCTTGTAGACAGGTTCGAGTTTAGAAGGGTGTATGTTTTCTTGTAGACAGGTTCGAGTTTAGAAGGGTGTATGTTTTCTTGCAGACAGGTTCGAGTTTAGAAGGGTGTATGTTTTCTTGCAGACAGGTTCGAGTTTAGAAGGGTGTATGTTTTCTTGCAGACAGGTTCGAGTTTAGAAGGGTGTATGTTTTCTTGCAGACATGTTCGAGTTTAGAAGGGTGTATGTTTTCTTGCAGACATGTTCGAGTTTAGAAGGGTGTATGTTTTCTTGCAGACAGGTTCGAGTTTAGAAGAGTGTATGTTTTCTTGTAGACAGGTTCGAGTTTAGAAGGGTGTATGTTTTCTTGTAGACAGGTTCGAGTTTAGAAGGGTGTATGTTTTCTTGCAGACATGTTCGAGTTTAGAAGGGTGTATGTTTTCTTGCAGACATGTTCGAGTTTAGAAGGGTGTATGTTTTCTTGCAGACAGGTTCGAGTTTAGAAGAGTGTATGTTTTCTTGTAGACAGGTTCGAGTTTAGAAGGGTGTATGTTTTCTTGTAGACAGGTTCGAGTTTAGAAGGGTGTATGTTTTCTTGCAGACAGGTTCGAGTTTAGAAGGGTGTATGTTTTCTTACAGACAGGTTCGAGTTTAGAAGGAGTGAAGGAAATGGGATCTTTAAAAAATGCCATCTTATGGTCAATCCGCAACCCACTTTAAAACATATTTTGCTGCGTGGACCCCCAAAAAAAAAATTTATAGATAAGAAAATGAACAGGAATGAATTATCTGTGTGTTACAATAGTAAACAATGTTTGCAATTTAACATTTGAATAAACAACAAAGAAAACATTAGGCCTAAAATTAGGCTTAAAATGTATTTTTCTGTTTGAAATGTTAAAGATCATAATATTTCTTCAAGCGCTTGAGGACACTCTGTGAGTACCGAGGGTTCGTGGGTGTCAGTTTGGGAAACGCTGATCTATATCATAGCAGAAGTGTACTGTTTTGTTGCTGTCAAACCACAACATTTTCTCATTGTTTTTCCGGATGCACTACACCATTGTCCTTTGCTCACAGACAGACGTTGAGTAACTGACCTACAAAAGTTTAGGTTACATAGTGTCTTCTGTTACTTTGAGTAGATTAATCTTGTGAAACACTGTCGTATAGAAGGTAGACTTTCTCATAACGGTTGACATGGTTCCTGAAAAACGGGTCTGAGAACTACCAAGGGAAACGACAAAGAAGATGGTGGCTACCGGATATCTGAGAAACCTTGATCATAACGATAGAAGGGACGGGAGAACTTGCTAGAGATCTAGAGTTTTTCAGGCGAGTTGTGGTGAGGGTGACGTTTTACAAAGGATGGTCTACATGATAAGTTACACATTTTATCTTTCACAATAAAAGAGATTCCATTTGTCACAATATGTGTTCAATTGTTTAATCGATTGATTTATTGATTGGTAGAATCATAATCATTACACTTTGTAATATGTGCCCCTGATATCTTTCATACACATTAAGATCTCAGTGGCGGTGGACGAACTCCTTAGCACAGCTGGGGGTCATCAATGTAATCCATGATAATAAGGAATGCATGCCTTCAAGCAAAAATCACTCAGTTTCAGTTTGAATATCTTCATTGCACTCCGGACATGTCAATAGGTGCTACGATCTCCTTCGTAATATCTTCAACATCATCCAGCGACTGACCGTACCAGTTCGATTTTGATTGATGAGCCTACTCATATACCTGCTTTGTTGTTCTTTTCTTGCTATTTCAATCTTCAAACCCAGCTCCTGCAATCTAGTAGTTGACGTGGATTGGTTTAAATGAAAATCTTCTTTGTGGCCATACTCCATGAGGGCGTTTAAAATATCAGCTCTATCCATCGGCTGGCCCGCTGATGTGGTGGCAGAGTCAGTCAGCATGTCTGCTCTCTCAGTGCCAACAACACCCATATGCCCTGGAACGAAGATAAGTGTAATTCTGCAAATTGTTGACGCTTGTAGTGATTCAGTTCATTGCCTGCGCACCGAACCAGCCTCCACCTTTCGGATCATACTCAATGAATCACTCAGAATTCACGCATCATTGTAGTTTTGTGACTCCAGCCAGAGTACTACATTAGTCACCGCCAGTACCTCCATTGTCATGCTGCTTGTTGTCATACGAAATGCAGCACTGGCTTCCTGGACCATTCTGCCTCATGAGCTTGCAGAGACGGCCCATGTGGACTTTTCGTGGCAAACTACCGTTTCATCCGTGTCAGTCAGAAGTGCCAAAACAGGCGCACTGACTACGCCTCAGTTCATAACGGGCGCACTGACTACGCCTCAGTTCATAACGGGCGAATGCATGGAGACGAAGAAGAATTTTCTTCAGCGATCTCTGGTCATGCACATGTTGCTTCTCAGCTCACCAGGAGAACCGTCTTGCAAGATATGCTCCGGTGTTTGTTCCGCCTGCTGACACTGGCAGAGAGCTGTTTGACTTATTCCTAGTCTATATAAGTGTTTGTTGAGTCTGCAGTGTCCGGTGCATAGTCGAAATATAATGATCTGGTCTGTTCTGGTTAGGTCTTTGAGGAGTCTTTTCCATAATCTTATCCAGTGTTTGTCTTCCAATCTACTGCAGATTTTCTCTGTATGAGGATTTTGACGTCTTGAAAAGACAGGGGTTGGTAAATTTGTTCTTTGGCACTGCCAAAGAAGAATCAATGTAATCTTTAAAGATAGGGACAATTGTATAGAACTTTATCTAAATCTTTTAATGAATATTACATTTTTTTACAATAATTAAAAGAATTGTTAAATTGTTTTATAATATGTTCACTAACTGTTCGACTTTCGGTTGGTAGTAATAATTTGTAGAATGCTGTTTGTTCAACGATGTAAACATTGAGGTAACAGTTGGCAATTGGTCACCATGGATCACAGTATTCTTCTTCTGTTTTGCTCGTTCTTTACGACCAATTTTAATCACTCTTTGTGATATGTTTGATCTTTGCCAAGAACGTGTACATTGCACATACGTTGCACATTGGTTTGCTAGGCCCCTAAACGCATAGACTTCTACACATTTAGGACACATGCATCCGATTTCAGCCTCCTTAGTCGCCTCTTACGACATGCGTGGGAGGTAACAGTGGTTCTATTCTTTACACCTCAATTTGGGCCCCGGTAACCACTCGGGCGGATCACAGTATTTATGGGATGACTATATCTCATAGACTCTCATAGACTCTCATATACTCATATATCTCATAGACTCTCATAGACTCTCATATACTCATATAACTCATAACCAGTGGCGGCTCGTCACAGTATTTATGGGATGACTATATCTCATAGACTCTCATATACATCATATACTCATATAACTCATAGACTCTCATATACATCATATACTCATATAACTCATAGACTCTCATATACATCATATACTCATATAACTCATAACCAGTGGCGGCTCGTCACAGTATTTATGGGATGACTATATCTCATAGACTCTCATAGACTCTCATAGACTCTCATAGACTCTCATAGACTCTCATAGACTCTCATATATCTCATATAACTCATAATCAGTGGCGGCTCGTGGTCATTTTTCTTGGTGGGGCCAGACACAAATTTTCGGAAAAATCATGGCTTTTTTAGTATTTACTATTCCGGAAGTTATTCCCTTTCGATTATTCGTGGGCCAAGCCCACTAGCCCTTAATGATGAGCCGCCCCTGCTCATAACTATGTGGCGTCTTTGGCTTAAGCGGTAAAACACGTAATAACAAAGTACTGTAGTTTTACAAATTACAAAAACAATAACAATATAAAGCAACGTTTCGACCAACAAGGCCTTTATCAAGCAAAAGAATAACAGGAGTGACGAATTAAAAAAACACTAACATATGGACGACTACATAAGGAGACATTCAAACGTTTCTAATGAAAATCTGGGAATAAAAACGAATAAAGAAATAAATGTAACACAAAAACACACAGAAAAACTAAAAATAGAAAAGAAACAATAAGAAATCAAGTAAATATATAACTTGAATACATGCAACATATGCACATATAGATTACAAGGCATGGAAGAGAAAGTACTAAGAAGCATAGGAATGTAATACGTTGAGTCCACGTGGTCGCAAGGTACCATACAACGAAATCAACTGATTCTCCAGAACAAATAGACTACGATCATCCGAGGAACATGGTCGGATGGCTGTGACCTGGACATCGTGAGCTCCTAAGCGGTAGTGAGCCCGATCACAACCCAAGCGTACATGGTTCAAACTCCGCGGTGGGCAAGTTTGGAAGTAAATTCGTTTCCGTGGGATTTTTACGAAAGATAAAAATAGACCTTATCGTTCAGAAAGCAATGATAAACTACTGAACGTATAAAGGGTGCCTAGAAAATCAACGCTTCGTTTACTGTGGTTGAGGGCTACGTCCTGTAAAGGATATGCCACAATCTTCTGGAATATATCATATACACCACATCGGACGTTCTGCTGATACATTACGTGCCCTAAATATGGCTAACGCTGTTTTGAGAGGTCAAAAGTTCGTGTGACCTATGGAAAGATATTTGTGAGAAATTATCAATATTATTGTGTTGGAATGCCAAATGATGTAACAATAGTAAGATATGTAACTAATATATGTGCCTGACTTGTTTTTTTCAGTGTTTCGGGTGGTCCTACCCTGCACGGGACAGATCAACGCCGAGGTCCACATTAGTATTCAGATGAGTATAAGCATCCTGTCAGTTTCAAATCCGACGTCGTTGAACTTCAAACGCAAGAAAGTGTGTCTGAAAAGTGAGTACAACGTTGCGTATGTGTACACTGTTTGTTCAGTTATACAATCATTGTTCAGTCCGTGCCGCCCGGTAACATGAGACGACTGGCTCAGACGGTAAATCGAAAATTCCTGTTTAATGGAGGCTGGTTTTTTGTATGTTTGATAAAAACACTGTAAGCATTATTGCAATTTATTCAAATCTATCCGTTCATGCTTATTTCTTGATAAAAATGTTCATAATAGTGATATTCCTGAACTTTAAACTGAATTTCGAACATAATATAACCTTGATTTAGCATGTTTTATTGTTTTTAACATGAATTAGTCTATATACAACAACACAGGCATACGATGATCACGCGACAATTGTGGTCTTATTTCCTCGAATTTTTACATGAGCCCGCCGGTCTGTCGTATGTTATCGAAGGCTACGGTTCCGCCTCAGGCAAATTTGTTCAGTCAATAAATAAATGATCATTAAGTTAGACACTGACTGTACAGTCATATATTGATTGTTTACATTTGGGGATCTTGGTAGCTAAATGATTCAGTCGTTCCCTTGCGTTCTGAATGGCGTGGTGTCAATTCCAGATCTCGTCGTTCTGTCAACAGGTGCATTTCCCCCAGAGATCCATAGATTGATGTCGGAGTTACTGAGTTCTTGCTTTGCGCAATACCTTCGGCAGTGGTATGCCATTTATACGCAGAGGGACAGAGCCGTATGTGTAAAACCCGGTGCAGTGTAGTCAATTCTTCATCTTTAGATGATAAATTTATTGAGAAATCATAAGCTTACTCTCAGAAAATGAGAACACAGTACTGCACGAATGTTCACTTACCATTCAATCATACACTTAACATTCAGTTTAACACTTACCATTCAATTATACACTTACCATTCAATCATACACTTAACATTCAGTTATACACTTACCATTCAATTATACACTTACCATTCAATTATACACTTACCATTCAATCATACACTTAACATTCAATTATACACTTACCATTCAATTATACACTTACCATTCAATCATACACTTACCATTCAATCATACACTTACTATTCAATTATACACTTACCATTAAATTATACACTTACCATTCAATTATACACTTACCATTCAATTATACACTTACCATTCAATCATACACTTACCATTCAATCATACACTTACCATTCAATTATACACTTACCATTCAATCATACACTTACCATTCAGTTATACACTTACCATTCAATTATACACTTACCATTCAATCATACACTTACCATTCAGTTATACACTTACCATTCAATCATACACTTACCATTCAATTATACACTTACCATTCAATTATACACTTACCATTCAATCATACACTTAACATACAACCATGCACTTACCATTCAATCATACACTTACCATTCAGTTATACACTTACCATTCAATCATACACTTACCATTCAATTATACACTTACCATTCAATTATACACTTACCATTCAATTATACACTTACCATTCAATCATACACTTAACATACAACCATGCACTTACTTTTCAATCGTATGTTAACCTTTCAATCATACGTTAACCTTTCAATCATATGTTAACCTTTCAATCATATGTTAACCTTTCAATCATACACTTAGCATACAACCATGCACTTACTTTTCAATCATAGATTAACCTTTCAATCATAGATTAACCTTTCAATCATAGATTAACCTTTCAATCATAGATTAACCTTTCAATCATATACTTAACATACAACCATGCACTTAACTTTCAATCATAGATTAACCTTTCAATCATACGTTAACCTTTCAATCATAGATTAACCTTTCAATCATACGTTAACCTTTCAATCATAGATTAACCTTTCAATCATAGATTAACCTTTCAATCATAGATTAACCTTTCAATCATAGATTAACCTTTCAATCATAGATTAACCTTTCAATCATAGATTAACCTTTCAATCATACACTTATTTTTCTCTCTGGCGTAGAGGCTAGGTGCTCGTCTCTCGTTCCAAAAGTGCTCGGCTTGCTCCTGAGAAGCGATCGGATATTTTTCCAGAGATCCCTGATCACAGTGTAGGTGAGATCGAGTTACTAGTCCTAGTGGAGACGATAAAACGTAGGTCCCGTGTTCATGTCCAGCACATAAAAGAATCATTGATAGCTCAAAATAGAGAAGAGCCGACGGAAAGTCGCTGCCCAGATAAAATTCATTACAAAAAAGACTAAAAATAAAATTCATTACAAAAAAGACTAAAATAAAATTCATTAAAAAAAAAAAGACTAAAAATAAAATTCATTAAAAAAAAAAGACTAAAAATAAAATTCATTACAAAAAAAAGACTAAAAATAAAATTCATTACAAAAAAAGACTAAAAATAAAATTCATTACAAAAAAAGACTAAAAATAAAATTCATTACAAAAAAAGACTAAAAATAAAATTCATTACAAAATATCTTCATCATCTTCAAAATTACATCAGGGACCCTCGCCGGTGCTACGTGGTTCGTGCACTGCAGCTGCGATCTACCTGTGTAAGAAAGGGATCGGAGCACACATGGTTACTCACCGAAGTGCAATGATGATGATCCTATTAATGAAAGAAAACAAACAATCATTCATGCACTGTTGAATAATAACCTTCAAAGTTTCACATCCTGTCTATCTTCCACATCGTCTAACACAAGATGTGCGCTAACAAGATGCCTAAATGATGTGCTACACAGGATGTGCGCTAACCAGATGTGGTAACACAAGATGTGCTAAAAGATGTGCGACTTCTAACACAGAGATGTGCGCCTAACACAAGATGTGCGCCTAACACAAGATGTGCGCTAACTACAAGATGTCGCACAAGATGTGCGCCTAACACAAGATTGTCAGTCCTAACACAAGATGTGCGACACGTAGTGCCACACAGAGGCAAAGATGGCCTACACAAGATTGTACGATGCTAAAGTGTAGATTACATATTTGGACAATGCAGTTAAATTGTCGTCACGGAAGAGCCAATCAGGCGGCATCTGATAAACGAGGCCATTTCGTTTCTTTTTCGCTTGTTACAATACCACCTTAAATGTTGCGCTATTTTTCATTAAGATGTTCTATTTGAAGTGGGTGTCAATTAGTTTTCTTTGGAAAGTGTCATTTGTTGGGCATTTCTAGCTTTGATAAAGTTGGTATTTTCTAACTTTAAGACAAACTACACTGTCTCTGGATTCTCACAGTGTTTCTTTCACAGTACCGTCGATTGTTGCGTTAAGGGGGGACTCTGGTCTTGAAACTTGTTTCGTTGCTTTGGTATTAATGTAGAATTTGTATAACAATTTTGAAAGATTATGACTTAGAATAGTAGACAAAATTAGTAAAAAAAAGTCAACGCGTTGCCATGGAAACAATACAAAATGGCACCCAAGCACAAAATTTCAAATCCCTAAGGCTCTGAAGTTAATGAATATAAATGAATTCTGTTTTCACTCTAAGGTGAGCAATTGTAATATCTACAAAATTACACATTCTTTTTAGGATATATTAAATATTACATTTTATGAATTTTGTGTAAACACACCCTCCAAAACCAGTTTTTTTACCAAATTTTTAGGAATTTTACCCAAAAATTTATTTTAAAAATTAAATATTTAATATATCCTAAAATCATGTGTAATAATTTAGATATTGCAATTGCGCACTTAGAGTGAAAACAGAATTCATTTACATTCATTAGATTCAGAGCCTTAGGATTTGAAATTTTGTTTTTGTTGGCCATTTTGTATTGTTTCCATGGCAACACTTTGACATTTTTTTTTACTAATTATTTTCTACTATTCTAAGTCATACTCTTTCAAAATGCTTATACACATTTTATATTAATATGAAAACAACGAAAATAGATTCTTGATTTTCAAGACCCGAATCCCCTTAAGCTATGGTGTAAGTGCTCTGATGTTGAAACATTCAGCTGTCGGAATGATATAGAGAATTTTGGGCTCACCCTGTATGCATAAATTATACTTCTACTGAGTTACTATTATAACCGTTCAACTGTGTAGTTATGTATGTTGCTTTTCTAGAATGTTTTCTTCAATCTACTTTCAAATGTTTAGAGTTATTTACGATGTAAGTTAGCTTGTACCAAGCTGTCATCACGCGTGACCATGTCATAGATTTTATTTTCTCCTCAAAAGAATGAAAGCTTTTGACCATACCGAGAGAAAAAGGAACGCCGCACACATACTCAGAGAAGGTTGCAAAGTACTAAAGGCTCTTTGGCGTAGATCCAAGCCCAAATATACGGCGATAAACGGATCATTAAAGAGCTTTGTACTCGCATTGCCTAAAAAGTGTTTGACTGACGGCATAGCAGACTCAAACATTTCTGAATTCCGAAAACTTCGGATGCGCTCGTCCTACACTGGTAGGGGCTTAACTGGGGCGCAACGTTCTATTCGTACTTGACAAAGACTGTTTATATATCACAATAAGAATGATCAAAATGATCGAGAAGAACGAACAAAATAAACAAACAAAAGACCATACCGAGTGGTCATTGTAAATTTCCATCAGGAAACACCACACCGCTAGTGAATACTGCTCCAGAAGAGAGAGAGAGAGAGAGAGAGAGAGAGAGAGAGAGAGAGGAAGAGAAACTCATATTTCTTTGATCGTAAGAAGCGTATATAGTACCACGTTGTTGTTGATCATTTTTCTTCTTTGCCCCAGCTGTTACTAGCTTTCATTGTCTTGCAGTCTTCCTTATTGCGTGTTTATTTTTTCTTACCAATGCTTGGATGAATCTGTTTTTTTCTGAGGTGCGAATTTACTATCTTGTAAATCTGTCAGTGTTTGCACCGTTTGTGAATATAGACCTACCGTCTACTTGGAAAGTTGCTGACTTGTGCGCCGTTTTCTCATGTAGGTACATGGAAAACCAATTGAAAGCCAATTGGTTTGTTGATGTTCGCAAACTGTGTGAAACGGACCTTTCTCCTGGTGGGAAAACGCTTATCGTCTTGTTTTAGGAACATCATTAGCAAGGTTTTTTATGCAGTCAGCGGAGTACAGTGTTTGTAAAAACGGACATGTCAGTACCTGAAACTAACCTGAAATGTCTGTCATTCAGACAGTCTTATTACATCCCGTACTGGTTGTGTTGGTTTAAATCCTCCATCACCCCACTCCCTTCAAAATAACTTTATGTTGTTCGCCATAAACTGCTTCACTTCATTCGTTATATAACATCTCACATTTTATTGCAACGCACTCTGTTTTCTTCTGTGTTTATTCGTTTTCACTTCTTTGTACGGCCCTCTCTCTCTCTCTGGAATTATTTGCTTCCTGTGCTTGCAGCTCTCATGTTTAAGTATACTCAGTTTGCTTTTGTTAGTTTTACTTGTTGCCTTGTCTCTGTATATACCATGCTTCTAACGCATTATCAATCTGCCATACGCAAACTCTGGACCAGTGCAAATCAAAAGTGCATGGTTACCGAGCTGACCTACTTAATTTGGGGTGTTATTACCTAATTTTTATTTGCAATTGTTATTATTTTTATTAGTAGAGGACTAATGATGTGTGGGGGAAGAGGAGACGTACTCACGTTCTCAGCGCAGACCACACAGATCATAAACAGGGGTTCACTTTGTCGATAAGAACGGAGACAAATAAACAAACGCAATTTGTGCCGTCTCAAAACATGAAAATCGTGGCATATTATCCTCTACCATCAACCAGTGGCGGCTCGAGATCAATTTTGTTGGTGGGGACAGACAGAAACTTTCAGAAATGTCACGGTTTCTGTTAGGTTATATTTTAATGTATCAAATAATAAATACTCGTTTATACTATATTTTTGGCGGGGCCCGGCTCCACTGGCCCTTAATGACGAGCCGCCACTGCCATCAACCATAGTAAACGAGTCGTTTCTAGGCACCACTTATACGTTCAGTTTGAGGTCTATTTTTACCTTTTGTAAAAACTCCACGAAACGAATTTGCTTCCAAACTGCCTGCCGCGGTGTTTGAACCAGGTATGCTTGTGTTGTGATCGAGCTCACTACCGCTAAAGCTACAGACGCTCAATCAAAACATAGAAACTCTAAAAATCGTTTGATAAGTCGTGGCCTAAAGTTGGTACTAATTGATCCGTTCTGTTCATGATTATGTCACATGTATGCTCATGAAACTATACATGACAAAGTTCACCAAGTGCAAACAAAATGCATTTTATTTAGTTCAACTCATCTTTCTTACACATGCAGTGAATACTGTAGCTTTTGTCTGATATGTAACATGTCTTGTAACCTGGCATGTAACTTGACATGTAACCTGTCTTGTAACCATGGCATGTAACTTGACATGTAACTGACATGTAACCTGACATGTAACTTGACATGTAACTTGACATGTAACCTGTCTTGTAACCTGACATGTAACTTGACATGTAACCTGACATGTAACTTGACATGTAACTTGACATGTAACCTGTCTTGTAACCTGGCATGTAACTTGACATGTAACCTGACATGTAATTTGACATGTAATTTGACATGTAACCTGACATGTAACCTGACATGTAACCTGTCTTGTAACTTTGTGCAAGAAACATATTTGAAGAGAGGAAACAGTTTTCGAATATTTTGATTCATTGATAACAAGCAGCCGATAAGATGAATAGCAAGATAAAGATTAATACAAGATGAAGATTGATACAAGATGAAGATTGATACAAGATGAAGATTGATACAAGATGGAGATTGATACAAGATGGAGATTGATACAGGATGAAGATTGATACAAGATGAAGATTGATACAAGATGAAGATTGGTACAAGATGAAGATTGATACAAGATGGAGATTGATACAAGATGAAGATTGATACAAGATGAAGATTGATACAAGATGAAGATTGGTACAAGATGAAGATTGATACAAGATGGAGATTGATACAAGATGGAGATTGATACAAGATGAAGATCGATACAAGATGGAGATTGATACAAGATGGAGATTGATACAAGATGTGATAGATAGTTTGAGCATGACAGCAACAGAGACAGGACATTGGCAACTAGTAAGGATATAAGCTGTAGGAATAAAAGCTATCCGTTTTATTACTTAGTTTATATCTCAGAATTGGTGTTTTATCTCTTATGTAACATATACCTGCCCCATGCTTTTTGTCTATGTCTCTCCACGCAACTTAAACGACTCCTACTATTTTACTGCTTGTTTATATATACTCGTATATCCGGACCACGCCGTTCTGTTCACGAGTGCAGTTTTTTCCAGAGATCCCTAGAATTGTTGCTGGAGCTATAGAGTTCTTGCTTTGTGCAATACTCTCGGCAGGTGGCGTGCCATTTCTGCGGAGATGGACTGAACCATATGGGTAAAACCCGGTGCAATGAAGTCAATCCTTCGGCTTAAAAACTTTTATATATATTTGGTTGATCTGTCCTATATTTGTTTGATCTGTCCTATATTTGTTTGATCTGTCCTATATTTGTTTGATCTGTCCTATATTTGTTTGATCTGTCCTATATTTGTTTGATCTGTCCTATATTTGTTTGATCTGTCCTATATTTGTTTGATCTGTCCTATATTTGTTTGATATGTCCTATATTTGTTTGATCTGTCCTATATTTGTTTGATCTGTCCTATATTTGTTTGATCTGTCCTATATTTGTTTGATCTGTCCTATATTTGTTTGATATGTCCTATATTTGTTTGATCTGTCCTATATTTGTTTGATCTGTCCTATATTTGTTTGATCTGTCCTATATTTGTTTGATATGTCCTATATTTGTTTGATCTGTCCTATATTTGTTTGATCTGTCCTATATTTGTTTGATATGTCCTATATTTGTTTGATCTGTCCTATATTTGTTTGATCTGTCCTATATTTGTTTGATCTGTCTAATTTGTTTGATGGTTAGACTTCGTTTTGCTTAAATCTCTGACTTCTGTCTGCATTTTGTAAACTAAAGTTGAAGTAGGGATTCAAAGCTCTCTTGTTAAACAAATATAAACAAATATAAATAAATATAAACAAATATAAACAAATATAAACAAATATAAATAAATATAAACAAATATAAATAAATATAAACAAATATAAACAAATATAAACAAATAAATATATCTTCAATCTAGTCGACCAACCAAACCTTCTAGAGTGATCTTATTATTATATCCGACGCTCCGTGTTTCTTATATCACGGCTCTGGCTAATGGCGAATAGTTGGAAGAAAAATAACCAGATCGACATTTAGAACTGATGTCACGAGAGCCAAGTTTCAAGCGGGACAACCTAGATGATGATGATGATGATGATTATGATGATGATTATGATAATTAAGGTTTGACATAGCCATTTTGATTTGTTAAGGTTACTAATGTTGAAACGTTAATAATAATAATTCTTCTTCTACCGTTATACATTACATAGGGCCTGCAAGCAATTTCTCCATACTGCTCTATCCTGGGCAACTCTCTTAATCTCCTCCATTGAACTGAGACCGATATTTCTTGCCTCTCTCAGCAAAGTTCGTTTCAGGGTCTCCTTAGGTCGACCTCTCTTTCTTGAACCCTTTGCATCTTACTTCAATGCCAGCTTTGATATTCTTTGATCATTTCTTCTCAAGGTGTGTCCAAAATATCTCCATCATCTCCTTCTTATAACAGTTGTTATTAGTGGTTGACCAGACATTTCTCTGATTTGAAAGAAAATACAACGTCATATTTCTTAATAACTATGTTAAATGTAAGTACAATATTTGTAATATAAATTAAAAGTCAGGATTAAAAGTTATAATTAAGTTTCTTCTTCTTTGCGTTCGTTCTTTACGACCAATTTTAATCACTCTTTGTGATATGTTTGATCTTTGCCAAGAACGTGTATACGTTGCACATTGGTTTTGGTAGGACCCTAAACGCATAGAATTCTACACGTTTAGGACACGTGCATCCGACTTCAGCAAAACCTCCTTTGTCGCCTCTTACGACATGCGCGGCAGGTAACAGTGGTTCTATTCTTTACACCCCAAATTTGGGCCCCGGTAACCACTCGGGCGAATTAAGTTTTAATCTGTTATTCATTTCTTTTAATATTACTATTATTATGACTGTGTTACTATTACTACTATTATCACTGTGTTACTATTACTATTATTACCACTGTGTTACTATTACTATTGTTCGTATTATTATTGCAATCACCCCACGCGTCTCCCCAACAATCGGTCAGATGTACGCGTATAGAAAAACGCCAGACAGCACTGCTATTAATGAAATGAAACGCTTGCACTACGCAATACAATCTAGGCAAAGTAGATTTATAATGGGGACAGTTGTCCCTCCCGGCAGTTGCTGATGTCCCTTTGCAGTACATGGTATTTTCCACTGCACTCGGGTTGCAGGAAATCCTAATGGAGGGTCTCGCCCACCTCCACCCCGCTTACATTCAGCCCAGCAAAATCGTATAATTACAAATTGAGCGGCCCGGGCTTAAACCTCAGATGAAGGCTCAGACAGTTGACGCGACCTCTGAAAAAATGTTCGACCCTAAACCCCTATTCAGTTTCTACTTAATTTGATCGATTTTGTTCTTATATTTGAGAATACCATGGAAAGCTACGAACCACGATAATGCAGTGGTTAGTGTACTTGCTGGTAAGCAGCGTAGTCGCAGGATTCAATTATGCAGTGAGCATGGAATTTTTTACGACTGTAACTGCTCTCAGGTAACTGTCGTTGTCGTTACTGCCTGTAGCTATTAGGGCAGTGTAGGACAGGGGGGACGAGAGCCTGAGTAATGTAATGGCTGTATCGCTAGTGCAGTCGCCACGAAGCTGTTCAGGTTAGGATTTATACCCACAACAGACAAAAATCATTGACCTTACCGTGAATTAAACACGGGTCTCCCGTATGGGAACCGGGCTGTTCTCAGGTAACACAAGCATCCATTGGGTACAAGATCTCCCGTATGGGAACTGCGCTCTTCTCATGTAACACAAGCATCCATTGGGTACACGATCTCCCGTATGGGAACCGCGCTGTTCTCAGGTAACACAAGCATCCATTGGGTACAAGAGAAACACTGGGAAATAAAGACCGACTTGTATAACGTTGCTCACATCACCCATCGTGTGCCTTTGGTCAAATACAAATACGGACCTAACACCAATATACCACTTATTATGAGCACTGGTGTTTTATTTTTTACTTTGAGATGGAACGTTATGTCGAACGTTATACAGAACGCTCCGTTCTGTTTATAAGTGCATTTTTTTCCGAGATGCCTAGGATTGTTGCCGGAGCTACGGAGTTTCTGCTTTGTGCAATACTCTTGGCATGCGGTGTGTCACTTTTGTGGAGACAAACCGTGCTATATGGGGTAAACCCGGTGAAATGAAGTCAACGCTTCGGCTTTATACGCTTTAGTTATGTGGAAATCATGGTTATCAACGGCGTAATAATTGATAGTGATATTCGGGATACTAAGAGCATGCATATTCCCAGTAGCGACGTATGGATGTGAAGTATAGACATTTAACAAGGCGGTGGAAAAACATATATCTGCTTTTGAATATAACTGTTACAGAAGATTCATCCGTATATCATGAACAGAGAAGAGAACAAATATACATATATATATATCCAGAAAGAACTCAAAATCAAAGAAAACTGGCTGATGCTACAAATAAGAATGAGAAAATTGAAATATTTTGGACATATAAAGAGACACAAAGGGCTGGAGAAGACCATCATGGAAGGAGGCATACCGACAAAGAGGAGAAGAGGAAGACCACGGAGAAGATGGATTCAGGATGTAACTGATGGTTTGAGCATCACGGCTGCAGAGGCGGGACATCTGGCCTATGAGAGAGAGAAATTCCGAAGGACTGTTAAGGTGGCAAAGTTCTGCTCAGGGCAAGCTGTTTCCTGATGATGATGTTCAGGAGATCAGCCAACACTATGAAGTTGGAGGAGATAATTTGCATGTGTATGTTGTGTATATGTATTGTATGTATACGTTATGTTTTTCATCAGTTATGCTTTTTCTAATCGGTTTTGCCTATCGTTTCTTTCCATTCAATATGATTATAAATCTGTGATATTTTTCATATTCTGTCTACACTCACAGACGGTTACATATATACGTTCGAGGTAGACAATTGGGTCAGTTAGAGGTGGTTAGAGTCTACTTACAACTTGCCCATGTATGATACGTATCTCTTTCTCTCTCTCTCTTTCTCTCTCTCTCCCTCTCTCTCTAGCATGTGACGCCACTGACGCTTGGGGCAGCAACAAATGCACATTATTTTGTTGTAGTCTTTGCCGTTCTCTGTATTGTGTTCCAGCTGTGATTCATTTTTTTCAGTTCTTGTTCTAGTGTTTTCCTCCAAGTCGTTTTGGATCTTCCACGTTTTCGTTTACATTCCGGTATATATCTCAGTGCAGTTTTCGTGACAGTTAGTCTCCATGCGTATCATATGTCCGATCCTGCTCCATCGCCCCTTTAAAATTATGGTGCTCATATTCATGTTCTATGCTACTGATGATGGCAACATATGTTTTCATTGTCTACATATGTCATTATATTACACACATGGTTATTCACCGAAGTGCAATGATGATGGTCCTATCAATCTATCAATCTATCAATCTATCAATCTATCAATCAATATGTTTTCGCTTTTTTGCTAATATATTTTGAAACTTCTACATAATATTTTCAACAGTTATTTCGTCTGTGTCACAGTGAGTGATATGAATTTATCTATTGTCAGCGTATATGTCATAACCTTGTTATCTTAAAGAAGATATTCTTTTCAATCTTGTTCTTGTGTTTTGTTATTGATATAGTCATCGATATGACGTTTGTTTATTCTTGTATCCATGTGTTTGTTTACTCTACTCGATCCCCTGGTATCACAGTTTTCTTATGCTTCTCTAAACATACATCTCAGAGCAGTTACACCCGGTCGCTTTACCAGAAGTAAATACTACCGGGATCACAGAAGAAACCTCAGACTTTTGTGAAAACATGTGTCTGCAAGTTAACCAAGATCTCAGCGCAGATTCCAGCAAGTTTGAAAACAGATCGGCAGCCTCATGTCTGTAAAACGAAAACCTATTCTCTGTTAACATTAGCTTAGGTTTTTTTTTAGTATTTCGATCTTGAATAAATTCTCGCAAATTGTCATTTGCAACAGAAAAGAGTAAAATAAACTATTTTTTGAACAACGTGATATAACGGGTCATACGGTGTTATGTACTTATTTTTCATTAACCTTCGGCACACGATGGGAAACCGAGTGAGTATGGAAACACAGAGTGAGAAACGAGAATATCAGACGCACCGTTGGTACTATACCATGCATAAATTACATCGAGAGGCAAAGAATCAAGTGGTTCGGCCATCTAATGAGAATGGAACCACATTTACTACCATCACTTGCCTACAACAATCGACACTCAGGGAGAAGAGCACGAGGCAGGTCAAGAACACGATGGATAGATAACATCTCGAGTCCCTCTGCGAAAGCATGGACTGGCAACGTCAAGCGCAACACACCTGGCACAAGATAGAAAACTAAATCTCCCCACGACGCTTCACAGCAAATGTGGTTAAGATGAAATAACATAAGACCCAATGGGTGATGTGGTCAACATCACGCCGGCCATCGTTACTTCCAACTGCTTTTTCTGGTACCTAATTAAGGCTGGGTCAACAACCTGAGAGTCGTTATATCGGGACAAATTATTCCACTGTAGAATTGAACCCATACCAATAGCCTAAGACGCGAGTTCACTAACAAGTACTCTACTGCGGCTTTATCATTAGCAACATACATACTATATATAAGTAAGAGTCACCACAGTACCACATACTGTATGCAATTTGTAAAAGTATGTCTTGAGCTGGCAGAAAAATATACCGTCAACCAACAACAGAATCAGCGTTCTAACATCTCCTCTAGCAGGAACAATAATATTAGTACCAATGTTAGCAGGTAATCAGGAAACTTAAGAAGGGCGGTTATTCTCGTTGTCATCATGTTGGCAGACACACTGGTTGTGATAACGAAGCTGATGATAGCTAACGGATGGATGAAAGTTTACAAAACATGTTTCTTTTATTTTTATTTTTGGAATGTAGTTGTGCTTTATCTAGCTTCCACACACACCGTACGGCTTTCTGTTGAAACTGTCACCATGTTGCTTGTATCCTTGATCCAATAAACAATGTTATCATTTCCACATTTGGTTTCAAATGGCAGAAAAAACTCTTTAAAGACACTCTTAAAGTGTCTCAGAAATGCTTCGACACCACGTGCTGGGAATCCCTGGCGCAAGATCGTCAAATGTGGCGCTGTACCAACACAAAAGAAACCCGCATAGTTGAGAATCATCGTGCCCTTGAGGCATAGAGAAAAAACGAGCTGCGCGAAAAGACAGAACACACAACGCCCAGATGTCTAACTTTGATCGTGTATGGCCCCCACCTGTGGAAGGGGATTGTGTTCTAGGATTTGACTCTACAGTCCCCTCCGCACACACCAAAGAGGTGCAGCAGCACACGTCTGAAGCTGTTTTCAGCATCGCTTACGATGGACGGCTACTACTATTCTTATGGTTTCAAGTGGGCTGTTCATATTTATATTGCATTTTTCTGTGACATTGTCTTGTCTTGAGTACAGATAATTGTGAACTGTGTCCATCAAATAGTACTATATAATATGTGACTATAGTTCTTCCTTCAAGGCAGAAAGTTGCCACGTTAAATAAGCAACTATAGACACCAAGCTGCTCACTTTTTTCCCGTTTTTAAAATTCGTTAATTAATTGTTTTAATAAGCTAAATTTGAAGTATTTTGTTTTCATGATTTATACGTGTATGACTGGACACACGAGGAGCCTCAAATTCGACGTTTCTTTAACCGACGAGCAGCAGGAACTATCAGCATGCTTATCTCTCGGCATGGCATATCTGTTGACATCTCAGCACCTACAATAGTTCGTTCCGAAATTCGTGAACATCTTTACCGACCGATATAAAATCATCCACTTGACAGAAATAAAAGATTTTTACATTTTTATGTAGGTAACAGGGGCGACCTTCCAAAAGTATTTTTTGCCCACTTTAGTTCTGTAAAATTTTCATTATATGTTATTACTAAAGTAACAGCGATGTTGATTTGGTAGACTTGTACGATTATCAAGTGTATCTATAATTAAGCATTTCCGTGTTCTACATGCAATTCCGCGCATTTCAAAATCGGCAATCCCGTGGAATTAATCAGTTCACAATGTATCCTAACGACCGTCATTGGCGTATGTACACAACATTTATTTTCATTTATAGAAGTGGAAGGTATCATTTGTTCACTATGTCACCTTTCTTTTTATAATATGTATTGGGGATAAGCATTTGCAAACATTCGTCACCATTTTGTGTATTACTGTAAATTCTAAACTTTGATTATCATTTTGTTGTGCTTATGCAAAATTATACACCAAAAACGTTTTTGCATCAACTAAGCTACCTACCAATTAGTTAAACATGGATTCGTAAGGTCGTGAGGTATATAAGACTGCCTGCAAAAAATTACTTTTATCCATCCGGTAGATTTTGTACAAATTAAACCTTAGTGTGTTCACGAATTTTGGAACGAACTATAACACCCTACGCGTTACGCTAATCCTTTCCATGTCTCACTTGTATAGCCATCCCAATATGCAAGGGACACATCAGCTAATGTTGACTTGTCAGTACTCGCCTTAATAGTGTTTGGTCGTTTCGTAGGTGTAAGATTTGTCTCCTTACTTATATCCCATCCCTTCTCTTGTATTTAAACACTTTTGAGGGTGTCTCTGAGCACATTGATGTTGGCTGAACAGAAGTGCTATGGGAGACTTGGTTAGATAGTTTTACACATAACCAACCCTAACCTCCACTGACAACATCAACCACCTTACAAGAAATGATCAGAGCATCCATTTTTAGACTCTGAACCTGTCGTCCGAGTGGTTACCGGGGCCCAGATTGGGTTGTAAAGAATAGAACCACTGTTAACTGCACGTATGTCGTAAGGGGTAACTAAGGAGGTTGGTCGTGGGGCTAGCTACCCCACACTGTAAAAAACACTAGATGGCTACAAAATGAAGAGCGAACCGAGTAAACACTGGCTGAAACCGGACACATCGTGGAAGGATAAGTACCAGATCTCCAAATGGTGCTGAAGATGTGACGTAAAACACACCAATGCTAAGCCTGCATGAATAAGATTTCGGAGTCAAAGGCGCAAGGAAGCGGCGTGCCAGGATTAGAGATGGCTCTAATCCCCTGCTCTCACCTCCAAGTGGTGACCCTGGTAACAGAAGGTAGTTCCGGTCTGGCTAAGAGGGCAGGTGCCGTGGGGGAGCTACTCTGGGACAAGTAGAGATGCAAAGGTAGTCATGCTTGAAGGATACATGTGGGACCTCGCGGGGCGGAACTCGGAGCCCGCGCATTCTTTCTCTTGAGGTACTACTCTTGAGCCGATGAGGATGCTGGGTGATGAGTTGGGCCGCACGTTGGTCCACAGGGGTCAAAAGTCAAACCATCGAGGGGACGTTGACCCGCGTGTGGCGAAATTCGGAGTCAGCGCATGCTCTTTCTTGATCCACCTCTCTAGAGCCGAGGAGCATGCTGGGTCCCGATTTCAGTTGTATGTGGGCATCATGGGGCGAAACCCGGATTTTGCCCCTTCGAAGTCGGACAGCCCAGTGGGAATTGACGGAAATGGTGAGGTAGACACCAGTGCAGAGCGAGCACGCATACGGACGTTGCAAGGGTGGCTCCACATGGGGCGAAACCCGTGACCCCATGACGTGGGCGGGGGACCGGGTTGAGTCACAGACGGTGACAGCCCAGGAAAATGTGTGCACGACATGGAAGGCACGAAAAATGTGAGCACGGAAGAAGTCGATGGTGACAGGGCATCAGGGCAGAGCTAGCACGTACGCTGTCAAAGCCATCATAGTGGGCCTCATCGAGGATCAGGCCGACACGGCAAGCGTGGAAAGCGAGGTAAGCACTGCAGCAGCGATCATGGCAGGCAAGAGGGTGTGCGTCCCACCCACATGAGCAGAACTGGAAAGCCCAGCTGAGGCAAAACCAGTGCAAGCGAGGCAACGGCAAGCAGGGTGTGCGTCCACCCAAATGTACAGAACAACTGGAAAGCCCAGCAGAGGTAAAGCCAGTGCGCGTGACAGTCAAAGGCTAGCGGAGAGCGAACCGCACACAATAGCTGGCTGAAATCGAACACCCCACCAAAGGATAAGCAACTGTGCTCAAATAGGTGCTGAAGATTTGTGCACGTACATTACGTTCTGATGTTTGGCTGTTTATACATCACAATAATAATGATAAAAACTAGCCTAGAACGATCGCGAGAGAGAGAGAATCAGATTTCCACATGAATAGAATTTATGGGGAAATCTGGTACATCGGTCAGGGCGGTGATCGCGAGAGAGACTCCGAACCCAACATATACCACTTAATAATCACGTGAACATAATTCAACCACATCACATTCCAGAGTACCAGCTGTGCGCACATCATCATGAAACATTTCACCGACATATCTTCATTACTAGAGGATATCAGGAAGATCCCTTCCCCAAGGCCAGATAAATGGATAATATTGTACAGAACAGAAGAAGTCACAAACACATGCAGATATTCCTACATAGCATTGGGCCAAAGGGCAAGACCTCAAGTGCCAGCTGTGTGGCATCATCATGAAACCGTTCACCACCATCTCTTCAGGTGCCAAGCACTAGATAACATCAGAAAGAACCTCCTTCCTCCAAGGTCAGATACATGGAACATACGAAACAAAAGAACAACTTGCAAACACATGCATATACTACATAGCATTGGACCGAAGGACAAGAGCTCAAGTGCCACTGAATCATTGACGAAGAAGAAGAAGAAGAAAAAGCACAGCGATGTCGATCTCGTTGGATTCTTCTAAACATCTAGTTACTCCTACTAGCTAGTACTCTGATCTCGTTGAATTCTTCTAAACTCAGTTACTCCTACTAGCTAGTACTCTGATCTCGTTGGAGATTCTTCTAAACATCTAGTTACTCCTACTAGCTAGTACTCTGATCTCGTTAGATTCTTCTAAACATCAAGTTACTCCTACTAGCTAGTACTCTGATCTCGTTGGATTCTTCTAAACATCAAGTTACTCCTACTAGCTAGTACTCTGATCTCGTTAGATTCCTCTAAACTCAGTTACTCCTATAGCTAGTACTCTGATCTCGTTGATTCTCTAAACATCAAGTTACTCCTACTAGCTATACTCTGATCCGTTGGATTCTTCTAAACATCTAGTTTCTCCTACTAGCTAGTACTCTGATCTCGTTAGATTCTTCTAAACATCAGTTCTCCTACTAGCTAGTACTCTGATCTCGTTGGATTCTTCTAAACATCTAGTTACTCCTACTAGCTAGTACTCTGATCTCGTTAGATTCTTCTAAACATCAAGTTACTCCTACTAGCTAGTACTCTGATCTCGTTGGATTCTTCTAAACATCTAGTTACTCCTACTAGCTAGTACTCTGATCTCGTTGGATTCTTCTAAACATCAAGTTACTCCTACTAGCTAGTACTCTGATCTCGTTGGATTCTTCTAAACATCTAGTTACTCCTACTAGCTAGTATTCTGATCTCGTTGGATTCTTCTAAACATCTAGTTACTCCTACTAGCTAGTACTCTGATCTCGTTGGAGATTCTTCTAAACATCTAGTTACTCCTACTAGCTAGTACTCTGATCTCGTTGGATTCTTCTAAACATCTAGTTACTCCTACTAGCTAGTACTCTGATCTCGTTAGATTCTTCTAAACATCTAGTTACTCCTACTAGCTAGTACTCTGATCTCGTTGGAGATTCTTCTAAACATCTAGTTACTCCTACTAGCTAGTACTCTGATCTCGTTAGATTCTTCTAAACATCAAGTTACTCCTACTAGCTAGTACTCTGATCTCGTTGGAGATTCTTCTAAACATCTAGTTACTCCTACTAGCTAGTACTCTGATCTCGTTAGATTCTTCTAAACATCAAGTTACTCCTACTAGCTAGTACTCTGATCTCGTTGGATTCTTCTAAACATCTAGTTACTCCTACTAGCTAGTACTCTCATCTCGTTGGATTCTTCTAAACTTTCTATTACTAATATAGCTAGTACTGATCTCTTGATTTCTAAACATCAACGACATTCGCTACTAGCTATACTCGAGTCTCGTTATTCTTCTAAACAGTAAGTTACTCTACAATGTTAGTACCTGATTGTAGATTCTTCTAAACACAGTTACTCTACTAGCGCTAGTATTCTATCTCTTGGATTCTCAAACATCAAGTTACTCCTACTAGCTAGTATTCTGATCATTGGATTCTTCTAAACATCAAGTTTACTCCTCTACCCCTAGTAACTCTGATCGCGTAGATCTCTTCTAAACACAAGTTACTCCTACTATGCTAGTACCTGATCTCGTTAGATTCTTCAAACATCGTTACTCTACTAGCTAGTATTCTGATCTCATTGATTCTTCAAACATCTAGTTACTCCTACTAGCTAGTACTCTGATCTCTTGGAGATTCTTCAAACATCGTTACTCCTACTAGCTAGTACTCTGATCTCGTTAGATTCTTCAAACATCAAGTTACTCCTACTAGCTAGTACTGATCTCGTTGATTCTTCAAACATCTAGTTGCTCCTACTAGCTAGTACCATCATTCATACCAAGAAATAAATGCGCCGCATGTTTGCTTGCTGTGGCGGGTTTATTATAAATAAATATGTGTATATTTGATTTTAAATACTCATTGACCAGGACAGATTGCGCGTACAATGTTACGAGTCTGACGCCAACATCGTGTCTTAGATTGACCAGGACAGATTGCGCATACAATGTTACGAGTCTGATGTCAACATTGTGTCTTAGAAACAGTTGACGTGAGTCTATCGTCGCTTAATTTTATTTTTCGATCCAGAAGCACTTGAGCTTTCAGCTTTTCGGCTCGGTGCCACGAACACCGTAAATCTGGAGCTGTAACTTTTCTGCCAGCCCGCGGAATTGAACCGCACTCACAGGGGGCTTGTCAACCATCGTCTAACGCGCTACGAACACGCTGGACAGGCGGACATCGTCGCATGATAACCACCTTAAGCTGGGACCGAGACTTACCTTAACCTATGCGCACTGTACACGTTCGACATATCACTCACTAGCTTATATCCGAACATTGCTAGATGGAAGAACAGTTTTAAACGCTGATAAAGTGTTGAATTCATTGAAGATTGGTTGTATTCATCACAACAATAAATACAGAAAGTAGTCTATTTCTGAGTATAGAGAGATCATGAAATAGTCTATTTTTGAGTATAGAGAGATCATGAAATAGTATATTTTTGAGTATAGAGAGATCATGAAATAGTATATTTTTGAGTAAAATAGAGAATCATGAAATAGTCTATTTTTGAGTATAGAGATCATGAAATAGTCTATTTTTGAGTATAGAGATCATGAAATAGTCTATTTTTGAGTATAGAGATCATGAAATAGTCTATTTGTGAGTATAGAGATCATGAAATAGTCTATTTTGAGTATAGAGATCATGAATAGTCTATTTTGAGTATAGAGATCATGAAATAGGACGGTGCCATGGACATCGTAACCCTTCGGTTCGGTGCCACGAACACCGTAAACCTGGAGAACCTGTGGCTTTTCTGCCAGCCCGCGGAATTGAACAGCACTCACATGGAGCTTGCCACCCGTCGTCTAACGCGCTACGAACACACTGTCAGGCGGGCTACTAGAACACCTATACATGTACATTTTGTTTCCCAAACATTACTCACAATTTTGAGTATCATAACTAATATATATATATAGACATGCGGATAAGAACATGAAAGGGAGGGGCGCTGGTATAGTGTGGCAGAACCCATGATGAGATTGGTTAGGAGAATAAGAAGGCTGTGGGTCGAGCATATTCTACGAAAGACATAGTCGATGATCACTAGACAAGTTTTTGAGTGGAACCCGCAATGAAAACGTAATAATAGGCAGTCTAAACAACCTGGATAAGGAGACTATAGATGTTTGTAGAAATAGAGTTTTGACAAATTTATTTCTTGTGTGTTATATTTATTGCGTACAGCCGAAATGAAACTGATGGCGCGGACTTTACTTCTGCTTTCTTCTTTTGTCAGCACACTGTTACCAGGTTGTTAACGAAGTGTTGAGGTTTATGTATTTGTCTTGTGCTTCTCTGGTGACTTGTGTTGTCAGCACACTGTTACCGAGCTGTTAACCCAGTGTCGTGGTTTTATGTATTTTTCTTGCGCTTCTCTGGTGACTTGTGTGATGGTTTTCTTAGTCCCTGGCAGAATTCAACTACGTTATATATCTACCTTTTCCTCGGTCTTCCTCTCGCCTTCCTTCTTGATATTCTGTTGTGGAAAGCTTCATAGGCAGTTTGGTCTGTTTGCATTCTTACTAAGTGGCCACACCACTTCATTCTCTGTTTTCGCTATATAGGCGAACTTAACGTCACCGCGAAATTTGACCGAAGTCTCCAAGAGATGAGAAGACAGAAAGAGTAGTAATTAATAGTAGGACAAAAATAGCTGAGTTTAGTAACCCTGTAGTGAAGATTTGGACTGATCCGTATTCTTGGCATGGTAGATTGCTTTCGTGTCCTTGATGAAAGTCTGTTGATCAGTATATACTTATTATAATAAGATCCTGTTATATATGTTGGTTAGTTGTATATGCTGACATATTCGATTGTGAGCGTCTTAGCTCAAGCGGTAGTGAGCTCGATCACAGACCCAAGCGTACCTGGTTCAAACCCCACGGTGGGCAAGTTTGGACGCAAATTCGCTTCCGTGGGATTTTACAAAAGTAAAATAGACCTCACCGTTCAGAAAGCAATGGCAAACTACTGAACGTATAAGTGGTGCCTAGAAAATCAACAACTCATTTACTGTGGTTGATGGCTACGTCATTTGGGATATGCCACGATTTTCATTCATATTTGATTGCTACTCTTATCAAGTATCGTTTCATTTCGGGTTTTTTTAAATCTCTGTTATAGCCAAAACATATGACAAGAACACTACTTAGACTATTAAATAACATTAGATTGTTATAGTAGATAGTTTAGAGACAAACAGAAGCAAATAAAACCATTAACTCTGATAGATAATCAATAGATGGGATATAGTGTACGAATAATCTGATCTTGTGTGGGAAACAGTAAAACAGTGAGAGGAGAGATAGAGAGAGAGAGATAGAGAGAGAGAGAGAAAGGGAAGACAGCAAGCAAAATTGTTATTTAATCTAATGTAGGAAACACTTCCGTTCATGACATTGTCTATTATGGCCCAGCAGGGAACTCTGCTTGTCCTGGCATGTTCTCAAGAGCGCGTGCAAGGCAAACACGAGACGGAATCTTTCCAACTTTGTCCACGTGACATTATGTCTTAATAAAAACCAATAGAGCTGATAGATGAAGAATTTCATGAAGCAATGCACGCGTGCATCAATAAATCATACCGCACTCTCAAGTATTGTTACTCATGTGCACCTGTAACCAGTGTCATGTGGTCTTCTCTATCCAGCGGTTCTCACGTTTGTATCTCAATGTTGACATTTGAAATTCATGGTTCCGAATACTTTTGTAAATGTTTACTGTTGTTACTGTGTGTTTACTGTTGTACTGTTATGCTGTAGTTCTGTTACTTTGTTACTGTGTTACTGCTGTTACTGTTGTTACTGTTGTTACTGTTGTTACTGTTACTGTTGTTACTGTTGTTACTGTTGTTACTGTTGACTGTTGTTACTGCTGTTACTGTTGTTACTGCTTGTTACTGTTGTTACGTTTTACTGTTGTTACTGTTGTTACTGTTGTTACTGTTTACTTTGTTACTGTTGTTATTTGTTGTTACTGTTGTTACTCGTTGTTACTGTTGTTACTGTTGTTACTCGTTGTTACTGCTGTTACGCTGTTACTGTTGTTACGTTGTTAAGTGTTATTTGTTACTTTGTACGTTGTTATGTTTATCATAATACAGAAAGTAGTCTATTTTTGAGTATAGTATGAGTACTTTTTCTGTGTATGAGATATGTAGTTACTTTTTGAGTATAGAAGACTGAAATAGTTATTTTTAGTATGTAACTGAATAGTCTATTTTTGAGTTAGAGATCATGAAATAGTCTATTTTGGTATAGAGATCATGAAATAGTCTATTTTTGAGTATAGAGATCATGAAATAGTCTATTTTGAGTATAGAGATCATGAAATAGTCTATTTTGAGTATAGAATCATGAAATAGTCTATTTTGATATAGAGATCATGAAATAGTCTATTTTTGAGTATAGAGATCATGAAATAGTCTATTTTGGTATAGAGACTGAATAGTCTATGTTGTTGATCATAGAGATTAATGCGTGCCATGACGTTGTACCTTCGTTCGTGCCACAACACGTAAACCTGAACTTAGCTTTTTGCCAGCCGGGTTACTGCTACTGGAGCTTGCACCGTCGTCTACGCGCTACGAACACACTGTCAGCGGCTATGACACCTATACATGTACATTTTGTTTCCCAGACATTACTCACATTTTGAGTATCATAACTAATATATATATATAGACATGCGATAAGAACATGTAAGAGCCTGGTATAGTGTGGCAGAACCATGATGAGATTGTTAGGAATAGAGCTGTGTCACATTTCTACTGAACATATGATGATCACTAGACAAGTTTTTGAGTGAACCGCATGAAACGTATAATAGGCAGTTAAACAACCTGATAGGAGACTATAGATGTTTGTAGATGAGTTTGACAATGTTACTGTTGTTATATTGTTACTAAGTGAAATGAAACTGATACGGACTTTATTCTGCTTTCTTCTTTGTCAGCACACTGTTACCAGGTTGTTAACAAGTGTTGAGGTTTTATGTATTGTCTGTGCTTCTGCTGTGACTTGTGTTGTACCACTGTTACCAGCTGTTACCCAGTGTCTGTTGTTATGTTTTTCTTGCTCTCTGGTGACTTGTGTGATGGCTGTTTCTTGTCCTGGCAGAATTCAACTCGTTATTATCTACCTTTCTCGTCTTCTCTGCTTCCTTCTTGTATTCTGTTGCAAGCTTCACTGCAGTTTGGTCTGTTTGCATTCTTACTGTTGCACACTTGCTTCTCTGTTTGTTATACGACTTAACGTCTGATTGACGAAGTCTCAGAGATGAGAGACAAGTAGTAATTAGTAGACAAAATAGCGGTTAGTAACTGTAGTGAAGATTTGACTGTCCGTTTCTGGCTGTAGTGTTCTGTCCTTGATAAAGTCTGTTGATCGAGTATATCTATTTATAAGATCTGTTTATATGTTGTTAGTTGTATATGCTGCATATTCGATTGTGAGCGTCTGTGCTCAGCGGTAGTACTCGATCACGTTACGTCCGGTTCAAACCACGTGGCAAGTTTGACGCAAATTCGCTTCCGTGATTTTACAAAAAGTTAGATTCACCGTTCGAAGCAATGGCACTCTGAACGTTATAGTGTGCTGTAACTCAACAACTGCATGTTACTGTGGTTGATGCTCGTCATTTGGATATGCCACGATTTTTATTCTATTTGATTGCTACTTTATCAAGTATCGTTTCATTCGGTTTTAAACTCTGTTATAGCCAAAACATATGACAAGAACACTACTTAGACTATTAAATAACATTAGATTGTTATAGTAGATAGTTTAGAGACAAACAGAAGCAAATAAACCATTAACTCTATAGATAATCATAGATGGATATAGTGTACGATAATCTGATCTTGTGCGGAAACAGTAAACAGTGAGAGGGAGAGTTACGTAGAGTAGTGAGTAGAGAGAGATATGTGGAAGACAGAGAAATTGTTATTTAATCTAATGTAGGAAACACTCGTTCATGCTTGTTGTATGGCCCAGCAGTAACCTGCTTGTCCTGGCATGTTCTCAAGAGCTGCAAGGCAAACCGAGACGGAATCTTTCCAACTTTGTCCACTGACATTATGTCTTATAAAACCCAATAGAGCTGATAGATGAAGATTTCTGTAGCAATGCACGCGTCATCAATAAATCATACCGCACTTAAGTATTGTTACTCATGTGCACCTGTTACGTGTCATTACTTTTATCCAGCGTTCTCACGTTGTATCTCAATGTTGACATTTGAAACTGTTCGATACTTTTGTAAATACTGTTGTTACTGTTGTTACTGCTGTTACTGCTGTTACTGTTGCTACTGTTGTTACTGTTGTTACTGCTGTTACTGTTGTTACTGTTCTACTGTTGTTACTGTTGTTACTGTTGTTACTGTTGTTACTGCTGTTACTGTTGCTACTGTTGCTACTGTTGTTACTGTTGTTACTGCTGTTACTGTTGTTACTGTTGCTACTGTTGTTACTGCTGTTACTGTTGTTACTGCTGTTACTGTTGCTACTGTTGTTACTGTTGTTACTGCTGTTACTGTCTGTAATACCGCTTTTCATGGTGGTGTAGGGCAGGGAGGATATGTGCCTGTAGAATTTAATGACCGCATGACTAGGGGGCTTCTGTAACTTCAACGATAGTGAACTCGATCACAACCCAAGCGTATCTGGTTCAAATTCCGCGGCAGGCAATTTAGAAGCAATTTCGTTCCCGTGAATTTTTACAAAGAGTAAAAATAGACCGCACCGTTCAGAAAACAATGGCAATCTACTGAATGTATAAGTGGTGCCTAGAAAACCGATGACTCATTTACTGTGGTTGATGACTAAGTCATGTACAGGATACGCCACGATTTTCATTTTCTTCATATGGCTAGTGCAGTCGCCGCAAAACTATTATTAGGTTAAGATTCTTCTTTATACCCCGACAGAAAAAAAACTTCTTGGCCTTACCTGGGATTTAACGCTGGTCTCCCGCATGTGAGCCCGCGCTCTAACCCATTCGACCACACGCTCCACTAACACTTTTGTATTAACACCATATTCAAGTTTCAGGCTGCTAAATCATCTCTCTCTCTCTCTCTCTCTCTCTCTCTCTCAGATCGTAATGACCGATAACGGGTATGATGGCATCGTGGATAATATATAAACTTATCTAAGTTAATAATTCTTGATATCCTTATCTGAATGGCTACTGAGATGCAGAGCTGTGGGTAAATTCTGCTGGCGAATGATAAAACGTATTAAGCTGGCCACCAACAGGTATACACTTACATTTATCAGTTACGATAAGTTAACGGTATTATATAAATCTACACGAATAAGATATTCAAGATGGACCCCTAGCTAAGTTATAGTGATACAGTTCACAATATCGTTATCTTCTTCTTCTGTTAAAACTTTAGTATACATGCTCCCTATAATGTTATAGGGACTCTAGTCTAAGACATCAAATGTTATCATAGTTGAGACATCGCATTACTGACTCTAGTCAAGACATCAAATGTTATCTAAGTCAATGTATCACATGATCACTGTGTCACTGTGTGGGAACGGAAGGGATAAGCATAGTCACAAAGCTGAAAGTTTACCAGGCCATAGTGCTAACCACGCTGCTGTACGCAAGCGAGACATGGACAGTGTATAGAAGACACGCAAGAAAATTAAACCATTTCCACACAAGCTGTCTACGCAGAATACTAAAAATAAACTGGCAGGACAAAATTGCAGACAGCGAAGTCCTCACAAGAGCAAAGATCCCAAGCGTCAACACTCTGTTGCAGAAGGCCCAATTGAGATGGGTCGGTCACGTTGCTCGAATGCCTGATAAACGCCTCCCAAAACAGTTGATGTATGGCGAACTTGAAGGGGCAGACGTTCTGTTGGTGGACAGAAAAACGCTTTAAAGACACTCTTAAAGTGTCTCTGAAATGCTTCGATATAGACAATACGTGCTGGGAATCCTTGCGCAAGATCGCCAAATGTGGCGCTGTAACAACAAAGAGGAACCGAATAGCTGAGAACCATCGTATTGTTGAGTCACAGAGAAAACAAGAAGCGCGAAAAGACAGAGCACACAACACGCACATGTCTAACCTTGATCATGTATGCCCCACCTGTGGTCGGGGTTTCTGTTCTAGGATTGGACTCTACAGTCACCTCGCACACACCAGAGAGGTGCAACAGCACACGTCTGAGACTGTTGTCATCATCGCTTGCGATGGACAGCTATTATCACAGGACTGACTCTAGTCTAAGACATCAAATGTTATCATAGTCAAGACATCAAATGTTATCATAGTCAAGACATCAAATGTTATCATTGTCAAGACATCAAATGTTATCATAGTCAAGACATCAAATGTTATCATAGTCAAGACATCAAATGTTATCATGTCAAGACATCAAATGATCATAGTCATGCATTCAAATGTAATAGGTCGGATCAAGGACTGACTTCAGCATGATTATATACCCTTGTCACATAAATGAAGGTAATATTAACGATAATTGAAATAATCTTCCTAGCTTTGAAACATTGAGGATTACTTATAATACCTGGAGTAACATGTCAGAATCTGAGATTATGCAGGCATTAGTAAACATATGACTAATGCACCCTGGGATAGGCACCATGGACATAACCTTAGCGGAGTCACTGATTACAGACAACAGATTATATCAGATAATCGAAGCCTCTTAGTCGGTCAATTCCACGGGCGAGAAAAGCCAAGATTCCCCAGATTAGGTGTTGGCACGAACCGAAGGTTACGATGTCCATGGCACTGAGCCGAAGAGCTGAAAGCTAAGTACTTCTCGGGAAATCCTCGATAATCCGAATCCAGTCTACAAAATGAGTGATAATGTAGAAGAGTCTCAGCTAGATGTTAGCTGCTCGCCTCGTGTCACAGGTATCCTGTTCTGCTCCTTGGAGCCATCTGGATATTTTTCAGAGTCCTGATCTGAGGTGAGATCAGCTTAGTTATCGGAGAGACATAAACGTAGTCCTGTATTCATTTAGCGTAAGAACCCTTAGCAGCTCAAAATCGAGAAAGCAGACTGAGCCGCTGCAGAACAAAATCATGAGAAAAGATTGAAAGCAAGTTGCTACAATATTTCACCATCTTCAAATTGACTCGTTTACATCGACAGGTGGTTCATACTGCAGCTGGATCTTCAATGAAAGCAAAGATCGAGCATCAGTTTGTAGAATATCAGCAATGATATGGTTCTCATTACCAATCAATCATTAGTTATAAGACTATTTACAGATTATTGTTGCTATTATTTTTAATTATTTATTTTTGTTACAAGATTTATTTGATATTGATTAAATTCGAGTAAACAGTAGAAATGTACACTTATCCCAGTGAAATAATAATGCGTTAAGTCACCATATTCTCGAACAAAATTCTCAAACTTGCTTAGCGCAAGAAATGATGATGACATTGTAAACTGGTCTCTCTGAAGTTACTATTGTCATACAAAGCTATATCTAATATCTTCGCTAAAATGGTCCAGAACATGTTACAATGAAGCCATTTTTCGTTTGTCTCTGCTTTGTTCGCGAACTAATTATATTTAGTTAGTATGTGATGTGGCATCTTAAACAGTGCTCATTAGAAAGTATTAACTTTAGGTCCCGACCTATCCTATTTGTTTAGAGTTTCTAAAGTTTTAGAAGGCTTAAATTTGGTAATAATTAACATCCAAATGAAATAAGAACCGTGTAGTCCTGAGTTGGACAAGTTCAGATTCTGGGTATGGTAGGTGGTTGGTTATTGGTTACTGAGCTGACGTCATTGCACACCGGGCAGACCCATAGATGCTCAGTCTCCCCAACAAATATCGAAGAGTATGCGTACTGATGGTTCCGTGGCTCGCTGATTAAACACACTTCTCCCTCTGCCCCTCAGGTATACAGTTCTACTTGTACAATGGGTAACCCCAAACTGGCGTAGAATTGATTCCACATCTATTTTAGTGTCCTCATCCAACAGACAGTCGCGAAGAGACAGAAGAGCATCCACGTATCCATCTTCAACTCCCCAATAATCGATGCTGTTGATGCAAGCCTGTCCGTTCTCTCATTACCGTAAACACCTGCATGCCCAGGACAGTATATCCACGTTGACTTTGTGTTGTTAAAGTCTTAGTATATACAGAAAAAAGAAACCGGCATCTTGTAAATGATACTAATAAGAGTATAGAAGCAGAGAACCCGACTTCTTTATTGATAAAACTTTGGAAGACGACACAGATAGGAAATCGGCGGAGAAGGTCAGTTAAGCTATACTTTTCTCCTAAAAACAAACCAAAAAAACAAACAATAATTGACATTTGCTGAAGGTGAGACTTTCATAACAGCCACTGTTGGCAGCAGTTTTTACATCCGACAAAATGTTTGCTTTGGAAACTGGTATACGTGGAAACATCAAGTGACAGATAGGCTTGCTGAAAGAGTAATCACTTGGCTCGTTGTTACTCACCGGCCAGACCCTATCTATCTTAGACGTGATTAAACGTAGGACCGGTTGCCATGTCGTGCCTAGTCGATCCATCTTTGGGACACGTCATCAGAAGGACATCGCTGGTTCAACCCTGGAGAGATTAGCCTTTTTAGTTTCTTAGTCATTTTATCTTGTTGCTTTTTGCTCGTTATTCTCTTCTCTCTGTCTATTTCATTTTCTTTCTTTCTGTATTTCTTTTCCTTTGTTTGTTTCAGTCTTTTTTCTTTTTCCCTCATTTTTTCTAATTATGTACGCCTTTTTCTGATGTGAATTTTGTATATAACTGCTTGTGAATGTGTGTATAACTGCTGGGAGTTGTGTACGACTGCTGTATTTGTATGGAAATCCTCTATCATGTTCACAATCTAATATTACCATTCAACATTGCATCGTATATCTTACTAATTACTTGTCTAATATGGCCTGTCATTATGGGCACTCGTCTTGTAATCAATGTTTCTCTCCTGTCGCAATATTCTGTCATATTACCTTATTTTACCTCAAATTTCTATTCATATTCTTTTTTTGTAGAATTATTTTCAATTTTCTGTTTCCTGTCATTTTTATGCCTTTTTGTATTTCTATCTCAATTTTCTTTCCCTGTTAATCTTTCGTTCTATTTTTTGCTTTCCAACGTTCTCTTTGACTGTAATCTTTATTCTCCACATTGTTTTCCTTCATATTTTATGCTGTCTTTCTATCCATATTTCTTTATTCGTATTCTGCTTCGTATTTTAATATTACTTTACAATTTATTTATGCTTGTATTGAACATAAAGCCTGATTTTAGTGTAGGTGAGATCCAGTTCCTAGTCCTATCGGAGACGGACGATAAAACGTAGGTCCCGTGTTCAATTTGAGCACGTCAAATAACCCTTGACTGTTCAAAATCGAGACGCGCAGGTTAGGAAGACGCTGCCCTGGCAAAAATGTATTAGAAACTATTAAAACTAAAAATATCTTCACCATCTTTAAAATGACATCGTGGACCCTCGCAGGTGCTGCGGAGTTCGTGCACTGTAGCTGAGATCTTCCTGTGTAAGAGAGAGATCGCAGAACACATGTTTACTCTCCGAAATGTAATGTTGATGGTCCTATCAACCAATCAATCAATCAGTCAATCAATCATTATGCTTGTATTACAATTGATTGTATTGTTCTACTGGTAGTCATCACTTTCCTGATGTCGGCTGTTAGTCAAACTTAGTTCAAGTTAAAACTTGTGAGTTAACACATCACTGTTAGCACTATGTAGTGGTTAGTTAATAGAATACACTCGCTAGTTAGCACTATGTAGTGGTTAGTTAATAGAATGAACTGGCTAGTTAGCACTATGTAGTGGTTAGTTAATAGAATGAACTGGCTAGTTAGCACTATGTAGTGGTTAGTTAATAGAATGCAACTGCTAGTTAGCACTATGTAGTGGTTAGTTAATAGGATGAACTGGCTAGTTAGCACTATGTAGTGGTTAGTTAATAGGATGAACTGGCTAGTTAGCACTATGTAGTGGTTAGTTAATAGGATGAACTGGCTAGTTAGCACTATGTAGTGGTTAGTTAATAGAATGCACTGGCTAGTTAGCACTATGTAGTGATTAGTTAATAGGATGAACTGGCTAGTTAGCACTATGTAGTGGTTAGTTAATAGAATGAACTGGCTAGTTAGCACTATGTAGTGGTTAGTTAATAGAATGAACTGGCTAGTTAGCACTATGTAGTGGTTAGTTAATAGAATGAACTGGCTAGTTAGCACTATGTAGTGGTTAGTTAATAGAATGAACTGGCTAGTTAGCACTATGTAGTGGTTAGTTAATAGAATGAACTGGCTAGTTAGCACTATGTAGTGGTTAGTTAATAGGATGAACTGGCTAGTTAGCACTATGTAGTGGTTAGTTAATAGGATGAACTGGCTAGTTAGCACTATGTAGTGGTTAGTTAATAGGATGAACTGGCTAGTTAGCACTATGTACTAGTTAGTTAATAGAATGTACTCGCTAGTTAGCACTATGTAGTGGTTAGTTAATAGAATGCACTCGCTAGTTAGCACTATGTAGTGGTTAGTTAATAGAATGAACTGGCTAGTTAGCACTATGTAGTAGTTAGTTAATAGGATGAACTGGCTAGTTAGCACTATGTAGTAGTTAGTTAATAGGATGAACTGGCTAGTTAGCACTATGTAGTGGTTAGTTAATAGAATGAACTGGCTAGTTAGCACTATGTAGTGGTTAGTTAATAGGATGAACTGGCTAGTTAGCACTATGTAGTAGTTAGTTAATAGGATGAACTGGCTAGTTAGCACTATGTAGTGGTTAGTTAATAGGATGAACTGGCTAGTTAGCACTATGTAGTGGTTAGTTAATAGGATGAACTGGCTAGTTAGCACTATGTAGTGGTTAGTTAATAGAATGAACTGGCTAGTTAGCACTATGTAGTGGTTAGTTAATAGGATGAACTGGCTAGTTAGCACTATGTAGTGATTAGTTAATAGGATGAACTGGCTAGTTAGCACTATGTAGTGATTAGTTAATAGGATGAACTGCAGTTAGCACTATGTACTAGTTAGTTAATAGAATGTACTGCTAGTTAGCACTATGGTGTTAGTTAATAGAATGAACTGGCTAGTTAGCACTATGTAGTGGTTAGTTAATAGGATGAACTGGCTAGTTAGCACTATGTAGTGGTTAGTTAATAGGATGAACTGGCTAGTTAGCACTATGTAGTGGTTAGTTAATAGGATGAACTGGCTAGTTAGCACTATGTAGTGGTTAGTTAATAGGATGAACTGGCTAGTTAGCACTATGTAGTGATTAGTTAATAGGATGAACTGGCTAGTTAGCACTATGTAGTGATTAGTTAATAGGATGAACTGGCTAGTTAGCACTATGTAGTGATTAGTTAATAGGATGAACTGGCTAGTTAGCACTATGTAGTGGTTAGTTAATAGAATGAACTCGCTAGTTAGCACTATGTAGTGGTTAGTTTTAAAAAAGTGTTTTTACGTCGAAGGATTGACTTCATCGCTCTGGGTTGTACCCGTATGGCTCGGTCGCTCCCCGCAGAAATGGCACACCACCTGCCGAGAGTATTGCACAAAGCACGAACTCTGTGCTCCGATAGCAATCCTAAGGGTCTCTGGGAAAAAGTTAATGCACCGTGAACAGAACGACGCGGTCGATTCGAACCACGACCTTGGTAGTGGTTAGTTAACACTATGCAGTGATTAGTTAACTTCTCACACTAAACAGTTATATCAGTGTTTGCTAGACATGCATCTTCACAGTTCTCGTCAAAAATATATTTTCTTTTCTTTTTTAACAAATTGCTCAGATTTTGTCTGAATGTAAACGAATAATAGAGTTAGTGATGGACAGACTACAGCAAAAGAAAAAAGCTGTCATTCTATGGGACTGACTGATATTCAATCAAGTATGCGTGCAAACATTCTCGTCTCGGTCATGTATTGATTACACGTGCCAGAGTGTAACGAATCTCTGGCTGGTTACTACCAAGCAGATGTGACATCTCAAGTTGGTTGCCACACGTTGAAGGACAGCTCGTGACGGTCAAAACTACTGATCACTTTATGAGGCCCTTTCTCTCTCTCTGTCTCTCTCTCTCTCTCTCTGTCTCTCTCTTTCTCTTTCGCCTAGTGCCTGTACAAGTCCTATAGTCCGTCAGCCAGACAGTCATTCAGATAGTTGTATATGTATAGGGGTTTTAAAGCCGATGGATTGCCCGCCTGCCCAGCGTGTTCGTAGGGCGTTGGACTGCGGGTGACTAGCCCTCTGTGAGTGCGGGTTAAATTCCGCGGGCTGGCAGAAAAGCTACAGGTCCCCCATATTCACGGTGTTCGTGGCACCGAATCGAAGGGTTACGATGTCCATGGCACCGAGCCGAGGAGCTGTAAGCTCAAGTGCTTGTGGATCGGAAAAAAAGCAGAAGGATTGACTTCATTGCACCGGGTTTTACCCCATATGGCACGGTCCCTCTCCGCAGAAATGGCTCGGTCCTTCTCCGCAGAAATGGCACGACACCTACCGAGAGCATTGCACACAGCACAAACTTCGTAGCTCTAGCAACACACGCAGGAGTCTCTGGAAAAAAATGCACTCATAAACAGAACAGCGCAGTCCGGATTGGAATCCACGACATTCGGCTCGTAAGGCAAGGGTTTAACCACTTAGCCACATAGACCCAGCTGTATATGTATATTAGTTTGTGGGACGGACTTACGTAGACCAGAAAAAGCTATGTGTTTAGCAAGCTAGTGTTTAAACAAGTCGCACTTTAGTGTAGCTCTGAGTAAAAGACGTAGCAAGCCGGATGTAGCGTTTGATCACAAGAAGTTAAACAGTATGTGGGACGGATTAGCGTAATGCACAAGAAGTTAAACAGTATGTGGGACGGATTAGCGTAATGCACAAGAAGTTAAACAGTATGTGGGATGGATTAGCGCAATGCACAAGAAGTTAAACAGTATGTGGGATGGATTAGCGTAATGCACAAGAAGTTAAACAGTATGTGGGACGGATTAGCGTAATGCACAAGAAGTTAAACAGTATGTGGGACGGATTAGCGTAATGCACAAGAAGTTAAACAGTATGTGGGACGGATTAGCGTAATGCACAAGAAGTTAAACAGTATGTGGGACGGATTAGCGTAATGCACAAGAAGTTAAACAGTATGTGGGATGGATTAGCGTAATGCACAAGAAGTTAATGTGACATAGTATGAGGAACGATGGACGGATTAGCGTAACTGGGATCAAGAAAAGTTAAACAGTATGTGGGACGGATTAGCGTAATGCACAAGAAGTTAAACAGTATGTGGGACGGATTAGCGTTTGATGCACAAGAAGTTAAACAGTATGTGGGACAGATTAGCGTAATGCACAAGAAGTTAAACAGTATGTGGGACTGATTAGCGTAATGCACAAGAAGTTAAACAGTATGTGGGACGGATTAGCGTAATGCACAAGAAGTTAAACAGTATGTGGGACGGATTAGCGTAATGCACAAGAAGTTAAACAGTATGTGGGACGGATTAGCGTAATGCACAAGAAGTTAAACAGTATGTGGGACGGATTAGCGTAATGCACAAGAAGTTAAACAGTATGTGGGACGGATTAGCGTAATGCACAAGAAGTTAAACAGTATGTGGGACGGATTAGCGTAATGCTAAAGCTTCGCCTATAGACTTGTACTTAAGAGGGGTTGTGGGCCCAATCCCATACTCGACGTTCCACACTCTAGGAAGGGAATTGAACCTCCTACCTCCTGCACACCTGGGTCTAAAAATATGAAGTGGCAGGCACTTCATACCCTATGGTTTGAAAACGCTACGGGCAATTGTTATTTATATATGTATATTAAACGAGTCTAAAGAATGAAGGGTTGACTTCATGAGGTTTTTCCCATATGGCTCGCTCCCTCTCAGCAGAAATGGCTCGGTCCCTCTCAGCAGAAATGGCTCGGTCCCTCTCAGCAGAAATGGCTCGGTCCCTCTCAGCAGAAATGGCTCGGTCTCTCTCAGCAGAAATGGCTCGCTCCCTCTCAGCAGAAATGGCTCGGTCCCTCTCAGCAGAAATGGCTCGCCACCTGCCGAGAGTATTGCACAAAGGACGAACTCCATATATGTATATATTTGTGTGTGTCTGTCTGTCTGACTGACGGACTACCGGGTTTATATATTTATATAAACATTATATATACAGATAAATGCTGGGAGTATCAAGAAGAGACAGGTTTAGACACGGCGACATCAGTAGAAATGTGGATAAGTACTGAACTTCATCAAGAAACAATAAATTAAATGGATCGGCCACAACAGACAGTGTGCCTCAAAGAGCAATGCCACTTTGATACAGTGGACACAAAGAGCAATGCCACTCTGATACAGTGGACACAAAGAGCAATGCCACTTTGATACAGTGGACACAAAGAGCAATGCCACTCTGATACAGTGGACACAAAGAGCAATGCCACTCTGATACAGTGGACACAAAGAGCAATGCCACTCTGATACAGTGGATACAAAGAGCAATGCCACTCTGATACAGTGGACACAAAGAGCAATGCCACTCTGATACAGTGGACACAAAGAGCAATGCCACTCTGATACAGTGGACACAAAGAGCAATGCCACTCTGATACAGTGGATACAAAGAGCAATGCCACTCTGATACAGTGGACACAAAGAGCAATGCCACTCTGATACAGTGGACACAAAGCAAAAGACCGTCCGTGCAAAAGGTGGACCAAAGAACTAACAGACAGTGAAAGACACTATTTAAGAAGCACACACACAAGTCCCTTCTTGAAATCTTTTCTTATCCAGGCGATGTGAAGCAAAACAGGATTAGTACAAACTAAGAAGATGAGATGAGTAGTATTTCGTTACTTGTGTTATAGAAAAACAAAGTAGTACAATAAACATTTGAAATAATATAAGAGATCAAACTTAAACGAATACAATATGTTTAACATATGCAAGGGCAAACCTGGTAACTCCCTACATAAACATAATGTTTTCACATACTTGTATATCCTGGTAATTCCCTAAGATAATATAGTGTTTTCACATACTTCTACATCCTGGAAATTTCCCCTAAAATAAATATAGTGTTTTCACATACTTGTGTATCCTGGTAACCACTAAGATAAATATAGTGTTTTCACATACTTGTGTATCCTGGTAACTCCCTAAGATAAATATAGTGTTTTCACATATTTATGTATCCTGGTAACCACTAAGATAAATATAGTGTTTTCATATATTTGTATATCCTGGTAACTCTCTAAGATAAATATAGTGTTTTCATATATTTGTATATCCTGGTAACCACTAAGATAAATATAGTGTTTTCACATACTTCTACATCCTGGTAATTTCCTAAAATAAATATAGTGTTTTCACATACTTGTATATCCTGGTAACTCCCTAAGATAAATATAGTGTTTTCACATATTTGTGTATCCTGGTAACTCTCTAAGATAAATATAGTGTTTTCACATATTTGTATATCTTGGTAATTCTGGTATTTTCACATACTTGTCTATTCTGGTAACTCCTTAGACGTCAATACGACCAAATTGTCTGGGTTGTTACTGTCACTCATTTGAAAGTTATATTGACATTCACCGGGGAAATGTACTATAGGAACAACCAGGTTATTCTCTCAATAATTGTCCCAAGTTTGTGCTATGTGAAGCAAGGAATACATTTCTAGACAGAGTTAATACGATGATCGGATGTCCAATTTTCTCAAGCAATCAGATATAGAGACATTGGAGAAGGGAAATCGGAGCTGTGTCAGGGGGCTTCAAACTGAAGTCACTGTTAAATGTAGTAATAGTTCAGCTATCAAACATGTAAATGGTTTACACAAGTATAGATAATAATAGCCGTCCATCGCAAGCGATGATGACAACAATCTCAGACGTGTACTGTTGCACCTCTCTGGTGTGTGCGGAGGTGACTGTAGAGTCCAATCCTAGAACAGAATCCCCGACCACAGGTGGGGCATACATGATCAAGGTTAGACATGTGCGTGTTGTGTGCTCTGTCTTTTCGCGCTGCTCGTTTTCTCTGTGACTCAACAATACGATGATTCTCAGCTATTCGGGTTCCTCTTTTGTTGTTACAGCGCCACATTTGGCGATCTTGCGCAAGGATTCCCAGCACGTATTGTCTATATCGAAGCATTTCAGAGACACTTTAAGAGTGTCTTTAAAGCGTTTTTCTGTCCACCAGCTAAACGTCTGCCCCTTCAAGCTCGCCATACATCAACTGTTTTGGGATGCGTTTATCAGGCATTCGAGCAACGTGACCGACCCATCTCAGTTGGGCCTTCTGCAACAGGGTGTTGACGCTTGGGATCTTTGCTCTTGTGAGAACTTCGCTGTCTGGAATTTTGTCCTGCCAGTGTATTTTTAGTATTCTGCGTAGACAGCTTGTGTGGAAATGGTTTAATTTTCTTGCGTGTCTGCTATACACTGTCCATGTCTCGCTTGCGTACAGCAGCGTTGTTAGCACTATGGCCTGGTAAACTTTCAGCTTTGTGACTATGCTTACCCCTTCCGTTCCCACACAGTGACACGTAACCTTCCGAACGCAGCACTGGCTTTGGATATCCTATTGTGGACCTCAGAATCTATGTTTGCCGATCTGGATAGGAGGCTGCCAAGATAAGCAAAGTTGTCCGTTGACTGGAGACGCTGGTGTTTAATGTTGATGACTGGATCGTAATACTGTTCTCTAGGGCGGGCTGGAACATGACCTCTGTTTTTTGGTGTTAATGGTGAGGCCAAACCTATCACAGGCCATTGAGAACTTGTCCATGTAAGTCTGCATTTCTTCCTCAGAGTTGGTAGCGAGGGCACAGTCATCAGCAAACAACAGGTTTGAGATAGTTGATTCTTTTACCTTGGTGGAGGATTTTAACCTCCGAAGATTGAATAGGTTACCGTCTGTCCTGTATCTAATCTTTACCCCATGTTCGTCGCCTTCCCAAAAGACATCCGTGAGCATGGCAGCAAACATCATGCTGAAGAGTGTTGGGGCCAGTACACAGCCCTGTTTGACGCCGTTGGTGACATGGAAGGCTTCCGACAGCTCCCTTCGTCAAGTACACGTGCCATCATGCCCTCGTGAAACTGTTGGACGATCTTGATGAATTTCATTGGGCATCCAAATTTTTCCATGATCTTCCATAGATACAGCACCAATAAATACAACAAATACATTTTGAGCAAAATTCTTTTATCAAGATACAAATCAAGTGAATGGTATAGTATTTAATGACAGCATATACGAGATAGTAAACATAAGTTTGAACATGACAAGGTTTTCAGCATTACAAAAAGATGTTTCTAATGAACTATGGGAAGACACTTTGAGCCAAAAGGTGATCTCTGTAACCTATATAGTGATTAACATTTGTTGTTATAGTGCGTTTCAAATTGATTTTCCGCGGGGAAAATTTAATATCTCTGCAACCGCTTGGCTTGACCGTAATTGATGTAACTTTGCATATGATCTAATGATCGTAATGTCCCGAGTTTGATATTTTTTTACTCAATAACAAACGTATGGTTTAAAATTTTCTTTATGTAAAGTATATAAAAGTGACCATCTCCTTGACCAACCATATAATGAGAAGTATTACCCCTTCATATTTGTGAGATGTTGCAAGTTCCACGACTTGCACGTTTTCACGTGGTTTTCCCGATTTTAATCGCTTTATCGCACTTTAAAAAATGTATAATGATCCTTCCGGTGTGTTCAGTTACAATTTACCGTTTGTGTTTTCAGAGCATAGGTGTATTACAAAATGTTAGGCTCATCAAAGTGAGTAAACACTTTATATGATTTATATAATATGAGTTATCTCACCCTCCAAAATTCGAATTGTACATACGCCTATGCCGAAAATATGTGATTTTTAAATTTACGGTAAATTATTTTCTTCCAGCACCAGATAATTACTAGGTTTGAAAAGATCAAAGGAATTCGCCGTTGCAAGAAAAGTACACTACCTGCAACATTGAATTTTAGACAATCGTTGGGACATCGCAAATACAACACCACATGCAAAAATCACGTTCATCCATGCAATGAATATGGAGATATTTGAGGTCAATCGTTGACCGAACGTTTTGAAACGCACTATAGTGACAATGTTGCACTTAAGTGTGGACTGTATCGATAAAAGGGAAGACAGTAATAAAATCAATTACTAAAGGTGAAATATGAAAACACAAATTAGTATAGTTAAATCGTCGGATCATTATGACTGCACATCGAACAATTCGTCCATAATTGCTTCGATCTCCTCAGTATGTCTCTCAGCGTGTGACACCTCACGACACCGGTTCTTTGTTGCATTATTATTTTTCTTTGTCTACCAATATAGTTCTCTTGTCTAGATACACCATATTTGACTTGGTATTCTTGCAGTCTTGGTAATATTCTATCTTGGGTCCATGGTCACTGCCAGCCTTTCTCTTGATGAAGAAATCAACGCTCGTATAGGAGTGCGGCTACTACATTCGGCAAACTATCAAAGCGAGGGTGGGACAACTCAAAACTGACATTGCAGGCGAAGATTCAAATATATCGAGCCTGTGTAATTAGTTCTTTACTATATGGCTCAGAAACATGGATATCCTACTTAAGACGCGAGAGGAGACTTAACATCTTTCACCTTCGATGTCTCCGCAAGATTATGAACATCAGGTGGTACGACAAGATAGCGAACTCTGAAGTACTGCAACGTGCAAATCTGCCTTCTATCATGGGCATGCTCAGCAGTAGACGACGACTAAGATGGTTGGGGCATGTGAGAAGAATGAAAACTTGTCGCATACCAAAATAAATGTTGTTCTGTGAACTTTCGGAGGGAAGAGGCACCAGGGCAGACCACTGCTCAGATATAAAGATGTCTGCAAAGCCTCAAATGAAAAACTTTTGTATAGGTCCCAGCACATGGGAGGGACTAGCTGATGACAGAATTGTGTGGAAAGCTAAATTGCGAAAGGGCGCAGAGTCTTTTGAGAAGAGACTTATGTATGAGCTGAACGACAAGAGAGAAAAGCGAAAATTTAGAAGTTGTCACAGTAAAACACTTGCAATTGAACGTCTGTAAAGACGAAAAAGGTCCCTATATATCAATTCTTGCAGTCTAGTTACAGTTCTAGATTCACCACTATTACTTGAATCATTTGCACGTCATATCTTCCTTAGGGAACTCAGAATCTCAGCATGGTTCATTGATCGCCTTTTTACAGTAGCAGCATATCTGCAAGCCTATCGGTGCGTTCATCTCCCCTTACACCTGCATACACCGTCACAAAAATCAAATTGATTTAATTAGTGATTGTGAAAACACTTTATCAAGTCATTTAACAAATGAAGAGACAGTGGCTCTTCGATCAACAAGTATGTATTTATCAAGCAAATGTTAACACAAAAAACAACAACATGGCATACAATATCACTTTTCTATATAAATTGACATTTGGAATCTAATAAAATCCAAGCTACAGTTATTCAATCGGATTCCTATGATCATCGGAGTGGTTTTGTCCTTGTAAATAGTTATATCTCTTTATTTGGTACCTTGCTGTTTCTTTGTATCAGATAGCCAGTGGTAACAACAAGTAGAGAGTCTTGCAAGATAACAAAAACATCAACCAGTACAATTAAAAGTTATCAGCGACATAGTTGAGGTTCTAAACGAATATAATCATACATGCAGTGAATTGGAACCAACAACAAAGTGGTGAGGCCTGAAGAACACATAGTGACGAACTATATTTAGCGGACATCAGACAAACTGGAGCCTAGAGAGATAAAAATGTTGAAGGACAGAGTTATCGAACATTGATAGAAATTCGTCGACATAAGACATCGGAGTACATCGACAGTAAGAGCCCTATGTTCCCCAAGAAAGGGTGATATAGACAAAGACATGTATATTACAGTACTACATAAGCAAAGACATGTATATTACAGTACTACATAAGCAAAGACATGTATTAAGTTACGAAGACTATTACAGTACTACATAAGCACGGAAAAATAAATGATTAAATTATGAAAATGGACAAGAAACAAAAAGTACTAAATCCATGTCAATTAAGTTTAACTTGTTTTTTAAAAGTTTTTACAAATGCTAGCAAAATGTAATATATGTAATTTTTTTTACTGTCTTAAAGTTTAGGACAAACAAAATACCGGGTATGCATGCCACTTCTATTTTTTTTAAATGTGTAGTTCGAGGTTTCAGCCAGAAAAGCATTCATCACGTATGAAGAAGAAGAAATGTAAACTAAATCATGAAAATGTACCCACGAAACTAATGAAACACAAATAAGTTTGATGCCTTGAGTTTGTTTATACCTTGTTACCCTTGACTGATGTTCATTTTCTTGCATTCAATAACTCCAGATATCATTTTACACATTAGTTGACTTGACATTTACCTACTAGAGCTATAACAATTTGGTTGCTCAAATATATGATAAACAAAACATACCTACATGTTGGTCGAGAGAAGATATTATGGGAGATAGCTAGAGCACAGGTATTGAATAACTGTAGTAACACTATCGGAGAATATAGAAATGGGTTTGAGAAGTATGAAGGTTTACCACTTTTTATCTGATATCTGTCGTGCTTGTAGACAGGTTAGTATGCCAGTATTTTTTGTTGTTGACATCATTAGTTAGTATTATGTTTGAGTTATTCTTTGCATATTTGTTCTTGATAAAGGTCTAGTACCGAAACGTCGAGTGGTGTTTATTTTCATATTTAATCATTAATTTTTCACCATTTATGTAATACTGCCTATACCTGTCTTTGTTCAATCGCCCATTTACACAGTATTACTGCAGCCACCCCAACGATTTTCTCCAGATCTGATCTGATTCGGTCTGACCACATGAGATTTGTAAATTTTCGTACATCGCATAAGTCTATGTAACTATGTAGTTAAGTCGCCATTGCTGTGCGTTCTAAATCAGACCTCAACATTCTGTTGACGAGTCCCTTTGCCAACAATCCATAGAATTTTGCCGGAGCTACTGGGTTTGTGCTTGTTAATACCTCGGCAGGTGTCGTATCATTTTTGAAAAGTGGAGCCAAGTTATATGGAGTAAAACACAGTGTAACGAAGTCAATCCTTTTTTGTCTTTAGACTTCTCATTCACTTGTGTGGTACCTGATGTGAAGTAGAAATATTATATATGATTCCTCATTCACTGCGCTGATATCTGATGTGAAGTAGAAATACTATATATGATTTCTCATTCACTTCGCTGATATCTAATGTGAAGTAGAAATATTATATATGATTCCTCATTCACTGCGCTGATATGCTGATATTTAATGTGAAGTAGAAATATGATATATGATTCCTCATTCACTGCGCTGATATCTGATGAAGTAGAAATATTATATATGATTCCTCATTCACTGCGCTGATATCTAATATGAAGTAGAAATATTATATATGATTCCTTATTCACTACGCTGATATCTAATGTGAAGTAGAAATATTATATATGATTCCTCATTCACAGCGCTGATATCAATTGAAGAGACCCAACATTCTGTTAGATTCCTCATTTGCCAACAATCATAGAATATTTCAGCTATGGGTTTTGCTTTGTGTACTCTGGAGGTGTAGTAAATATTTAAATGATTCTCAGTTCACTGCGCTGAAACAATGTGAAGTCAAATTTTTTGATTCTCATTCACTGCGTGGTACCCGATGTGAAGTAGAAATATTATATATGATTCCTCATTCACTGCGCTGATATCTGATGTGAAGTAGAAATACTATATATGATTCTCATTCACTCGCTGATATCTAATGTGAAGTAGAAATATTATATATGATTCCTCATTCACTGCGCTGATATCTAATGTGAAGTAGAAATATGATATATGATTCCTCATTCACTGCGCTGATATCTATTGAAGTAGAAATATTATATATGATTCCTCATTCACTGCGCTGATATCTAATTGAAGTAGAAATATTATATATGATTCCTTATTCACTTGCTGATACTAATGTGAAGTAGAAATATTATATATGATTCCTCATTCACTGCGCTGATATCTAATATGAAGTAGAAATATTATGTATGATTCCTCATTCACTGCTCTGATATCTAATTGAAGTAGAAATATTATATATGATTCCTCATTCACTTGGTGATACCCGATTGAAGTAGAAATATTATGTATGATTCCTCATTCACTGCGCTGATATCTAATGTGAAGTAGAAATATTATATATGATTCCTCATTCACTGCGCTGATATCTAATATGAAGTAGAAATATTATATATGATTCCTCATTCACTGCGCTGATATCTAATATGAAGTAGAAATATTATGTATGATTCCTCATTCACTGCGCTGATATCTAATGTGAAGTAGAAATATTATATATGATTCCTCATTCACTACGCTGATATCTAATATGAAGTAGAAATATTATATATGATTCCTCATTCACTGCGCTGATATCTGATGTGAAGTAGAAATATTATATATGATTCCTCATTCACTGCGCTGATATCTTATATGATTTCTCATTCACTACGCTGATATGATTTCTCATTCACTACGCTGATATCTGATATGATTTCTCATTCACTACGCTGATATGCTGATATCTGATGTGAAGTAGAAAGTTAATGTCCGACTCCTCATGCACTAGGGTGGTCATCATCATCATCAGGTGTCGTGCGGTTGGCGTAGGCGATTATGGATCTCCACAAATCTATGTTTATGGTGTTTGCTATCATCTCAGATGTTGACGCTCTTCCGTGCCATGAAGTCCGGCTAATCCAAAATTGTCTTTCTCTGTCTTCCTCTATCTCGCCTACCTTCGATTTGACCGGTTGTCACAATGTGTTCTACACCTCCCTTCCTCATCACATGTCCGAAAAATGATGACTGCCTCTTTCTTATATTGTTGATAAGCTTTCTCTGTGTCTTGACCTCATTCAACACCTCAACATTAGTCATTTTAGCAGTACTTGGGATTCTCATCATTCTTCTGTAAAACCACATCTCTGTGGCACTCACATATCATAAAATGTATACTAGAGTAGTACCTGATGGAAATCACTAACATGATGATACGAATACACACATTAAGCAGAGACTGTTACATGATAACAGATGAAGACATCAACAAGTAAAAGATAACTTTTGTTGCAATCTCTGATCTGTTACATGATAACAGATGAAGACATCAACAAGTAAAAGATAACTCTTGTTGCAATCTCTGATCTGTTACATGATAACAGATGAAGACATCAACAAGTAAAAGATAACTCTTGTTGCAATCTCTGATCTGTTACATGATAACAGATGAAGACATCAACAAGTAAAAGATAACTCTTGTTGCAATCTCTGATCTGTTACATGATAACAGATGAAGACATCAACAAGTAAAAGATAACTCTTGTTGCAATCTCTGATCTGTTACATGATAACAGATGAAGACATCAACAAGTAAAAGATAACTCTTGTTGCAATCTCTGATCTGTTACATGATAACAGATGAAGACATCAACAAGTAAAAGATAACTCTTGTTGCAATCTCTGATCTTGTGAGTTTGTAAACTTCAAGATAATTTATTTTTACATTGTTGTTATTATTATCATCATCATCATCGTTTATTTTGTTGCAACTCGATCACTCTTTGACATCTACCTTTGCTTTTAAATGAGAGAAACTGATCTGTTATTCAAAACCAGGGGATTCGCTCCGCTGACAACAATAAACCATGCATCCGTCTTACACCATTACAAATTGTACTAGTCTTCCAACATTTCACAGTGTTAAAGATCCGGACTGTCAGACGCGATATAAATTGGCCCAGGTGTTCTGCTATGTTATGATTCTCCTCCTTTTATTGTCGGAGGAACAACCCATCCAGAATGTCAAGCTATCTCAAGTACAGGCATAAGTGTATACAAATGCCAAACAGACATGGCGAGAAGACCCTGAAGGATATAATCTGAATAGGCGGTCAGCGTAAACGAAACAGAACATTCGAGATGAAGTATGTTCGACAGAGTTTTTGTTTTGAAGTATAAAGAGACACAGGTCAGATAAATAAATCGTTTTTATGAAGTCAAATTTTCTCTTTTTTTTATTGTTTTTAGATACTCAATTTTGATTAGAATCAAGGACAAGCAATCAATAAGGTTACTGGAAGCCACAGAGATGTGGGTTTATTGAAGATTGGTGAAAATTCAAAGGACAGCGAAGAAACAAATGATGAGGTTTTAAAACAGGCCTGCACACAAAGAAACGTTATCAAAAGAATAAGTATCAGACAATCAAGGTTATTCAGGCATATAATGTGAAGAGGAGGTTTAGAACATTTGGTGACAACAGGTATAATTCAGGGAAGGAGAGATCATGGAAGATAGAGAGAGAAGGTGTTGGATGGTCTGACATGGTGGTTCGACAAAAGATCGACGTCAGAACTGATTAACTGCACCAAGAGAGAGAGAGAGAGAGAGTTGGTTAGAGACATGGTCGCCTACGCCGGCAGACATGACACTTGATTGATTGATCACCGATAAATTGTGTGTCGCCTACTCTAAACGGAAGTTTTACCTTCATGATTAATATATCCATCTGGAGCGCCTGACCGAAGAGATTAGAGCGCGACTCCCATGCAGTAGACCTGTGTTCAATCCACGTAAGGCCAAGGATTTTTTTCTGTTGTGGGCATAAATGAACAATTCTAACCTGAACAGATTCGCGGCGGCTGCACTAGTCATGTGACCATTAAATTGTTCAGGCTCTCGTTTCACCTCTCCTACACCGCCCTAAAAAGAGGTACTACAGGCAGTAATGACAGTTTTTGTTATATCTATATTTGATATATCTGATCATATTGTCTCTTCATATTTGATATATCTGATCATATTGTCTCTTCATATTTGATATATCTGATCATATTGTCTCTTCATATTTGATATATCTGATCATATTGTCTCTTCATATTTGATATACCCGACAACTTTGTTCCTAGTATACTTGATATATCCTATCTCATTGTCTATACATTCTGGTTATATCACACACGATATCTCTTATATATATATATATATATATATTCAATTTTAATGGTGTATCAATCCTAACATATGCCAGCGAGAGTTGGAAAAATGCCTAAAGAATGCAAGTTGCATGCGTTTGAAAATAGATGTCTGCGAAAAATAAGGAACATAAAATGGGTCGAATTCAGGAAAAGTGATGAAATCAGAGAAATGTCTGGTCAACAACTAGTAACAACTGTTATAACAGGGAGAAGATGGAGATATGTTGGGAATACCTTGATAATAAATGATCAAAGAATACCAAAGCAGGTATTGAAATGGGTGGTGAAGTGTTCAAGAAAGAGAGGATGTCCTAGGAAACCCTGAGACGAATTTTTGCTGAGAGAGACTCAAGAAATATCGGACTCAATACCATAGAACAAATTGAGCGAGTTGCCCAGGACAGAGTGGTATCGAACAATTACTTGCAGACCCTATGTAACGTATAACGTACGAGAGGTATACGTATATCATATATCGAACAAGTTATCACGTAGATCGCACAGAGTATGTCGTAGATCGCACAGAGTATGTCCTAGATCGCACAGAGTATGTCCTAGATCGCACAGAGTATGTCGTAGATCGCACAGAGTATGTCGTAGATCGCACAGAGTATGTCGTAGATCGCACAGAGTATGTCGTAGATCGCACAGAGTATGTCCTAGATCGCACAGAGTATGTCGTAGATCGCACAGAGTATGTCCTAGATCGCACAGAGTATGTCGTAGATCGCACAGAGTATGTCGTAGATCGCACAGAGTATGTCCTAGATCGCACAGAGTATGTCCTAGATCGCACAGAGTATGTCCTAGATCGCACAGAGTATGTCCTAGATCGCACAGAGTATGTCGTAGATCGCACAGAGTATGTCCTAGATCGCACCGAGTATGTCGTAGATCGCACAGAGTATGTCCTAGATCGCACAGAGTATGTCCTAGATCGCACAGAGTATGTCGTAGATCGCACAGAGTATGTCCTAGATCGCACCGAGTATGTCCTAGATCGCACAGAGTATGTCCTAGATCGCACAGAGTATGTCCTAGATCGCACAGAGTATGTCGTAGATCGCACAGAGTATGTCCTAGATCGCACAGAGTATGTCGTAGATCGCACCGAGTATGTCCTAGATCGCACAGAGTATGTGTAGATCGCACAGTATGTCCTAGATCGCACAGAGTATGTCGTAGATCGCACAGAGTATGTCCTAGATCGCACAGAGTATGTCGTAGATCGCACAGAGTATGTCCTAGATCGCACAGAGTATGTCCTAGATCGCACAGAGTATGTCCTAGATCGCACAGAGTATGTCCTAGATCGCACAGAGTATGTCCTAGATCGCACAGAGTATGTCGTAGATCGCACAGAGTATGTCCTAGATCGCACAGAGTATGTCCTAGATCGCACAGAGTATGTCGTAGATCGCACAGAGTATGTCCTAGATCGCACAGAGTATGTCCTAGATCGCACAGAGTATGTCGTAGATCGCACAGAGTATGTCCTAGATCGCATAGAGTATGTCCTAGATCGCACAGAGTATGTCCTAGATCGCACAGTATGTCCTAGATCGCACAGAGTATGTCCTAGATCGCACAGAGTATGTCCTAGATCGCACAGAGTATGTCGTAGATCGCACAGAGTATGTCCTAGATCGCACAGAGTATGTCCTAGATCGCACAGAGTATGTCCTAGATCGCACAGAGTATGTCGTAGATCGCACAGAGTATGTCCTAGATCGCACAGAGTATGTCGTAGATCGCACAGAGTATGTCCTAGATCGCACAGAGTATGTCCTAGATCGCACAGAGTATGTCCTAGATCGCACAGAGTATGTCCTAGATCGCACAGAGTATGTCCTAGATCGCACAGAGTATGTCGTAGATCGCACAGAGTATGTCCTAGATCGCACAAAATATCTCGTATATCACATACAATTTCGCAAACTATACCTCATATATTGCACAAAATATGCCATGCATCACACACGATATATATCATACATTAACTATACTCCACTCACTATATATATGTATACTTAGCTATCAGTCGTAAGGGGCTCCTTCGCAAATCCAGTTTCAACCACGAAATGGCGCCTTTTTTTGGGGTGTGATTTATTTTTTTCCTCTTTTGATGGTCTATTATTTATCATTTAAAAAAGACCCGTATGGAGTTTTTGTGTTGCTGTTGCTCCGTATAATGTCTGAATAGCCGACAAGCTGGCTATGTTCTGTCTGTGATTATACTCAACTGCTCTATTCTGAATCATTCTCAAAGGTTCGGAATTTGTTTGTTTATTCATTTTCAGTCATTCACATCAGTCTATTTTCAGTTTGACAAAATCAGGGAACATATTAGTCATATCACAAATATGAAAGGTGTATATGCATGGTTGCCCAAAGCTTGTTTTTCTCTGTTATTTTTTTCTTCACGAAATTCGTTTTCGTGTTCGTTGAATTTACCAGCTGAAATGAGGGTTGAACCAGAGCCAACTATAAACTTACCTAGAGTTGGCTGAGGTTGAACAAGTCCTTTTAAGTAACACAGCAACATAGACATAGACATACCATTACACAATTGTTCGTGTAAGTGTCTGCACACTTACCTTGACAACGTTTTTTCTCATAGTATATTATGTATAGTGTAATGCTTCTGTTCTGCAACAGCTTGATGTTAAACTGAGTTGGTTATTATATAGAACATCAAAACAAAGAACATGAAATATTTCGGACACATTAAATGACATGAGTAGATGGAGAAGATAATCTAAGAAAGAATGATGCATGGAAGAAGTGCGAGAGGAAGACCTAGACGACCATGGGTGTAGGATGTGATTGAAGAGCTGAGATGACTGCTGCTGACGCCGTCAACTTGCACAGAATAGAGAGTTTTTCAGTAAAGGCTGTTGCCATGGGAGCTAAGGTCCAGAAGGGACAACCTACTTGATGATGATGATGATATTACTTATCTGGGAGTAACAAGAAGAGACTGGTTTAGAAATGAAGACATCAGGACAAAAGTGGGTACAATATCAGTACTGAACTTCATCAAGAAGCAACAAATTAAATGGTTCAGCCACATAAGCAGATTACCAACAGGCAGTGCACCACAAAGAGCAATGTTGCTCCGATACAGTGGATACAAAGCAAAAGGCCGGCCCTGCAAAGGTGGACTTCAGAGATAACAGAGGCGACTAAAGACACTATTTATGAAGGACACACAAAAGCCCTTGCTAGAAATCTCTTCTTACCTCAAAGTACATAGAGAGGCTCGCTCCAGGTACATAGAGAGGCTCGCTCCAGGTACATAGAGAGGCTCGCTCCAGGTGTCTCCCTTTTCGACCTGACGCTGAAAGGCCAAACAGGATTAGAGAATAGATAGATAGATATTACTTATGCGACACAATCATAATTATAAAATTGATTCTCTGTTTATGTGTCACAGTAACAACTTGAATATATCAAACTCTGACATCATTGTTTATGTGTCACAGTAACAACTTTGAATATATCAAACTCTGACATCATTGTTTAAGTGTCACAGTAACAACTTGAATATATCAAACTCTGACATCATTGTTTATGTGTCACAGTAACAACTTGAATATATCAAACTCTGACATCATTGTTTAAGTGTCACAGTAACAACTTTGAATATATCAAACTCTGACATCATTGTTTATGTGTCACAGTAACAACTTTGAATATATCAAACTCTGACATCATTGTTTATGTGTCACAGTAACAACTTGAATATATCAAACTCTGACATCATTGTTTATGTGTCACAGTAACAACTTGAATATATCAAACTCTGACATCATTGTTTAAGTGTCACAGTAACAACTTGAATATATCAAACTCTGACATCATTGTTTATGTGTCACAGTAACAACTTGAATATATCAAACTCTGACATCATTGTTTATGTGTCACAGTAACAACTTGAATATATCAAACTCTGACATCATTGTTTATGTGTCACAGTAACAACTTGAATATATCAAACTCTGACATCATTGTTTATGTGTCACAGTAACAACTTTGAATATATCAAACTCTGACATCATTGTTTATGTGTCACAGTAACAACTTTGAATATATCAAACTCTGACATCATTGTTTAAGTGTCACAGTAACAACTTTGAATATATCAAACTCTGACATCATTGTTTATGTGTCACAGTAACAACTTTGAATATATCAAACTCTGACATCATTGTTTATGTGTCACAGTAACAACTTTGAATATATCAAACTCTGACATCATTGTTTATGTGTCACAGTAACAACTTGAATATATCAAACTCTGACATCATTGTTTATGTGTCACAGTAACAACTTTGAATATATCAAACTCTGACATCATTGTTTATGTGTCACAGTAACAACTTGAATATATCAAACTCTGACATCATTGTTTATGTGTCACAGTAACAACTTGAATATATCAAACTCTGACATCATTGTTTATGTGTCACAGTAACAACTTGAATATATCAAACTCTGACATCATTGTTTATGTGTCACAGTAACAACTTGAATATATCAAACTCTGACATCATTGTTTATGTGTCACAGTAACAACTTTGAATATATCAAACTCTGACATCATTGTTTATGTGTCACAGTAACAACTTTGAATATATCAAACTCTGACATCATTGTTTATGTGTCACAGTAACAACTTTGAATATATCAAACTCTGACATCATTGTTTATGTGTCACAGTAACAACTTGAATATATCAAACTCTGACATCATTGTTTATGTGTCACAGTAACAACTTGAATATATCAAACTCTGACATCATTGTTTATGTGTCACAGTAACAACTTTGAATATATCAAACTCTGACATCATTGTTTAAGTGCCACAGTAACAACTTGAATATATCAAACTCTGACATCATTGTTTATGTGTCACAGTAACAACTTTGAATATATCAAACTCTGACATCATTGTTTATGTGTCACAGTAACAACTTGAATATATCAAACTCTGACATCATTGTTTATGTGTCACAGTAACAACTTTGAATATATCAAACTCTGACATCATTGTTTATGTGTCACAGTAACAACTTGAATATATCAAACTCTGACATCATTGTTTAAGTGTCACAGTAACAACTTGAATATATCAAACTCTGACATCATTGTTTAAGTGTCACAGTAACAACTTTGAATATATCAAACTCTGACATCATTGTTTATGTGTCACAGTAACAACTTTGAATATATCAAACTCTGACATCATTGTTTAAGTGTCACAGTAACAACTTGCATATATCAAACTCTGACATCATTGTTTATGTGTCACAGTAACAACTTGAATATATCAAACTCTGACATCATTGTTTATGTGTCACAGTAACAACTTGAATATATCAAACTCTGACATCATTGTTTAAGTGTCACAGTAACAACTTGAATATATCAAACTCTGACATCATTGTTTATGTGTCACAGTAACAACTTTGAATATATCAAACTCTGACATCATTGTTTAAGTGTCACAGTAACAACTTGAATATATCAAACTCTGACATCATTGTTTATGTGTCACAGTAACAACTTGAATATATCAAACTCTGACATCATTGTTTATGTGTCACAGTAACAACTTGAATATATCAAACTCTGACATCATTGTTTATGTGTCACAGTAACAACTTGAATATATCAAACTCTGACATCATTGTTTAAGTGTCACAGTAACAACTTGAATATATCAAACTCTGACATCATTGTTTAAGTGTCACAGTAACAACTTTGAATATATCAAACTCTGACATCATTGTTTATGTGTCACAGTAACAACTTGAATATATCAAACTCTGACATCATTGTTTATGTGTCACAGTAACAACTTTGAATATATCAAACTCTGACATCATTGTTTATGTGTCACAGTAACAACTTGAATATATCAAACTCTGACATCATTGTTTATGTGTCACAGTAACAACTTGAATATATCAAACTTCTGACATCATTGTTTAAGTGTCACAGTAACAACTTTGAATATATCAAACTCTGACATCATAAAATGTGAACAACTTATTTCTTCAGAAATGTATAGGTAAACGCAACCATTTTCAACTCTCTACGCCCTTTTGTTACCGCGTTATGAGTTCATTAAGTTGATTTTATAATGTATACATTTCATAGCCTATTCAGTCAACCATTTGACTAAATCATTGAGCATGCGGGCGGGTTAAAACGTGGTTGCGCCCAATTGTTTTTAAAATTATGCAAACACAAGTTTTATATATATATATATATATATATATATATTTTTTTTTTTGCATGTCAAATATAATGGACTATAAATATTATACATCAAGAGGAAGGGACAGAACAAGAACAGATGGATTGATGGAGTTACAGATATCTTAAAACTCCACAATACCAGATCATATCAAGAGACCGAGCGTGCACTATCTCGGAAACCGATCATCAGTTAAACCTGCTAAACCTAACGGCAAAAAAGCAGAGAAGGACAAAAGAAAAGAAAGAAGATAAATATAAATAAATTACAAAAATAAAGGAGCACGTTTTCATACCATCAGGTACATTGGTGAATTCGGTATTAGGCCCGTATTTTTCTTTGAAAAAAATGACACACGGTAGATGATGTGGTCAACATCACGTCGGACATCTTTACTTTCTAGTGTTCTTCTGCTATTCAATTGAAACTAGGTCGACATGAGAGCCGATACGGTCGGAAACAATTCACAGTAACTATCATGCGAAGTTGGGTAGTAAAAACTAGTCATTATATTTAAATCTCCTACTTGCATAGATTACGGGAGAGCATCCTGAGCGCATACTAAAACCAGATAATGTGGGCTGAAACGTACAAGCGCATGCTAAAACCAGATGATGTGGGCTGAAACGTACAAGCGCATGCTAAAACCAGATGATGTGGGCTGAAACGCACAAATATCGTTATTTTAATCGATGCAGACCACAGCATAACATAATTACGCCCAAACTGGCTCAAACCACATCATAACAGACTTACCCTCAAACTGGCTCAAATCACACAGAATGATTTATAAATTTTATTCAGAAATCAACGTAGTAAGATGAAGACTAATCAGTTGAACATCTACACTCCGACTTGGACACTGGTTTTAGTTTCAACTAACACATTTAAAATAAAAAATAAACAAAGAACTTCCTTCTCGTAATTCTCTTAATCTATATCCTTTTCGTGTCTCGTTTGACACATACGGATTTCACAACAGATTTCCATTGTTGCTGTTCTTCCGTTTTTCTACCAATTAGCTCCCATGTCAGGACACAATCTTTCAACTCTTTCTACAGTTCTACTTCATGTTTCCGTTCGACGTCCCCTGCGTTCTTTTCCCATTTGCTGTCCATCTGAGAGTTGTTCTAGCCAATGTCCCTACTGACATACCATATACCAAGCTCCTACGAAGCAAGTGCACTAACCACTACGCCATCGTGGTTCTCAGCTTATTTGTAGATGGCATAACAAGTTTTTAGATTGCTCAATTCTTGTTATATTCTTCTTCGAACGCTTCATATTGACCACTTGTTAACCACTCTGTTGGATTTGTAGGGTGATCTGAGCCTAAGAGCGATAGTGCGTTGTGCCAGTTATGCGCCTACAAGTAGGTCAGCACATCCGATTTCTGCAATGCATTTTAGTTATTAGTGTAGCTTCCCTAGATCCTTCATCAGTCGCCTCTTACGACATGCCTTGTCGGTCGCAGTGGTACTATTCTTTGCTTCTTGCGGGGCCCCCGGGAACAGATAATTCTTGTTATATAAATTACTATATCTCATACTCTGTACTTGGTAAATTCATTTTTGTAACATACTTCTTGTTTTCTTATTAACATATCATTCTCCATTTGTATGCATCTCCTTATTATGTTATGTAATGCAGCCGTTTATCTGTATCATTCTCCATTTGTATGCATCTCCTTATTATGTTATGTAATGCAGCTGTTTATCTGTATCATTCTCCATTTGTATGCATCTCCTTATTATGTTATGTAATGCAGCCGTTTATCTGTATCATTCTCCATTTGTATGCATCTCCTTATTATGTTATGTAATGCAGCCGTTTATCTGTATCATTCTCCATTTGTATGCATCTCCTTATTATGTTATGTAATGCAGCTGTTTATCTGTATCATTCTCCATTTGTATGCATCTCCTTATTATGTTATGTAATGCAGCCGTTTATCTGTATCATTCTCCATTTGTATGCATCTCCTTATTATGTTATGTAATGCAGCCGTTTATCTGTATCATTCTCCATTTGTATGCATCTCCTTATTATGTTATGTAATGCAGCTGTTTATCTGTATAATTCTCCATTTGTATGCATCTCCTTATTATGTTATGTAATGCAGCTGTTTATCTGTATCATTCTCCATTTGTATGCATCTCCTTATTATGTTATGTAATGCAGCTGTTTATCTGTATCATTCTCCATTTGTATGCATCTCCATTATGTTATTAATGCAGCCGTTTATCTGTATCATTCTCCATTTGTATGCATCTCCTTATTATGTTATGTAATGCAGCTGTTTATCTGTATCATTCTCCAATTGTATGCATCTCCTTATTATGTTATCTAATGCAGCCGTTTATCTGTATCATTCTCCAATTGTATGCATCTCCTTATTATGTTATGTAATGCAGCTGTTTATCTGTATCATTCTCCATTTGTATGCATCTCCTTATTATGTTATGTAATGCAGCTGTTTATCTGTATCATTCTCCATTTGTATGCATCTCCTTATTATGTTATGTAATGCAGCTGTTTATCTGTATCATTCTCCATTTGTATGCATCTCCTTATTATGTTATCTAATGCAGCCGTTTATCTGTATCATTCTCCATTTGCATGCATCTCCTTATTATGTTATGTAATGCAGCCGTTTATCTGTATCATTCTCCATTTGTATGCATCTCCTTATTATGTTATGTAATGCAGCTGTTTATCTGTATCATTCTTTCTCAAGTGTTTTCCATTTGTTAATTCTTGCAAGTGTTAATGTTTTGTAGTCGGGGAATTTCTTTTAGCGCACATTTCAGTATGTGCAATGTAAGCGCTAAGACAGCATATTAAAACAAATGTTAAAGACAATGATTAAAATAAATAACACAAAGACAACAGTAAAGACAACAAATGTACACTCACAAAGGTACCACACAAATAGAACATACACAAAAACACTCAAATATGTGTAGACTCCATCATCATCATCAAGGTGCGGCGTATCCTTTATAGGATGTTGCTCTCTTTGCAGCACATCTGAAATTCACTCTGTCTCTATCCAGTTCACCCAGTTCGTCGATGGTCATGTTCATGGTTTCTTTAATATCTTGTAGCCATCTTCTTCTTGGTCTGCCTCTGCGTCCTGGGACCCTGCTCTCTAATATTGTTCTTTCCATGCCATCGTGACGCTTAATGTGACCAAAGTATCTAATTTTTCTGTATAGTATGTTGTTTATCAGCCAATTCTCTTGAACATTTAGTTCTTTCAGGACGTCAGTGTTCTTTCTTTTTTCTGATGTAGACACGACACAGACAATACAGAAAGATACTACACCAAGTCACCCCACAAAACTGCACTCACAGGTAAAACACAAAGACAGCAAGCAAATACACCTCACAAAAACACTCAATGAAGACAGCACTCAAAAACAACACTTCAACACAAAGCATAAACCTACTACACAGACACTGCTCAAATAAGACACAAAAACATCACACCAAAGACAAGGCTCAAAGAGAATAGGCAAACACAACATGCAACGACACCACACTGGAACAATAAGCACAGGCAACTAAATGATAATGCACATCTTAACTAAACACATAATGGCAACGCTCATCGCCACTAGACATAACATACAGTGACATTGCACACAATGAAAAATGAAAATCGTGGCATATCCTAAAGGACGCAGCCATCAACCATAGTAAACGAGTCGTTGATTTTCTAGGCACCACTTATACGTTCAGTAGTTTGCCATTACTTTCTGAACGGTACGGTCTATTTTGACAACCTACAAATAAAAATAGTACATGAAGGCAATGTACACACACGACACACAACTACACAAGTAACCATCATGATTAGTTACAATTTTCTTCTTTCTTCCAGAAAACTCGGTCTGGGTTACCCGTGACAAAGATGATAACTCGATGTGGGTACCCAAAGGCAAAACACTGATGAACCAGTACCAGATAAAGCTCAACAATGGCACACAAGATACATCTGGACATGATGGTACTTTGAATAATTTCATTCTAAGCTGTGATATGTTATTGGTTGTATTATATATCATCATCATCATATCACCCCGTAGCTGCCAAGTCTTAATCTCAGATGAAGAAAGGTATGCATGCTAATATACACTTCCACATTAGTTGTATGGTATATCACCCCTAGCTGTCAAGTCTTAATCTACAGATGAAGAAAGGTATGCATGCTAATATACACTTCCACATTGGTTGTATGGTATATCACCGTAGCTGCAAGTCTTAGTCTGCAGATGAAGAAAGGTATGCATGCTAATATACACTTCCACATTGTTGTATGGTATATCACCTGTAGCTGCAAGTCTTAGTCTGCAGATGAAGAAAGGTATGCATGCTAATATACACTTCCACATTAGTTGTATGGTATATCACCCCTAGCTGTCAAGTCTTAATCTACAGATGAAGAAAGGTATGCATGCTAATATACACTTCCACATTGGTTGTATGGTATATCACCCGTAGCTGCCAAGTCTTAGTCTGCAGATGAAGAAAGGTATGCATGCTAATATACACTTCCCCATTGGTTGTATGGTATATCACCTGTAGCTGTCAAGTCTTAATCTCAGATGAAGAAAGGTATGCATGCTAATATACACTTCCACATTGGTTGTATGGTATGTCACCCGTAGCTGCCAAGTCTTAGTCTGCAGATGAAGAAAGGTATGCATGCTAATATACACTTCCACATTGGTTGTATGGTATATCACCTGTAGCTGCTCAAGTCTTAGTCTGCAGATGAAGAAAGGTATGCATGCTAATATACACTTCCACATTGGTTGTATGGTATATCACCCGTAGCTGCCAAGTCTTAGTCTGCAGATGAAGAAAGGTATGCATGCTAATATACACTTCCACATTGGTTGTATGGTATTTCACCGTAGCTGCAAGTCTTATCTCAGATGAAGAAATGTATGCATGCTAATATACCTTCCACATTAGTTGTATGGTATATCACCCGAGTGCACGTCTAGTCTGCAGATGGAAAGGTATGCATGCTAATATACACTTCCACATTGTTGTATGGTATATCACGTAGCTGTCAGTCTAATCTACAGATGAAGAAAGGTATGCATAAATACACTTCACATTGGTGATGGTATACACCTGTAGCTGCAAGTCTTAGTCTGCAGATGAAAAGGTATGCATGCAATATACACTCCATTGGTTGATGGTATATCACCGTAGCTGTCAAGTCTAGTTTTGCAGATGAAGAAAGGTATGCATGCTAATATACACTTCCACATTGGTTGTATGGTATATTACCTTAGCTCAAGTCTTAGTCATAGATGAAGAAGGATGCATGCTAATATATTCACATGGTGACTGGAATATATCACCGTAGCTCAAGTCTTAGTCTGCAGATGAAGAAAGGTCATGAGCTATATACACTTCCACATTGGTTGTATGGTATATCACCCGTAGCTGCCAAGTCTTAGTCTATAGATGAAGAAAGGTATGCATGCTAATATACACTTCACATTGGTTGTAGTATATCACTAGCTGCAAGTCTTAGTCTGCAGATGAAGAAAGGTATGATGCTAATATACACTTCACATTTGTATGGTATTTCCCTAGCGCAAGTCTTAATCTACAGATGAAAAAGGTATGCATCTAATATACACTTCCACATTAGTTGTATGTATATACCCATACTGCAAGTATTAATCTACAGATGAAGAAAGGCATCATGCTAATATACACTTCACTTGGTTGCATGGTATATCACCGTAGCTGCCAAGTCTTAGTCTGCAGATGAAGAAAGGTATGCATGCTAATATACACTTCCATTGGTTGTATGGTATATCACCCTAGCTGCAAGTATTAGTCTATAGATGAAGAAAGGTATGCATGCTAATATACACTTCCACATTGGTTGTATGGTATATCACCCATAGCTGCCAAGTATTAATCTACAGATGAAGAAAGGTATGCATGCTAATATACACTTCCACATTAGTTGTATGGTATATCACCCATAGCTGCCAAGTATTAGTCTGCAGATGAAGAAAGGTATGCATGCTAATATCGTGGCCCTCGGGAATACTGGCTCTTCCACAACGGTAGTTCCGAGGACCTTGCTAATTAATATACACTTCCACAATGTCCCCTTTTAGAAAGGTAGACAATCAAATGTGGGCGCCTGTAGCGATAGTGAGCTCGATCACAACCCAAGTGTACCATGCTCAAATTCTGTGGCGAGCAGTTTGGTAGCAAATCCGTTACATTGGATTTTTGCGAAGGTAAAATAGACCTCACCTTTCAGAAAGCAACGGCAAACTACTAAATGTATAAGTGGTGACTAGAAAATCGACGACTCGTTTACTGTAGTTAATGCTACGTCCTGTAAAGGGATATGCCACGATTTTCATTTTTCACAATCAAAGTGTCTAGGCATAATGCTGGGAGTAACAAGAATAGACTGTTTAGAAATGAAGACATCAGGAAAAAAGTGGGTACAACATCTGTACTGATCTTCCCCACGGAACAACAAATTAAATGGTTCGGCCACATAAGTAGATTAACCAACAGACAATGCGTCTCAAAGAGCAATGTTACGCCAATACAGTGGATACAGAGAAAAAGGCCATCCATGCAAAAGGGAGGTCTCAGAGATAATAGAGGCGACGAAAGACATTGTTTATGAAGTGCACACAAAAGCCCGTTCTAGAAATCTCTTCTTATCTGAAGCTGTTAGGACAAAACAGGATTGGAGAAAAGAAAGAGAAAAGAAAGAAAGAAGAAAGGTATTACTGTTTTAAAAAAAACAGTCCTGGATGTTTAAAAAATGGTCGAACGTTTCCTTGCAAATGTACATCAGATACGAAAACCTAAATAATTTCATCAGCGTCAACACATTTTTACGTACATGGAACTGTTACAGAAGAGTCCTCCGTATACCATGAACAGAGAAGAGAACAAATAGATCTATCCAGAAAGAACTCAAAATCAAGAAAACTGGCTAATGCTACAAATAAGAAGGAGCGTTTAGGTATTTTGGACACATAAAAATACACGAAGGGCTGGAGAAGACCATCATGGAAGGAGGCATACCGGCAGAGAGAAGAAGAGGAAGACCGCGGAGAAGATGGATTCAGGATGGGATTGATGGTTTGAACATGACGGCTACAGAGGTGGGACATCTGGCCTCTGAGAAAGAGAAATTCCGGAAGACTGTTGGGGTGGCAAAGTTCTGCTTAGGACAAGCTATTTGTTGATGATGACATGGAACTCGACATTGGATTAGAAAAACAGAAAACACTCTTATCAGCACATGCTCTTTTCATAAAATGTTTCTGAATATTTCTTCTACAGTTTGCTTTCGTTAGTAATTAGTGGGCCACCTTCACATCAAGTTAAGCATTAATTGTGTATACATTTTCTCATTTTTTTTATTAATAACTTCATCTCATTCCATCTGATAAACAGGTTCTTCTCAGAAAGATGACCTAACCACATCAACTCACATCTTCTATGCAGCCGTGGCATGTACATGTGCAGTCATCATTCTCATTGCATTGGGCGTGGTCGTATATTATTTGAATACACAGCGTAACTCTGACCGATACTCCAAAAAGATAAACTGCTAGTGAGTTATCTTCCTTTAAATTTCTTGCTGAGCTAGAAGTTTATTTATTCATTACACTGTTTGCCTAAATTTTCCTGTTATAATATTGTTTTGTATTGCATATTTGTTTACTATGGTTTATTTGTATATTAAATTGTTTATTCTTTTACTTCTGTAATCAACTTCTGCTATGCTACTACTCCGGTGTGTGTCATAAACAGGGCAGGTCTTCACCAGTCTACCATAATTTGTTTAGAAGGGTTGCTCCTGTTGGTCAGATTTCCATTCTCACACTGCTCATTCTGAGAGAAAAAAATGTGGTGCTCCACAGATGCAGACAGCTGAGTCAATGAGACCCATCTATGGAGCTGTGCTCTGAGAACTGTTTATTAAATTTCATGTAACAAACGTTTATTTGTTTCCTGCATTCATAGAAGAATCTTCTAGATTTGATTCCACATGAGTTTGAATCCTTCAGGACAGAAGGATTAATTAATGATCTCAGTTAATGACCATGATTGTCACAGTCTTCTATATTTTATTGCGCATTAGTTTTTTCTTCACAGTCGCAAAAAGTAGAGCTACAGTAGCGTAGTTGTTAGTGAACTCACTTCTTAGGCTAGTGGTCTGAGTTCAATTCCACAGTGGGCGTGGAATATTTGTCAGACCTTAACAGCTCTCAGGTCGACCCAGCCTTAATTGAGTACCAGGAAAAAATACTGGGAAATAAAGGCAGCCAGTGTGATTTTGACCACATCACCCACCTGTTGCGACAGTTAATGAAAAATACGGGTCTAACATCATATACATCATGGTATAAAAAGGGTTTCTTTACTTTTTACTTTTATTTACAAAAAAGTGAATAAGAAGTTGAGCTCATTAAGAAGTCATTAGTAGCTTCAAACTGATAAGCATAGTATTTTACATCGTTGTTGGGACAAAAATCATTATTGATAATTAAAATTAAATTCTGATCAACCTTCAGTATTTTCAAAAGAAAAGCTATATAGAAATACCTAACAGTGATGCAGAGTTTGTAACCTGCTACTGAGATCTTCCTGTGTGAGAAGGAGAATGGAGCACACATTATTATTCACTGAAGTACATTGATGATGGTCTTATTGTTCAATCAATCTCCTCTTCCCCCCACACACACTATATTTTAAAACCTGGTCAGTTTATCTGTTCCATAAAATATAATCTATCTTAGCAAAAAGGTTAGTGACTGTCTAAAAATTGTTGATGTATAATCATATCTGTACCCTGTAAAAATCATCAGATTAGGCAGTTTGAATATTGATGAAGTATGATGGTTAATCATGTCTTTCTACTGTACCCTGTCAACATCACCTGTTTAGGCAGTGAAGATTTGATAGGCCATCTGATCACTCTCTTTACTGTACTTTAGCAGTTCTCTTTAGGTCAGCACAATTCTTAACCTTGATGTATGTGCAATGACTGTTTGTTCTCAAGATAATCTATATTAACTTTGATTATGTTTACTAAACTGTTCTTGCTTCTATGTTGAAACGTTTGAGTTGTTAGTTATTTCATGTTTTGTTTGTTTGTTCTTGTGACAGTGATAGTAGCAGCTCCCAGGCTTTGACAGGACAAAGTCAGACTTTTCTTCGACCAGATACACCAAACAATGCCAGTGGTTCAGGTCAGTGTGCTATGAGTGTTTGTGAATGTCTGTGTATGTATTTTATATGTGTGTATATGTTTTGTATGAATGTATATATTTCTTATGGATGTGTATGCATGTGTTTTGTAGGAGTGTTTGTGTGTGTTTTGTATAAGATGTGTACATGTTTTGTACGTATGTATGTGTTTTGTATCGGTGTGTGTGCATGCACTTTTTAAAATGGATGTATGTGTTTTTTGGGGGTGTCTCTATGTTTGTATGGATGTGTGTACGTATTTTTGTGTGTATGTATGTGGTTTGTACGGATGTGTGTGTATGTGTGCATGTCTTTTGTATGAGTGTGTGCATGTGTTCTGGATGGTTGTGTGCTCTTCTTCTTTTTCTTTTGTCGTCACACTGTTACCGGGCTGTTGCCCAGTGTTGATAATGTTAGGTGGTCAATATTGGTGCAGCCCGAAAAGAACGACATACTAAATATGCAAAGAGATTGATTAATCAACATCGAACTGGCGTTGGCTGCTGGAAGCTGCTGGATTATCGGAGATCGGAGCACCTATGGACATGCCCAGAGAGCTATGATGATAGTCCTCATATAACTGATAACCGATAATGGCTTGATAACTCTTAACATCTTTTAATTGATTGTTGGAATAAATCTTCTTATAGTATGTATCCATCTGATAAAGGCAAGGTGATAGTTTGTCACCCTGTACTGTCCTCCTCATGGATAACATCAATTCCTATAACGAGAAGACATCAAAGTGTTTAATTTACTTCTGGAAAATGAGACAATTTATATTCCAGAGCTGACTGTTGCAAAGGATAAGATCCTAACTACCAGTTCAGAAGCACACCTCCCATTCAACCTACAAGTGTATAAGAAAAGAGCAAGAAAAAACAAGTCATCTTCAGCAGCTCCAAAACAGAATATGTAATTGTTTTTTTCTTTTCTTTTCGATTCAGAAGCACTTGAGCTTTCAGCTCTTCGGCTTGGTGCCATGGACATTGTAACACTTCGGTTCGGTGCCATGAACACCATAAATCTGGAGAACCTGTGGCTTTTCTGCCAGCCTGCTGATTTGAACCAAGCTCACAAGGAGCTTGTCACCCGTCGTCCAACGCACTACAAACACGCTGTAATGGTTTCAGGAAAGATAAAAAAGCAATAGATTGCATTCAAAGAATGAACCCTCAAGCATGTTAGACCAATAGTAATCGAGTCGTCGATTCTCTATACACCACTTATACTTCAGTAGTTTTCTAAATGGTGAGGTCTATTTACGCAAAATCACCAGGTATGGTATTTGGTTGTGATCAAACTCACTACCGCTTAAGCTACAGATGACCACTAATCCATGATACTCTTTATAAAAATGGGAAGTTAATTCTTGAATCATGATAGCTGCTTCTTTGATTGAGAGGACCATTAGATTATGTTTAGAACCTTGTCCTACATCACTTTTTTTAGAGCGGTGTGGCACAGGGATGGGGGGAGAATTGAGCCTGTGGAATTTAATGACTGCATGGCTAGTGTAGTTGCTGTGAAACTGTTCAGGTTATGATTTTTTTCTTTATGCCCTGACAGAAAAAACTCCTTTGCCTTACCGGGAATCGAACCATGGTCTCCCAATGGGAGCCCACACTCTAATCCCCTTGGCCAGACACTCCACCTGGGATTTAGACCCCTAAAAATATCTAGAGTAAGCTGAGAGAACAAGATCATCCAATCTCTGAACAAATGAGGATTGAACTGAAACCAGACCTGAAGTAAAACAGTTAATAGAATCATGTGATATTCTCTCTCTTTATAACTTGTACACCACATGGTCAAAGACAAGCAACTAAGTCAAGTAAGTATAGACACAGTTGCTCTGTCAACGTCAACAACTTTTATTAGTAAAATGTATTGAAATGTCAGAAAACACATCTGTCTGTAACTTCTTTAAAACATATCTGTCTGTAACTTCTTTAAAACATATCTGTCTGTATCATTGTGTTCACCAGGTGTTGCTTCAACTTTCCGAAGGGGTGTGTCCCCATGTGTAGACCTCAAACCTACTGACATCAACACAATACTCAGTGACCTTCTTATAGACAAACAACGAATATCATTAGGAGATTTACTGTTGGAAGGTAAAGAAACATAGTTGTTTGTGTTTGGTTTCAACATCATTAGGATATCCATTTGTGTATGCATGAGTCAGCCCTGGCAGCCTTTTCTATGACTAATGAGATCTAAAACCATGTTACAGTATAATTTAGTAGATAGGAGTCTCTGTGTCTAAGTGGTTAAGCTCTTGTCTTGCGAGTCAAAGGTCGTGGTTCGAACCCGGACCGCTCCATTCTGTTCATGAGTGCATTATTTCCAGAGACCTCTAGGATTGTTGCTGGAGCTTACGGAATACATGCTTTGTGCAATACTCTCAGCTGGTGGTCTGCTATTGCTGCGGAGAGGAACCGAGCCATATGAGATGAAACCCAGTGCAATGAAGTCTTTAAAACCCGTTTAAAAGATAGTAAATGTTGTACTATCACATTGGGTTTTATTTTCCTAAAATCCTCTCAGTAATTTGTCTGTAAAAATGTGTGTCCTGTTAGACAATATCCCTTCAGGTTATTGGGGGTTAGATTAGGGTCAACAATAAGAATCTCTAAAAATGATTTTGCTACAGCAACTACAATGAAAAACTGGTATAGTTTTAGGAACCTTCCTTCCTTACGTTCACTTGAAATCGTGTCTATATATTCAATGTTGTCTCTTGTATAAACTTTACTGTCTTGTGTAGCTCACACAGAGGTCTGTGTAGTTTTTTGTCCAGTGTTGAGTTTTAGGAACAATCTCAGCTCCATGTTCTATTAGGACTTCTGAATTAAAGAACTAATATAAATGTTAGTGATAAGTTGCAATCTTATGATCCATTGAGAACTGAAAGGAATAATAGAGAAAGGTAGAGAGTATATTTGTGTGCCTAATGCTGTTATTATTCTGTGTCACTTTATAAAACTTTGTTGATAATAATAATTTTTTTAATGAGGAGCGTCTGGTCAAATGGATTAGAGCACGGCTCCCATGTTGGAGACCTGTGTTCAATTCACGATATTTCCAAGCATTTTTCTGTCGCAGGCATAACTGAAAAATCCTAACCTGAACAGCTGTGGGGCGACTGCACTAGCCATGGGGCCATTCAATTCCTCATGCTCCTGTCCCATCTGTCCTACACCGCCCTTAAAATAAAAGTGGTTTTACAGGCAGTAACAACAGTTTTGTTGTTGTTTTTTATTGAATATTTTGTGACACTTTTTTCTACAATTAATATAGACAAGAGTGCTGTAATGGCATAACAGTTAGAGCAATTGCTTCATATGCGCATGGTCTCAGGATACAATTCACTAGTATGTCTTATCCAACACCAATGTGTTTCAGCTCTCAATTCTCTGCATCCTGTTTGGTTTCTTCCATGAGTTCCTTATTGACAACCTCGTCATACTATTTTAATCATTCTATTCTCACAAGCTCACATTTATGAAAACCTGTATATTTGTGATAGTTACTGTTTTTCTCCATGCTTTCTTGAAGCCATACATCTTGAAGGCATACATCTTGAAGCCATACATCTTGAAGCCATACATCTTGAAGCCATACATCTGAAGCATCATCTGAAGCATACATTGAAGTCATACATCCTGAAGCCACATCTGAAGCATCATCTTGAAGCCTACATTTAGCATACATCTTGAAGTCATACATCTTGAAGTCATACATCTTGAAGCCATACATCTTGAAGCCATACATCTTGAAGCCATACATCTTGAAGCCATACATCTTGAAGCCATACATCTTGAAGCCACATCTTGAAGCCTACATCTTGAAGCCATACATCTTGAAGCCACTACATCTTGAAGCCATACATCTTGAAGCCATACATCTTGAAGCCATACATCTTGAAGCCCACATCTTGAAGCTACATCTTGAAGCCCACATCTTGAAGCCATACATCTTGAAGCTCATACATCTTGAAGCCCACATCTTGAAGCCCTACATCTTGAAGCATACATCTTGAAGCCATACATCTTGAAGCCCCACATCTTGAAGCCATACATCTTGAAGCCATACATCTTGAAGCCACATTTTGAAGCCATACATCTTGAAGCCATACATCTTGAAGCCATACATCTTGAAGACCAACATCTTGAAGCCATACATCTTGAAGCCATACATCTTGAAGCCCCACATCTTGAAGCCATACATCTTGAAGTCATACATCTTGAAGCCATACATCTTGAAGCCATACATCTTGAAGCCATACATCTTGAAGCCATACATCTTAAGCATACATCTGAATCATACATCTTGAAGCTCATACATCTTGAAGCCTACATCTTGAAGCCCTACATCTTGAAGCCCACATCTTGAAGCCATACATCTTGAAGCCATACATCTTGAAGCCATACATCTTGAAGCCATACTTTGAAACCATACATCTTGAAGCATACTCTTGAAGCCCCACATCTTGAAGCCATACATCTTGAAGCCACACATCTTGAAGCCATACATCTTGAAGCCATACATCTTGAAGCCACACATCTTGAAGCCCCACATCTTGAAGCCCTACATCTTGAAGCCCACATCTTGAAGCCCACATCTTGAAGCCATACATCTTGAAGCCATACATCTTGAAGCCATACATCTTGAAGCCATACATCTTGAAGCCATACATCTTGAAGCCATACATCTTGAAGCCATACATCTTGAAGCCATACATCTTGAAGTCATACATCTTGAAGCCATACATCTTGAAGTCATACATCTTGAAGCCATACATCTTGAAGTCAACATCTTGAAGCCATACATCTTGAAGCCATACATCTTGAGCCATACCGAAACCATACATCTTGAAGCCATACATCTTGAAGCCCCTACATCTTGAAGCCATACATCTTGAAGCCACACATCTTGAAGCCATACATCTTGAAGTCATACATCTTGAAGCCCCACATCTTGAAGCCTACATCTTGAAGCCCTACATCTTGAAGCCCACATCTTGAAGCCATACATCTTGAAGCCATACATCTTGAAGCCATACATCTTGAAGCCATACATCTTGAAGCCATACATCTTGAAGCCATCATCTTGAAGCCATACATCTTGAAGCCATACATCTTGAAGCCATACATCTTGAAGCCATACTCTTGAAGCATATTCTAGCTACATCTTGAAGCCCACATCTTGAAGCCATACATCTTGAAGCCATACATCTTGAAGCCATACTTCTTGAAACCATATATATTAAAGCCACACATCTTGAAGCCATACATCTTGATAAGACAGTAATAATCATCATCAGTGATTATCATCATCAAGACAATAGCTTGTCTTGAGCAGAACTTTGCCACCCTAACAGTCCTTCGGAATTTCTTTCTCCCATTGGCCAGATGTCCTGCATCTGCAACCATGATTCAAATCATCAGTTACATCCTGAATCCATCTTTACCGTGGTCTTCCCCTTCTCCTCTTTGCCAGGATGCCTCCTTCCATAATGGTTTTTTTCCCCAACCCTTTGGGTATTTTAATGTCCAAAATACTTCAATTTTCTCTTTCTTATTTGTAGCATCATCCAGTTTTCTTTGATTTTGAGTTCTTCCTGAAAAGATCTATTTGTTCTCTTTTCTGTCCATGATATATGGAGTACTCATATTGGTTAGCCTGATAGTTATAAACCTCTATCACTGGTCATGATAACCACTCGGGTGACAGGTGATGTAAAGCATGTCTTTCCCCTCTGTTAGTCTACTGGACACTCTTGGGCAAGGTGAAGCACCTATTTAGCTTCTCTCTGAATCTCTTTTACTGTATATTTAAAGTTTCAATTTGTCTAAAACATATCCACTATATGGTAGAAATTCAAGTATTATTGTTTTCAGGAACATTTGGTCGTATCTATGGGGGCACTCTCATTGGAGAAGATGGAAATGAAAAATGCACAGAGCAAGAGGTTTTTATAAAAACAGTCACAGGTGAGGTTAACAAGGGATTAGTTGTGTGGAATATTTATCTGAATGTTAAATTAGTCCTAATTTGATTGTATGCAAGATTTGAGTTTTATGTTATTATTGTTGCAAACAAAACAGGCACAAGTCATGTTAATGATCTAGTAGGGTCTTCATTAATGTTCTCAAAACAACGTACTAGTAAATAAAAGCAGACTGAAGCATGTCATGTGTTTTCGGAATTTTCTTTAGTAATGTATGCTTCTTAAGAGTTGCCCCCTGTCCAGCGTGTTCGTAGCTTGTTGGATGACGGGTGACAAGTCCCCCTCTGAGTGCGGTTCAATTCTGGGCTGGCAGAAAAGCAGCAGATTCTCCAGATTTACGGTGTTTGTAGCACCGAACCGAAGGGTTACAGTGTCCATGGCACCGAGCCGAAGAGCTGAAAACTCAAGTGCTTCTGGATCTAAAAAAAAAATTATTTGCTTCTTAAAGTATTGTTTCTGTTTTGACATTCACTTTGCATTTTTATATTCAAATTAATACAATATTGTTTCAAGATAGATCTGAGCTACATGAACAGGAAGAAATACTTGACAGGTTTTAAAAATGTAAGAGACCTGTGTATATTTCTCAATTATATCAGAGATATGACCACTTTGAAAATGTGATACAGTATTCTTCTTCTTCACCCTCCACCCTAGGAAGTATAGGTCTACAACCAAGGCCTTCCAAGCCCGCCTATCCAAGGCCATTTTTTCCAGATCTCTCCACTCTCTACCTATTTTCTTGCATTTCGTCTCCAACTCCCATCTTCAGGTGTTCCTGGGTCTTCCCTACCTCTATTGCCCTGGGGGTTCTGTCGGAGAGCTTGTCTTATGATGCTGTTGGGGGTTTCCTCAGTGTGTGTCCTATCCATCACCACCTTCTGCTCATTATCTCTTGTTCCACCTGTCGTTGTCCTGTTCTATCCCAGATACAGTATTGGACTTTGGTAAATATGTTCTCATCGTGATATCATCTAAGTGAAAGTCTATATATGTGAGTTACTTCAGATCAGAGACAGTCAACACACAGAAGCATCATTAAAATCAAGTGCAGAATCTCATGGATAGCACAAACAGAAAGAACGAATGAACAAGTGAACACAGTTGCAACGATATGAAAAAAGGAAGAATGAATCCAATTTGATGAGAATAAAAATTTGCAGTATTATTATTAATATTTTTAAAAAACCAGGTTGGTACAGTGAGAAAGTAGACCTCAAAATAAATTCACTGATAACATAAGAGACAATTATATTGCATATATAAATATATATACTGATGTTTCTGAACATGATGATGATAAATCTGGCAAGGACTTTCTAGCAAGTGCTTGTTGTTAGATCATTGTAGAGAATACAAAACTGCTTCCAGCATGGGGATATAAGTTGAAGCTGTTTTTGCTATCCTCAAATGGCTTTCTCAGATTTCATTTACTGCTGCAGTTAGTGTGTCTGATTCTGAGTCCATGCTTCTATAGGTCCATATTACAGACTTCGGTATTATTGAATGGAATATATAAACACCGACTATAGTCTAGTGGTTAATAAACTTACCTCCAAGGTACAAGATCACAGGATCAAATTCTTAGCGGAAATTCGATTTTCCAACATTAAAGGCTCTCAGCTAAAAGCTAAAGGCTCACCTAAATCCAAAAACCAATTAAGAACTCCAATGTGTAGAAAGCTACGAATACCTGGGCTCAATAATTAACAATAATGGTGACTGCTCCAAAGAAATCTCAAGAAGATTGGCAATAGCAATCAAGAAGTTAAACACAATGAAGAACATGTGGCAAAGCACCAGCAAAATATTAAATTAAAAATATTGAGAGCATGCATTTTCCAGTAGCTATTATAGTTGTGAATCATGGACTATTACACAAAAACAAGAACGAAAATCCAGTCCTTCAAAACTAAATGCTACAGAAAGATCCTACAATACCATGGACAGAAAAAAGAAAGAACACTGATGTCGTGAAAGAACTAAATGCAAAAGAGAATTGGCTGATAAACAACATACTATACAGAAAAATTGGATACTTTGTCACATTAAGCGTCACGATGGCCTGGAAAGAACAATATTAGAGGGCAAGGTCCCAGGACGCAGAGGCAGACCAAGAAGAAGATGGCTACAAGATATTAAAGAAACCATGAATATGGCCATCGATGAAGTGGGTGAACTGGCTAGAGACAGAGTGAATTTTAGATGTGCTGCAAAGAGAGCAATGTCCTATAAAGGATACACACCTTGATGATGAATGGCTCTCAGATCAACCCAGTCTCAATTTTATCCAAGAGGAAAACAGGGAAGTAAAGGTGGCCTGCATGATATTGACTACATCACCTATCATATGCTATTTGTTACAGAAAAATACTGTACTAACACTATATTGATATATATATATATATATATATATATATATATATATATATATATATATATATATATATATATATATATATATATATATACCACATAGTAAGAAACAAGTTCTTTATTTTATAACCAGCTTAAAATTGGTACCTGAACTTTCTGAGTAGAGGGACACATTTGGATTAGATGTCAAAAGCTACTGTGTAAGTGCTAAAGAGAATAAAGAGTTTTAAGAATTCCAGGAAACACTGGAGCCAATAGACAGCAAACAAGTAATAGGCTCTTCAGGAAAAACAAATTAATCAAACACAGGATTCAAACCACAAACCCTTATTTTTCTTAGACACCCATTGCCTAGCTCTAAAGCTGAGCTTTTATAAGAACAGAACCATCTAGCTCTGTGTAAGTGCTATACCACTGACACTCACAGCTAGCTGGAACTGACTAATGGGATTCTCAAGTAAAGAGACTTTGTTTTGAATTCAGTTTTCCTATTCAATGTGATGATCATATAATTCATATTATTTATTATATTTCTCTTTCCTTTCATCAGATCAAGCCAAAGCAGACCAGGTTCAGCTATTTCTTACAGAATCTGTACAATTAAAGGGTTTAGTCCATCCCAACCTTCACAGTCTACTTGGGGTTTGCCTTGAAACTCCTGAGCAGCCTTTGGTTGTCTACCCCTCTCTTCAGGAGGGCAATATGAAGAAATTTCTTCTCAAGTGTCGCATGTCAGAATGTGGATCACGATATGTGAGTATTTTCATGCAGGAAACACTAGAAACTATGTGTCCATTATTCTTTGATTCTACTAATATTTTCTTTTTGTTAAACACATTCACTACTGGAAGGAAAGAATGTGGCGGAATTTATTTTTACCCATATTTTCCAGCTTGAAAAATGTGTAAATTTCATCAAATTAACAAATTTTACCAAACTCTCGATCAGATCACAATGTGGAAGTAGATACCTTTGCTGTAGACAAACACCGGAAATTGGATCAGTATACAGTGATGTAAATTTAGCACCAATTGTTCATGAAACAATTCTTGACAAAGTGCTTGACAGTTGGGTTATTTTAATAATCAATCTTGATGAAACCTGCAGCAGTTAGTATGGAATGAGTTAAACTTGTGAAACATTTCTGGAAAATTCTTGTGCCTAACACATTGTTTTTACACACTCAACATCTATTAAAATAGTGTATGATTATTACCGATACCATACTGAGGAACAGCTTGTTAGAAATGTGCTCACAGTCTCATCACACTCAGCACTGCTTTCTTTTGTCAACATATTCAGTTGCATGTCAAAGAGTGTATGCAGAAGAAGAGGAAGACAAAGAACCTTGACTGTCATAAGCTTGACTACATGTCTGTATGTCTTTATTTCAAACACTCAACATCCAACAACTTGTCTGTGTGTCTTTATTTCAGACACTCAACACTCAACAACTTGCCTTTATGTCCATGTCTTTATTTCAGACAATCAACATCCAACAACTTGCCTTTATGTCCATGTCTTTATTTCAGACACTCAACACTCAACAATTTGTTTATATGTCCATGTCTTTATTTCAGACACTCAACACTCAACAATTTGTTTATATGTCCATGTCTTTATTTCAGACACTCAACACTCAACAATTTGTTTATATGTCCATGTCTTTATTTCAGACACTCAACATCCAACAACTTGCCTTTATGTCCATGTCTTTATTTCAGACAATCAACATCCAACAACTTGCCTTTATGTCCATGTCTTTATTTCAGACACTCAACATCCAACAACTTGTCTTTACGTCCATGTCTTTATTTCAGACACTCAACATCCAACAACTTGTCTTTATGTCCATGTCTTTATTTCAGACACTCAACATCCAACAACTTGCCTTTATGTCCATGTCTTTATTTCAGACAATCAACATCCAACAACTTGTCTTTATGTCCATGTCTTTATTTCAGACACTCAACATCCAACAACTTGTCTTTATGTCCATGTCTTTATTTCAGACACTCAACATCCAACAACTTGTCTTTATGTCCATGTCTTTATTTCAGACACTCAACATCCAACAACTTGCCTTTATGTCCATGTCTTTATTTCAGACACTCAACATCCAACAACTTGCCTTTATGTCCATGTCTTTATTTCAGACACTCAACATCCAACAACTTGCCTTTATGTCCATGTCTTTATTTCAGACACTCAACATCCAACAACTTGTCTTTATGTCCATGTCTTTATTTCAGACACTCAACATCCAACAACTTGTCTTTATGTCTATGTCTTTATTTCAGACAATCAACATCCAACAACTTGCCTTTATGTCTATGTCTTTATTTCAGATGCTCAAAACCAGATAGTTTTTCTACATGTACATGTTGTTATCTTAGACAATGTAACAACTTGATAACCACTTGTGTACATGTTGTTATCTTAGACAATGTAACAACTTGATAACCACTTGTGTACATGTTGTTATCTTAGACAATGTAACAACTTGATAACCACTTGTGTCCATGTTGTTATCTTAGACAATGTAACAACTTGATAACCACTTGTGTACATGTTGTTATCTTAGACAATGTAACAGCTTGATAACCACTTGTGTACATGTTGTTATCTTAGACAATGTAACAACTTGATAACCACTTGTGTCCATGTTGTTATCTTAGACAATGTAACAACTTGATAACCACTTGTGTACATGTTGTTATCTTAGACAATGTAACAACTTGATAACCACTTGTGTCCATGTTGTTATCTTAGACAATGTAACAACTTGATAACCACTTGTGTACATGTTGTTATCTTAGACAATGTAACAACTTGATAACCACTTGTGTCCATGTTGTTATCTTAGACAATGTAACAACTTGATAACCACTTGTGTACATGTCCATATCATTATTTCTTTCAATAGTCAACAATTTGTTTGTATGTTCATGTCTTTATTTCAGACACTCAACACTCAACAGCTGATTTATATGGCCATACAGATCATCAGAGGTGTACAGTACCTACATAGAAAAAAGCTGATTCACAAAGACCTAGCTACCAGGAATTGTATGTAAGTTGAATAATAATAATAATATTGCTTCGATGACAATTATCAAATATCATGCTGACGCCAAGATATTGAGTTACTTTTTTTAAATTCCCAGCCCCTCCGGGAACATAAAACTATTCAGTTCAAGTTGAAATACTCAGAAATCTTCCTGCTAATATCACATAACCCTTGTATTCCAGTATTGTTATATTAAGATGAATTCATATTTTAAAAAACATCACAACACACCAAAACAAGGTTATATTATGTTGAAAATTAAATTAAAAACTAAGGAATATCAAGGGAGATGCCAAAAGATTTTGACTGCAAGGAGATGCCAAAAATAGATTATACTAAAAGTTGTCAAAGCAAAATCAGCTGTTAAAAGTATAAATAAAATATGGAACTCCAAATTATATAGTTTTAAAATTAAATTCCAAATTGTCAATTCTAATGTTGTATCAATCCTAACATTTGCCAGCGAGAGTTGGAAAATAACTAAAGATATAGAAAGTAAGTTGAATGCATTTAAAAATAGATATCTGCAAAAAGTAATGTCTGCAAAACATAAAATGGGACAAATTCAGGAGGGGTGATAAAATCATGGAAATGTCTAGTCAACCACTAGTAACAACTGTTATAAGAAAGAGAAGATGGAGATATGTTGGACATACTCTGAGAAGAATGGTGAGCCATCAAGTTAAATACAAATAAGATTCAGGACTTTATAAAAAAATGTCTTCAACAGATCCTCAGACTGTGATGGTATAACATTGCCAAGCACAAACCTGTACATAACAACGGTGCTGGAACCCATGATGACCAAGTTATGAGTGGAAAATGGGGGTATGTCAGGCATACCTTGCAAAAGACACCGTTTAGTGTCACTAGAAAAGCACTTCATTGGAACCTGTAAGGGAAACAGAAACGACAGAGATGAAGTGTCTATGCAGAATGCTGGGAGTAACAAGAAGAGACCAGTTTAGAAATGAAGACATCAGGAAAAAAGTGGGTACAACATCAGTGCTGAACCAACAAATCAAGAAACAACAAATTAAATGGTTCGGCCACATAAGCAGATTATTTCAAAGAGCAATGTAACTCCGATAAAGGGGATACAAAGCAAAAGTCCTGTCAAAGCATAAGGTGGACCTCAGAAATAACAGGCGGTGAAAAACACTACTCATTACAAAAGCTTTTTCTATAAATCTCTTCTTATCCTGGCGCTGTGAGGCAAAACAGGATTAGCTCTTAGTGGAGCAGGGCAAAAGCCATTTAGAGTAAAAACGCCATTTAGTGTGGCACCTGGTACACAAGGAGTTAGAGAACAAAAATAACTAAGTCAGATTTTACAACGAGAAAATCCTTATTTTATAAAGTAGCACATCTGGAGTTATACTATAACATGGTATCAGATGTAATTGATCATAGAGAAGCTTCAGAGCTAACTCATACCATTTACTTACTTTATAAAATAGCACATCTGGAGTTATACTACAGGGTGTTCAAAATAATTGCAGCCCGTGAATGGAGCTAATCTGGCATATATGTATGGAAATGGGAAGGTTAGTTATGACGTAGTATAGGTCAAGGTTGTGTGACGGTGTGTAATTGTAGTGCGGAAGGGGCGATGAACAAATGTGACGTAAGATGAGCTAGTCAGAACCGGTTTAAATAGTAAATAAACACAACTCAATTTGTACCTGGCAACTTTCGAATTGTCAATGGGGCTGCAATTATCTTGAACACCCTGTATAACATGGTATCAGATGTAATTGATCAAAGAGAAGCTTCAGAGCTAACTCATACCATTTACTTACTTTATAAAGTACCACATCTGGAGTTATACTATAACATGGTATCAGATGTAATTGATCATAGAGAAGCTTCAGAGCTGACTCATGGCACTTATTTACTTGATTAGAAGTCAGAAAAATATCAAACTTGACAGATTGAAAGATCAACAAATATTTTAAAATATGTATTTGAGTACAGTTCTAAGATTGACAAGAGCAGATTATTGATTGCCATTTTTCCCCTTGTTTATAATTTGTCAAGACAGAAACAACTTTCAAGGAAAGTGAACAAGCATGCTAGCATTTCACAGACAGTATTCACATCAAGTTTTCTCCCTTGACACTAGAAATGACATAAGTAATCTTGACTCCATGCTATTTTGTCAAGTCTGAGTGAAACTTTAATTTCCCCAGCGTCGGAGCAGAGCTTGTGGTGAAAGTGACAGATAACTCATTGGCTCGGGACCTCTTCCCTGGGGACTACAATTGTTTGGGTGACAATGAGAACAGACCAGTGAAATGGATGGCCATTGAGGCACTCATGCAGAAACGATTCTCTCCATCCAGTGATGTGGTAATAGCAACAGTTTTGTCTAGAAACAAACTCCTTATTTTATTTTGTCTAATCTACTTTTGTTTTTGTTACTTGATTCATATTTCAGCCTCTTTGCTAAAATAACAACATGACAGCAATTTGGAGACCTTGTTATACTGTTTTGATTTGAAAATATACAAAGGGTTCATTAGTATTAATTTTTATAATCAATGTTTTTTAAGATTCTTATTCTTCTGTTTCAACTTTTTGAGCAATTGAGGTTCATTGCTGCATTCTTCTTTGAATCCCAGGAATTATGAATTTTCACTCTTTTTCCTACAGTGTAATGGGGGAAGCACCTGAGCTTTTTTTAAAACTCAGAAACCTCCAACAGCTCCAGGTGTAGTGCTATGCTTAGTGCTGCGGAGACTCCTACTTAGGTAGTAGTAAGAATTATTGTCCTTCCCATGAATTGAACATGGATCTCCCGTGTGGTAGCCAAGCATCTAATCCATTGGGCCATTGCCAGACTCATTGCTACATATAACCCATGCCTCTATTTATCAATTTTCATAGCCTTCTCTTTCAAATTGTTGACTTCTAGTATTTCTAGATCTACTTCATTATGCTCAATCAAGCGTGGCATATTCTTTACAGGACATAGCCATCAACAACAGTTTCATTATCATACAGAATTATATTATCTAGACCTGAAGATTCAATCAAATGTCATGCCTGCTGGTATAAGCAATCATGTCTCTCCACATTTCTCTCTCCTTGCTGCAGTTAATCAGTTCTGATGTCAATCTTCTGTTGAACCACCATGTCAGACCATCCAACATCTTCTTCCTCTGTCTTCCACGACCTCTCCTTCCCTGAACTTTACCTGTTGTCACCAAATGTTCTAAATCTCTTCTTCGCATTATATGCCTGAAGAACCTTGATTCTTATTATTTTGATAAGGTTTCTTTGTGATCTAAAGATATAGAACCAATAAGTGCAGCTTTCTGACAACTGATGCCCATTGTAAGGCACAGTGACTCAGGATATGAGGATCTTCCTGTCTTTCTTGAACATTTGAACACATACAGTATAGTAGAACTCTGCAGGACCAGCAGAAAATCTGCTAGCTGGGAAGGAACACAGTGAACCCTAACTTGTATGCTCTATCATTCAGAAGAACAGAGAGGGCCCCTCATCCCATTATTCTAGGATATAAGTCTTCATTGTTTTCTTGATCTGTATATTAGTTTGTTAGATTATCATTTTTGTTATCAAGTCCAGAAACAGACTACACGTACTTATGTATGTTTTACATGAGATTAATGAAGACCTAACTGAAGATGTGAAAAACATGGAGAGAGATATTTTCATTGAAAATAACTGGTATTCATATGCAAAGACAAGGAAAGTAACTGAAATATATGTGTACAAGCAAGGAAAATAACTGAAGTTTATGTGTACAAGCAAGGAAATAATTGAAGTTTATGTGTACAAGCAAGGAAAATAACTAAAGTTTATGTGTACAAGCAAAGAAATAATTGAAGTTTATGTGTACAAGCAAGGAAAGTAACTGAAGTTTATGTGTACAAGCAAGGAAATAATTGAAGTTTATGTGTACAGGCAAGGAAAGTAACTGAAGTTTATGTGTACAAGCAAGGAAAGTAACTGAATTTTATGTTTACAGCAAGGAAAGTAACTGAAGTTTATGTGTACAAGCAAGGAAAGTAACTGAAGTTTATGTGTACAGGCAAGGAAAGTAACTGAAGCTCATGTGTACAGACAACTAAAGTGATCCATACAGACAGTTGTAAGCTTGCAATTGTACTGAGAATTGTCTATTTGAACTGACTTTATGATTGTATATGTATATCTCACCACAGTGGGCTTATGGGGTCACCTTGTGGGAAATGATGACCCTGGGGCAGCAACCATATGCAGATGTTGATCCATTTGAGATGACATCCTATCTACAAGAAGGTTATAGAATAGCCAAACCTCATAACTGCCCGGATGAGTTGTAAGTTTATCGTTTGCATTTTACTAATTAAATCAAATGTCATTACTCTCTAGCTTCTGTCTGATACAGATAACAAAAATAATTTAATTTTATACAAATTGTTAATACTAGCTTTATTTCTTCTTTTTTCTTCTATTAGTTATCTATGTTTGTATCTTTCTCTACCATGTAACTATTGTTAAGTCTTTTTCTTTCTACTGACTTTTTTCTTCTTCTGATTCAACTTTGTTTTTGTCTTTTTGTCACTCAAAGTCTGTATTTCTTCTTCTTCTAGACAACATATTTTTAGTCATCTTTGTGAATTCATAAATAAATTATAGTCTTTCTAGAAACTAGTTTTGTATAGTGTCACTAAATAGAATTCATTCTTCTCAACATATTTATTATTTTGTCTTTTAGTCACTAAAGTCTCATTTTTTTCATCTAGACAACGTTGTTACATCTGTGTCACTAAAGTCTGTATTCAAACACTTTTAACAACACCATTATATTTTTCTTTCACTAAATCTCATTTCTTTTCTTCTAACAACAAGTTTGTTTAAAAATCTCACTTAAAGTCTGTATTTTTCTTCTTCTAGACAACTATTGTTTTCTTTTTTTAACAGTTCACTTTAAATCTTCATTATCTTCTTTTTAGAAACATTGTTTTTACTCTTACACTAAATTCTGTTAATCCTTCTTCTAGACAACTCTTGTTTTGTCTTTTGTTCACAAAGTCTGTTTTTTTCTTCTAGACAACTATTGTTTTTTTTAGACAAGCTTTAAATCATTATCTTATATAACAACTGCTTTTTCCATTAAACTTATTTTTAACAATCTTTAAAACATCCTTATTTGTCTATTGTTCAACTAAAGCCCATTTCTTTCTTCTAACAACATTATTTTACTGCTTGTTTAACACTAAAGTCTGTATCTTTTTTTACTAGAACAACTTTTTTGTCTTTGGCACTAAAGTCTTATTTCTTTCTTTCTAACAACTATTGTTTTATCTCTTATAAATCATTTTTACTTCCTTCTAGACAACTCATTGTATTTTTTTGTCACTAAAAGTTGTAAATCCTTATTCTAGATATATTTTACTTGTCTTTTTCACAAGTCTGTATTCTTTTTCTTAAGAAACTATTGTTTTTAGTCATTCGTGTCACTAAAGTCTTATTTTTCTTCTTCTAGACAACTATTGTTTTAGTCTTTGTGTCACTAAAGTCTGTATTTCTCTTCTTCAAAACTATTGTTTTTGTCTTTTGTGTACCTAAAGTCTGTATTTCTTCTTCTTCTAGACAACTATTGTTTTTTGTCTTTTGTGTCACTAAAGTCTGTATTTCTTCTTCTTCTAGACAACTATTGTTTTTTGTCTTTTGTGTCACTAAAGTCTGTATTTCTTCTTCTTCTAGACAACTATTGTTTTTTGTCTTTTGTGTCACTAAAGTCTGTATTTCTTCTTCTTCTAGACAACTATTGTTTTTTGTCTTTTGTGTCACTAAAGTCTGTATTTCTTCTTCTTCTAGACAACTATTGTTTTTTGTCTTTTGTGTCACTAAAGTCTGTATTTCTTCTTCTTCTAGGTAACTATTGTTTTTTGTCTTTTGTGTCACTAAAGTCTGTATTTCTTCTTCTTCTAGACAACTATTGTTTTTTGTCTTTTGTGTCACTAAAGTCTGTATTTCTTCTTCTTCTAGACAACTATTGTTTTTTGTCTTTTGTGTCACAAAACTGTATTTGTTCTTCTTCATCTCCTTCTTACATGTAACTATAGTTTGTTAAAGTAAAATAATTATAGGCAAACTACTTCATTGGACTCATTGACATAAATAAATTATAGTCAAATGTACATAAGAAAATAGATATTGATAAGACAGCTACTTCCTAAATAGAATTGCATCCATTAATACACATTATATTTGAACAAAGTCAACGTTTTAAAACATCCATTAATACACATTATATTTTAACAAAACCAACGTTTTAAAACATCCATTAATACACATTATATTTTAACAAAGCCAACGTTTTAAAACATCCATTAATACACATTATATTTTAACAAAACCAACGTTTTAAAACATCCATTAATACACATTATATTTTAACAAAACCAACGTTTTAAAACATCCATTAATACACATTATATTTTAACAAAGCCAACGTTTTAAAACATCCATTAATACACATTATATTTTAACAAAGCCAACGTTTTAAAACATCCATTAATACACATTATATTTTAACAAAGTCAACGTTTTAAAACATCCATTAATACACATTATATTTTAACAAAGCCAACGTTTTAAAACATCCATTAATACACATTATATTTTAACAAAACCAACGTTTTAAAACATCCATTAATACACATTATATTTTAACAAAGCCAACGTTTTAAAACATCCATTAATACACATTATATTTTAACAAAGCCAATGTTTTAAAACATCCATTAATACACATTATATTTTAACAAAGTCAACGTTTTAAAACATCCATTAATACACATTATATTTTAACAAAGCCAACGTTTTAAAACATCCATTAATACACATTATATTTTAACAAAGCCAACGTTTTAAAACATCCATTAATACACATTATATTTTAACAAAGCCAACGTTTTAAAACATCCATTAATACACATTATATTTTAACAAAACCAACGTTTTAAAACATCCATTAATACACATTATATTTTAACAAAACCAACGTTTTAAAACATCCATTAATACACATTATATTTTAACAAAGCCAACGTTTTAAAACATCCATTAATACACATTATATTTTAACAAAGCCAACGTTTTAAAACATCCATTAATACACATTATATTTTAACAAAGCCAACGTTTTAAAACATCCATTAATACACATTATATTTTAACAAAGCCAACGTTTTAAAACATCCATTAATACACATTATATTTTAACAAAGCCAACGTTTTAACCCTTTGAACCCTGGCCAACTATACCTTAAAACCCTCTCCCTGGGCTCCTGAGCAAATACAGCACATATCAGAATTGTTTGAAAAACAAGATATATTGGCAGAATTAAATGTCCTATAATTTTTATTGACTTACCCCATCATCTCCAGTATTCCTGCTTACTATGCCAGTCTTCCCAACATGTAGATCCTTCCTTTAGACAGGAAATTTTGACAGAATTTGCACCAAAATTGTGTCTTCACTTTTTTGACTGGTCTGTCTTTGTAATCCATGTTTGGAAAGTCACTGACATGTTTGTTATATTTGAACATCAGTCGATTCAAATAATTCTTCTTCTAAATGATTATCCAACTCACTTTCGATTTCGTTATCAATCAGAATAATCATATTCTAAGTCTAATTCTTCTTCAGAATCATTTAAAAGAAGTTCAACAGCTTGCTCTGTGGTTATCCTTTTCGAGTGACCATTTCCGAAATTTTCAGCGTGTCGTTTTATCTTTTTAAAATTAATAAACAATTATCAAATCATTATGTTTCAAAACACGATGCAAACCGCCATTTAGGTAAACCTTTAAGGGAAGCATTTCCCGTGTTTGACGTCACACTAGTACACAAGTTATCGCTGAACACCGACAAATAACGAGGAGGGTTCTCATCCCGATATGTAGGCACCCCGGGTATACGTGAACTAATGATAATACCGTAATATCGGGAGGGCGGGTTCAAAAGGTTAAAACATCCATTAATACACATTATATTTTAACAAAGCCAACGTTTTAAAACATCCATTAATACACATTATATTTTAACAAAGCCAACGTTTTTAAAAATATAATTATAAGTCGTTCACCTGCCTCACAAACAGTTTTTATGTTCTTCATTTATTTTGTGATTTTTATTTTTCTAAATATTTTCTTTCACAACTGGATGGATAAATTCATTGTGTAATTTCTTGACTTAGATCAAGTTAAAAAGTAAAGAACATTTGTTTCGTATCATGTATAAGGTACATTGTGACATACAGTGATAGATCCATGTTTTTCTTTGACCACAGACATACAATAGGTTATGTGGTCAACATCACAGTGCTTGTTTTTACTTTCCAGTGTTTCTCTGTTACTTTAATGAAGCCGCGTTAACTTTGTAAGCACTACAATCAGAAAAAGCCCCACTTCAGCTGGGAAATTAGATCCTGGGGCCATGTGACTACAAAGCATGTGCCCTAACAATTATGCTATCAGGGCTACCTTGATTTAGATAATGTAGATTTTAATTTGTTTTCACCATTTATGCATCTTATTGTGCTCGCTGCCCAAATTTACTCACATTTTTGTCATAACTCAGGACATCATCATCATCATGACAGTAAATATATAAAATCCTTAGTATACACAAAAATTCAGAACTTGACAAAATTTCGGAACTAGACAGTGTTCTACAGCCAAGTGGGATGGCTGAAAATACATCTTCTGAACCCAGAATATTGGGGAAAAAATAAAACATTTCATCTAAATTCTGTGCAAACTTTATATTTTGTAGAAAATAAACCATCATTTTATACTCTTCTAATGAGCCAATTATACAGATAATTATTATAGATGTCCAAAATATTTTTCTACTTACATCCTTCTACTTGTTGCAAAGAATAGCTATACACATACCATATTTATTTAAAAACCTGCTATATTTTCTCCCCTTTCTTGATTGAGACATTTTACTAAGCCACTTAGCTAGTTGTTCCTATGATTCGACCATATCACGGGGGGTCAGCCAGTGGATAACATATAACGGGTGGTCTGACATTCTGAACACCCTCATAGAGTGCACCCTCAGAAGAGTGCACCTTCATTAAAACCAATCCACATCAGCTGCTAGATTTTGAGAGCTTGGATTAAAGATTAGATTAGCCAGAAAAGAACAGATTAATTGATTTGATAGGACCATCATCATTGCACTTTGGTGAGTAACCATATGTGCTCTGATCTCTTTCTTACACAGGAAGATCTCAGCTGCAGTGCACGAACTCCGTAGAAGAGGCGAGGGTCCCAGATGTAATTTTGAAGATGGTGAAGATATTTTTGTAGGAATTTAATTTTTTATCTTTTCTATTGAATTTTGCCTGGGCAGCAGCTTTCCAGCCAGGTCTTCTCGATTTTGAACTATCAAGGGTTCTTTCACCTGCTCAAATTGAACACGGACCTGCGTTTTATCATCCATCTCAGATAGGAATAGGAACTGATCTCACCTACACTGAGATCAGGGATCTCTGGAAAAATATCCCAATGGCTTCACAAGGGAGCAAATCTGGTACCTTTGACTTGAGAGATGAGCATCTAACCTCTACATCACAGAGACAGTAAAGAACAGAACAACAGGTATATTAGTAGACTTATCAATGAAAAGCAAACTGGTATGGTCAGTCGCTGGGCATTGTTGGAGATGTTACGAAGTAGACCAGAACGCCTATGGATATGTCCGGGGTGCAATTCTTCTTCTTCTTCTTCAAACGCTCCATATCAACCACTTGTCAACCACTCTGTGTGGTTTATATGTGATCTGAGCCTAAGAGCGATTGTATATTGGGCCAGTTATGTGCCTACAAGTAGGCTAGCACATCTGATTTCTGCGCTACTTTTTATTAACTAGGGCAGCATCACTACTGCCTACATCAGTCGCCTCTTTTACAACAGGCATTGTAGGTTGCAGTAGTACTAATCTTTGCTTTTCTGGCGGGCCCCAGCACCACACGGGTGCCGGAGTGCAATGAAGATATTCCAAACTGAAACTAATACTATAATTTATTAACTGTTGTTTCTTATTTCCTTGACAGATTCTCATTGATGGCTTGTTGCTGGGCACTTACTCCTGATGAGAGACCACAATTCCCACAAGTACTCACCTACTTGCAAAATTTTTATATGGCTTTGGGTCGATACATCTAAACTTGAAGGTGCTCAAATACAGCCAGTAACTGAGCAGATCCTGAAATGTTGAACTGATAAATGACAGGTTTTTTTAAAAACTAGAACCACATGGTGTGTTGCAGTGTTTCTGTTTCTTAACTTGGAGATCCATTCATGATGGTTTTTACATCAAAACATCAACTAGCAATCAGGATGGCCATCTGCAAAACTTGTAATATTAACTTTTGATTGCTCAAAAGAACATCGACAATCATTGTATATGTAGTTCTTTCTCTGATTTTGTGATGATTTTGTAACATTTTATTTTGTGGGTGAAGGGGAAAGCAATAATAATCACTGCCAAGAATATCTTTTCACAACAGATGTCATTAATTGCTCTCCTTACTTGAGTATGTTATCATATACTAAATTCTTTCATTTAAAACATTATCATTGGGACTCAATGAAATAACCTTTCAACTTGTTAATGAGAGTGAAAAAGGAAACAGTACAATATATCAATATCTCACTATTGAATTGTGGTAGATCTTTCCTTCTTTCCTATGTCATTTCTCTTTCCCGCTCATGAGGTATGTAGAACTTGTGCATTCCTGACTTGCTTAGTTGTGTGTGGGGTGGAGGGGGAGGGTGTTAGCAAGAAGGGGTACTGGGACTTCACAATTAAAAAACTGCAGTCTAGTAACTCTGAGGGCTCTAATACTTCACATCTACAACATTATATGTTATGTGATTGCCATTTTATTTTGGTTGTACCAAAGAAACAAAGAATGAAGTGGTTCAGCCACTTAATAAGAATGCAACCAAACTCCACAGTTCTTCTACAGTCTTCTACAACAGAACATCAGGGAAGAAGGCAAGAGGAAGACCACGCAAAAGATGGTTAGATGGCATAGCAGAATCCTGTCACAGAGCAAAAATAACAATCACCGAAACTATCAGAACAGCGGAAGACAAAAACAAACAACCACGACACTGGGCAACAACTCGATAGCAGTGTGACGACAAAAGAAGAAGAAGAAAGACCTCTATTGGACATTGTTTCTACCTGAGCTCTTATCTTTAGTGGACTCTTCTCTTCTTCAACACTCTTCTCCTTTGATATTAACAGTTGATTTTGATTCATTCTTTGTCTTTGTGGTCACTATCCAATTCTCTGTTCTTAGTTATTGTTTGTCCAGCTTAATTATATTTGTTTCAGTTTGATTATAACTGCAGAAAAACCATACATATGATTTGTATATATTTTGTTTTTATCACTGTTGTTTCCATATATTTATTTGTATGAGAGAGTGTATGTGTTGTTCTTTTATTATTATCTCTATGTAGTATGTACTGAGAAAGTATGACAGAGTTGCAAACATAGATCTGTGGATAAGCACAGGACAGGATCAAATGTTGACCCAAAATGATGATGGGTCGAACATACCTCTCGGAAGACACTGTTGAGAGTATCACTAAGCAAGATTTCAAACCCACAAGGAAAATGGAGTAGTTGTCATTCTAAACAGACCTGGAGATGGAGTCTTTATTAGATACTGAAGGACTCTGGGCTAACCTGGGAAGCCATAATGAGAGTGTTGAGAAGAAAGAAGAGCCCACTAAGGATAAAAGTTCAGGTAGAAATGAAGTAAATTAGAGGTAATAGCTCAGATATAAACAATAAAACATCCAGATACCTGGAAAAGTATCAAACATCCGTTGAGACCCTATGCTCCTTGAGCAGCTGAAGAAGAATAAGTATGTAGTGTGTAGATTGTTTATGAGATTTTAGTGTGTTATTTGCCCATCATAAGTGATAAAGACCATTTTGTTCTCCCAATAGAATAGCTTTTGATCTCTAAAGCATACGGCTGTATTAGTTTAAATGTCTCCCCCTTCCCTGCTGCTAGTCGTGACCTAGTTGAAACATCATAGTCATTAGATCAATATATTCATAAGGAAACAACATCATTTATCTTTGCTGAATCTGTTTGAAAATAATTTGTTGTTGGGAAATTTTTGAAGTACCACACAATTGAAACTTAGTAGCGAAGAAAATTTTGGAACACCAGCTGAATCCCACAGGAAATATATTCAATGAGTAAACATTTGACATAAGGACTAACCAATGGATAGAGCTGACATTTTGAACGCCCTCATCAAGAAGATGAAAAGAAGATTTTCATTTAATTGGTTACTAAACTGACATCATTGCACTCGGGCAGACCCATAGGTGCTCAGTCTCCCCAACAGATATCAAAGAGTATGCATACTAATGGTTCCTGTGGCTTGCTGATTAAACACACCTCTCACTCTGCCTCTCAGGCATCCAGTTCGACTTGAACAATGGGTAACTCCAAACTGCCTAAATCGCTTGATCGATTCAACATCGATTTTAGTGTCCTCATCCAACAGACAGTCGCGAAGAGACCGAAGAATATCCCCTTATCCATCTTCAACTCTCCAACAATCGATGCTGTTGATGCAAGCCTGTCCGCTCTCTCATTACCGTAAACACCCGCATGTCCAGGACAGTATATCCACGTAAGCCTCTGGAGGTTAGAAACTTCTATAGATGACTTCTACTCATACCGAAACTTGCCCTTCTGGATCTTGTGAAGTATCGACTGAGAGTCAGATGCTTCATTTAAACAAATCCACATCAACTACCAGATTGCAAGAGTTTGGACTGAAGATTGGAGTGGCCAGAAAAGAACAGCACAACAGGTATATCAGTAGGCTCATGAATCAAAATCGAACTGGTATGGTCAGTTGCTGGACGTGGTTGGAGATATTGTAAAAGATATCGGAGCACATATGGACATGTCCTGAGTGCAATGAAGATATTCCAAGCTGAAACTGAAATATTTGACATAATATGAAACTGATTGTCAAGAACAGAACACAGTTGAATGTTATATTGCTTTTCTCCCCTGTTCTGCTGCTGTAATTATAATTAAATTGTATGTGTGGATTTAAGTATGTAGACAGGGAGTGTGCAGGTGTAGATAAGTAAATTATACACTATATGTACTGTACATAATACATTTATATATAATAGATTGTGTGTGTGTGTTTGTTATTAGATATGTTAACTGTGTAAGTTGTGATAGCAAGTGCGAATGTGTTTATTGTTGTTGGATAGTCAGATTGTATATATAAGGAAAAAGAATGCTACTTCATACATACATGTCTACTATTTATATTGAGTCAAGTAAAACAAATGCAATTTTTTAACAGAAAAAATTAATGTTTCCTTTCTTTGTTCTCCTGTTGTTAGTCTGTGGCGAAACACATAAAAATGCAGCAGTTTTACTTAGTACAAAAATAAGACACAGTGACGCTTCAACTAAAAAAGCCTTTATGAAGAGAAGGATACAAAACAAATGGAATGGAGATCATTGTTCTATACACCAGATATCACAGATACAGTCAGAAGATAAATACCTAACTGCTCTAAATGAAAAAAATGTTGAGAAAAAATAAATAAATAAGAACACCTAGAAATGGAAAATAAAATATATAAAACAATAATAATGAAATATCTACATAAAATATATACATGTAATATATACCTATATAGAATGGAGTACAAGAAGAGATAGTATCAAGATGCTTAGGAATGTGGTATGTTGAGTCCAAGAGGTTGCAAGGTACTTATAAAGATATAATGATCAGATGGATGTCACTTGGATTTGACAAGCTCTGAAATGGTCAATTTCACTGAAATGAGTGACTACAGGAGTCACAAAGCATATGCATATATCACCCAAATGTTGACTAAAATGGTCACTAAGCTTTTCCAGTTTTGCCTCTATATACCTTATCACATTTTCAAGTCATGGCGTAAATAATGTTGCAGGACTCATGTCTTCCTTTTTGCGATCGCTATTTTAATGAGTATACCGTTAGACGTGTTCTTATGATGAAGTTGACTGTTTGTCTGGAGCTCATCTCTGGTACCATGTAGTTTTGAATGTAGTGTTGGATTGTAGCGGGACTCATGTAAAACCATCCTTAATAACAAAAGTGGCTTTAGGAAATGATACAGTATAGGTTTGTATTACATAAGCACATTTGGCCACATCAGGCGGTGCCAAAATAATGCAGAACATTGAATTTCAACTGAATGCCTTGTTAACCCAATAACAGAACTCACTTTAAAATTTCTTTAAGCTGATAAAAGTAGTTGAAACTGTTTGTGTATTTGAGATTTTAAATTTCAGATTTTATGCAGTGCAAAAATATTTTGCATAAACCAATTGACTCTGTGTGTACGAAAAATTAATAACATCAAACAGTTATGAGAAAAAATAATAGCATCAAACAGTTGTGAGAAAAAATAATAGCATCAAACAGTTATGAAAAAAAAATAATAGTAAAACACAACAGTTATGAGAAAAAAAATAGCATCAAACAGTTATGAGAAAAAAATAATAGCATCAAACAGTTATGAGAAAAAAATAATAGCATCAAACAGTTATGAGAAAAAATAATAGCATCAAACAGTTATGAGAAAAAATAATAGCATCAAACAGTTATGAGAGAAAAATAAGAGCATCAAACAGTTATGAGAAAAAATAATAGCATCAAACAGTTATGAGAAAAAATAATAGCATCAAACAGTTATGAGAAAAAATAATAACATCAAACAGTTATGAGAGAAAAATAATAGCATCAAACAGTTATGAGAAAAAATAATAGCATCAAACAGTTATGAGAAAAATAATAACATCAAACAGTTATAAAGAAAAAATAATAGCATCAAACAGTTATGAGAAAAAATAATAACATCAAACAGTTATGAAGAAAAAAATAATAGCATCAAACAGTTATGAGAAAAAATAATAGCATCAAACAGTTATGAAGAAAGGTTCTTCTCCTTCGAACGCTCCATATTGACTACTTGTTAAACATGATTTGCATGTGATTCGAGCCTAAGAGGGATTGTATGTTGTGCCAGTTATGTGCCCACAAGTAGGCCAGCACATCCAATTTCTGTGATGCTTTTTATTTACTAGGGTAGCTCCCTAGGCCCCTACCTTGGTCACCTCTAATTAATTACATGCCTTGTAGGTCGCAGTGTTACTATCATTTGCTCCCCTTGCGAACCCCGGCAACAAAGGGCAGAAGAAAAGGTTTCAAATTATCAGGGTTCAAAAACCAACACAACAGGCACATAATTACACACACTGACACATACTATTTGTTGAGAATCATGTCAGTTTATTAATGAATGAATTCACTATGGAAGTATATAACTTGACATTAACCTAGTTATTGATGAATGAGAGAAAATAGTGATATCTTTACATGTTATATACCTTCTTCACATATCTTTGGACGACAATCAATGATTTGAAATGTGTAGATTTAGTATGACCATGTTTATGAATTGAGAGACATGGTAGAACAGTGGTTACTGAACTTGCTTTCTAGATGGGTGCTCTTGGTTTGATCCCCAGTTGCAGTGAGATTTGTTTAACTGCAAACCGCTGTAAGGTGACCCAGTCTCAACTGGGTACTAAAGAAACACTAGGAAGTAAAGGTGGCTAGTAACAGTGTTGTTGAATATATCACCTATCGTGTGCTGTTGGTCAAAGAAAAATGCATGCCTAATACTGTATTACTCAGTATACCTCATGGTAGGAAAATGGTTCATTACTTTTTTTTGTAAAAATTGATGGCTTAAAATATTTACCCCCCATATATAATAATAAAGCCCATAACCTGTAGAGTCGTAGGGTGTCACTGTGGAGACATCAGCACAAAAAGCACGCCATGAGTCTCTGTCTTCGACTCCTCTAGCAAGTGTGGAGAAACTCTGTCCTGACCAGCTCTTGATGTTGTTAAACCAGGATTTTCTCTGCCCTCCTTTCCTTCTTCTACCCTCAACTGCTCCCTGTAGGATAATCTTGGAAAGGGAGCCATGTTTCATCACATGCCCGGCCCACGCAAGTTTACGCCTTTTTGCGATTGGCAAGGTTGTTTATTTGGTCTCTTACATAAATGTTCATCTTATGTTCTATATAACTAATACGTAGTACCTGTCTGTAACACTTATATATGAGGGCCTGGATTCTTTGTTCCAATTCTGCATTGAGTGTCCAGATCTCACAACCACCCCATATACTATACGATATACCTCCATATCCAGATACTGCAGAATATAGTAAATTTAATGATGAATTATCATTGGTTTTTCTAAAATCATGACCCTATATTCATCGGAGGTGATTTTACTCGACTTTGTGAAAGAAAAAAATGTTTGTAAGGTTCATTTTGATATAATCGACCAGCATGCACCACATTTCAAGTTATAACAAAATCATACATACACCAACGAAATGAAACATGGCCTCATGAACAAAGCTTACAGACCAAGCTATGGGAACTCTCGAAGAACTCCAACTGACATGCAGCTTCATAGAGGCAACCCATCTCATGATTTAGACGAGCATACGAACCAGACACAAAGAAGAAGAAGTTATAACAAAAATAAATAACAAAGCAATAAATTATTGTAAATAATTCTCTTGGCGACATACTGTTGAATGAAGACACTGAAATTGATATTGAATCAATCCAGCGATTTAAACAGTTTGGAATTACATGTTGTACATGTAGAGCTGGATGCTTGAGGGGCAGAGAGAGGAGTGTGTTTAACCAGTGAGCCATAGGAACCATCAGTATGCATACCCTTCAACATCTGTTGGAGGAGACTGAACACTTAGCCTGGATTGCTCAGTTACATCAGTTCAGTAACCAATAGCGAAATCATTGTCTAGTTGACACCAAATTTAATGTTGCTGGAACTACCTTTATTGGTCAATCACTTGTATTAGTGAAAGAGGAGTAGGGGAAGGCCTAGACAGACCTGAAGAAGAGAGCTGAAGGCTGATATTAAAAGGATAGGTAAAACATGGAAAAAATTGGAAGAGAGGAAGAGCTGGAAGAAAATTGTTGAAGACCTGTGCTCCGTTAGGAGTTGAAAGGTGAAGAAGAAGTTGTATTAGTGTTAGATCATTATAATCTGAAATTAGAAAATCTTGTCACTTTGTTGTATATGTTCATGATAAAATTGGTATTATTATGAACAATCTATATGTACAAAATCTTCATTCATCGATGTTAATAGGATAAATATTTGTGTCATCATTATTATGGCAGAGGTTGTCAAATCTTGTTGATTTGATTATTCGATTTGTTATTATATTCATTCAATACAATCAACGTATTCTCTATATGTACAGTCATTCATTGTGTGCACAATTATCTTATCATTATTATACAATCACTTCTCTCATTATATGTCAAATATGCATTATCTGTACAATCATCTTATTCATTATTTGTACCAAAAACATCTTCATCCATTATTTTACAAACATCTTCATTGTTATATAACAATTATATTCATTATTTCTATAAACATATTAATTATTTTGACAGGTCACTTTTGTTATGTGTAACAATCATTACTTGCACACCTTGGATCATATTTATCATATTTATTATTGTTATAATCTCCCAAAATAATAAATGGTCATCAGCAATAAAAAAACTATAAACCAAATGTGAAATACCAAAACAAAAAAGTTAGAGCTTTACAAAGTACAATAAAAAGGATATATCAATGTTTTGACTGGTTCATTAAATAATTATAGTTTTATCATTTTTAACCCTTGATGTGCATTATATTATTTACTTTTTAAGGGCATTTTGATTGAAATATTAACTTAGTCTGTTGTTGTACTTTGTAAAACTACCTTACTTTGTGTTTTGATATTTTGTGATCGATTATCTTCCAATTTGTTTTAAATAAATATTAGTTTACTTTTTTTTAATCGACATCAAGATTATCAAGATAATCTTGACATAGATTATCAAGATAATCTTGACATTATTATTTTTGTGCTTGTTTGTGATAACTATAATTTTGTTTCCATCATGAAACTTATTACTGCTGTACAATTTTACATTGAACATTATTCAATATTATAGTATTTTATTATTTTAAAAAAATTATCATGTGTGTTCACACTTGGATGTTTTGAGATGTATTTTTACTGTCGAAATATTTATTTGGCTGGATTTTTTTTTATGGTAGTTTTATGTAAAAAGTATAGTATGAGGTATACTGAGTAATACATTTGGTGTTAGATCCACATTTTTCTTTAACAGTTGGCACATCATGTAATATTTGGTCCAATATCACACAGACCATCATTACTTCCCAGTGTTTCTCTGGGACCCAAATGAGACTGGGTAGATATCTTCTTTTTCAAACGCTCCATATTGACCACTCATTAACCAATCTGTGTGAATTGTATGTGATCCAAGCCTAAGAGCGATTGTACATTGTTCAAGTTACACGCCTACAAGTAGGCCAGCACATCTGATTTCTGCAAACCATTTTATTTACTAGGGTAGCTTCTCTAGGCTTCTACATCAGTCACCTCCTACAACATGCCTTGTAGGTCGCAGTGGTACTATTCTATGCTCCTGGCAAAACATGGGCGGATGGGTCGATATGAGAGCCACATGGTCTGGACAAAATTCCACTTCCACTGTGACATTTGACTCTGGGACCACATGCCTGTGACCAAGTGCAGCAATTTTCACTCTTAGTTTAACTGTAACCATAGCTAAATCTACTTTTATAATTGATTCCTGAATAAGTTTGTGGTTTGAAAGAACACTGAATGTTAATTCTAATTTCTCATCAACAAGTTGTTTGATGGAACAGTGAAGATGGAACTCACCAACCTTCAATATGATAATCAATCTTGATTTCTTGATAATTGGTTATAATAACGATGTTGTTTTTGAATGAAGAGAACTTGCTTCTACAACTATATTGTATGTCTCAATTGTATGAGTTTCTAAATGTGACAAACATCATTTATTTGTATTGTTCTGTTTATGTTTTCTAGTACAAGTCATTCTTCGTTGTGTGAGAGCATCCAATAGAGTGAAGTAAATCAAGATTTGAGTGTGCTAGGGTAAAAGTCTTTGTACAGTCAGTTCTCACTCTCAACCCGGTGCTGCAGTTCCTTCATGCAGACCTAGAGAACATTATGAAGGAAAAATCTCCAGTTAATTTATTTTGTCGTCATCTTAGACTGGTCACAAGATTCTGTTTTTGCTTTGGATGATGTTCTACTATTTCTTGTTTAATCTTTGTTTTAAGGTAATATTTATGATAAAATGCATTTAAACGTACACAGTTCAAGGCAATGATCAATTTTAGTATCAACATTTCATATACACATATTCAACTTAAGACTAGTACTTTCCAGATTGTGTATACCTAGTATGTATTGACATTCTGTCTGCTGTTACATGTAGATGTTTATGATAATGAGAGAGCAGACTGACTTGCATCAGATACATCCATGGATGCTTCCAACCTCCTGGGTCTTACACGAATCTATTGTTCTAGACCTGTAAGTGTTTGTAGTAATAAGAGAGCAAATGCAACAATGGTTACGATGTTGGAAATAGATAAAGGGACATACTAAAGATGCCTGTTATCTGTTGGTTTAATACGTTAGCTATTGATGGGTCAGTTATAGTGAGGTTGCAAAATATTGAAATCAAACATTGTATGAGTAAGTCTGGGCACAATTGAGCCAAGGTGTGTTTAATCATCAGCTACTTATAGTATATCTATTATTTGACATCTGTTGATGAATGAAGACTAAGGGTTATGCTATTCTACTACTTACTTTTCATCCCCATCTACCATCAATGCTATAATATTTTTAATTTATAGTTTGAGAGCTTGATTGATAGGAGGACCATCATCATTCTACTTTGGTGATAAACATGTTTGCTCTGATCTCTTTCTTACACAATAAGATCTCAGCAGCAGTGCACGAACTCCATAGCATCAGCTAGGGCCCACGGTGTAATTTAGAAGGTGGTGAAAATAATTTGTCGGATTTTATTTTTAAAATCTTTTGACTGAACTTTGCCCATGCAGCAGCTTTCCAGCATGCTCTTCTCGATTTTGAACTGCCAAGAGTTTTTTTACATCCTCAACTTGAACGTGGGACCTGCATTTTATCGTCCATCTCTGATAGGCATCCACACTGAGATCTGGGATCTCTAGAAAAATATCCTATGGCTCCACAAGGGAGAAAACCAAGTACTATTGCAATGAAAGGTGAGCACCTAACCTGTACGCTACACAGATCCCCTAATAATTGGGTTATAGCAATTTTGTTAAATAAAAATACTAGATGTTATGTTAGCGACAATCAGTCCCACTTATTGTGACATAATCATGTTGTATAAATATATATACATATATTTTTGTATACATTATATATAATGAAGATTTGTATAGTTTGAATGTTGTTCACTCTTGCATTGTCAATTCTATTTTTATGATGAGGATGGTGCAGTTTGTTGTATGTACAATGATGGAAGAAAGAAATTTCACCTTCAGATGCAAAGAAATACATTAGTAAATATTGTCAGTACTCTAATATGCTGTTGAGGGCTGATGTAGTTAAAGTGCATGTTTTCTTATTAAAATATAATAGTATCCTTCCATAAAGGGTTGGAGAAGACTATTATGGAAGGAGGCATCCCTTCTAAGAGTATGGAAGACCACGGAGAAGATGGGTTCAGGATATAACGGAAGATTTGAGCATTACGGCTGCAGAGGCAGGACATCTGGCCTATGAGAGAGAGAAATACTGAAGGACTGTTAGGGTGGCAAAGTTCTGCTGAAGGCAAACTATTTGATGATGATGATCGCTTCCCAACTTCATTAATCCAACTAACATAATGAACACCAGACTATCTGAGTTAAGGAACAAACAGCCAGATAAAAAACTAACCATCTCATGCCTAAATCCTGAAGCCTTGTACTCTGAGGTCTCTCTTTCTCTCTCTCTCTCTATCTCTCTCTCTCTCTCTCTCTGTCTCACACGATCGTTCTTTTTGGTAATTTTGATCATTCTTATTGTGATATATAAACAGCCCTAGCCAAGAACATAATTTTATGTCTCATCATTCAGCGTCATTTGGAGCTCTAGTGCTTATCCTTCGGTGACGTGTCAGGTTTCAGCCAGCCTTTACTGGGTTCACTCTCCGTCAACCTTTGAGGTCTATAACACTTAACATATCTACAGTATAGATTAGTTACTCTTCCTCTTCTTCTCTGGTGCATCTTATAAAATTAAAGAATAGGGACAACTCGTTATCAATTGTCACTGGCAACACTACTACAACAACTTCAAAGCTGAAGCAGGCGCTCTAAGACATGCAGCAGTTACCAGTATTAAATATAAAGTCCAGACATAGAAACAAATTGTCATCTTCACAGATGTTCTGTTAGTAAAATACAAGCCATAAGACAGCACAATAGCATCGGTCTATGTGCTCTGATAGTCACAAACACAATTTGTTCAGTGCTTCAAGAAGAACACAATGCAGTGGGTACAACAAATTCATTGCAACATTCCAGAACATAAAGCAACAGACAACCTCACAAAGAAAGGTGGGGTCACGGTTCCCGCAACATAGTGACATAGGGACAACATATGGAATGACCAGAAAAGCTCTAAAAACCATATGTTTATGTATTTCCATCTACATCGCTATATAAATAAATATTGAAAGATGTGTCAAGACAAAAGCACACACAAAAAATATCCATTCTCGTGATTTACTCCATTATATGGTTACTTCAAATGTAGAAATGATTCCCCTTCTTATATGTTTGTATATAATAATAATAATTCCTCTCGTACTGTTATACGTTACATAGGGCCTGCAAGTAATTTCTCCATACTGCTCTATCCTGGGCAACTCGCTCAATCTCCTCCATGGAACTGAGACCGATATTTCTTGCTTCTCTTAAGCAAAGTTCTTTTCAGGGTCTCCTTAGGTCGTCTTCTCTTTCTTGAACCCTTTGCATCACACTTCAATGCCTGCTTATGTTTATATATAGACTACATTAAAAAGTTCCAGAATTTTTAACAAAACAAAATAAAGTGAACAGTCTTTTGAAAGGTCAGTGATATGAATGGAGATATTGTGCTGGCCCCTATATTGGTCAGCGATATTTCTAGAGTTAAAGAAGCATCAAATCCACATAATCAAACTGCATATAATTGTATATATATATATATATATATATATATATATATATATATATATGTATATTTGTTTATTCTTTTTGTGCTGGCTTGGTCCAGTTCTTATTTATAGGCAGTGAAAGATCTGTATAGTTTTTGATTGACCACAATAAAGAGAAATAAATGTATTTTATTTTATTTTAGTTCCAATTTTTTTCTGCCTTCTCTACATTTATTCTGTTTATCAATTAATTCTTTCTTTCTCAGAAATCTTGTCTACTCATGCATTCATATACATTGCAAAATTGTAATAAATAACTGAAGTATATGAATGTTGTGCTAAACATGCATTTCATCATCATCAAATAGTTTGTTGTGAGCAGAACTTTGTCATCCTAACATTCCTTCGGAATTTCTATCTCTCATATCTCGTCAGATCTTCTCCATGGTCTTCCTCTTTTTCAGGATGTCTCCTTTCATAATGGTTTCTTTAACCCTTTGTGTCATTTTATGAAATGAAAATCGTGGCATATCCCAAAGGACGTAGCCATCAACCACAGTAAACGAATCGTTGATTTTCTAGGCACCACTTATACGTTCAGTAGTTTGCCATTGCTTTCTGAGCGGTGAGGTCTATTTTTACCTTTTGTAAAATCCCACGGAAATGAATTTGCTTCCAAACTTGCCCACCGTGGGACTTGAACCAGGTATGCTTGGGTCTGTGATCGAGCTCACTACCGCTTGAGCTACAGACGCTCACATGTCGTTTTATATGTATAAAATGTTTCAATTTTCACATTCTTATTTGTAGCATTCTGAGCGAGTTGCCCAGGATAAAGCGGTATGGAGAAATTACTTGCAGGCCCTATGTAACGTATAACGGTACAAGAGGAATTATTATTATTTATTATTTGTAGCATCAGCCAGTTTTCTTTGAGTTCTTTCTGGATAGTTATTGATTATTGGATAATAAACTGACATCATTGCACTCTGGACAGACCCATAGGTGCTCAGTCTCTCCTAAAAAACATCAAAGAGTATGCATACTGATGGTTCCCGTGGCTCGCTGGTTAAACACACTCCTCACCCTGCCCCTCAGACATCCAGTTCTACATTATACAACGGGTTAGTCCAAACTGTTTAAATAGTTGGAACGATTCAAGATATATTTTAGTGTCTTCATCCAACAGGCAGTCGCAAAGAGACCGAAGAACATCCGCCTTGTTCATCTTCAACTCCCCAACAACCAATGCTGTTGATGCAAGCCTGTCTGCTCGCTCATTGCCGCAAACACCCGCATGTCCATGACAGTAGATCCATGTAAGCCTCTGGAGGTTAGAAACTTCTATAGATGACATTCACTCATATTGAAACTTGCCCGTTTGGATCTTGTGAAACATTGACTGAGAGTCAGATACAACAATGGCACCAGTAAATTGAGTCCCAGAGCGCCAATGGAGGGCAGCAGTAATGGCCTAAACCTCCATCTTCATACTGGAAGTAGTTGTCCTGTATGCTCCATTTCACTCTGTAACAACCTACCATGCCTCCCTTTTGTTACTTAGAATCAAAACCTTCAATGTCTTAACTACTTTCAACCAAACGTGTGTCTGCGCAGTCTTATGAGATGCAGGTCAATTTTATAGCAAGCCACCTATAGTCTCCTAATTGTTAGCGATTTTTTCTCCACAATGTGTCCTATTATGAATAGTAAGCTCTGCTTCTCTTTGATTTCGAACAACTACCCCGTGATATGTGTTTGCTATAATTTACACTTGACTTAAAGTAGTTGTTAGATAATATAAAAGTTGAATGGTAATGAAAAGTAGCTGAAAAGCAACTATATCTAGAAGGTTTTTTGAAAGATGTTACGCCCATGTGGTGCCAGGACTCACAAGGGAAGCAAAGAATAATACCATTATGACCTACAAGGCATGTCATAAGAGGCGACTGATGTAGGAACTAAGGAAGCTACCTAGTAACTAAAAAGCATTGCAGAAGTCAGATGTGCTTTCCTACTTGTAGGCACATAACTGACACAAAATAAAATTGCTCTCGACCATTGAGATGGCTGCCATATTGAAGGATTTTTTTCCAGGGACCCTTGGATTGTTATACGAGCCAAATGAGGTCAATCTTGGTGTAATGAAGTCAAACCTTCAGCTTTAGACCCTTGAAACTATCAGTTATATGAGGACTATCATCATAGCACTCTGGACACGTCCATAGGGGCTTCGATCTCCGCCTCACCAAATCCAGCAGCATCCAGTGGCCCAACACACCAGTTCAATGTTGATTAATCAATCTCTTTGCATATTTGATATGTTGTTCTTTTCGGCTGCACCAATATTGACACCTATCTCTCTCAATCTGGTCAGTGAGTGGGATTCACAACGCGAAACTCTTCTGTTTCGGAAAGGCTCTCAATGCGTTAAGAATGTCATTTCGGTACATGGCAGCTCCCTTTGATATTGTAGCAATGCCAGCCAATATCAACTTTGAAACTAGCACCATCTTAATAGGTCATATCCCCCCCTCCCCCCATCCCTCTGTTCCTATACAACAGCTACTGATATTTATTGTAAATGTATACTTAAAGAGAATGCAAGAAATAGTGATATAAATAGTCAGTAATTTATTTGTGCAAATAAAAATGTAAAAAAATTATAAATTATTGATGAAATTATTGATCAACACATACTTTATTCATATATAAAACAGGAAAAAACTTGCATCACACACACTAAGTAATAGTAGATGAAAATATGAAACATAGGTACAAGAACATAAATATAATATTAGACAACAAATTTCTTAAAGTTATGCAACAAAATATGTACAATTTTTACTAACTATTTGCCGGTGTGTTAGCAAATTAAAGCAGAACACTTTGTATGTACAACACATATATATATATATATGAATGTGTACAATAACTTTGACATAATCATATAAAAATAATAAATCCATAATATATATAAATATAGATAGAAAAATGTAGATTCGACCATTGAGATGGCTGCTACATTGAAGGACAGAGCACATATGGTTTTGTTCAATATACTAGGATGTTGATCGGGAGAATGGAACTGAATTGAGACTAAAACAAAAACTGTCGTTACTGTCTGTAGTACCGCTTTTTAGGACAGTTTTGACGAGAGCCTGAGGAATTTAATGGCCGCATGGCTAGTGCAGTCGTCGTAAAGCTGTTTAGGTTAGGATTTTTCATATATGCCCACAACAGAAAAAAATTCTGGGCCATACCGTGAATTGAACATCGGTCTCCCACATGGGAGCCGCACTCTAATCCATTTGACCAGACCCGAATTGAGACTCAACACATATTACAATTGACAAGAAAGTCCACATACAATTAGGGCATTCAATATAGCATCAACTTTCATACTAAAGCATCATCATCAAAAATATAGGAGTCTCTCAGAGGGGAAAGATCCACCATGGGAGAGGCTGAGTGAGTTCTCAGTGTGGAAGACTGATGAGGAGATGAAGAGAGACGAGTGGAGGTGGGTGCACAAAAAGATACTGTGGTTCTGTCCACAGATATGGGGTCTTCATTGATGGAGGCACCGCGTGGTGTGGACTTCATCATTTCAAACATGGACTTGAAGCGAGAAAATGATCGCTGCAGCAGGTCAGTGGGTGTGTTGAATTCTACAGCCTGTGAATGAAATCAAGAAAACTCTATTTTATGTGCATGTTTGCAGAATGACAAAATGTAATAATTTCTTTAGTTCTACATATAAAGACACTTCTTCTTCTCTTCCACCATTTACTTCTTTATAGAAGTGTTGGGGGTGAAACGTAGTGATCTTGTGTGTGCTTTTTTAAGGCACTTTGTAAGCTGATATTTATGTTCGTAAGGCTGTTCTTGATGCCGTCGCTCCATCTTTGCGTGGTCTTCCTCTTGCCTTGTACTCATTATATTTTTTCTGTGTGGCTCTCTGTGGTAGGCGATACCAGAGCATTCTGGTCAGGTGTCCAAACCATTTAATCTGTTGTTCTTTTATGAATTGCATAACTGGTTTCACATCCAGTCTCCTGATTTCTTCATTTCTAATTTTGTCTCTTATTGTCACACCTGCAGCTCTTCTAAGACACATCATCTCTGTCATTATGATTTTCCGCTCATTAGCTGCTGTTATTGGCCATGTTTGACACTGGTAACATAGTGTTGGCCAGAAAATCGTTCTTATGAGATTTGCTTTAGTTGTTAGCGTTATCTCTTTATGTAACAACAGTGGTGTTAACTGTCCCAGTACTTGGTTAGCTTTTGCCAACGATTGCTGATTTCACTATCGATACTTCCATCTGCTGTGAAAATTGCTCCAAGTATTTGGCCTCAATTGTTTGTTTTATGTCTACGTTCTGGAGTTTTATTGTAAGGCTTTCTGGTTGTCTACTTATTGCCATTGTCTCTGTCTTTATTATATTTATTTTCATGTTGTACTCCTCACTCTTGATGTTAACTAAGCTCAAATGTATAAAGACACTGTCTGTATTGATCCTCCTGTCCTGATCATACATAAGCTTGTAGCATGAAAAGAGCAGATATGTTGCCTCAGGGACACCTATGGTGAGGATATCTGGCCTAACCAGGTTCCACATTTTGAGGATCTTCAACAATTCTTCTTTTTTCCCTTTTTTTTGACAAAGACAGATGAAGCAGTCAGTGACTAGGATGTATTGTGGCATCATGCAGGGCAACAACAGAATCTCTCCTTCATGCTCTGTCCATGCCAATCCTGCACAGGGAGCTCCAAGACTGCCCCATACCATGCAGGGCAATAACAGAATCTCTCCTTCATGCTCAGTCCATGGCAATTCTTCACAAGGAACCCCAAGATTGCCCCATACCACACATCTCCTCTTCCACTGTTCTCTACAATATTGTCTTTAGTCTGCTCTTCTTTAATCTTTATTTAAGGGTCCACCGCATGGCAGTTTTTATGATGGTCTGTGGATCCCTTCTGACCATCAACAATTTCATGTATTTGAGTCTTTGGTGAAGATGCAATCCTGAGACTGAAACAGTTTGGATTACAACATTGTATAAGTAGGAACGATAACATACATGGATGAGTTCAGTGTGTTCACAACCAGCAAGTTACTGGAACCATCAGCATTGTTATCTGCTAAACGTGACTGAACACCAATGAATTTGTTTGATGTTCAGTGATGTTACAACAAGTAATAAAGACAGTTGCAATATAAAACTGTTTAAAACTTGAGAAAATAACTGCACATGGAAAGAGTTAACAAATGTAGAACAAGTCTTCTCTATCAAGAAGCAGATATTCAGTTCTCGAGCCAAAGATTAATCACACATTTTAACAAAGAGACAATCCTGACTGAAATACATGGTCCCTTTGCTATACATGTCCTCAAAGTCAAACAATAGTTTCCTACATGGATTCGCAGGCTTGAAATCTCAAAAAACAGATTCTCACCTTCCCTGACTCCATAACCAAGACCTTGTCACAGTCCCATACAGTATTGATTCTATGTGCTATCATCAAGACTGTGCAGTTTTTAAAACACTCCTTGATTGTTTGCTGCACTAATACTTCTGTAGTAGAGTCCACAGATGCTGTTGCTTCATCCAACACTAAGATCTGGTTGAAAGAAGATATCCCAAAAAACTATCAAATACTGAGAACAAGTTCTTTTCTAGCCGCATACATTTGCATGTCATGTTTAAAATAATGCATCTTGCTTACTGTTTCTTTTTCTGAGTTCACTCTAGATTCTAGAATAACCACTTAGAAACCACTTTTTCTGATTGTAGTCATTAAAGGTAATTACACTGTGAGTGGGAGTTGTAGTTGTGTCTGATTCACAGTCGATGCTTCAAGGTTTAAAATGGCAGCATGCATTATGAGTGGATGTTGTCTATCAAGGTTTCTAACCTCTTAGAGGCTTACATGGATCTGCTGTCCTTAACATGTGGATGTTTGTGGCAATGAGAGACTGGACAGACTTGCATCAACAGCATTGATAATCAAGGAGTTGAAGATGGATAAGGGAGGGTATGGATGTTCTTAGATCTCTCTGTGATCGTCTGTTGGATAAAGACACTAACATTGATATTGAATCTATTCAGCAATTTAAGGAGTTCCAGCAATTTCAGGTGTTTGAATTTATATGTTGTACAAGTAAAACTTAATTTATGAGAGGCTGAATGAAGAGCATATTTAATCAGCAAAAACGGAACCATCAGCATGCATTTCCTTCTATATCTGCTGGGAGAGAAGACTTAGCAGCTATGAGTCTGTTCAAAATGATACAATGTCAGTTCATTAACCAACAAAACTGTACACTGCAACAAAGTTGCAATATTTCATGACCTTTAACGTACACAACTATTTCTTGTATGTGTTTGTTCAGCTTCATCCTCTCTAGCTTGTGACACCTTCCACACTTTCTACAGGGCAGTACCTGCAGTTCTTCTCTGTAACTGCTGCCTGTTACCTCATCCAGAACATGGGCCATTATCTATAGAAAAGTGTTCTAGATAAGGGTCACTACTATATTTGTTTCAGACAGAGGTTGCTTGCATCTGGTGAATTATTTTTGGAGCAGTCTTGTTATGACATTGCATCCTCAGACCTTTGAACCTCTCTGTTGGAAGACCATTTCAAATAGAAAACATACTTCCAAATTATATTAAGACAGGGAATGTTTGCATCACAACCAGAAAATAAGATTTTCACTCCATTTTTTTCACCTGTTCAGCGTACAAAAATTCAAGACATTAATGTCACCAAATAGATGATATATATTTCTCTAGCTCGTAGAAAAGAACAAGTCAAGGTCTTCAGACTTCTCACAGACTTTTAACAGACTGAGGTGCCATGTGTTCAACAAAAAGAAAATTTGTTGCAAAAGTGCTCCAGATATGAGATACAGAGAAAACATGATCAACCGATGTGACTGTCCCTGATGCTATTCTAGCACAAGTTCTTGAGGAAATTTCTCTGTTTGAACATATTTAAGTTAACATCTAAGAGTGTATGCAGAAGAAGTTTGAAAATTATCTAAGTATTCAAGATGGCAATCGTGACTACCTTTGAGTTTCTGAGTAATGTTCTTGCCAAACACAGAAGCTGTCTCTCCCCCATGGAAAAATTACGTCCATTTTCCTCTACCATTGTGTCTAAGCCATGTTCAAGAGACTTGATCTGAAAACATGCATAAATAACTGTAATGAGTTTATGACACTCATTTAGGTATAAAAACTTAGGTGTATCTTTGTGTGCCTCATCACAGTAGATATATTTTTTAACTGATTCACTTTCTACTCTGTATATAATGCTTAACACTACATGTGCTTTCTGCAATAAGTTCATAAATCATTAATTGAGTGCCATCCTTGCTGTCTTTGCCAATGACATCTTTGGACCATTCCCTGAATGTCATGTACTAATCTCTAATAGAAATGTCACACCATTATCACAGTACACACTAGTAATGTGTGCTTCAGTTACTTTTAAGTATTTGTAACTTTTCATTCCTTTTGCAACAAATATTTTTTACATAGCATTTGTTACTTAATGACTGTTGGCTATTAGCATATAACTGATTTGTGGATAACGAATAGTAAGTTAATACTTGTAAAGTTACAGATTGATGAGTAAATTTAGAACCGTTACTATCAAGCAGTCCAGAGTAAAGATCGATCATAATGAAATAAATTATGATAAACTAAAATAGTTTAAAAAAGCATTTAAAGTAAAAATAGCACAATTAGAAAATGATAATAATAAAGGAAAATTAAATATTACTGACACATCAAATGACATGAGTGTCCAGAGAAGATAATTTTGGAGGGAATGGTGCCTGGAAGAAGAATGAGAGGAAATTCTAGAAGATGATGTGTGCAAGATGTCATTGATGATCTGAGAATGTCTGCTGCTGACACCGGTCAACTTGCACAGAACAGAAAGTTTTTCATGACTGCTGTCATAGGAGCCGAGTTCCGGAGAGGACAAGCTACTTGATGATGATGAATAAAAAAGCAATAATTATAATATACTATATTACATATATATATATATATGGCCTTTTTCGTCTTTACAGACAGTCAATTGGCAAGTGTTTTACTGTGACAACTTCTGAGTTTTGACTTTTCTCTCTTGTCGTTCAGCTCATACATAAGTCTCTTCTCAAAAGACTCTGCGCCTTTCGTAATTTGGCTTTCCACATAACTCTGTCATCAGCTAGTCCTTCCCATGTGCTGGGACCTATAGAAAAGTTTTTCATTGAGGCTTTGCAGACATCTTTATATCTGAGCAGTGGTCTGCCCTGGTGCCTCTTCCCTTCCGAAAGTTCACAGAACAACATTTGTTTTGGTATGCGATAAGTTTCCATTCTTCTCAAATGCCCCAACCATCTTAGTCGTCTACTGCTGAACGACTATATTACATAATGTTAATAGTATAACTTGCTCCATCCACATTTAAATCACTCTATGATATAATATTGTAATACATGCATATTCAATCATATATAAATAATAATATGTTCAATTATATGTCGGTTGAAATATAAGACATAAAGCCAGGCATGGTTGCATTCTGTTATCATATTTATTTAAACATATTATATATAGCAATGTAGCAACTTTAAAATATGTGCAGATACTACTGCATGGCATTCAATCAAAGTACAAGATCGCAATGTTTGTTGAATCATTGAAGAAGATGAAGAATAGAGGAACAATACTAGTTAACAGGTCTAGGACACTGACAAAACAAAAGTTCACAGTGCTTATGAAATATATGCAAAATTTAGTGGACGATATAAAAGTGAAAATATATCTAAACAGAAAGAACTCAAAATCAAAGAAAACTGGCTGATGCTACAAATAAGAAAAAGAAAATTGAGATATTTTGGAGATATAAAAAGACATGAAGGGCTGGAGTAGACCATCATGGAAGGAGGAATACCTGCAATGAGAAGAAGAAGAGGAAGACCACAGAGAGGTGGATTCAGGATGTAACCAATGGTTTGAACAGGATGGCTGCAAAGGCAAGACATCTGACCTATGAGAGAGAGAAATTCTGGAGGACTGTTGGGGGCAAAGTTCTCTGGACAAGCTATTTCTCCTTTTTCTTCTACTCTTCCACCATTTACTTCTTTATAGAAGTGTATGGGGGAAACGTAGTGATCTTGTGTGTGCTTGTTTTAAGACAAGCTATTTGATGATATAAAAGTGAACATCTGGTACTCACCTTACTTTTGATATGACATTTGTCTAAAGCTTGCCAGAACACATCATCAGAAGTAATTGTGCCAGGTGGGTCAAGGTTATACCTGTCCAGGGAAACAAATACAAATTTTCATGCACATATTACTTGAATATTATACTAGTAATCTTTTTCTTCTTCGAATGCCCGATATCGACCACTTGTTAACCACTCTGTGTGATTTGTATGTGATCCGAGCCTAAGGGCGATTGTACATTGTGCCAGTTAAGTGCCTACCAGTAGGCCTGCACATCTGATTTCTGCTATGCTTTTTATTTATTAGTGTAGCTTCCCTCAACCCCTACCTCAGTCACCTCTTACAACATGTCTTGTAGATGGCAGTGTTACTATTCTTTGCCCCCATCCCCCTTATGAGCCCCGGCAACACATGGGCGGAATTATTTTTTCATTAAAATTCAAACCCAATTAATGATTTTGTAACAAGAAGACAAATTCTAATGATGCAGTTACAAATACTTATAATTCAGTACAAACCTGATTGTGCCAGTAAATAAAACAGGGTCCTGGACAAGAATAGATAATCTTGATCTCAAGACATCAAGGGGTAAATCACGAATGTTTATATTATCAATAAAAATTGTGCCTGATGCAGCTTCTGCAACTCGGAAAAGGCCAACTCCGAGAGATGATTTGCCTGTTGTAATAGAACAAATGTTAGTATTTTTCATTTAATTTGTGAAAAGAGAGTTTAATATTTTTTTTAGCTCTAAACAAAATAAAGTCTGAGATTAGCTGAGCTGGTGATGGTAGGAAGACATGTTAATAGTGTATGTACTTATGAGTCATGATTGAAAGTACTCTCATGTTAACTTAAAAGAATATGAATTTGCTTTCTTTGCATAAGTTGACAAAGACAACTGCATAATTAACTTTAAGAGAAGTTAAAGCTTTCTGTATCACCTTGAACCATGATGGCTAACATAGGTGACTATGGATCTCCACAAACGTCTGTTCCAAGTCTTCACTATTAGTACTAGCTTAACTTCTTGTGGACCAAATACCACATTACATGGATTTGAGTTGGACACCTTTTTAGCCACACTATAGGGCATTTTTGATTCTAAAAACATGGCTTTGCCCTGGTCCATTAAGAGCTAAAGTATAGCAAAGCAAACAAATTTGCAAAATTAATTTTTTTAAAAATATATCGAATTTAGTAATATAATAGACCGATCAACAATAATAATTAACATGAATGAAGGAGGGAGGGGGAATTATGATGCAAAATAATGTAAAACTATCAGAGAAAACTGTTACTAATTTGTAAACAAAAAGAAATCAAATTACCTGAGCCAGAGTTACCAACAATACCAATCTTTTCCTTTGCCTGAATGTTCAAAGTTATGCCTTTAATAACTGGTGGTAGTGTGTCATTATAGCGCATCTTATACTGTTTAAATGTTATTGCTCCATCACTTGGCCAGTCTGCTGGAGGAATATGGGGATTGTTGATCCCTGCTCCTTCAGGATTGAGAGTCTGTTGAGTGTTGTCATAGATTTTTTACTACACAATTTGAGACAGATAGTTGGACATTAAATTGTGTCTATACAATGAGACTAGATCTATACACACTAATAATAATTAGTTTACCAGCAAGCTACAGATACCATCACTATGCAAACCCTTCAACATTTGTTCGGGGTGACCGAGCAACTATGGGTTTGCCTGGAATACTGTAACATCAGTTCAGTAACCAAATAATCAATAGTCAAACTAAGCTTCATTTCCTAAATAAAAATAACATGCCAGTGTTCCAATTGAAAAAAATGAAAATTGTGACATATCCTTTATAGCTTAGCCATCAACCACAGTAAACAAGTTTTTCTAGGCACCACTTATACATTCAGTAGTTTGCCATTGCTTTCTGAATGGTGAGGTCTATTTTTACCATTTGTAAAAATCCAAGGGGACAAATTTTCTTCCAAACCTGCTTACCGCTGAGTTTGAACCAGGTATGCTTGGGTTGTGATCGAGCTCACTACCGCTTAAGCTACAGATGCTCACATGTTCTAATTACATGCTCTTAAAATTTTTCTATGGAAAGAATCTTCTGTATCCACATGTATCATATCCTAACCAGTTGTATCTAAGAGCAGAGGAAACAAGAACAACTGAACAAAATGTGCTGCTGGCAATTATGTCTTTATACTGTCAGAATAAATGACCCACTTCAAACAGGCAGTATCAGCGGAGGTGTATAATACCTCGACCTGCAGACATGGATTGTCAGATGCACTTTAAGCCAATTTTTTTCTGATTGAATAAGCAGTCACAGACCAAACAACAATATTCTTTCATAGTAGAACGGGTCCAAATGCAATCCAGTATATGTCCAATGACAAGAACACTGAATTAAAAGGAAATATAATTGCTAGATATTAGAAACCTTGGTAAACAAACCACCATCAGAAGAGAATTATATATGGGAGAAAACCCAGACAGTCTAAAATGCAAAAGACAGTGTACCTGCTAAGACACTGATGGTTGAATAGATAAAGACATGCACAAAAATGTCGAAATAGGGGAAGACTGCAGTAAAACTTGGTAAATAGCGAAACACGTACAAACAAAGTACTATAGTTTTACAAAATACAGAAACAGCGACGATAAACAGCAACGTTTCGACCAAAGGCCTTTATCAAGCAAACGACACAACAGGAGTGACGAATTATAGAGAACACTTACAAATGGACGATATAGACATGAGACAGTGTGAGTTATGATCTTGATATTGTACTTAACAGCTATAACCAGGAAATAGCTTCAATGATCCAGCTGAATTTGGACTTGCCAAATGTCATGAGGTGGTGTATTTTCGTGTTTGTGTTCTATCTGATAACATGCATAGATTCTCTGTTGTTGGAAAGAAACTAAAATAAAACCGATTAGACCTAAAGATAGAGAGCAAATATGTACAGCTTTCTGATGACTGACACCAATTGTATAAGCGTAGTGACTCAGGTTGTAATAATCCTCTTGCATTGAACATTTGCCTAGAGTATAGTAAAACCTCTGTATAGCAGCGAATCATGAACAATGAACAAACAATCAATATGAAGTCACAGAGATGTGGTTTTACAGAAGAATGCTGAAAATTCCATGAAAAAGTGAAGAAAACAAAATGAGAAGGTTTTAAATCATACCTGCACACAAAGAAACCTTATGAAAAGAAGAATTCGGCAATCAAGGTTCTTCAGGCATATAAAGCAAAGAGAAGGTTTAGAACATTTGGTGACAGCAGGTAAAATTCAGGGAAGGAGGGATCGTGGAAGACAGAGGGAGAGGATGTTGGATGACCTGACATCATGGTTCGACACAAGATCGACGACAGAACTGATTACATGCACCAAGCAGAGAGAGTTGTAGAGAGACATATCGCCTATGCGGCCGGCATGGCACTTGATTGATTGATAATAAAACTTGACATGGCCAGTAGGCAATCTTTCTCTCTTTCTTGTGCATTGATAGCCCTCGTTGTGTCATAATTCCTTGTCTCATAACCATTTTGTTGTCTCCATAAGCTTTTCAAGCATTCAATCTGGTGACTGAAAATAAACGCAGGCAATCTGGTGACTGAAAATAAACGCAGGCAATCTGGTGACGCAGGTGAACATACTCTTAGCTGCTGTTTCTAAGCAGCACAGAGAGAATTTCCCCCATCTTATTATGCAAGAACAGTACAAATCATATTCTTTCTGGAGACAAGAGAAGAGAATGGTAAGAAAACCCACAGATACCCCAGTTCTATGAATACTATGTACAGTACATTACATTTAACTAAAGGACAAGAATTCAACATCTGCTGGATCACTGAAGAAATCACAATATATAGAAATCACTGAAGAAGCAATTCTTCTTAGCTAATCTAGCAGATGTTGAATTCTTGTTGAAGATGTTGAAGAAACCAGCAGATGTTGAAGCAGTTCTTCATCTTCGAACACTTCATTATGACCAATTGTTAACCACTCTGCTTGATTTGTATGTGATCTGAGCTGAAGAACGAATGTACGAATGGCTTCACACATATGGCTCGATCCCTCTCCGCAGAAAAGGCATACCATCTGCTGAGAGTATTGCACAAAGCACGAACTCCGTAGCTCTGGCAAAAATCCTAGGGTCTCTGGAAAAAAAGTGCACTCGTGAACAGAACGGCGCGATCCAGATTCAAACCCATGACTTTCTACTCAAGGCAAGGGCTTAACCACTTAGCTATAGAGATCCTTATTTTAACAGATATAATGGAGGCAAGCAGACAACTTAACAGAGAGTACTCACTTCAACATAATCTTGAATTCTCTGCACTGAAGAAAACCTAGATATAGATTCCATTGAATGCCGCAAGGTGTACTGGACAAAACTAGTTATCTGTTGCAATATACAAAAATACTCAGTAATCTATTTGTTTTAGTTCAGTTTCATGTTTTTATATATGTTTCTTAATGCCAGTACTTTTGTTGTTTCTCATCATCATCATGATGATGAGAAACTATAAATACTGGCATTGAAAACACAGTACTTTGTCATTTCTAACCAAAGTTAATTGAAGATAAATTTTTAATTATAGAGTTAATACTTATTTTCATCGAAGATCAAAGTGTAGTGCCCACTTCATCATGGCCAAAGAGTGGGACCCTTTCATAAAGCCAATAGGCAACTGAAAACAAATTCTGAGCAGCTCTCATTCGAAAGAATGATAATGCTCTACGTTTTTACATATTCAATTGTAACTGGGCCCACACAATATTGGCTTCTGCCCAATTTAAAAAATGTATTTTAAATGTATATTTGTTGACCAACACACCTTGACTTATTCTTTGGTTACAAGAGACATGTATAAATGAGCTTCCAGCCTCACACTAATTATATAATATTTGGTAAATTCTAAAACATAAAATTGTGTGTGTGCGTGTGCTGGTAAATGTGTGGCTGTGCTGTGCTCTGGGTGCGATGTGTGTGTGTGAGAGTGTGAATGTGTATGTGAGTGTGTGTAGGTGTATATATAAGTTTTCTTCACCTAGTTATATATGTACACACACTCACAGGCAGCACACACAAAATGTATGTTATAAATGCAGAATTGTGGAAGAGACATGTTAGAATGATTCAACTAATGTTGTAACTAGAAGTTAGTCAGAAACATAAGCTTAGTAACGATGCAAGCAAGTAACTATAAATAAGTTGAGTAACATTCCGACAGTAAGCTGATATTTCTTTACAATTGTTAACAAGGTTTGGTCTGTAAATCACATTCAATTATTTTAAATATTTACTATAAGCTGAAATTTATCAAGTCTTTTAGCTTGTGATAACAATCCCTTTTTCTTTTCTTTAATCAAGTTTTGCCTCACACCGTCAAGATAAGAAGAGATTTCTAGAACAGGCTTTTGTGTGCGCTTAATATGTAGTGTTTTTCAATGCCTCTGTTATTTTTTATGTCCACCTTTTGCATGGATGGCCTTTTTGCTTTGTATCCACTGTATCAGGGGAGTAGCATTCCTCTTCGAGGTGTACTGTCTGTTGGTAATCTGCTTATGTGGCTGAACCATTTAATTTATTGTTCCTTGATCAAGTTCAGTACTGATGTTGTACCAACTTTTCTCCTGATGTCTTCATTTCTAAATCAGTCTCTTCTTGATACCCCCAGCATTCAGCCGGCTGGGTGGAGGGAGATGATATGCTATCCAACACATTGTGTGAAATCGCAGTCGATTTGCTCTGGAGAATCGGTTGATTTCTTTGTATGGTACCTTGCGACCATGTGGGCTCAACGTATTACATTCCTATGCTTCTTAGTACTTTCTCTTCCCATGCCTTGTAATCTATATTGGTATATGTGGCATGTATTCAAGTTATATATTTACTAGATTTTTCATTGTTTCTCTTCCGTTCTATTTCTAGTTTTTATGTGTGTTTTTGTGTTACATTTATTTCGTTTTCGTTTTTATTCCCAGATTTTCATTAGAAACGTTTGTATTTAGTCGTCCATTTGTTTTTAAAATTTGTCACTCCTGTTGTTCGTTTGCTTGATAAAGGCCTTGTTGGTCGAAACGTTGCTGTATTTTGTCATTGTTTTTGTAATTTGTAAAACTACAGTACTTTGTGATTACGTGTTTTACCAATCAAATAGTTTTACTGCAGTCTCATCTATTTTGTGAAAAAGGAGCATTAGAACATTGACACATGTAGGATAGAGCACACATGGACTTGTCAATGTGTGAGGATACCAATCAGGATTATGGATTTGAGATTAACTCAACAGATCTAATTTTTCTCTCTCTCTTTAGACTGTTACACCCTTGGCGTTTAGGGCAACAACAAACGCACACTATTCTTCTCTTTTCATGGTCTTCCTCTGTATTGTGTTCGAGCTATGATTCATTTCTTTCAGTTCTTGCTCTATCGTTCTGCTCCAGGTTGTCTTGGGTCTTCCACGTTTTCGCTTACCCTCTGGAGTCCATCTCCGTGCAGTTTTCGTGTCAGAGCCAGTCTCCATGCGCATCACATGCCCGATCCATCTCCAGTATAGTCTTCAGATGATGGTGCTCATTTTCTCTTGTTGACCTCGTGCGAGCAGCTTTTGGTTAGAGATAGTATTTGGCCAGAACACATAAGATTTTTCGCAAACATGTTGTATGAAGGGTGTAGATTTTGGACATTGTTCTGTCATTCTCCAGCATTCTGATTCGTATAGCAAAGTTTATAACAGATCTAATAAGTCCTCCCAAATTCTTAAGACTCCAAATTCGTGTATTCAGGTTTAAAAAATAATCTGCTGATATCAGAACAGTTAAGTTATTTATCTACAAAATGACATCTGAATCTTTAAATTCTGTTGATATATCTGTTGATTTACTTACTTGTATAGCAAATGACAGGGCCATGCCTGCTTGAGAACTGTTCTCAGAGTCCAATGTAAACACAATGAGAAATCCTGTTGCTCCTGTGACAATAATGGTCATACAATCAAGGAATACAGCCAGCCATCGATTGGCTGCATAAAACAGGAAAAATGGGACGCTATTGCGATCCAGCAAGTCACAGAATCTGAAATAACATGACAAGGTAACCTTACTTAGACAATGGTTTTTTATTATGACAGCTAACAATGGTTCATAGAACAATGACAAACCATGGTATATTTTCTAGTGACTGCACAGAAACATGAATGGTGTAATGAAGGATAGGTGTATTTTTGAGTTCTAGATTGTGAATCTTACATGGCATAGAATGGATGAAAACAAGACTATTCACTCACTATCTAGAGCAATGTGACCAGAAAGACATGGTAGAATGGTATGCTGTCAGAGCAATTTTTTCTAGGTAAATGTTGGAAAAATGAATTGGAGGAAGATGATTTTGTAGGAATGGATGAGATCAAGTATGCAATATGATGGACACAAAAAAACCAGTACAGCAGGTCCAGATGGCATGAGGTAAGATGACATTGGCAAGTTTTATGATGAGGAGTTGGGGGAACTGTCTGTGGCACGATTTTGTAGTTAATGGAACAAAAAGTGGTGCAAGTAATGTTAGTAACAGATTACATGAGTATGCTTAGGTGGATGAATGCAGATAAGTTTAAAACACTGAATGGATAGATTGTATTCAGCAGTCCTGCCTCAAAAAACTATCTTGACTCTACACACCTGGATATGTTGAGACAAAGGAAAAGCAGAAAAACTGCCTGGTGAAACATTTACTGAGAGAAAAGCATAGACAGCATCAACATCATCCAAACATGATGAAACAGAACTACCAGAAACATTGAACCATCAGATTGAAATTGGGGTAAAACAACGTAAGTACTGCCTGCAGAGTGGAGAGAGATGATATGCTAACCAACACCATGTGTGAAACTTGAGCATTCGAGTACTGAAATGATTGTTACATCATTTAAAGATAGAGCACACCTGGACTTGACATTATGTGAGAATATTGATCAGGTTTATGGGTTTGAAATGAACTCAATAGACTTAAGAAATCCCCCATAATTCTTAAGTTCATTGTATTTAGCTTTAACAAATAGTTGTGTTGATCTCAGAGCAAGCGACAATCAATTTGAACTGTGCAACAACAAGCAGATCAGAGCAAGTACTGCTGTGCATAAAAGTTTGACTTCATAAGACACACCAGGTAATGATAAACTTAATTTTTTTTAACAAGTCACTTTGCAACTATTCAATTTAAAAAAACTTACTTCAGATAAAAACGTTGTCCCTGATTAAATGAGTTGATAGTTGCAATGCCTTCCACAGATGCTGCCAGGTGGCTGAGATATGGTGCCCTAGTTATATTGTCCATGAACTTTAATTTTTGTAAGATTGGAGCAAACATGTGTGCTAGGATCCCAACTGTGACCACCAGAGGAATAATTGCAAGAAGGTCCCAGGGGAACACAACAGAGATGAGAGCAAGGGCAGATAGCACAAGAAAAACATTCTGGAGAGAGAGTTCACAATTGGCAGGCAGGCGAACATCAACTGAAATAAATTATTAAATTTGAACATAAATTAAAAATAAAGGTGCAACAATAGTTTATAGATGTCATTCAAGGATCTGCTAAAACAGACAAATCACATTTTTTTATATAACTGATGAAAACATAAATTTGTAGCAAAAATAAACTGCAATACATAAAGAAACAAAGATACAAAATAGTAAATAAATATAATGTTACAGCCAATAGATCATCAGATGAAGTGAAAACATGCACACTAAAGTGGTATCAAAATGTGAACAAACAATATTTTAAATTTGATTTAAAGTCATTTAAAGGACATGGATTGGCTACTGTGTTTTCCCTGTGTCTTCCCATAGGACCCAGTCCATCTCTGCATAAATTGCATGCCACCTGCTGAGAGTATTGCTCCATAACTCTTCTCAACAGTTCTAGAAATCTCCAGAAACAATTCACTCTTGAACTGAGCAATACAGTCTGGATTTGAATATACCGCCTCGGGAATGCAAAGTAAATGGTTTAACCACTCTGCCACAGAGAAAGTGAATGTTATTTACTCATACATAACAATGGAGACTGTTTGAGATGCAAGATGAAATCATATAGCTGGATATGTCATTTGGTCAGGACAAGATTGGAAAATATATAAGGGCTAGCAAGTATATAAATAAATAAGATGCACAGGGCAGAGATAGGGATATAATTGTTTTCAAACTTGAATATTAATCGCCGGTGTATTGTCGGGGTCTGCAAGAGGAGCAAAGAATAGTACCAATGTGACCTACAAAACATGTTGAAACACGCAACTGAGGTAGGGGCCTAGGGAAGCTATCCTAGTAAAGAAAAAGTATAGTAGAAATCAGATGTGTTGGCCTACTTGATGTCGCATAGCTGGCACATCGTACAGTCGCTCTTAGGCTCAGATCACACAAAGGGGTTTAACAAGTAGTCAATATGGAGCATTCGAAGAAGAAGAATATTAATTACTCTAATGAATCAGTCAACTTCAATCATTTGAGATTGGTTTACTGTTTTTTTAATTTTCAATTTGATATGCCAAGTGGGACTGCAACAGGTATTTTGTTTATGACTCAAGATAGACAAAAAATGATTTAATATCCTGAAGACAACAAAAACTGTTTTATAATTACTATTGTTGTTAGTAATTTAAATAATGTTTGCTACTATTGGCACTGTTGGATCTATTGGTTACTTACAATGGTCTTACAATGCAATGGCTTACAATGCTATATTCACAAGATTAATAAATATTTGTTACAGGTAGCCTTGTAACAATGTTGAATTCAATTTATTGTTAGTTAACAGAATCAAATTCATCTTACTAAAGACAGACATATAGGTAGGTGCACAGTAAGTTGTGCATAGATAGTGAATGGTATGCAAATATAAAAAGAATTAAGGGTGATAAAGATGACACAATGACTTACTTTCATCTAGGTCTGCAGTAAAACGGTTGAGGATTATACCAATAGGAGTAGCATCAAAGAACTTCATTGGGCTTGTTAGTGTTTTTTCTATTAAGTGTTTGTGTAGAGAGCTTGAGGCTCGCAGCAAGAACTGAAGGGAAAAAATTACAAAGTTGACACATTATATCATAAATATAATTCATACAACAAATGCCATCATGTAGTATTTCATTTGCAGAATGTTACGCTCATCACGGCCTGCCTGAAAAACTATCAATCTCTCCTTCTCTATCATCATGTTCAAAGTTTCTTTAATGTTATACTGCAATGAATATCTTGCTCTTCTAGGAACACTGATTTTCATTATTGTTCTTTCTAACCCATAGTGGAAGTGGAAAATGGTAACGTGGTGGCTCTCAGCTCAAATCAGCCTGATGCTGATCACATGACCCATCATGTGTCATTGATCAAAGAGAAAAAGATATTTCCTAACAATGTATACCTCAACATAATATTAAAATGAGATCTTTACTTTCTGCATATCAATTTATTTAGATCCTTCAATATGTTTATAAAAGGAAGAAGAATAAATGTGTAAGAAAATGATCAATAATACAGATACTGATTAGTTTGTACATTATTGTGCTTTTTCATTTTAATATTGAGTATGCTACCTGACATCATCTAGAAAAAGGCATTAAATGCGTAATCGAATCAGAATTTTTGGTGTGGTTTTTTATAAAACAATTTTAACTCCATATTTGTCTGTAAATTACATGAAATAAATTTTAATATTTACTATATCAACTAAACATTCTAGTATTTGAGCTTGCAATAACTGTCATTTCATTTATATACAAAATTAATATAATTCATCAAATTCAATTAAAGAGAAGAAAAACTACAACTTAATTTGTACATTCATTCAAAATTCCTGTTAATATAGGTAATGTTACAGTTTCATTGCATAGAGAGCAGATTTCTGGTGACCTTCTACATAGCTTAACATCTAGTTGTTGCTATGTTAATAAGATCTTGAACTGTTGAGAAGGCTGCTGTTTTGCAGCCAATGTCAAGTTCAGGAAAATGAATGTGATTTGTAGCTGTTGTGTGGTACTGCATAAGGTGTTTGTGACTGTTTATGAGGATTCAATAATAACTTGATAAGAAATCTGGTTGGGATTTTCCAACAAGCATACATGTTTGGGTCATTGTCAGACAAAATAGAACATACAGACAACTACTTTCAGTAAGTGGATGGAAGTTGAAGTCACTACTGCTGCCCTCCAGTAACTCTTTAAAACTCTGTTTATGGGCCATTATTAGTCTGACTCTAGGTTCACGCTTTGAAAGGACCAAAATGGCAATAATGACTGGCTGTTGTCTATCGAGGCTTCAAATCTCTGGGAACTTAGGTGAATCTACTTACCTAGACATGCAAATGTTTATGATAATGAGAAAGCAGACATGCTTAAATCAGCAACATTGATTGTCTGGGAGTTGATGGATAGAGAAGATGAACTTTAGTTGGTTGAATCTACCCAGTGATATAAGGAGCTTGGAATCACACATTGCATATAACAAAATGGATTGATGAGAATTAGAATGAGGAGTGTGTTTAACTAGTAAGTCATGTAAACTATCAGCATTTAATTCTTTAACATCTGCTGGTGGAACTGATTCACATATCAATCTGCTTAAAGTTCTAAAAATCTGGCCAGCAATGGCGGAATTCGGATGGCCATTCAGAGTCAGAACTGTTTGATTCTGAACACGACTTTGCTAGCGCATTTTCGCCATGTTTGGTTGGGTATTTTCCGGTTTCGTTTGCCGAGCTACTGAGTTAGTGCTCGAGCAACGCTGTGAGCTATGACTGTTCCATGGAATGCTTTTTGCTGTGTCAACCGTGCGTTTGTGTGTATTCAGAAAATGGCGGACAGCGGTTATGACGAACAAGCTCAATCTGCCGTATGCAGTTATATTGCGAGTGCAGAAAACTGGATTTTGTCATGATTGATGTTCCCTTCAACAAGAATTGCAATTCAAGTGATGAACAGTTTTGTGTTGCTACATTAGCGACGGCCATATGCATTTTATGCGGTGCCGGTTTCTTTTTGTGGCAGCACGCGACTGTTTCATTCTAGAATTAGTTCACACAGGAAACATTTCACAGTTGTTAGCATTTCGTGTGATTTTCATTGGCACAGGAACGGAGCAATTATGGGGTGACCCGTTGCAATGAAGTTGGAACCGTACTTATGAACTATGAAAGTTCTGTAATATTGGTTCAATGACCAAATAAATAATTCTTTCTGTAGCTAGTCCTAGGTAGATAAGCAGTATACCAGGAATTTGTAAACATAATCAATCAATCAATCAAGTGCCATGCCTGCCGGCGTAGGCGATCATGTCTCTCCACAACTCTCTTTGCTTGGTGCATGTAATCAGTTCTGACGTCGATATTTTGTCGAACCATGATGTCAGGCCATCCAACATCTTCTCCCTCTGTCTTCCACGATCTCTCCTTCCCTGAATTTTACCTGTAGTCACCAAATGTTCTAAACCTTCTCTTCGCATTATATGCCCGAAGAACCTTGATTGTCGGATTGTTATTCTTTTGATAAGGTTTCTTTGTGTGCAGACCTGATTTAAATCAATACATTTACTAAAAAAAAGACTTACCTTAGCAAATATAAATGATCTTGCTACAAGAATAATGAGCATGGCTAAAAGCAACATGCCATATATAAGTGCATAAGTGTTCCTATCTGGGTTGTTTACTACACTATAAATCATCTCAGCATCATGGACAGCACTGTTGCTATGAGTAAAATTTAAATTCTGAAAAATAAAATTGAATTTAGTGAACTAACACCAAACTTAAAATAAAAACACACAAAATATCTAATTCATTTACTATATTTTATTTTTTAAACCACACAAACACTCAAGCATGTTACAGATGCATATACAATTTGCAGATTCTTAAGGGGGAATACTGCTCAAGAAATTATTTTTGTTGCTTGCATATTAAGATAGAATTTGTATAACAATTTTGAAAGATTATGACCTAAAAGAGTAGAAAAAGGTTAGTTTACAAAAATATGACAAAGCGTTGCCATGGAAACAATACAAAATGGCCACCAAACACCAAATTTTCAATCCCCCCAAGACTCTGAATAAAGAATAGAACCACTGTTACCTGTCATGCATGTCGTAAGAGGCGACTAAGGAGGTTTGGCTGAAATCTGATGCATGTGTCCTAAACGTGTAGAAGTCTATGCGTTTAGGGGCCCACCAAACCAATGTGCAACGTATACACGTTCTTGGCAAAGATCAAACATATCACAAAGAGTGATTAAAATTGGTCGTAAGAACGAACGCAAAGAAGAAGAATGTAAATGAATTATATTTTCACTCTAATGTGAGCAATTGTAATATCTAAAATATTACACAAGCTTTTTAGCATATATTAAATATTACTTGTTAAATAAATGTTTGGGTAAACACACCCTCCAAAATTAGGTCATAAAAAGCTTTAGACTGCTCTAAAACATAAATTATACATCATTTCTAAAAAAGCCTGTGTAATTATTTAGATAGATATGTACAGAGTCAGCATGCAAAATTTGTAGTGCCTAACTATTCTCAGAACTGAGCCTTAGCGATTTGAATGTTAGTTATTTTAGTAACAATTTACTACAAATTTCTTGACCCATTTCCCTTAACATTTGTCATCACATAATAAATGTACTTCACATATCTCTAGTGTGCAGGAGGCATGAGGGCCACTTCCTTTCCTCAAATGTGGAATGTCAAGTGTGAGATGGAACAGACAACCCTCTTGTACAAAGTGAAATTCCAAACTCTTTAAATTGCTAGAAAGATCCAATGTCAATTTTAATGTCTTCATCTAACAGGTGGTCACCGAGACACCAAAGGACATCCCCTTATTGATCTTAAAGTCCTCAATAATTGATACTGTTGATGCGTCTGCCTGCTTTTTCATTGCTGCAAATACATACATGTCCATGACAGTTTATCTATATAAGCCCTATATATTGTAAGTTTCTGACACCCACTGATACTGCAACCTGCCATTTTTAGGCTTAAAAAAAAGATGAAATAGCAATGATAACATAACTGACAGAATGATAGGGTAAAAAATATTATCCTTACCCCTTGACCTGCTCCCTGTTTGAGCCAGTAAGCTAAATAACCTGTTGTTACTGACTGGATAGCAATGCTGACAAAATAGCTGACCAGTAAAAATATAAATATAGCAACACCACCCATGGCTTTGATATAAATCCAGTATGTTCTTGCTCTAACATGACAGTCTGGACTTTTCTGGAACACTACCAGATCTTCAACATCCACTGAAAGCAACAAAATTAGTCATCAAATCATAAATATAGTAATATATCTGTATAATATTAATGGGCTGAGAAGTTTGTAAAAATATATTGCATAGATTATGGTATTTTATATAGTTTTAAAAAAGATGATTTTTTAAAAAATACCATGAACAGCTAAAATAAAGATGTGATTGGGGAGGTCTCATTGATTGATAGATTGATTGATAGGACCACCGCTCGAGTGGTTACCAGCGCCCAAATTGGGGTGCAAAGAATAGAACCAATGTTACCTGCCACGCATGTCGTAAGAGGCAACTAAGGAGGTTGGGCATGGGGCTAGCTACCCCAAACCACAAAAAAACACCAGATGGCTACAGAACAGAGAGCGAACCAAGTAAACGCTGGCTGAAACCGGACACATTGCCGAAGGATAAGCACCAGAGCTCCAAATGGTGCTGAAGATGTGACGTAAAACATAACAATGCTAAGGCTGCATGAATCAGATTTCACATGAATAGAATTTATGGGGAGGTCTGGTACATCGGTCTGAGCGGTGATCGCGAGAGAGAGAAAGATAGGACCATCAACATTGCACTTTGGTGTATATCCATGTGTACTCCGATCTATTTCTTACACAGGAAGACCCCAGCAGTAGTGCACAAACTCTGTAGTACAGATTAGGGTCCCCTAAGGTGAGGCAGGTGCATAAACGGTTTCATCAATTAGTTTATTTGTTATGTAGGGGATTAAAGTCTCTTTAAGCTGAGGCACGCTCTTTTCAACCTAAGGACATGCCATTTATTGGTTATATAAGAGCGTGTAGAACAACAAATATGAAAAATAAGAATTAATTACTATCGGAGAATCAACGACAATTTACCAATACTAATGAATTAGCTTAGAAACAAGGGAACTAATCAATAAACTTTGAAACATAAGAGGAGTCTATTGCTTTTTGAGCAGGTACTGAGAAGAAAAATGTATCAAATTTTATAAGAAAGCGCCGCTGGAACTACATCGGCCACACACTTAGAATGGATGAGAGAAGACTCCCTTACCAATCCCTCATATGGACACCAGAGGAAAAAGAAAACGAGGAAGACCAAGAGAGACTCTGCGTAGAACCATCACCAGAGAAGGCTCAACGATGGGCCTAGTAAACATTAAAGACCTAAAACAGATAGCAACGAACCGCAAGACATGGAGAACTATGACCTCTGCCCCGCCCACAGGCCCAAGAGGAAAGACTAACTAACTAAGAAGAAGACTGTTGGAGGATATCATAACAACAAACAAAACTAATGGAATTAGAGAAAGCGGGTGATAAAGTGTGAAATAAATTGTGCTACTTTACAGCAATGCTGTATCTAGATGTAGTATCTGCACCTTGAAGCTCAGTGTATCAGATTTCAGAATGCACCTGATTGTTTGAATTCGTTCTCCCAGTTTTTTCATGATCATTGATTTGGCACGAGTTAAATTTAACATTTTATATCTAACATTTTGTCAGGCCAAACTTTACAGACAGCTCTTTTAGATTTTTGATTATCAAGAGTACATGTATTTGTTTAACTTGAATACAGAATTTATGTTTGATTGTCCTTACTGCTAGACCTAACCTAACCAGAGTTCAGGTGTCACTGGAAAATTGTTTTTCTTTACGGAGCAACAAAAAAAAAACAAGCACTTTCAGAGAGTGAGATGAGTATCATACTTCAAGACCACCATCAATCAATCAAATCCCATGCCTGCCAACATAAGTGATCATGTCTCTCCATAACTCTCTCCTCAGTGCAGTTAATCAGTTCTGACGTTAATCTTTTGTTGAACCACAGTGTCAGACCATCCAACATCTTCTCCGACAACTGTCTTCCACGATCTCTCCTTCCTGAATTTTACCTGTTGTCACCAAATATTGAAACCTCCTCTTCGCATTATATTCCTGAAGAAAATTGATTGTCTGATTCTTATTATTTTGATACCACTAATACCCAAGCCAATTAATCAATAGTCAAATAAAACATGAACAAAATATAACAACATGCTTTTACTATTAATATATAGTTTGATTGCCACCTGTCTTATTATCAAATGAATGAAACAACACTTGTTAACTTAACACATTCATGTGCATACCATTCTCATAATCTGCACAGATACTATTTGATGAGACTACACTAAACTGGTGCTGTACTTGCGTTGGCATAGACATCATGCTTAGCTGTCGATTCAGGGTTCTTTTTGACACTCTGGAAAATCCTCGCTGAGGAACAATGCGCACTGGTAAAAGAAAAAGAACAATTTTATGTTACATAAAAATAGCACTAATAATGATTTAAATTACTCTTGATATAACAACATGGTAATGCTTCAGGTCTAATGGCTTTCCCTATGACCAATAAGGTATATGTTATAGTATAAATTGGTAGGTGTGGTACTATAAAGTTGAGAGTATAGTAATGCTAGGTATAACCAACAGGAAATCTGATGGTGAAGAATATGCACAACAAACCCTATCTTGGAAAAAATTCAAATTAAAAATTAAAGTAAATGGGAAAAATCAGGTATGAAAATATTCTCTGCTTGTCTAACAGTCATGTTTTTGTGCTAACTTTGTTTTTTTAATGTTGCAATGTTGAAATTTTAAATGTATTCTGCAATCATTTCTCCTTAATTTGATATATGATGCTTCATTCTATTGTCAATACTTTCTCTGAGTAAACTATAAACATGTTATATTGTAGACATCTACCCTGTTGAAAATACATCCAATCACTGAAGAAATTTACATCTAGAAAGAGTTCAGTAACATATTTTTTATGACCCATGCTATACAGATATTGCCATACACCTCCCATATTACTGAGTTCAGTGGTTAGTGCACCATCCTCGTAGACTGGTGATCTTGGTGTAAATCCCAGCTTGGAATTTTTTTCAGACTGCAGACAGATCTCAGGTCAATCCAATTTAAAATGGATACCAGAGCAGCCATGGAAATTAAAATACAGTCAAGGTGATATTCAACTGTAGCGTTCAGTTGGTAAAAAAATATGAACCTAGCACTGTAGTCCTCAAGATAACACATGGTATGAAAACGGTTCTTTACTTTTTTTTTTTGCACCTTTCAAATTCTAAAAAATAGATTCAAGTACTCTTATTACACATGCAGTTTGACCCCTACAGTAAAATGGTCACACATTGATAACTTAACAAGTACCAAATATGTAACAGGTTCCTTTTTAATTGATCATTTGATGATCATCTTCATCGCACATCAGATATATCCATACTTGCTCTGGTCTCCTCTAAGGCATGTATTTCAGTGTGTTAAGACTAACAACTCCTGTTCTGTGTTGGTTGATGTATCTACTTGGATTTATCTTATGGTTTTCCCGTCTTGCAGCAAAAATCAGTATGCATAACTTGTACAACCGAGATAGAGAATACCCTTTATCTTCTTCATTGAAATCTTCAGAGTGCATGTTTTCTCTTAGATCATTGATGATGTCGCTTTTATCCATAGAAGACCCATTCTTGATCTCAGCATTGCCTGCAAGTGATCTCTCATTGCCCTTCACCCCAGAATGACCTGGAACAAAAGTGTCTGGATTGTCCCATTTTGAATTAATTGCATCCACTGCCTTTGTACATGACCTGTCTTGATCTTCAGTATCATGCACATATAGTCACTGAGTATGCTCCACTGCCTTTGTACATGACCTGTCTTGATCTTCAGTATCATGCACATATAGTCACTGAGTATGCATGCCTGAATATTTGCGTATGTTATAGGTTCACCTCCCCATGAGGCCATTACCTTGTAGTGGTGGGGAGGCTTGCGTGCCTCAATGATACAGTGAGCTAGGACGGCGGGAACTTATGTTCCCGGAAGGGTTACCCAAGCCGGAAAGGTTGCTGAAGAGGGGACAGACGAAGCATGGTCTCCAGGTTGGGCTTGGGACTAACGATCCCATCCTTTAAAAAAAAAATTAGTTACGGAAACAACAACAAACATACAACCTATCTACGGGCATGAAGGGCTACCAGTCATTTTGACTCACATGAGAACGATAGAGCAAGAGCTGAAGGAAATGAATCATAGCTGGAACACAATACAGAGGAAGGCCATGAACAGGGAAGAATGGTGTACGTTTGTTGCTGCCCTAAACGCCAAGGGCGTAACAGGCTAAAGAGAAAGAGAATAGGTTCAGTTCAGTTTCAGTTTGGAATATTTTCATTGCACTTCGGACATGTCCATAAGTGCTCCGATCTCCTTCGCAATATCTACAACAGCGTCCAGCGACTGATCGTACCAGTTCGATTTTGATTGATGAGCCTACTCACATACCTGTTATGCTGTTCTTTTCTTGCTACTCTAATCTTCAAACCCAGCTCCTGCAATCTAGTAGTTGACGTGGATTGGTTTAAATGAAAATCTTCTTTACGGCCACACTCTATGAGGGTGTTCAAAATATCAGCTCTATCCTTCGGCTGGCCCTCTGATATGGTGGCAGAGCCAGCCAGCCTGTCTGCTCTCTCATTGCCAACGACACCCATGTGCTCCGGAACGAAGATAAGTGTGATTCTGCAAATTGTTAACGTTTGTAGTGATTCAGTCCATTGCCTGCACACCGAACCAGCCTCTACCTTGCGGATCATACTCAATGAATCACTCAGAATGCAGTTATAAGTAGAATCAGACAACTACAAAATTAAAATGTTACTGCTAATTGTAATTATAAGTAAGCATGACTAAAAATGAGCTTTTAACTGTGATTAAATATTTACGCATTAATACATCTTAAACATATATTTACTGAGAACATACTGTTTTTGCTCTGAAATATGCAAACCCTTATCTGTGTATCAAATATTCATCATCTTATTACCTTCGTTCTTCTTATCCTGGTTCATCATTCTCTCCTTGAGAATCCTGTCATACTTGCTGTTATATAGAGTAAACAACTCTTGGTAGGGACTGCCTGGGCTCATAAGTTCAGAATGACTGCCATATGACACAACATGGCCCTCATGCATGTAAAGTACTTTGTCACACTTTGGTAAATACTGGTGATAATAACAATAATAATTAAAATAATAACAATAATAACAGTAAATATTGAAATTATCAACCTTTAATAAATAGCAATAAAGGTAATTGGTATAGTTAGCCATACAAAAATGTACAGGCCTGACAGAGAAGATGTTATAGAATGTACTGTTAAAGAATGTACTGTTAAAGAATGTACTGTTATAGAATGTACTGTTAAAGAATGTACTGTTATAGAATGTACTGTTATAGAATGTAATGTTAAAGAATGTAATGTTAAAGAATGTACTGTTATAGAATGTAATGTTAAAGAATGTACTGTTATAGAATGTACTGTTAAAGAATGTACTGTTATAGAATGTACTGTTAAAGAATGTAATGTTATAGAATGTACTGTTATAGAATGTAATGTTAAAGAATGTACTGTTATAGAATGTACTGTTATAGAATGTACTGTTAAAGAATGTAATGTTATAGAATGTACTGTTAAAGAATGTACTGTTAAAGAATGTAATGTTATAGAATGTACTGTTATAGAATGTACTGTTATAGAATGTAATGTTAAAGAATGTAATGTTAAAGAATGTAATGTTAAATAATGTACTGTTAAAGAATGTACTGTTAAAGAATATAATGTAAAAGAATGTACTGTTAAAGAATGTACTGTTAAAGAATGTAATGTTAAAGAATGTACTGATAAAGAATGTACTGTTATAGAATGTAATGTTAAAGAATGTACTGTTATAGAATGTAATGTTATAGAATGTACTGTTAAAGAATGTAATGTTATAGAATGTACTGTTAAAGAATGTACTATTAAAGAATGTAATGTTATAGAATGTACTGTTATAGAATGTACTGTTATAGAATGTAATGTTAAAGAATGTACTGTTATAGAATGTACTGTTATAGAATGTACTGTTAAAGAATGTAATGTTATAGAATGTACTATTAAAGAATGTACTGTTAAAGAATGTAATGTTATAGAATGTACTGTTATAGAATGTACTGTTATAGAATGTAATGTTAAAGAATGTACTGTTATAGAATGTACTGTTATAGAATGAAATGTTATAGAATGTAATGTTAAAGAATGTACTGTTATAGAATGTAATGTTATAGAATGTAATGTTATAGAATGTAATGTTATAGAATGTACTGTTATAGAATGTACTGTTATAGAATGTACTGTTATAGAATGTACTGTTATAGAATGTACTGTTAAAGAATGTAATGTTAAAGAATGTAATGTTATAGAATGTACTGTTATAGACTGTACTGTTAAAGAATGTAATGTTATAGAATGTACTGTTATAGAATGTAATGTTAAAGAATGTACTGTTAAAGAATGTACTGTTAAAGAATGTACTGTTATAGAATGTACTGTTATAGAATGTACTGTTGTAGAATGTAATGTTATAGAATGTAATGTTATAGAATGTACTGTTATAGAATGTACTGTTAAAGAATGTAATGTTAAAGAATGTAATGTTATAGAATGTACTGTTAAAGAATGTAATGTTATAGAATGTACTGTTATAGAATGTAATGTTAAAGAATGTAATGTTAAAGAATGTACTGTTATAGAATGTAATGTTAAAGAATGTACTGTTATAGAATGTACTGTTAAAGAATGTACTGTTATAGAATGTACTGATAAAGAATGTACTGTTATAGAATGTAATGTTAAAGAATGTACTGTTAAAGAATGTACTGTTATAGAATGTAATGTTATAGAATGTAATGTTACAGAAAGTAATTTGTTTTTTTCTTTCTTTTCTCTAATCCTGTTTTGCCTCACAGTGTCAGGGTCAGAAGAGATTTCTAGAATAGGCCTCTGTGTGCGCTTCATAAAAAGTTAATTTCGCCGCTACTGTTATCTCTGAGGTCCACTTTTTGCGTGGGTGGCCCTTTGCCTTGTATCCACTGTATCGGAGTAACATTGCTCTTGAAATCTCTTCATGATTCTTTGAACATAAATAAGATTATACCACTATCGACTTGCTAGGCCTGTCACAGTAGCTACAGAATCACCTAGATCGGTCACACAGCGTACTAGTCTATCACATTCAGGCTAGAATACACAAACTCCATCCATAGAAAAGCGATTTCGGTTAGAGGTCGGTTGAAATTCACATCCAGTGTGCCATGCCTTCTTGACCGGAAGTCTTGTTATAAAAAGTATTATTATTAAAATGTACTATTACAGATTTGATATGATGGTAGTGAAAACTGAATATGTTTACTGTAGTCATAACAACCAACCTCCAAATGATGAGTAACTATAAAAACTGTCTTCTTATGCAGGATAGTTTTGATGCACTGGGCAAAGATGTGTCTTCCTATGTTAACATCCACAGTGGATAGTGGATCATCCAATAACAAGATGTTACTGTTACTGTATATGGCTCGGGCCAGACATATTCGTTGTTTCTGACCGCCTGACAAGGTCAGACCTCTGTCTCCTATCTTAGAAAAAAATAAAAGAGAATTCTTCATTAGTAATCAGTTGGACACTAATACCATATAAATAACTATAATACCTGCTCTTTTTTTTTTCAAGTTCTAGAAAAATAGTGGGAAGTAAAGAAATTTGGCATAATATTTACTACATCATTCATCGTTTGCCGTTGATCATAGAAAAATATGGACCTAAAACTACATACACACAACACTCACTATGAGGCATGTTTAAGGATGATGACACAGAGACAGTGAAGAGACAGATAGGCAACATTGGAAGAAGATGTATAGAGAATAAAAATGCACATGATAGTGCACAAGGTATAAGGACAAATGTTGAAAGAAACATGACGTCGAGAAATGACTAGTATGCAACAAAGAGATAAGTTAGCAACGAGAGCAGTTAGTAACAAGAAGGCAGAATGTGAAGACCTTAAGAAAGTCAGCAACAAGAGACTGAATACAAAGTGAGAAGATAATGCAGCAGTTAGCAACAAGAAAGTAGAACAAATCTTGAGAGGATGGCAAATAGGTAACGGTCTCTTAAAATGAGTGTATTACATTACATTGGGAAATATTCTCATTGAATCAAAGTAGAGTAGAAAGAGTGAATAGCATTGTTATGTTGGATTGAATAAACTTGATATTGTATTTTGTGAATATATTGCTAGAAGATATAAATCTACTGGAGAGCTCTAAAACATTTGCTGATATGATACACCCAGGTAACATTGTTGCCTATATAACTTTAATATTTTGTTCAATTTGTAAACATCACTTTCATTGCCTGTCCAGCCACACTTTCTGTCGGCAAACTAGCTGGGTCATAAATGACATACAGTTGCAGCTATGCCTGACACTGTAGACCTGATTGAGTCTACCAACTACTATCCACACTATCTCAGCCACCGCACCTACATAACGAAATTCTCTAACCTACTGTCTAACAATATACCTGCAGCAAGTCACACAGAGGCCACATACCCTAACACCAACCTTGCCAAAAATCGATGACCCCAACCTCCTCATGAAACACCCTCCTACAACATAACTCATGGTATGAAAACTGGTTCCTTACTATTTTTTAACTCTATTATGGATTGTTAGTTGCACATTGTTATAATTCAAAGCTATCATGACAGCAATCTCTTAGACACTTGTTAAAAGTTTTACTCACACTTTTGTGTGTGTGAATTATTGAAAACCATTTTTCCACACATTGCCATCATACATATTAAACAAATTCAATCACTAGGAACAGTACATAGATTTAATAACTAAAATATAAAATAGTTTGTAGAAATCACAGCATACTGATCTCCATTGCTTGTCATAGTACATAAACAAACCATTTCATAAAACAGATTGCCAAAATGCTGTGTTTATTTCAATTGGAACAGAAAACAGATTGTAGAAAGAAAAAATATGTCACTGGAACTGGGATATATCTCTCATCTATTCTTAGCGATTCAATAAAAATCATACCAAGACTACTTCCTTGTGTCTGCAGATTTCAGCAGATCCAGTAGAAGAATAGGCTATTGGTTCTTTTTAGAGGAAGGAAAGAATATGTAGAAGGGAACTGGCCATTTCACTTCTAAATGTTAAGGCCTAGTACTATAAGATATTTAACACCTCTCACATCTATATAACTACATACTAAAGGACCACCTACAGAAGCAAATGCTATTGATGAGTTAAATTAGTAGCCATAAAGACATAACTATTTCATACCAAGTATTTATCACAACAATATTAACCTGACCTCTACTTCATCCTTGGCACTAAAAGTGTCAAAGTCTTTGTCCAACCTGGTAGCCTTGATAATTCTGTCATATCTGAAGAAATATTAAATAACGGACATCTGAAACTTATTACTAGCCACAATTTCTACATACTTTATTCACTTATAATTTTCTTGCTGTGCATACTTTATCCACTTTTAAAAGGATGTCACTCTAGCTAGTTTATCTGCTCTTTAATTTACCTTCTTTTGAGAGATGGAATAACATATGGTTAGTGCATTTGTTACATAGACACAAGGTTCCAGAATTAAATTTCATGGTGGGAGTGAGATTTTTTTCTGACTGTAACTGCTCTCAGGCCAACCGAGCCCATTGATTACCAGAAAAACACTGAAGTCAAGGTAGTCAGTATAATGTTGACCACATCATGTCATTTGTCAAAGAAAAATATGAGCCTAACACTGTATTCTCTAATATACCTGATGGTATGAAAACAAGTTCTTTACTTCTTTCTTCCCTTAATCTCGACATGTCGTCTTCTTCTTCTTTTGTCGTCACACTGCTACCGGGTTGTTGCCCAGTGTCGTGGTTTTCTGTTTTGTCTTGCGCTGTTCTGGTGGCTTGTGTGATTGTTATTTTTGCTCTTTCACAGGCGTCTGCTACGCCATCTAACCATCTTTTCCGTGGTCTTCATCTTGCCTTCTTTCCCGATGTTCCGTTGTAGAAGACTCTGTATACTGTGGAGTTTGGATGCATTCTTATTAAGTGACCAAACCACTTCATTCTTTGTTTCTCTATGTAATTCAAGCACGGTTTGTGCCAACTTTCTTTCTTATGCTGATGTTGGTGATTCGTCTTTTCTGGTGTTGTTGGTAACTGTTCGCAGGCAACGCATTTCACATGTAGTTATTTTTGTGACTGCGCTTTGCTCAATGTCCATGTTTGGCTCTGGTAACACAAAGTGGGTATAAAATGCTGTTGATCATCTGTTGCTTAGCTGCCTGTGAAATTTTTGGGTGCCTTAACAATGGGGCTAGCTGGTAGGTTACAGCATTTGCTTTTGCACTCTAGCCTCTATCTCTCTATCTAGTCTGCCGTCTTCTGTGAATATGCTTCCTAAGTATTTGAATTCTTTCCTTGGTTTATTTTAGTGCCATTGACATGGATGTCTAGATTATTATGTTTTCTTTCCATACTCGACATGTCTAAGCACATATATAGCTAAAACAGATTCTGGAGGTAGTATTGATCTTCTTCTTTGCGGTCGTTCTTTACAACCAATTTTAATCACTCTTTGTGATGTATTTGATCTTTGCCAAGAACGTGTATATGTTGCACATTGGTTTGGTAGGCCCCTAAACGCATAGACTTCTACACATTTAGGACACATGCATCTGATTTCAGCCAATAATTTGGTAGGACTGATGAATGTTATTTACCCATTCAGTGTGGATGTGAGGATGTCTAAATGTATTTTATCACATTTCTGACTGAAAGTTAGATTTTTAAATTTGCTGATTATACAAATCTCATCTGTCATTGCAGAAATCCCTACAGAGTCATGACAAACTTGGTTTTCAAATTTCATCAGTTTTAGGATTGCATTATTGTCAACAATTAAGTCATCATTATGAGCAATAGGAGCTATATGTATCAGAATGCAGACATTTTGCCATGTTCTGAAAGATACTGAACACCTGTATGTCTGCCCACACTGCAGTAGCAACAGGTCTTGCTTTACGTTCCCATGGTCATGGGTTGTAATACGGGCCACACTGTCCTGTTCACATGTGCATTTTTTCCCTAGGATTGTTGCCAGAACTATGGAGTTTGTGCTCTGTGATATACTCTCGGCAAGTGGCGTGCAATTTCTGTAGAAAGGGACTGAGCCATATAGACCCTTTATAACTAATAGATTTTAAAGATATTCATTTTTCTTACTAATCCCAAATTAACAGTATCACTGAATAAATAAATCATATATGAACATATTATTTGCAATGGACACAGTACCTTTCCTTATCAAATGGACTCCCAAAAAGTATATTCTCCTTGGCTGTTCCATTGACAATCCAAGGATCTTGGCTAAGAAAAGCAACAGAACCCGTTACTTTAATATCCCCCTCCAGTAATTGCATCTGAAACAAATATAATTGTGGTTTCAAATGTTATATTTTTGCAAATATAAACTGTGCTCAGTGTCTTTTTGTTTATATAAACAGTGATGACCAATACCAACAGCAATCCAGTGACAAGGATCCACTAATATTGACAGAAATAACTCTGTGACAATGACCCACTTATGTTAATTAAAATAACAAAGTAACAATGATCCACTAACATTGATTGAAATAATCTAGTGACTGTTTGGTTTTTGTGTGCTTTTCCCCCCATTCGTTGGCTATGAACTCAGGCATACTTATGGCAACTAATGCGGTGTCCCTGACTGATTTTGCATGAAGTCTTGCTTTCCTTAACACCAATGCCCCTCCTCATTCAGACAAGCCTTACTTCGACTTCAGATGTACACGAATTTTGATCCTGAATACCTACAATAAATCACATGCACCATAAAAAGTGGGTATTTATTAAGAATAGGGACTGCTAATGTGAAACTTGATTTGAAGTAACTAGAGCTTAAGAGTGGGAGAAGAAATTAAAAGTAATTAGAATAGTTTGTTGTTAGCAGAAAATGATTTGATTAACTTCTTTCAAATTGAGAAAATTCAGACTTAAACCTGAATACACTTACCCTACCCAGTAAAGCAGCCAGCAAAGAGCTCTTGCCACTACCTTTCATGCCACAAATTGCAATCAGGTCTCCCTGTAAAGAGATGGTAATACTTGCATGTTTCTACAAACTCAATGCTAGCCATGAATCTTTAAATATGTTCTTACATTTCTTACTGACATATTTCATAGAAATAACTTACTGTTTACACACAAGATATACATATACAGTTTCAATATCAGTTTGGAATATCTTCATTGCACTCTGGACATGTCAATAGATGCTCCAATCTCCTATGATATATCTCCGACAGCGTCCAGCAACTAACCATACCAGTTTGATGTTGATTGATGAGCCTACTTATATGTCTTCTGTGCTGTACTTTTCTGGCCACTCCAATCTTCAATCCAAGCTCTTGCAATCTGGCAGTTGACATTGATTGATATAGATGGACATCCTCTTTGCGGCCACAGGGTGTTGAGAATGCCATCTCTATCCATTGACTGACCCCCAGTATGGTGACAGTCAGTAAGCCTGTCTGCTCTCTCATTGCCATCAACACTCCTGTGTCTAGGAACAAAGATGAATGTAATTATGCAAATTGTTGACGCTTGTAGTAATTCAGTCTATTGTCTGCACACTGCACAAACCTCCACCTTTCAGATCATACTCAATGTATACATGAGTGTAGTTTTGTGACTTCAACCAGAGTATTTTTTTCGATCCAGAAGTACTTGAGCTTTCAGCTCTTCGGCTTGGTGCCATGGACATCGTAACCCTTTTGTTCGGTGCCATGAACACTGTGAATCTGGGGAACCTGTGGCTTTTCTGCCAGTCCGCGGAATTAAACCCGCACTCACAGAGGGCTAGTCACCCGCAGTCCAACGCGCTACGAATACGCTGGGCAGGCAGGCCAACCAGAGTATATACATATACAACAATCAAACATGAAGATTCTAACGTAAAATAGACAAAAAAACAATTAAAACTAATAGGTTAGCCCAAAGATAGTATATTTATTAAGTAAGTATGTTTGAATCAATCTTTGAGTGTTGAATCTAGCTGTTATGACAAGAAACTGAAAAACTAGCCAAAATCTATGTTTCTGCTCAGATACTCTGACCCTTTTAATATTTTAAAAATGAAAGGCTCCAGTGCTCCACTGAGGATTCAAAATTGTATTCTAACCTAAATATATGAGACTGCAGTAAAACTATTTGATTGGCAAAACACATAATTACAAAGTACTGTAGTTTTACAAATTACAAAACAATGACAAAATACAGCAACGTTTTGACCAACAAGGTTTATCAAGCAACGAGCAACAGGAGTGACAAATTTAAAAACATATGGACGACTCCATGTGTTTTTTAATTTGTCACTCCTGTTGTTCGTTTGCTTGATAAAGGCCTTGTTGGTCCAAACGTTGCTGTATTTTGTCATTGTTTTTGTAAAACTACAGTACTTTATTCTAACCTAGACAGTTTGGGAATCCTTTTCCTCTAGGCAAACAGAGGAATCGGTTGTATTATAAACTGGAGAGTGGGTACTTGAAAGGTTTAGCCCTGTGAGGGTTTCTGGTGGAAACATCCTGTGTTCGACATAATAAAGAGTGGCAACACTGCCTCTTTGACACATGTCATATCACAAAATTCTCAAACATAAACTTTAGTCTCATATTTTCAGACCACATACCAGTGTTATACATTGGATAATTCTTGCATAATTTTACCTTCTCCATTTGAGAATTATAGAAAAAACATACAGAAAGCTATAATATGTGGAAAAATAACATTATTCACCTTCTTCACTTTGAAGTTAATATCTTGTAATGCAGGTAGCCATACTCCTTCAGACTCCTTGACCTGCTCGTTCTCACCATTTTTGTTTGCTTGCAATAATACAGATGAGCTCTCAACAATATCTGGCTGGATAAGATGACTTCCACGACAGCTATGACGATTCAGAGCTGGGTTAGAAGTGGACAGAACCTTCACTTCCTCTGGCTTTAAGCCTGCTATTATACTGTCTTCATCTGTTACTTCTTTAAACAAAACAAATTGAATTCATTGCTATTTTCTAAAATGAGAAAACTATACATGTTTTTTTTTTAAATGAATGCATATTCTTCAAGTATCTAGTTGAGCTCTGGTTCTTGCCATGTGGTTAGTTCAATACAATGGAGAGGTACCTGCAAATGTGTCTCAGTTGTTTGTATATTTTATATATGGTTTAGACTATAAACAAAGAAACACATTTCATTATCATCCAAGGCATAAAATGTTTATTAAATTAATGTCTGTTATCTCAAAGATTAGAAACAACATTTAGATTTTGTCACAAACTATATATTATTATTAGTCTATAGGGGTTGTCGATAGCAACGCTGGTAGCAGACTGTGCTCAAAATATCTGGTCAACTACTAGTAACAACTGTTAAAAGAAAGAGAAGATGAAGATGGAAATATGTTGGGGATACTCTGAGAAGAAATTATCAAAGAATAACAAAGCAGGCATTGAAGTGAGAGACCAAGGGTTCAAGAGAGAAATGACATCTTAGGGGAAACATGAAACAAACTTTACTTAGAGAGGCAAGAAATATCAGACTTAATTCCATAGGATATTGAACCATTTGTCCAGGATAGAGCAGTATGAAGAAATTGCTTTCAGGCTCTATATAACGTATGATGGTACGAGAGGAATATAATTATATATACACACATATATATATATATATATATATATATAGATTTGTTTATTTACTCTAGAGAGTTAATGATGTCATTTTTGTCCTTCCTAGTTTTTTCATTAATTTTCTACTACAATCAGTTTGCTGAATGCTTTGGGTTATTTTGGATGTATTTTAGTAAAGTGGGTATCTGTGGCTTAGAAGTAATGAGTTTGATCACAACCCAAGAGAACCTGGTTCAAACTCCACGGCAGGCAGTTTAGAAGCAAATATATTCCCGTTGATTTTTATGAATGGTAAAAATAGACCTCACCATTCAGAAAGCAATGGCAAACCACTGAACATATAAGTGGTGCCTAGAAAAATCAACGACGTTTACTGGGGTTACTGGATTTTCATTAGTAAATGCTACTTTTTTTAAAGATATGTTGACAGATACAAGTTAAAATAGAAATAACAGATAACCTACCACAGTCTTCCTCATCAACTGATTCCCAGGTCAGAGTAGCATAGTTTACCTCTACTGCCACATCATCATCTTGTGATGTCTTATAACAATATTTTTCTGGCATCAGAAGGATTTCCTATCATTGTAAAGATAAAAAATAGTAGTAATCCAATAGCAAATAATGATCTAGTATTCAGTTCTTCTGATTGATATTCAAGCATACTGAACAAGACTAAATGTGTTCCATCCCCCAATGCAGTAATCATCTTAATATTTCAATGATCACTGTACCAAGTGATTTTGTTTAACATATTTAATAATGCCTGGGCAGGCTAGAATAGGCACCAACGTTAGTGAGGTAACATAAATTACTATGTAACAACTCCTCAACCTTTTCTGTAATCTGTAAGTTGGTGTTGAATGTCCTCAACACATCTTTAATATCTAACAAGCTGCTTTACATTGTAAAAGCAAATACTATATGGTCACAGTGTAGAGTCTTTGCTGTTGTTTAGTGCATATAAACTATCAACCGTACTTATTAAATTTTGGCAAAGTTTATCTCTGGTTGCTATTAAAAGCACCCCAATATCCTACTAGGCATCTCTATCATCTTTGCCTGAACTATCAATAAATTGTCAAAATGAAGAAAACACGACACAAACAGCATTTAAACATCTCAAAGCTATACTTCGTCATCAAATGCTCCATATCGATCCCTTGTTAAATCACTCTTTATGTTTTGTATGTGATTGTATGTTGTACCAATTATGCGCCTACAAGTAAGGCCAGCATATCCGGTTTCTGCAATGCTTTTTATTTTTTAGGGTAGCTTTGCTAGGTCCCTACCTCAGTCACCTATTACAACATGTCTTGTAGGTGGCAGTGTTACTATTCTTTGCTCCCCTTGAGAGCCCCGGTAACACATGAGCGCCAAAGCTATACAAGAATACAAAGACTGAATTGCTTAAAAAACACCACAACAAATTTTGCCATGATTACGTAAAAAAGAATATGAAATAAAATAATGAGCTTTTACATCAAAGAAGGAAATATTTGAAACTACATCTCACGTAATTCACATATGTAGTAATGTAATGTACCTTATACCTGGTCATTGCTACAGAAACATCTATCATGCTCTGCACTCCATACAGGGATGTGGCCAAGGAAAACGTCATAGCATACAATACTGATATCACTGTGAATGCCTGGAAGAAAAATAAAACAAAAAAATTAAATAATGTGACAGTTGGAAAAGCATAACATTTCAATGGAAAGCCTAAGCTTGACTAGTAATGAACTCACATTTTATCAAGGTTATGTTCAAATTTACAACTAATGAGATATTAGAGCTATATCATTTCTTCAACTTCCCAATTAAGTTAATAAAGCTATGCTATTACTTCAGCTTTCCAACCAATGAGGTTATAGAGTTACACTATTGCTTAAGCTATCCAACAAATGAAATAAACCAGCTATCTTATTCTTTCAGCTTCTCAGCCAAAGAAGTAACAGAGCTGTGATATTACCTCTACTTCCCCAACCATTGAGATAATAGAGATGTATTAACAAAACACGTAATTACAAAGTACTGTAGTTTTACAAATTACAAAACAATGACAAAATACAACAACGTTCGACCAACAAGGCCTTTATCAAGCAAACGAACAAACAGGAGTGACAAATTAAAATGAAACAAGTTGGAGACATTGAAGAAATAACACAACTCTATTACCTTATAAGTCCATTTGTGTTTCATTTTAATTTGTCACTCCTGTTTGCTCGTTTGTTTGATAAAGGCCTTGTTGGTCGAAACGTTGCTGTATTTTGTCATTGTTTTTGTAATTTGTAAAACTACAGTACTTTATAATTAAGTGTTTTGCCAATCAAATAGTTTTACTGCAGTTCCATATATATATATACTGAATATAAAGATGTATTACTACTTTAGTATCCTCAACTAATGAAACTTTTACTATATTACCTCATAAGTTGGAGATATTGATGAAATAACTTTATTACCTCATAAGTTGGAGATATTGATGAAATAACACAACTCTATTACCTCATAAGTTGGAGACATTGAAGAAATAACTTTATTACCTCATAAGTTGGAGACATTGAAGAAATAACTTTATTACCTCATAAGTTGGAGACATTGAAGAAATAACTTTATTACCTCATAAGTTGGAGATATTGATGAAATAACACAACTCTATTACCTCATAAGTTGGAGACATTGAAGAAATAACTTTATTACCTCATAAGTTGGAGACATTGAAGAAATAACTTTATTACCTCATAAGTTGGAGACATTGAAGAAATAACTTTATTACCTCATAAGTTGGGGACATTGAAGAAATAACACAACTCTATTACCTCATAAGTTGGAGACATTGAAAAAATAACAATTCACAAGGTAATAGAGTAATGTTGATACTTCAGCTTTGTCAATTAATGAAGAAATAGTGTAATTTTATTTCTATCTATTCAGTTACAACTTAAAATCAAATAGTTTCTAGCTGTTTCAAATAGTTTAAACATATGACATTAAAAAAAAAAAATAACTTTAAACTTACATTAGCAGCTGTCAAATCATTTCCAGACAAAATGTAGCCCAGAAACATGAACACAGAGGCTATCACTGGAATCATGGGCATCAATGATGTCACAACACTTTTAAAAAATGAACCTCTCTCAAGAGCTATCTTCTCCTTTAATCTGCTTTCTGAAACACAAACAAGTAACTTATTGAAATTTACATATCTACAGTAACTAGAATAATGTTGAACATATTCAACAATACATTTCTTTTTAATTTTCTAAACAGTGGGTTGTTCTTTTCTGCGAACAAACAAATATACTGGAGTTAGATAACTTTATTTTTTTTTGTTCAATGTTGTTTATATTTGATGAGAGTAATATGCAACAAAGCGAATCAAACACTAGGACAAATGGTGCCAATTTTTAAATGCAAACAGGTCACCATGAACACAAAAAGAGCATTGTTCTACACAATATTTCTCCCTACGTTATGCTACCAGTGCCAAACCTGAACACTGAATGACAGAAGAAAGCTAGTCCCAACAGAGATGAAGTGTGTGTGCAGAGTGCTGGGAGTAACAAGAAGAGATTGGTTTAGAAATGAAAACATTAGGAAAAAAGTTAGAACAACATCAGTACTGAACAAGAAGCAACAAATTTCAGCCACATAAACAGATTACCAACATGCAGTGCACCACAGAGAGCAATGCTGCTCCGATACAGTGGATACAAAGCAAAAGGCCAGCGACGAAAAAGGCAGACCTCAGAGATAAGTGGCAAGGACAGACACTATTTATGAAGCACTTACAAAAACCTGTGCTAGAAATCTCTTCTTCCTTCTTCCCATGAAGCTGTGAGGCAAATCAGGATTGGAGAAGAGAAAGAAAGACAAGGCGCATAGAGAGGCTTGCTCCAGGTGTCTCCTTTTCGACCTGATGCTGAAAGGCAAAACAGGATTAGAGAATAGATAGATAGATGTTCACATTTTTATGATCTTGTATTGCCAGGATGAAGCAAATAATTTCCCTTCCTACATTTCTCATCTCAACTTATTGATTAGCTATTTGTAATTGCTGCCAATATCATCCCTCTTACATTCACCTTCTTAGACCAACGAAAAATGTAGCAGCAAGGCTAGCTCATTAAGCAGAGACTTGGGAATAGGTACCTCATTGATTTTGATAGAACATATGTTTGTTGTGTGTACAGCAGTACACTAAAGAATAAAAACTATCATTGTAATGTTTGCTTCTCCAAGTCTCAACTTTACCCAAATAATTAATTCTATTTGTACCCCACTGCACTATAATTTAGTCATCAAAGAAATGCACATAATATTTTAAAATATTATAGCAATAACTTTTTGTTATTTTTCTTCTATGCATAATATTTTATAAGTAGCTGTACATATTTAGTGATTTATTTATTTTTTTGTCTTGAAACTCTGTCAATGAGAATTTTTCTGCAAAGCAGCTGCAAGGAGTACATACTAAAATCAATTCAATTTCAATTCTTGCAGTCAGACATCTACAAGTTAGAGTTAAGTTGAAATTGTATTACTTTTTAAAATTGTTTATTTTTCCACTTTGATTGATTGAATGATAGGTCCATCACCATTGCACATTGATGAATAACCATGTGGGCTCCAATCTCTTACTTACATAGGAAAATCTTAGTGAAAATGCAAGAGCTTTATAGTACAGATGAAGGTCCCCAATCTAATTTTAAAGATGGTGACAACTTCTATAGAAATTCTTTTAAAATATTTTTATTGAATTTTGCCTGAACAGCAGCTTTGCAGTCTACTCTTATTGATTTTTTAACTGGTAAGGGTTCTTTTATGGAATCTATGTTTTATCGCCCATTTCTGATAGAACTAGGATCTTGATCTCACCTATATTGAGTTCCAGGATCTCTAGAAAATATTTCAATTGCACCACACAGGAAACAATTCTTTTGGAATGAGAAATTAGCACTTTACCTCAAAGATTCCCATATTTACTACTCTTATTTTTAACTCTTTTTGCCTTTGATGATTTTATAATTTAGCACTAAGATTGTTATATTAGTCATCCAATTATCTTTAAAAAAAGTATACTGGATTAAGTATCTTATGAAATTTTTGCTGATAACTCAACACCTTTGCATATACATGGAATGGGAAAATTCAAAATTAATCATATAAAAAGTGTATAAATGTGTTTGTAATAAAGATCTTTATTATAACAAAAAAAACAAGAAGAAAAAAGCTGAACCTGTTATTCGATTAATAAATGCAGGTTCCCATCCATTCATTTTGATTAGTTTCATGCATGTCAAGATCTCAGTCATAAGACCAACCTGAAAACAAAAGCACTTAAGTTATTCCTGAAATAAATATATTAGCATCAAGTATTAAACAAAACATAATTAATATTTACTATTATGTGAAGATCAGAATACTAAGAACATGCATATTCCCAGTGGCAATGTATGGGTGTGAACTATAGACATTTAGCAAAGCAGTGGAAAACTTATGTCCATTTGAATATAAATGTTACAGAATAGTTCTCAGTATGTCATGGACAGAGAAGAGAACTTCTTCTTATTTGAGCACTCCATATCAACCACTTGTTAACCCCTCTGTGTGGTTTGTATGTGATCTGAGCCTAAGAGCGATTGTACATTGTGCCAATTATGCGCCTACAAGTGGGCCAGCAGATCCGATTTCTGCTATGCCTTTTAGTTATTAGGGTAGCTCAATAGGTCTTACATCAATCGCCTCTTACGACATGTCTCGTAGGTTCCAGTGGTACTATTATTTGCTTCCTATGGGCCCTGCGCTACACAGGCGAGAGAAGAGAACAAATGTATCTATCTATTCAGAAAGAACTAAAAATCAAAGAAAACTGGCTGATGCTACAAATAGGAATGAGAAAATTGAAGTCATAAGGATGTAACTGATGATTAGAGCATGACGGCTGCAGAGGCGGGACATCTGGCCTATGAGAAAGAGAAATTCTGAAGGACTGGACAAAGTTCTGCTGAGGACAAGCTATTTATTGGTTATTGGTTACTAAACTGACATCATTGCACTCCTGGCAGACCCATAGGTGCTCAGTCTCCCCAACAGATATCGAAGAGTATGCATACTGATGGTTCCTGTGGCTCGCTGATTAAACACACCTCTCACTCTGCCTCTCAGGCATCCAGTTCGACTTGAACAATGGGTAACTCCAAACTGCTTAAATCTCATGATCGATTCAACATCGATTTTAGTGTCCTCATCCAACAGAGTCCGAAGAGCCTGAAGAATATCCCCTTATCCATCTTCAACTCCCCAACAATCGATGCTGTTGATACAAGTTATTTGATGATGATGAAATCTTGAAAAAACCCTTAATGAAGAGTGACAGAAGTAGGGGCAATAGCAAATGATATATTTTTATATTGTGTTCGTGAACATAATCCAAACAAAATAAATATTCTAGGACTAGCACTTACAATCTTATGTTTCACAGGAAACTAAATATATTTAATGCAACAGTGTTTTCAAATACAACTCATTCTCAGATTATGTAAGCATTCTTGGATATAGAAGATAGTAGCAGAAAATACAATGATGAACTAAAACAAAAGTTAAGTGATACAATTTTGTTTTGCAAATAAGTCTGTTCCCATTCAAAAATTACAAATCAGCCCTAAAGTAACATATCAATACATAATGACAATAAAGAGGACCAGAGTTACCACATGGTATTAGAGAGAGAATTGCTCAATCCAGATAATAGTTAGTTTGTTATAATATGACAATAATCGCAAGTCCTTACCCTCTGACCAGTCAAGTTAACTGCTTTCTTTCTGAAATGTTCCATGGCATCCCCCAAGAATTTCTGAATGAAATACATTATTTCTATATATGAAAGCATATACATGTGGCAACTTCTGATAAACTTGTTCATCATACAGTTGATATTTTATATTATAAAGTATTAACTCTTTCCACGCCCATTTATTTCCTCAATTTTTAAGCAGTTAATTCAAGGAAGTAAAAAAAAATTAAAAAAATTACGATCCCAACTACTTATCAATAAATAAACATATATATATTATTATATACTAAATTGAAGTAAACTGGACAACCTAACAGAATAACAAGGTTAAAAAGTAGTATAAGTAAAACAGTAGAAGTAAAACTAGAAAGACTTCTTATAAGGAAGCAACTCTATGGCGCAGTGTGCGGCTTAAAGTGTGCAACGGACTTCCGCCATGGCGCAGTGTGCGCTTAAAGCGGGGAAAGAGTTAATATCACATGTATAACATGTTACACAGTTTATCACATTCTTTCAAAGTGTATCCCATTTTTACAAAGTTTATCCCATTCTTGCAAAGTTTATCCCATTCTTAACAAAGTTTATCCCATTCTTACAAAGTTTATCCCATTCTTACAAAGTTTATCACATTCTTACAAAGTTTATCACATTCCTACAGACATTAATCACATTCTTACCAAATTTATCCCATTCTTACCAAATGTATCACATTCTTACAAAATTTATTACATTCTTATAAAGTTTATCACATTCTTGCAAAGTTTGCTACTTCTTACTTCTTTTCTATGATCCTAAAAACATTACTTTTATTTGTCCTTTTCTCATTTGAAGGTGATAGTCACAATTAAACATAAATTATGAAGAAGTTTAGGTAATGTTCTTGTTCCACACAATTTTCCTTTTATATTTGTAACTATCTATTTAATTAATTAGACATTTAATTTTAGCAGTATTCCTATACATTTTAATTTAGTACTATTTTTTAGGCAAAAGTTCCAAGATTTAACATAACAAATATGTAATTAGCACAAAATATAATTAAACTAAACTACCATACAGTTGTGAACATATCTCAAAGAAACGATCAATAACAAGTTCAAGAAAAACAAACTTTAACAAGTTTTTTCAACAAATTTCTTAATTAAATTAGACAAATACCGTACCATAATAACAAAAACAACAATATAAGTAGCAATGCCAACCAAAGCCCAGATACCCATCAGCAGGCCCACATAAATGGAGCCAGCCAAGAACACAAGTGGTCCACCAATTATAAAAGGTCCATTCACCATAGCTTCAAACACTCTTTGACCATCATGACTGAACATATTGACTAGCTGGAAAGATAAAGAAACATAGATATTTCATGTAGACTCATTTTTAATATAAAATGCTAATCATAGACATTGGCTGGACATTCCATGTTACATTTTTTCTGGTTGTTTGATGATCAAGGCAAAGTTTGAGCATTTGAAATGTAATGGTACTGTCTCTCATAGTTCAATTATTCTTACATAGAATTGTGATGCTAGTTAGTTCATTTTTCAAATCATTATATCAACTATCTCGGTATAAATTCCTGAAATGGTTGAGTGTTAACTGTCTCAAGGATTGCAGTGCTTTTATTCTCCTTCTTTTGTTATGTTGGTCAAACTTCTCAAAGGATGCATCAACCTGCAGCCAACTCTAATATTGGGTCGCATAACTCACCGGGGAACCCTGACCTAGTTTGATTTGGGGGGCTAGGTTTTATATATGTTTGATAGAACACTGCAAGTTTTTGCAATTTTACTCAATTCTATGAGTCTATGGTTATTTATTGATGAAAATATTAATAATACTGATATTCCTTATTGTTAAACTTAATTTGTTGCATAATATAACCTTGATTTAGCATGTTGTGTTGATTTTAAAATGAATTTGTCTATAAACAACAGTACTGGAATGCGAGGTCACGTGAGGGTTGTGGTCTTATTTCCTAGAATTTTTACCCTAGTCCACTGGCCGTATGAGTTTATAGTTGGCTGTGATCCACCTTAGTGGTCTTACCTGTACTTATTTTATTTCTACAATACAGGATTTATGACTGTCTCATGACATAATAATGTTGCCTTGTTGTTTGCAGTGCACACAGTGCACAAAAATATGAGAGACCAGTTATTAACTGATTCACTCCACACAAAAAAAACTAAGTATTTTGTACACTTCTCCTTGTTCTTCTCTTCCACCATTTACTTCTTTATAGAAGTGTTGGAGGGATGGGGGGATGGGGGTGTGGGGTGTGGAAACGTAGTGATCTTGTGTGTGCTTGTTTTAAGGCATTTTGTAAACAGATATTCATTTTCGTGAGGCTGTTCTTGATGCCGTGGCTCCATCTTTTGCGTGGTCTTCCTCTTACTTTGTACTCATTATCATTATTTTGTACACTAACTGTATGAAAAATTATGAAATTACATCCTGGAAATGTAGACATACATCCCTTCCTTTTAAAACATAAACATTGTGGAGGAAAATGTGCGTTTGAAGAATCTTTGTGTGCGAATTGGCATGTTTAACCAAACTGGTCAGGTATTAAAGAAAGGGACAGACTAAACTAGCACTCTACACAAGGCCACATGGATATCACCAGACCACATAACAGCTAACCAGATAGACCACATATGTATTGATAAGAAATTTAGAACATCATTACAAGTCGTTAAAGTGTGCAGAGGTGCAGACGTGGCATCGGATCACCACCTCCTGTTAAGTAAAATCAGGCTGAAACTTAAAAGATATTCAACAAACCCAAATTATAGAAAGCAGTTCAAAGTAGAAGAGCTTAGGAACCAGGAAGTAAGAGACAGATTTGCAGTCGCAGTATCAAACAAGTACCAAGCATTGGAACAGCTGGTAGACGATATGAATATTGAGGAACATTGGCAACAGATAAAAATATATGGAAGGATACATGCTCAGAGGTTTTGGGAGATAAGGAGCGGAAAACAAAGATTGGATAACAACAGATACCCTTAGTCTGATCAAAGAAAGAAAAAGCAGGAAAGCGGATCTAAACAGATGCAAAACTAGAGGTGCTAAAGCTAAAGCCCACAAGGTATATGAGGAAGCCAACAAAAAGGTTAAACAAAACATAAGAAGGGATAAAATAAAATATATAGAGGAGTTGGCAGGAGAAGCAGAAGAAGCAGTAGAATAAGGAAATATGAGGGACCTGTATAACATCACAAGGAAGTTAACAGGAAAATACAAACAATCAAGTGGCATTATAAAAGACAAGAGAGGCAAAGTAATTAGCAACACTAAAGAACAAATGGAGAGATGGAAAGAACATTTTGAACTGCTTAATATGCCAAAACCGCAGGTCCCACCGGAAATAGAGCCAGCTGAAGAGGAGCTACAAATTAATTGTGAAAGACCAAGTAAAGAAGAAATAATAAAGGCCATAAAAAATTTAAAGGATAGGAAAGCAGCAGGGCCAGACAATATTCCAGCAGAGGCCATTAAGGCAGATAAAGATACCTCAACAGAGCTACTATACAAATTACTAGGGAAGATATGGGAGAGAGAAGAGACACCAGTAGAGTGGAAAGAAGGTCACTTGGTAAAACTGCCAAAGAAGGGAGACATGCAAGAATGTACGAACTATAGAGGGATAATGCTACTATCAGTGCCAGGCAAAGTATTAAACAGGATTATACTCGATAGACTTAAAGAGGCCATAGATAAACAACTGAGAGAAGAACAAGCAGGGTTCCGTAAGAATAGATCCTGCACAGACCAGATAGCTACACTGTGCATTATAGTGGAGCAAAGCTTGGAGTGGAACTCACCACTATACATAGGTTTTGTGGATTATGAAAAGGCGTTTGATAGTCTGGATAGGGAATCATTGTGGAAACTATTAATACACTATGAAGTTCCACCCAAGATTGCAAACCTAATAAAGAAAACGTATGAAGGAATGAAATGCAGAGTCATACACGAGGGCCAACTGACGGAATCCTTTGAGATAAGAACAGGGTGAGGCAGGGATGCTTGTTATCACCATTCCTGTTCTTGCTGGCCATAGATTGGATCATGAAATCAACAACGGATAACAGAGGGGAATACAATGGACACTTGTGAAACAACTGGAGGACCTGGATTTTGCAGACGATCTGGCTTTGCTGTCTCACAACCACGCACAGATTAAAGACAAAATGAATACCCTAAATAATAAGTCTCAGCAGCTAGGTTTGAAAATACACAGGGGAAGACCAAGGTCATGAGAATAAATGCTGCAAATGTAAACCAGATTATGCTGGAGGAAACAGCACTGCAGGAAGTAGAATCATACACATACCTTGGAAGCAACATAGACACAGAAGGAGGAACAAACAAAGATGTTAAGATAAGAATACAAAAGCAAGAGGGAACTTTATTGCATTGAGTAAGATATGGAAGGCAAGGGAGATCAAAACAAACATAAAACTGAGAATTTTCCAGTCAAATGTGAAGTCAGTGCTGTTCTATGGCTCGGAAACATGGAAGACCACAAAGGAAACTATCAGAAAACTGCAGACCTTCGTAAATGGATGTTTACGCAGGATAGAGAGATTGAGATGGTATGATAAGATTACAAACGAGGAACTCAGGGAGAGAACAAAGTGTAATAGTGTTCGTGGGTGAGCAGGACAAAAGGTATCAAATTCCAATAGGCCACAGAAAAACAAGTCAAAAGTTCAAAAGTTTAATTAAGTAGGGCGACCCACGAAGCTGTTTAAAAATGCAACGGCTAGGTTTCCCCAAAATAAATTAGGCAGACGAAGCCATTATGGAAATACTACATGAATTTCCGAAAGATAAGTAGGATGACCTGATTTGTTAAAGACTGAGATTGGAAATTAAGCAGGGATGCCGGACAGATTTATGGACGATTTCTCAGGAAGATAGACACCGGTAGAGTCAGTAATCATTAGTATGATAATGAAACTAAATGGAGATATTTTGGGGCAAGACAAAGGTGGGTTTTTAGTCCCATATAAATAGACGGTGACGGAAATTCAGAGAAGAGAAGAGACGGCAGAACGTAGAGAAATTTGCAGAGCTCGCAAAGGGCAGACGGAATGGCCCAGTGTGCTGCGTTGAAGAGACCGGAATTGAGTTCTAATATGTGAGTATGGCTAGACACTCCGACAGCCGATAGGACACATAGAGAGAGAGAAACAACTTAGCAGTAGCAACTTAGCAGAAGAGACTTAGCAGAAAGACTTTAGAACTCGGATAGAGATTTGCCGAACATGGAGAGAGTCTTGCAAAACTCCCAAAAGGGCAGACGGAATGGCCCAGTGTGCTGAGTTGAAGAGACGACCAACGCTGACTTCGGATATGTGAGTATAACTAGACATGTGTAGGTGGACAGCAGATTCATAAATAGATCCACACAGCAGAGTAGCCACGATCAGACCTATAGACAAATCTGATAGAGAATAGAAGTAGCATCTTATAGAGACAGACAGCACTAGAGAAAGCCTTACCTGTTCAACTGGAAATATATATCTTCTAAATTGCCATTTGTAGAAAAGTGACCAAGTTATCAGAGCCTCGTTTTACAGATATGATCTTAATGTATAAAAAGCAAACTTTCATCAAGAGACAGAAAATAGACACTTTGAAGAAATATATATCTTTGAAGTCACAAGTAACAGACCCATGGCACACTCAACGAACAGCTGTTCCACAGAAAACTATTAACATTTTAAAATAGACAGAGGCATTCTAAGGACTTCAGACTAACCTGCACAATACAATTATGTGATGAACTTGTATTAGATATTCAATAGAGTGTAGGACTTGAATAGTGAAGATTTGTGCTTATATAATCAAGTGGTTATAGTTTAGCATTTTATATTGTAAGGTGATATATCATTTTCAGAGTGAGGTAATCATGTTGGGACTATATTGTATGTTATATATATATGTATGAATATGATATATGTGTTGTAGATGTAAAGGTGCTATATAGGTGAAATATATGCATATAATAAAGATTGAAATACAAAAAAAAAAAAAAAAAAAGAGAAAGAAAACAGAAAATAAATTCAGGAATTTAAAAAGTGAGAGGTGTATTGTTTACCTAAGTCAAGACAGGGTCAGTCACGGCCGAACGAAAGTACAGAAATAAGGGCTTTGTTGTACTTGACCTGGAGGTCACTTTAGTAATAAATCTTGTTGATAGGATAGGTCACAGAGACCGAGGGGCAGAGAGGTACCCAGGAACAGGCAGTTAGGTAGTCCTGAGACAGTAACAGACAGTTAATTGATAGGAGGAAAGATTAACCAGTGCTTGGTAGTCTACAGAGAGAGACTTCGCACACACACTTCACAGAGACAGTTGACAGAACACAACATCTTCACACACACTTGGCAGAGACTTGGCAGAGAGACTTCGCACACACACTTCACAGAGACGGAAGGGCAGAGAGGTACCCAGGAACAGGCAGTTAGGTAGTCCCGAGACAGTAACAGACAGTTAATTGATAGGAGGAAAGATTAACCAGTGCTTGGTAGTCTACAGAGAGAGACTTCGCACACACACTTCACAGAGACTGAGGGCAGAGAGGTACCCAGGAACAGGCAGTTAGGTAGTCCTGAGACAGTAACAGACAGTTAATTGATAGGAGGAAAGATTAACCAGTGCTTGGTAGTCTACAGAGAGAGACTTCGCACACACACTTCACAGAGACAGTTGACAGAACACAACATCTTCACACACACTTGGCAGAGACTTGGCAGAAAGACTTGACACACACTTCACAGAGACGGAGGGGCAGAGAGGTACCCAGGAACAGGCAGTTAGGTAGTCCCGAGACAGTAACAGACAGTTAATTGATAGGAGGAAAGATTAACCAGTGCTTTGTAGTCTACAGATAGTGACATCATGCAAGCTAACCAGTGCTTGGTAGTCTACAGATAGTGACATCATTCAAGCTAACCAGTGCTTGGTAGTCTACAGTTGGTGACAGCATTCAAGCTAACCAGTGCTTGGTAGTCTACAGTTGGTGGTATCATTCAAGCTAACCAGTGCTTGGTAGTCTACAGATAGTGACATCATTCAAGCTAACCAGTGCTTGGTAGTCTACAGATAGTGACATCATTCAAGCTAACCAGTGCTTGGTAGTCTACAGATAATGACATCATTCAAGCTAACCAGTGCTTGGTAGTCTACAGTTGGTGACCACGCCAGAACTTAGTATTATCAACAAGACAGCCCTGACTGGGTTGACTTTGACCTAAATAGAGAGACAGTTGCAACTAAATAGAAAAAAAAAGACATAAATAAGAAATATTCAAGGCGGTTCGATCGAAAAGGAGACATTTCAAATAAAAGGGGCATACTCAAGGACTTCTGAACAAAACATTCATGTTCATATTTTTTGGCAGAAGAGATAAGTAGACCATAATATTTAATACGATTATATTTACGGTTGTATTTTTTTATATAGAGGTGTCTTAATATGATGAGGTAATATACTTTATATATATTTTTTTCAGGAAGATTGGTTGTTTTAAATTTAGATATGGAGAAATTGACAAATGCTAAACAGAACCATAAATAATCAACTGATTTGCATGTTTATATATATGAATGTATATTTTTGTATTGAAATAAGCAAATGAATAAATAAAAGTTGAGAATCAGATTGATTCTCACATAGAGGTATACTATCTTTGACGGTCGTTTTAAATTGGATTATATTCTATGTTAGAGTGTGATAGTTGTCGAGTTAGTAGTGTTTATGTTGCAGTGACGAAAGATAAAAGATAATAGGTCAGACTAGAAGCAGTAACTCAGATCTTGACGATTACATAAATGTTGCCGTTGACGTCAAGGATAGAACACAGGATTACAGTAGCCAAGCCATGACGGCTACATTAAATGATGCAGTGACCGAGGATATCAGAGCCAAGAAGCATTTACGGTTACAAAAGCAGATACCAGTGGAGAGAGAGCTCAGGAAGAGACGCTGGCGATGGATAGGACATACGAGGCGTGTTCAAATGAAAACGGGACTTGTGGATTTATTTAAAAGTATCATTCGCAAATTAACAGTTTCAACGGAATTAAACAAAGCAACCACTTGTGAATAAGAATGCACCTGGGTTCATCAGAAAAAATCTCCGTATGCATTTAGGCAAGCATCCCACTGTTTAGGTAGACGTCGAATGCCGTCCGAGAAAAAGGTGCGTGGCTGCTCACTGAACCATGTGGTCACCGCTGTCTTCACTTCACGTCTGCGTCGCTGTTGAATCGCTGTCCCTTTAGTGCTTTCTTCAACGGTCCGAACAAATGGAAATCACACGGGACAAATCGGAACTATAGACTGGGTGATGAAGAACTTCCCAATTCTTCTTGCCAATGTTTCCTGCACAATTTTTGCGACGTGCGGACGAGCGTGTCGTGGAGAAGAATCAGACCTTGAGAAAGCTTGCCTGGTCGCTTAGCCTTGATGGCCTTATGCAGCTTGCCTAAACTGTCTTTATAATGGGCGGCATTGATGTTGACACCAGGTTCCTTAAAATCGGCCAACAAAAGCCCTTCATGGTCAAAAATTCGTTCACCATAACCTTCCCAGCAGAAACCTGTGTCTTGAATTTTTGGGTTTTGGTGAACCTGGATATTTCCATTGCATGCTGTCAATTTTGCTGCTCGGTTCATAGTGGTGGCACCACGATTCATCACCTGCCACAATGCTCAACAGAAATGCATCACCCTCTGTCCTGTAACGCATCAAGTTGTTCAAACTCTACCCCATCCGTTCTTCCTTATGGTGGTCAGTCAACATCCGTGGGACCCACTGTGAACACACCTTCCGATAGTTCAATTTCTTCCGAACAACCATGTGGGCTGACCCAATTGACATATTTAATTCTTCTGCAAGCGAATGAATGCTCCAACGACAGTCAGTCAGTACTGCTTTATCAAGCAAGGCTATGGCTTCTTCTGTTGCAACAATATGCGCTTGACCTGGCCGTGCAAGATCTGCTGACAACGCTCGTCCGCACGTCGCAAAAATTGTGCAGGAAACATTGGCATAGAAGAATTGGGAAGTTCTTCATCACCCAGTCTATAGTTCCGATTTGTCCCCGTGTGATTTTCATTTGTTCGGACCGTTGAAGAAAGCACTAAAGGGACAGCGATTCAACAGCGACGTAGACGTGAAGAGAGCGGTGACCACATGGTTCAGTGAGCAGCCACGCACCTTTTTCTCGGACGGCATTCGACGTCTACCTAAACAGTGGGATGCTTGCCTAAATGCATACGGAGATTTTTTCTGATGAACCCATGTGCATTCTTATTCACAAGTGGTTGCTTTGTTTAATTCCGTTGAAACTGTTATTTTGCGAATGATACTTTTAAAATAAATCCACAAGTCCCGTTTTCATTTGAACACGCCTCGTACATTGAGAAGACCGACCGGAAGCATCGCAAGACAGGCATTGTTTTGGAACCCGCAGGGAAAGAGGAGTAGGGAAGGCCTAGGCAGACCTGGAGAAGAGAGCTGGAGGCAGATATAAAGAGGATAGGCAAAACATGGAAAGAATTGGAAGGGATGGCAAGAAAAGAGAGGAAGAGATGGAAGAAGTTTGTTGAAGACCTGTGCTCCGATGGGAGTTGAAAGGTGATGATGATGATGATGAAACTAGCACTCTAGTTTTCCAGGTTGGATGTTAGGCACAGGATAGAAAAGCAATTCCTGATGTATAAAATATTCACAAAATAGATGAGACTGCAAGTAAAACTATTTGATTGGCAAAACACGTAATCACAAAGTACTGTATTTTTACAAATTTTGTCATTATTTTTGTAATTTCTAAAACTACAGTACTTTGTAATTACGTGTGATGTATAAAATATCTTGTTACAGAAACAAATACAAAGGAAAATATTGCATTGGCTGAAGAGAGTGAAACATATCAGATAACTGATAGTAAGATCAAATCAAAAAGATAAACCTCATTTAAACTGTAAATCTACTTTAATTTGAAAAGATAATAAAAATGGAATGCAACAAACTTTTCATAGGTTTTGCATGAGACGTCCGTACAAAATGTGAGCCTATTTGGACATAACGGATGCAAGTTGAACAAGAGTTAAGGGAAAATTTAACTCAAAAGACATCATTATTTGATTAGAATGAGTGTTGACAACATAGCAATTGTACTTATAATAAAAAGAGGAGCGCAATAATACCATATTGAAGTAAAAATAAAATGTCATTCCATGTGGTGTATTGGGGAGTTTGGTGTTAGGCTTAAATGTTCTTTACCTAAGAAGACCATGAAACTCTCTCCCTCTCTCACGATCACCTAAAAGACAGATGTACCAGATCTCTCCATAAATTCATTCATGTTGAAATCTGATTCATGCAGCCTTAGCATGGGTGGGTTTCGTCACATCTTCAGTGCCATTTAGAACTCTGGTGCTTATCCTTCGGCGATGTGTCCGGATTCAGCTAGCGTTTACTGGGTTCCCTCTCCATTAGCCTTTGGCTGTCCTCAGCCGTCCAAATTTACAAATTTGGGGTGTAAAGAATAGAACCACTGTTACCTGCCACGCATGTCATAAGAGGCGAGTAAGGAGGTTTAACTGAAATCGGATGCACATGTCCTAAAAGTGTAGAAGTCTATGCATTTAGGGGCCTACCAAACCAATGTGCAATGTATACACGTTCTTGGCAAAGATCAAACTTATCACAAAGAGTGATTAAAATTGGTCGTAAAGAACAATGCAAAGAAGAAGAAGAATAATCTACACAAATTTAGAAAAGAGAAAGTACAAAAGTTAAGAAAAATTCATAAAAGTTTAGAAAAAACTAAACTTGAGGAACATTTTATATGTAGAATAAAACTTCAAGAGCTGAGAGAACAGAAGGCAATAACAAATCTACCTGCTATTAGCTAAAGCCATTTATCAGAAGCACAACTGTATATAGTAAATATTTAAGAAACATGTAGGATCTATTTTTAACTTGTAAACTGTGCTTGTTTAAACAATCATTACCTCTCCAATTTGTTTATCTTGGAGGCTTCTTAAATTGAGTATTTTCTTGTACAGCAGACCCATGGCTGCTGCCCTCCTGCACACCTGGAACACATTAGTAAACTACACAGTTCAAAATCTACTGTCCATATAAGAAGATGTGCATGTCTACATGAAATACATTTGATAAGAATAGTGCAATTATGTAATTTTATTTGTTTTTCTGCTATAAATAAATGTAAAACTGATGACATTATGTCACGTTTTTAAATTCTAATTATATATTATACTACATCCCAGTTTATTGTTTACTACTAAAAGATCTTGTACAGTATTTATCTTAGGTCATTTTGATTTTCCTTTTTTTTCAACTTCTTGATTTGAACAGTGACATCATGCATCAGCCATTTTATAGATTTTTACAGATCATAAAGCTATTTATATATATCAGAGATCTCTAGAAGAAGTTCTATACTGTACAATCTGTAAAATTCTTCCTATGACTTATTTGTCCCATTTTTATGCCTTCTGTTCTGGTATCTATTGGTCTTGGGTCCAACTTTTTTTCTTTCAGAGACCTCATAATAATGATTATCTTCCTGTGCTGGAACTAATATCCAATAACCTATTTTTAGATTTAGTTTCACTGTTTGTGTTTGACTCATTTCATTACTTCACATTAAATGATTTAGTCCATACCTTCTCATTAAAATTACAACTTTATACATTTGAATCATCTTGAACACAACAAATGACAATATAAAGCTCTGCTTACTAACCATTCAAATAATTAAAGCTGGTAGTCAGAGAAAATGTGAATGAACGCAAGAATTCACAAACAATGAGAGCAATGACAATTGCTACTGCATGTGTAGTGTCAGGTTCGCTGATTGAGATGTGGTCTAGAAACAAACGGAGAATACATGCCTGCAAAGAGATAACATCAATCAATCAATGATTTAGTATGATAGTTATATGAACAAAACTATGTAGTGTTTCTCATAAGTTCTTGAAAAGTTAAAAAAAATGATTTGTATATGAATTAATTTTTCAACCTGTTCTCTGTTTTCAAGCTGTTTTGTGCATGGTAAGTTAGAATGTTGCTTTCCCTTTTGCTACTTTAGCATAGACCGCACACCAACTCATGCCTAGTCTTCCTATCTTTAGTTATCTCATGCAGCTCCTTCCATATATTGTTAATCTCTTCCTTTAAATCTCACCGTGTATATTTAGGTTTTCCTCACTTTCGTTCTTCCTGTGAGTTCCAGGTAAGGGCCTTTCTTGATACACCCTTCTCAAGGTGTGTCCTACCCAGAGGAAGCGTCTTTTCCTAACTTTTTCGTTAACTGTGATCTGTCTTGTTCACTTCATAAACTCATCATTTGTGACCATATCATACCATCTCAGCCTCTCTGTTTTGTGCATATACCAGTCGATGAATGTTTGCAATTTATTATTTATTGTTTTAGTTGTTCTCTTTGTTTCTAAACTGCTTTAATTTTAGAGCTACAAAATTTAATTTTTGTTGTGGATCTCTCTCTCTCTTGAGATCACCGTCCAGACCAATGTACCAGATCTTCCCATAAATTCTATTCATGTGGAAATCTGATTCACGCAGCCTTAGCATTGGTGTGTTTTACGTCACATCTTCAGCACCATTTGGAACTCTGGTGCTTATCCTTCGGTGATGTGTCTGGTTTCAGCCAGCGTTTACTCGGTTCACTCTCCGCTCTTTAGCCATTTAGTGCCTTTTACGGTGTGGGGTAACTAACCCCACACTCAACTTCCTTAGTTGCCTCTTACGACATGCGTGGCAGGTAACAAGTGGTTCTATTCTTTACACCCCAATTTGGGCCCGTAACCACTCGGCAATTTTAGGTCTGATTTCTTTAGACTTCCACAAATTTCTTAGTGCAATAGAAGCTCCTTTATCATTCTATATTATTATTCTTACATCTCTATCTGTTCCTTCCACTTTGTCTACATTGATGTCCAAGTGTGTGCAATTCTACTTCTTGAAGTGGGGTTTCACTCATGGAGCTCAAGTTATTGTTTACTTGGTTAATTCTCATAATCTTTTATTTTTACTCTGTGTATATTTAGCTCTAGTTGCTGTGACCTCCGATCAGGCATATTTAGTTTACCCTGTATCTGGTCATAGCACAATGGTTGTCTAAAAACATAGAGACAGTGTATCTTTAATGCAACAAGATCTCTCTCTCTCTCACTCTACATCCCTTGTTGACTCAAGAAGAAACGTAATTCATTTGGAACCAGACAAACTGCAGAAATGTCAGATCAGCTGACGATGCTGAGTCAGCATAGTGGTGCACTATCTGTTCTCTTGTCAGAACTTCCATCTTAGACTAGCTGCCGTTCTATATGTGTTTGTTAACAATTCTGATCATCTCATATAACAAAACTGTTCAGTGCAACTTAAAATCGACTAATGCTCTTAAATGCAAGTGCTAGAAGAGTACTCAGAATACCATGGACAGAAAAAACTCACCAATTTTTCAACAGTTTATAATTGAAGAAAAGTGGTTGAAAAAAAAAGAGAAAAATGAAAAAAATGAAATATTTTGGACATAGAAAAAAGTATGATTCTCTGGAGATCATTTTGGAAGGCATTATACCTGACAGATGAAGGAGAGGAGAACCGAGGCTAAGATTAGTGCAGGATGTCATAGACGAGTTCATCAAGTCTGCTGCAGATGTCAAACACCTCACACAGGACAGGAACATTTAGAGCTGTTGTCATGAGAGCCAAGCTCTGAGAGAGACACGCTAGACGATGACAGTATAATTTGGATTTATAGTTCATAAATTTGAAACTTCTTTTTTATAATTACAACAGCAACAGAATAATTAAACAGAAATATCACAACACATTTTACTTGCTACTCACAAACCCAAGAAAGAAATATCACAACACATTTTACTTGCTACTCACAGACCCAAGAAATGAAAAAGAAAAAGTGATAATGATGACAGCCACTGCCTGTAGCAAGTGTTTTTTGTAGGCAGTTCTCATGGCACGACTCAAGGATGCATTACTGGGACCTCTAGTCTGCAGTTCAGCATTCCAAGCATCTTCAACTCTGGAACATGAGTGAACATTTTTGAAATGTAAAGAGCTCAAGCTAGGCATGTCTGGCTTAGGAAATTGCAAGTCTAATATCTTCAATATATATGTTAATGAAATGAAAATCGTGGCATATCCTTTACAGGACGTAGCCATCGGCAACAGTAAATGAGTTATCGATTTTTTAGGCACCACTTATATATGCAATAGTTTGTTGTTGCTTTCTGAAATGTGAGGTCTATTTTTACAGTTCGTAAAACTACAACGGAACTAATTTGCTTCCAAACTTGCCCGCCTCAGAGTTTGAACCAGGTACGCTTGGGTTTTGATCGAGTATATGTTAATAGTGGTGCAAAATAATGGTTCTTCATGAAAAAAAGGATGAATGATAAAAAACAAGAAAGAAAGGCTAATTGTCTAAACATTTATCCAGTTTTTAGCAGCCATAGCCGCAATAAAAGAAGGTTACAAAGCATCACCAGGATCAGACACTGACCATGACCCTATTCCACCTCCAAGTGGTGGTCCTGGAGACAAATTTCTGCACTGTAGTCTAGCAAAGAGGGCAGGGATCAAAGGGAAACTACCAAAAGATTAAGTAGTAATTCAAGTGCAGCTGTGAATGGTATGAAATTTGGTCCAATAACAGATGAGCAGTATCTTAGAGTGGCTGCACCCACACAATTAGAAGGCTGAAATCCAGAAGTTAATAACCAGCACAGAAGTTGTGCACGTTTCATTGATACTGGCTCTGACAACAGTGTCAAAAGACAGTCTGTTAGATTTAAAGTCATGCCACCCAGAGTTAAGCTGATTGGTCGTAACCAGAATTGCCTGGTCCTCTGTTAATGCTGATGTTTCTGTACTACGAACCTAAAAACAAAACATATATATATATATATATATATATATATATATATAAATGCAGTTTACTGAGTGGTCATGTCAATACAGCTGATATAAATTATCTTTTCTAACCTGAAAAATTATAGAGGGTAAACTCAAAATCGATTGGAGTGAAATCCATTGGAATGCCTCTCAAATCTGTTGAAAATGTTTCTCATCTAGAAAGAACTCAGTGTCAGAAAAATTGGCAAAGCATTCACATGTTCTTCGGATCAGATCACATACAAGCTGCAGTGAGTGGCTGAGAGATGATCAATAAAGAGTGAATGCCATTCAGTGTCAGATAAAACGAAAGATGTCTGAAAATGTTAGATAAGAAAAATCTAAGCATAACTTTGGGCTGATTTCCTGCTTGAAATGCCAAAGGTGCCTAAAAACCTGAAGCGCAACGTACTCATGCAAACCCTACAGATGAAACAACTAGAGGATCTGGATTTTGCAGACGATGTCAGGGATTAAAGTCTATTTAGGCCAAGGCACGTTCGTTCAACCTAAGAACGAGTTTTTTTAGTTATATCAGAGCGCGTAGACCAAAACATGAAAAAAAAAGAATTAACTCCTAGCGTAGAATTCAGATATTTATAATATATGTATAGCCAACTTTACTGTAGGCCCTACTACAAACTGATTTATATGTGCTCTTTCTGCTCCAACATATGTTGAAGGATATACAAGCTGACGGATCCTGTGATTTTCTAGTTATATATACTTGACAGTACCTCTTACATGTACTTTAACATTTTAACGCCTACTCACAGTTTCACATTTTGTTCAGCTGCATCTTCATCCCACCAGGACAAGTATATGATGCTGCGGAATCCATCCTTATATAGACTTATCATAATCTGCCACATCCACCAGTAGGATGCTCTTGACAGCAGCCCTGCCCGACTGACAGGAACCTTCTGTATGTTTGGATGGTCCTCGCTATCAAAATTACTGCAAGTTAAAGTACATAGTTTAGTCAATCACAATGAACATTACATGCTGATGAGGACAGATCTGGAGATTGATTGATTGGACCATCATCATTGCACTTTGGTGAATAACCATCTGTGTTTCAATCTCTTTCTTACACATGGAGATCTCAGCTGCAGTGCACGAACTCTGTAGCACCGGTGAGGGTCCCCGATATAATTTTGAAGATGGTGAAGATATTTTTGGAAAGCAGTATGCTAATGCTACAAGATTTATATATATTTAATTCTCCCTCTCTCTCTTTTCTCTTCTCTCTCTCTCTCTCTTGTGCCTTTTAAACTTCAATTGGGACATTGTGTGGAGTGGAACATGTATGAAATTTAATTCATTGACTGTCATGTATTTTCACGCTCCTCCAACCCCTCATCCCTATCTCCCAACTACCAGAGATTCATATTTTGACAAAACAAATCAGCACCTAAGAGTTGTTCAACAGTGCCACTAGTAAAAAATGCTCCCATTGACAATGATCTGTCGCCGGAATTCGATAGGTCATGTACCCAGGAGCGATTCAGAGATTTTCACAAGAACTACCATGTAGTTGGTTCGTGAGTAAAAGTGAAGGAGAGACAGATTTGAAAAAAACCCGATATAGAACAGTGGAGGAAACGCATAATGTGTGCCAGATCTAGGACACCCTGAAAAGAATGGCTACAGTTTAACTAAGGTAGGAAGATCTTGCTACTGTCCTATGACACAACACAAAGTGTGCCGGTCTCCCACTGATTTGTCAGTCCGCATCCAAATAAAATAAAATTGCCATCAACTTGTCATCTTCACTACACTCATTGTATTATTATCCATATTATTATTATATTGTCACAACATGTAGAGAGTACATCTACGAAAGTACATGAACAATAATTAATTATGAAAGATATATGGGTTGCTCTTCTACTAATTTACTCTATCTTCATTTTAATGTATACACAAACATTGCAATAACTTACTGATTCTGCTCCATTGTTTGACTGATTGAGTGAGCAATTCCTTTTTTCATTTTCTTTCCTTCTATTTTCTGTCCGGCTGTTGACATGTTGGCTGTTGTCGTTATCCACTACTAACGCTCGCTACCTGTCTGTAACATATAGAAACAGATTACAGCCACAATTAGTCTTAATTCTAGTCTTCTTCTTCTTCTTCTTTGCGTTCGTTCTTTACGACCAATTTTAATCACTCTTTGTGATATGTTTGATCTTTGCCAAGAACGTGTATACGTTGCACATTGTTTTGATAGGCCCCTAAACGCATAGACTCTACACGTTTAGGACACATGCATCCGATTTCAGCCAAACCTCCTTAGTCGCCTCTTACGACATGCGTGGTAGGTAACAGTGGTTCTATTCTTTACCCCCAAATTTGGGCCCCGGTAACCACTCGGGCGTTAATTCTAGTAAGTTATACTCTATATATTCATTGTATGGGTTTGAAACTATTTGTCATTTCTCTATGGAGTATAAATATAGAAACTTGAACAAGCAGCTAGAAGACACAATTGTAATCTTTTAAATATAGCTTTTAAGAAGAATTGGATTTATTTACTGGACAAATAAACGAAAAAAAATGAAGAAATCCTGAAAGCAGAAATGAAAAGGGAAGTTATTGAAGGACAATAGAATTCACTTCGGTGAACAACCATGTGCTTCGATCGCTTTCTTACACACGAAAGTCTCAGCGACAGTGCAAAAACTCCGTTGTACCGGCAAGGGTATCGAATATAATTTTGAAGGTGGTAAATATTTCAGTAAAAATTGCATTTATTTGATTTCTAATAACTTTTTCCGGCCATCAGTTTTGCAGCTTACTATTATATATTTTTCCGACCATCAGTTTTGCAGCTTACTATTATATATTATATATAAAATAACAAAGCAGTTCACCTATTTGGGTAGCAATTTTGATTGCACAGGAAATGTTAAAAAGAAATTATGATACGAATTGGCAAAGCAACATCAGCTTTTAAAAGTCTAAATAAAATATGGAACTGCAAGTTATATAGTATTAAAACTAAATTACGAATTTTCAATTCAAATGTATCAATTCTAACATATGCCAGCGAGAGTTGGAAAATGACTAAAGATATAAAAAGCAAGTTGAATGCATTTGAAAATAGATGTCTGCGAAAAATAATGAATATAAAATGGAACGAATTCAGGAGAAGTGATGAAATCAGAGACATGTCTGGTCAACCACTGACAACTGTTATAAGAAAGAGAAGATGGAGATATGTTGGGCACATCTTGAGGAGATGATCAACGAATATCAAAGCAGGCATTGAAGTGGGATACAAAGGGTTCAAGAAAGAGAGGTCGACCTAAGGAGACCCTGAAGCGAACTTTGCTGAGAGAGGCAGGAAATATCGGTCTCAGTTCCATGGAGGAGATTGAGCGAGTTGCCCAGGATAGAGCGGTATGGAGAAATTACTTGCAGGCCCTATGTAACGTATAACGGTACGAGAGGAATTATTATTATTATTATTATATATTTTTCCGGCCATCAGTTTTGCAGCTTACTATTATATATTTTCAACTGCCAAGCGTTTTTTTATGTGCTCAACTTGAAAACGGTAATCACATTTTAACGCTTGTCTTCCACATGACTAGGAACTCGATTTCACCTACATCATATCAGGGATATCTGGAAAAATATCCTAATCACGCGGAGAACGAACCCATCAACTTTGGGGCGAAAGACGACCATCTTACCTTGACGCCCCAGAGAACCTCATTGGAGGAGACGACCATCTTACCTTCACGCCCCAGAGAACCTCATTGGAGGAGACGACCATCTTACCTTCACGCCCCAGAGAACCTCATTGGAGGAGACGACCATCTTACCTTGACGCCCCAGAGAACCTCATTGGAGGAGACGACCATCTTACCTTCACGCCCCAGAGAACCTCATTGGAGGAGATCAAACAGACAGATCAAATATTTTACACATAAAGACACATGACACTGTTTAAAACTATCTAGAGAGGACAGGTTGAGGTATGCGGCAGAAAAAACATAGATATAATAGGCAGATAAAAACATTTAGAAATGAACAAAGAATAGTTAAGTAGAATGAATAGAATGCATCACCATGGCTAGGAACATGAAGTGTTAGTGACCTATTGCAGACAATCTTCCATGTGAAGATATCATTAAATCAATCCATCAGTCAATATTGTTTATAAAATCACGAAATTAACTTCCCTGAACAATGTGAATATATTAACTCTTCATTTTATCGACAGATGTTTGTTGAATATGCACAGAACACGCTTCGTGGCTTTCTTCTGAATATACCTCTCTGACACGTCGAGCTATGCACTCTTTTACAGCTGGGTAGACTGATAGCGTCTAATGTACACGTACCGTACAAGTACTATCAAATGAGACATCCTCACATTTCATGTTTGTCAGATTTATTTAGTACAACGCAACTGAAATTTGTTTATATTTAGCAATAATGGCGTGCGTCTTACGTCCCCTGAACACCTCGTGGCTAATGCACCTGGGGTAATCTCGAGCTGTTCCGGTTAAACAGACCAATAGATCATGGTCGTTTATATTTTAAGAGTTTCGAGAATCAGCGAAGACAAAACAACTTGCATTACAAACGCCCCTAAATAAAACATATCAACTTATTAACCGCTTAGGGCAGATTCTCAGAGGTGGGGATTATGGGCATGGTAGAATTGGTCCTTAGAATCTTGGCATATACACAGATGTTGACCATGAAAATGTTGCTGTAACACTGATTGTTCTGTCTGGCGTGTAGTAACAATAGGAATGAGCTTCTCTTCTAGGGTGAGAGACATGATCAGGGATGAGCACAATGATCATACCTGTCAATTTCCGTATGGCAACCATTTGCCCACGTGCCCAGCGTGTTCGTAGCGCGTTGGACTACGGGTGACAAGTCATCTGTAAGTGCGGATTCAACTCCGCAGATTGGCAGAAAAGCTACAGGTTCCCCAGATTTACGGTGTTCGTGGCACCGAACCGAAGGGTTACGATGTCCATGACACCGAGCCGAAGCTTTCAGCTCAAGTGCTTCTGCATCGAAAATAAATGGCAACCATTTGCGATCTACCATGGAAAAGCAAGGTTTTGAAAAGTTACCAATTAAATTTTTTTTTCATTTAACGGTTTGGAATTCAGGTGTGATCATGGCACATAATATGACGCCCTGATCGATTTTGCGTGAACGCTTGCTTTCCTTACCCTCTTTTCACTCGTCATGAGTCTTACTCCACCTTCAGATATACTTATAATTTGATCCCAAGATCAGGACTTTATGTAGTCAAGTGTACAGTTACAGTTCAACTGTGTACAGTATTAGTTCAACTGTGTACAGTACGGTTGTGACAGTTGTGTTCAACTGTATGTACAGTATGTAGTTCAACTGTGTACGTAAGTAACTGTTACGTTTTTAACTGTGTACAGTATGTAGTTCAACTGTGTACAGTATGTAGTTCAACTGTGTACAGTATGTGGTTCAACTGTGTACAGTATGTAGTTCAACTGTGTACAGTATGTGGTTCAACTGTGTACAGTATGTAGTTCAACTGTGTACAGTATGTAGTTCAACTGTGTACAGTATGTAGTTCAACTGTGTACAGTATGTAGTTTAACTGTGTACAGTATGTAGTTTAACTGTGTACAGTATGTAGTTCAACTGTGTACAGTATGTGGTTCAACTGTGTACAGTATGTGGTTCAACTGTGTACAGTATGTGGTTCAACTGTGTACAGTATGTGGTTCAACTGTGTACAGTATGTAGTTCAACTGTGTACAGTATGTAGTTCAACTGTGTACAGTATGTAGTTTAACTGTGTACAGTATGTAGTTCAACTGTGTACAGTATGTAGTCAACTGTTGTGTACAGTATGTAGTTCAACTGTGTACAGTATGTGGTTCAACTGTCGTACAGTATAGTAGTTCAACTGTGTACAGTATGTAGTTAAACTGTGTACAGTATGTAGTTTAACTGTGTACAGTATGTGGTTCAACTGTGTACAGTATGTGGTTCAACTGTGTACAGTATGTAGTTTAACTGTGTACAGTATGTGGTTCAACTGTGTACAGTATGTAGTTTAACTGTGTACAGTATGTAGTTAAACTGTGTACAGTATGTAGTTCAACTGTGTACAGTATGTGGTTCAACTGTGTACAGTATGTAGTTAAACTGTGTACAGTATGTAGTTCAACTGTGTACAGTATGTAGTTAAACTGTGTACAGTATGTAGTTCAACTGTGTACAGTATGTAGTTCAACTGTGTACAGTATGTGGTTCAACTTGTACAGTATGTGTTCAACTGTGTACAGTATGTAGTTTAACTGTGTACAGTATGTAGTTCAACTGTGTACAGTATGTAGTTCAACTGTGTACAGTATGCACACCGAAAATTGTTGGCCCAATTCGGCTTCGAATCCAGAATTTGGGATCAAAGGCGCATGGGGACAACGTCGCGCCAGGATTAGTGTGCTGACACTAATCAGATCCTACCCCACTCGGTGACCCTGGTAACAGACATTTGTTCCTGTCTGGCTAAGCGGGTAGGGATCGAGGGACAGCTACTGTGGCATAAATAGAGATGCAGACGTAGTCACGTTGGATGGGATCCGCTCGCAACACAGACGAGTGGAATCCCAGAGTGACTAATAATGCACGTCTCTCCCGCGTCTAAGGCAAGTCGTCTAAGGGTCGCTACCCTAAAGAAAATAGCAACCTGCTGCCTTGCAGGTTGACTGGGGACACAAAGGCTAACAGAAAGCGAACCCAGTAAACGTTCGTTGAAATCGGATACGTCGACGAAGAACAAGCACTAGGTCTCCAAATGGTACTGAAGATTGTGACGTAAAACTACGTTCTTCGCAAAGGCTGTTTATATATCACAATAAGAATGATAAAAATGGCCGAAAAATAACGACCTAGAGAGAAAGAGAGAGAGAGAGATAGAGAGTCCGAAATTTCTACGACACGAGGTCACTATAGTTCGTTCCAAAATTCGTTATCACACTAAGATTTAATTTGTACGAAATCTATCTGATGGATACAAGTAATTTTTGCATGCAGTCTTATATATCTCACGACGTTACGAATCCGTGTTTAACTAATTGGTAGGTAGCTTAGTTGATGCAAAAACGTTTTTTGTTATATAATTTTACATAACCACAACAAAATGATCATCAAAGTTTAGAATTTACAGTAATACACAAAATGGTGGCGAATGATTGCAAAGGCGTAACCCTATTACATATTATAAAAAGCAATGTGACATGGTTAGCTTTTTCTTCATGAGTGTTTTTATGTTGATATTATCTTTGGCGATCAAATTGACGTACCTTTGGTAGTTGTTACCAGTCCCTGGTATTGTGAGGCAATTGGTGAAGGTGAAAGCAAATGGGATGTTAGCTATTAGATTCGGAGTCTGAAGAGTCGAAGAGATTGACTACTGCTGCGGCTGGAGAAAATACAAACCATCTCGTTGCCAATATGCCCCTTCTTCTCGGAGCACATGCTCTTCACATTTGTTCCAGTATTCTATATCTATTTTTGCGAGGGCATCACGTGTTAGGACTTTTACATCATGAAGTTTGAAAGTCTTGTTTACTACTGCAACCCACACAAGTCAATGGGATTGAGATGTGAATGGTAAGGTGGTAATCGAAGAGAGGTGTGGCCGTGCTTAGCAATGACTTTATCGATTATAAAAATCGTTGACTTCTTAGTCTGTCTCACCAGTTGCAACAACTCAGTTTTGAAATTGTTGCAACAAAACGATATATTTTCTTTTGCAAGCCACGCCATGATGTCTTGTTTTGTGCTTGATGAGGTGGGAATTTTGTCTGCATGCGTCACTACATTATTATAGGAGGCATTGTCCATTACAATACACGACGGTCTATCCAGAGCAGGCAGAAGTGTGTTCGCTAACCAATCCCTGAAAATAAGTCCGTTCATTTCGGTGTGGTAGTCCCTACCATCTGTAGACAGTGCTTGAAAAGAAGTTCTGCGCCACTGACACGACCATTTGCTTTGCTGCCTTCATGACCTATCACAATGCGTTGCCCCTTGCTGCTTGGAATTTCCCTTTTCTTAGTTCCGTCTAGTGATTGCCATTCTTTATCAAACGTATGGTGAGCATTTACCCACGATTCGTCCAGATATACAATATCGTAACCTTCCGTCCTACGCTTCCGTATCTCCCGCAGATATTTGCATCGTGCAGCTATCAGATGCGTTTTCTCACAAACTATATTCCGACCTGTACTAGATTTCCGAAAAGTTAAACCGCTGCACCTAACAACTCTCCATAAGGCGGTTTTAGATATATCAATATCACATTGAATTCGCAGACGTGATTTCAATTTACGTAGTGTAACCACATCATTTGCCTTAAACATTTTATGAATCTCTCTCACAATAACATCTTTATCGAAATCGTCAGTTTTCCTTTTCCGGCCTTTTCTGTGTTCCTTACGTTAATCACTACAGTCCTGTTCTATCGAAAGGCAAAAGGACATTCTACTTATACCAAGAGCATGTTGTGTTCTCCTCTTCGGGTCTTGTAAGTTGTGATATAAACCACCACGTCTGGCTTCTCTGCAGAAGTAGCTATACAGTTGTGCAGTCACCTTCTGCATGGTAGTGATTTTACACTTCAAACTCATTTCTAATACTGATAATAAAATAGTACCTTCCGCTTCAAGTAATGCAAATAAATGGTTTGTGACACGCCAATGACAATATTTCACATACAGTGTGAAATGATTAATTTCACGGGATTCCCGATTTTAACTACTGCTGAATTGAACGTGGAGCGCACATTGGCATCTTGACGTCAACACTTCACTTTCGTACCGTTAACATTATAAAATCATACCAAATCAACATCGCTGTTAAATTAGTAATAACATATAATTCAAATCTTACATAACTAAAGGTTTGGGTGGGCAAAAATACTTTTGGAACGTCGTCACTGTTACCTATATAAAAATGCAAAAATCAAGAATTTCTGTCAAGTGGATGATTTTATATCGGTCGGTAAAGATGATCACGAATTTTGGAACGAACATAGTACAGCGTGTTACACACTTCGTTATTAGCTACTCCCAACTACCAGTTTAAAAGTAAAGTATTGACTTCAGTGTATCGAGATTTTCCAGATGGCTTGATCCATCTTACCAGAAATGGCCCGCTAACTACAATATGTGCTACACAAAGTACAAACTCCTTAGTTCCAGTAACAATCTTAGAGATATGTCAACAAAAACTGCATTATTGAACCAAACTACGCGATCTGGAAGGTCACTTTGCTACAGACATCCTCCATCTCCCGCCATTTCGACTGAAAGGCAGATGACAATAGGTATTGATTTTTTAAAAAGTGATTCACAATGCTTTGATGACCAGGTAAGGTAATTTACTTCTTATTCTTCCAACGTTTTTAGACATCGACTTCTTGGGTCAACCGTGTACATCTACGTATAGCCTCTATTGGACAGAAATGGAAAGGAAGGTGTGGGGGAGAGAAGGGTATTTGGCCATGTGTGTTTCCTATGTTCGTTCTATGTTGGACATTTTTGCAGAATATGTCTCTGTCCTCTTGCTGGTGCCACATGTGCATATGTCAGTAGATCATATTTTGTATTTACTAAGCAGATGATATCTCAGCTTATTGTATCCAGTTCGTAGTCAGAACTGTTGTATTCTCATGTTAGTATCATCATCAGGTGCCGTGCCGGCTGGCGCAAGAGATCATGGTTCTCCACAAATCTGTCGTTGGTGTTTGCTATCATCTCAGATGTTGACACTCTACCGTGTCATAAAGTCAAGCTATCCATAATTTTTCTCTCTCTCTGTCTTCCTCTGTCTCGTCTACCCTCGATTTTACCGGTTGTCACAATGTGTTCTAAAACTCCCTTCCTTATCACATGACCGAAAAATGATGACTGCCTCTTATATTGATGAATGTTACAATAACAATGACACCACACACAAGTATCAGTTACGTATAAGCACGCACTGTACGTTAAAACTGTATCAGTCCATGAAACAGCAAGACTTCTCTCTGCAAAGGTGGTGATACTATCACAAAAACGTACTAGGTTCAAATCTCAGAAGTTTCTTTGGCTTATTTCCCCATCCATTGCATGGCGTATTATTTACGTTTAAACAACGTTCAATCTACTTGTATGAAAAGTCTTAGCGACTTTTGTTCTTCGATTACTGAGTCTAAATCTGCATAGCTATGTGATATGTACAATACGGAAGTTCTTGAGTTTGACGTTAACAAGCTGACCACATGACTGACAGTTAAACTGTCTCTTTCATGACAGACTCGTACATATACCATACTCAACAGTACATATCATTAGTTTTGTAGTACATTACAAACTATCATATATATCTTCATCAACAGTAATTATCTTTAGTGTTGTAGTACATTACAAATTGTCATATATATCTTCATCAAATGTACTTACCATTAGTTTTGTATAACATGATCCGTGAGATTTATGCTTGCATCACCTCATATAGAGAAACTTTTGGCGTGAATGAACTTCAGCGTCAGTTCACTGTATTATAATCCAATCAGCAAGACGGACAGAGGTATCACTAGAACTCAAGTGTTTGCTCTGGAATGTAGTGCTAAATATGATGCTGAAACCAGTGATTACGATCACAGTCCGTTGTTATCCTGGTCAGGGTAAGCCATCCAAGCGGTATCTGTGAGGAATGCTAAGTCTGACTAATTCCTCAGTACATGAACACACACACACAAACAGAACAACGTCTGGTATACTCAGTTTTGGTTTCTGAAATCGCCAGTATTCTTGCTTATCGTATCAATAAAAATTCTGAAAGATAAGAAAAATATAAGTGTTAATTTTTTTCTTACTGTGATACTACGTTATCAATACTGTAGATCTTGTACGAAAAAAAAGAAAATAAATAAAGAATAATAACTCGACTTTTATTTCTACTGAGCAACTACATTTAGTTTCAGCATTTCTGTTATAGATACTACCACAGAACGAGACATGACTTTAAGGGAAACTATATTACATTCTATTGTCTATTGTCTTAACTCAGGTTATTGAAGGAATTGGTTGTCCACTCTTGCCGTTAAGCGAAGAGCTGGGAGCTTTAATTTGCGTTCCAGGGCCAGATGACTCGCCCTTGTTATGTTATATCTGTGTTTATTTAGTGTCATCTTGATAGTGCATATCCATCTTTTTCATGGTCTTCCCTTGGCTCTAGTACCTGATCTCTTTTTAATGTATGCTTTTACTGGTAGTTGGTTGTATTCGATTCCTATTAAATGTCCAAACTACTACATTTGTTGTCTTTCAATGTATTCATAGTTGGTTGTACTCCATTCCTATTAAATGTCCAAACCACTACATGTGTTGTCTTTCAATGTATTCGGTGCATGAAGTTACATATTAAATTTCTCTCGTACCTTAATACGTTGCATAGGCTTGCAAGCAATTTCTTCATACAGTTATATTCTAGGCAACTCGTTCAATCTTTTCTATGGAATTAAATCCGATATTTCTCACCTTTTTCAGTAAAGTTTGTTTCATGGTTTCTCTAGGGCGTTCTTTCTTAATTGAACCCTTTGTCTCCCACCTCTATGTCTGCTTTGTGATTCTTTGATCATTTCTTTTCAGAGTACGCCCAACATATCTCTATCTTCTCTTTTTTTATAATTGTTATCAGACATTTATCTGATTTCATCACTTTTCCTGAATTCATCCCATTTTATGTTCATTATTTTTCGCAGAAATCTATTTTCAAAAACATTTAACTTATTTTCTATATCTTTAGTCATTTTCCAAGTCTCACTGGCATATGTTAGGATTGGCACAATATTGTAATTGAAAATTCGTAATTTAGTTTGAAACTATATAACTTGGTGTTCCATATTTTTTGAAGACTTTTAAAAAGCTGACGTTGCTTTGACAATGTGTAGCATAATTTCTTTGTGGTTGCATAATGTTTCCAAATAAGCGAAATATTCCAAATATTATTAAACTAGCGCGGGAACCTCGTGTCGATTCCTGGCTTTGTTGTTTCACCCCACATGTATTTGGACCACATATATGATGTCAGTCCCATCCACGCTTTCCCTCCCTCAATGCTCACAGTACCAGCCAGCTTGTTTCCTCAGACAGGACGGAGAAATGCTGCCTACCTAGCTAGTCCAAAACTTTCCTACATCAATCCTGTTAAAAATGCTCATTGATTATGTTGTTATTAATTGCATGCGCATTCTGTTCCAACAGCCACGTTTGTGTCACAGAGAAGGCAGTCATCTCTAGTGTCATGCTAGAAGTGGTTCAACCAAGTACACGACTCTTCTCTCGTACTCTCTTCCCGCTAACCTGTACCATATAAGTCAATTCAGATCGCACTTCCCGGATCATTGACCTATCTGTATAAATGCCAGGTGCGGCTGTCAATTAGTGCTCTTACTTCTGCAACTGCAGTTGTCTGTGCCATTTATGAATACATGCCCAAATTACTTGTCATTTCCATTTGTTTACTTATCCTTATTGCACTGTTAGTCCATTCATCGCCATAACCAGTGTGCTCGAGTGGACAAATATGAGGGATAGAATCTTTCGCTTCCCATTGAATTTTCTCAAAGTGTGTCTTTACCAGCGCCAGCGTTTTTTTTAAACCTTTTGGTTCACTGGAATCTGTCTTGTTCTCACCATACGCTCCTTATTTGTGACCCTATCATACCATCTCAGCCCCTCTATTCTGGGCAGACATCAGTTGATCAATGTTTACAATTTATGTGTTACTATTTTTAGTTGTTCTCCATATTTCTGACCCACGCATAAGAACTGCTTTAACATTGGAGTTAAAGATTCTAATTTTGGTTCTAGATTTGATTACTTTAAACTTCCATAGATTTCCTAGAGCGAGGAGAAAGCTGTTTCTGTCTTCTGTAATTCGTACTTTGACATCTCTGTTTACAGTTTATATTGCTGCTGCAATTGCGATTACGATGTGAACAAAGTAAGACTATAGACTACAGAAGTAACAGTTACTGTACTGACAATGTAGACTACAGAAGTAACAGTTACTGTACTGACAATGTAGACTACAGAAGTAACAGTTACTGTACTAACAATGTAGACTACAGAAGTAACAGTTACTGTACTGACAATGTAGACTACAGAAGTAACCGTTACTGTACTGACAATGTAGACTACAGAAGTAACAGTTACTGTACTGACAATGTAGACTACAGAAATAGCAGTTACTATACTGACAATGTACTTTTGCTACAACTACACAGGTGACTAGAACTTTTAACCTCACTGCATCTATATTATCAATGTGGTTGAGGACTGATTAAAAAAATGACTTCTAAAACAAAGCACAACTTTTCTTGTTCGTTGTGCGCTCTATAGTCAATCAAACTGTAAGTGCAAGCATGAATCGATGACTAATTGACACAGATTCAGAACCTTTGATATTCTTTAACTTCATGCTTCATCAGAACTATACCCAGATGCCCTTGTCAAATGATTCAGTTTATCGACAAACACTGAGAACCGTTGATATTCTCCAATTCCAAGCTGTCCCAAAGCCTACTTCCAGACTCCTATCAATTGCTGTGTTCAGACCCAAGACAGAGATACACTTTCACTATCATATTTATAGACTTATTTTCACTTAACTTTCTGAATGTGAAAAATGCAATAAATGTAGGAACTATAAATGAGGGAACAATACAAGCAGAAACAAGTACATTCGAATTCTGAGTATGAGGATATGATCTCGAGATCCTATTAGCTTTAAAAACAAACTGTATCCTCCTTTTATGCTGTTCTAATTGGTCAAGCAACAAACTAGTATTATCTGTAAGTATGAGAAATATTTGTACTGCTCCATTGTCAGCAAGAAAACTGACAAGCAAAGAGGACAAACCAGCAGCAATTTCAGGGGATTATATGCGGATATGATTCAATAATTTATCAGATACATGGCAACACGGCTACAGGCTACATGGTCACATGGCTACAGGCTACATGGCTTTTGTGACTGTTATCTACTCCGATGAGATCGCGGATATTTGTGTTTCCTGTTGGGAAAACTTGTCAACTACTGACTAATATTAAAAGTAAATGTCAACATTGGAGGGGAGTCGCGTACCGTGTGAGACAGGGACATACATGTTTCGACTCGGTAACATTACTGAGACAATACTGAAAACGGTAATTCGGTGAAGTACATGAAAGTAGTATATATAAAAAGTATTTTTTTTTAAAAAGTAAAAGTAAAGGAACCCTTGTTCCTTTACTATATGGTATATAGGGTAATATCGTGTTAGGCCCGTATGGTGTATATTTGTGTCCTAGAAAATTTTGGAGGGTAATCACGCTCTGCCAAAACACATTTCTAGCAACATTTTTCAAAATGGAGTGATCTTGGAAATATGCCTATAACTTAAGTTCTTTGTAAGCTAGATTTAGACTGTTGGTATCAAAATATGCAGAATTAAATTCTGAACAATCTGATCATAAATAGTTATATATGTAAATTAGTATTTATTTAGTAAATTATTGTTGTATTTCAATATTCGTCCACCGTGCAATTGAACCCTGAACACTAGTCTAAGAAGTGAGTTCACTAACAACTACGCAACTCCGGCTCTCAGTATATAAATAGCCCTAAGACAAATATCTGAAAACCAGAGCTAGCTACTTTATTTATAAGAATCATCCCCACACAAGCTGTTGGATATTGTATCATCCCCACACAAACTGTTGGATATTGTATCATCCCCACACAAGCTGTTGGATATTGCATCATCCCCACACAAGCTGTTGGATATTGTATCATCCCCACACAAGCTGTTGGATATTGTATCATCCCCACACAAGCTGTTGGATATTGTATCATCCCCACACAAGCTGTTGGATATTGTATCATCCCCACACAAGCTGTTGGATATTGTATCATCCCCACACAAGCTGTTGGATATTGATTACTGGTTCGCCCGTGAGGTGCCGAGGCCCGCAAGGGAAGCAAAGAATAGTACCTCTGCAACTCACAATACATGAGGTAAGAGGCGACTGATGTAGGCTCTAGGGATGCTACCCTAGTAAATAAAAAGGAACGCAGAAATCGGATGTACTGGCCTACTTGTATGCGCATAGCTGGCACAGCGTACAATCGCTCTTAGGCTCAGATCACATACAAATCACATAGAGTGGTTAACAAGTGGTCGATATGGAGCGTTCGAAGAAGAAGAAGTTATTCAACCGACATCACATAATTCTGAGCAGACATATAAGTGCACAGTTTCACCCAGCAAATGTCTTCTTTCTCTAATCATGTTTTGCCTCACCGTTTCAGAATAAGAAGGGATTCATAGAACGGACTCTTGTGTGCACTTCATACATGGTGTATTTCACTGTCTCTGTTATTTCCGTGGTTCAGTTGTTCGCAAACGACCTATTGCACTGCTTTCATTGTATCTCTCGGGATCCATTCTTTTTGTTTTGATGGAGTCGCAACTGTGATCCATTGACTTTTCATTCTTTAAACTGATGTCGTAGCTGATACTTGTGTTCTTATCATCATCATCATTTGCCTCTTTGTCTCAGGAGACAATAGGTTTTGCGTCATGTAGTAAGTAATTCTGTGACGCATGCCTGTGCAATTTTTATGGAAGTAACTAAGTTGCCCAAGCGTCAACTACCCCCTTTCGACTTCGCTGATAGAATAAAGAGAAGTGCAAGCACGACGTCGTGTTCTAAACTGATTTACTGATTTAAAACACAACACAACCATTTCTCGAGACAAACTAACATTAAAATCAAATATTGACAATAATTGTAAGCTCAAAGCAGAACTATCAACACGTAACATGTGCAATTGTCTTTTGTAATAATTGCTGCCTCAGCTTTTAGAAGCGGCAGCGCGGAATGTCCCAAACAAAAATAATAGCTTCGCTCTATCAGATCAACAGTCTTTCGACGAGCGCTAACCAACCATGCACCTGCACCAGAAACCAAAATGAAATGGTACCTAAAGCGCTTGGGCAGAGGCGTGCGATAAATCATATATCGTAAACATCAATATCGGAGTAACATAGACCAATATAGAAAAGAGTTGCGGACAGATTTTTTATTATTGAATGGTTCAAACTGTATTTTGATTTCACTGCTTATGCCCCCTACCTACGGCACCGCCTGATCCAGCCGCCTTTCCGTATCATAGCATGGCACGGTCCTGCACTTATAGACCACACAGGGAAATCAACTTATGTCAGACTCAAGGTTGCGTCTGTGGCTTAACGCCAGGAGATAAACTTGTTCAACAGAGAAATTAACTTACACAAAGAGGAAGCAATGAGGTACATTAAGAACATTTCAAGAAAATAGTATCATTATCTTAGAATGTATAACGCGGCACAGCCACATAAAATGTATTGTCTGGAACTGATAAGAAGGGATCTTAATGTGCATAGAAGGGATCTTAATGTGCATAGAAGGGATCTTAATGTGCATAGAAGGGATCAGTGTGATAAGAAGGGATCAGTAGCTGTTAATGAGTGTATCGAGTTTCACCTTATTATTGACATTGTAAATTAACACCGCTGTTAGAGAATATTAACCCTTCTACCATTCTGAACCCATATACTAGCTCGATGTATTTTTTAAGATGTCTCAAAGCCGATATACTGGCTAATTGCGATATGCGAGCGTCCTGGAAGTAAGAAAAATTACATAGTGAAATGGTTAATTGACTCTAGTATTCAGGAGATGAAATTACGAAAGGGATATTAGTATGTAACACGCAGCTAAAACTTGAAATAGAAATTTAAATAACTAAAGTCATGTTTGTAACTCGTTGCAATTTACATCATTTCAATATGTTATGGATTTAATATGGATAGTAAGCACATTTATTCTGACCTTTCTCCATTGAACTCTCCGACTTGGGCAACACTGTCAGAAACAATATTCCTGCCGGCATATCCTGGTCACTTAGGCACGCAAGACACCCCCATCACTACCAGTTTAAAAGACCAGATAGAGACATGACCCCCTCCCACCACCACCGTCACAAATAAGAGTTTAAAACACCATATAGAGACAAGACCGCCCGCCCCCATCACTACAAGTTTAGAACACCAGACTGCATGGAAAGTGCAGAGATCTCATGATGATGTTCGTCCATCACGGGTGATGATAACCACACAGTTTTCATCCAAGGGAATGTAGTTGCGTTATGTTTGTCTGTGTGTGAAGAGAGATTTCATATATACAAATTGTATACTCGTCTGCACTCCATCGTCACGCGCAGCACAATACACGGCCCACGTGAAGCTGCTACTATTCCATTCGCGCCGTATCTAGAATACGACAAGTACAAATAACAATTCACAAATCAAATCCAAGTTGAGACTGAACTGCAAGTATGTCAATAGCCACTGTACATCAGGGTTGCCATTTTTACTTTTCTTTTTAACGCCAATTTATTTTACTTTTCTTTTTAACGCCAATTTATCGAAATCTGTTATTTATTCAACTTTGTTGCCCTCGGGTAATTGACTCGACTTTTTCCTGGCACGTTTACATCAGTTGCACAAAACGTCTTCTTACATTAGTTGCACACAACGTCTTCTTACATTAGTTGCACACAACGTCTTATACTAGTTGCACATTTTTACATTAGTTGCACACAACGTCTTACATTAGTTGCACATTTTTACATTAGTTGCACACAACGTCTTACATTAGTTGCACATTTTTACATTAGTTGCACACAACGTCTTATACTAATTGCACATTTTTACTTTAGTTGCACAAAAGTCTTCTTACATTAGTTGCACATTTTTTCATCAGTTGCACAAAAGTCTTTAGTTGCACAAAAAGTCTTCTTACATTAGTTGCACAAAAAGTCTTACATTAGTTGCACAAAAAGTCTTTAGTTGCACAAAAAGTCTTCTTACATTAGTTGCACAAAAAGTCTTACATTAGTTGCATATTTTTACATTAATTGCACACACCGCTTTACATTAGTTGAACATTTTTACATTAGTTGCACAAAAAGTCTTACATTAGTTGCACAAAAAGCCTTACATTAGTTTCACACAACGCCTTCCATTAGTTGCACATGTTTACATTAGTTGCACACAAAAGACTTTTCAACATTGACATTAAATACATTGAAATTAAATATTGATTATTTTATTTTGCTCTTAAATATAGCTATATGGCTTTTTTTCGTGAGTAATTTCAAACTAGAAACCTGCAAAGACCTGCTTAGTTTCTCTTGAGTAATTTCAAACTAGAAACCTGCAAAGACCTGCTTAGTTTCTCTTGAGTAATTTCAAACTAGAAACCTGCAAAGACCTGCTTAGTTTCTCTTGAGTAATTTCAAACTAGAAACCTGCAAAGACCTGCTTAGTTTCTCTTGATTAATTTCAGATGAGAAACCTGCAAAGACCTGCTTAGTTTCTCTTGAGTAATTTCAAACTCAAGACGTCGCGGACAGAATTACATAAGAACTGTGATGACGAGAGAGTTCTAAGCAGAGCCAACTATAAACTTATGGACCTTCCGACTCAGATAAAAATTATGGGAAATCAGACCACAACTACACCACGTGACCTCGCATTCCAGTATTGATGTATATAGACGAATTCATTTTAAAATCAACACAAAATGCTAGCTCGAAGTTATATTATGCAACAAGTTAAGTTTAACAATAAGGAATATCAATATTATGAATATTTTTATCAATAAATAACCATAGACTCACAGAATTGAGGAAAATTGCAAAAAAGCTTGCAGTGTTCTATCAAACATATATAGATTGCAGCCCCCCTTTCTCCTCCTCTCGCCCACCCCATTCCCCGCTCTGATTCCCGGGTCAGTTGTTTGGCCTAGTTATCTAGAGTTTGCTGTGGTTCTAAGTACCTCAAATTTACGATATAAGTTCACCCGCTGATGTCCGGTAATCGTACAAGCTGTTCATTCTGAACGATATCTGATATTGAGAACTGACATCAAGCAAGTGAAATGTGCGACGATTTTTCCTTCCCTAAAAGCACGTATACATCTGGAAACCGGGCCTGAAGGTATTGGTCATGAATACACTAAACTGTGTATAGCTTGTCTGAGTCTACTTGTAAACAGGCTCTAGGACGCTAGTCTGAGAACAAATGCAATCAGACTGAAAGTACTCTGATATTATGTGCACAGAGGAAATACAAATGAATAAATACGACACAACGATCAATTGTTTATTAAGCATAACATACTGGATGTCTCCATTATAATCTAGACGTATAGTAAGAGATCAAGAATATTGGAGATTTGTTATCGACATTATTCGACGAAAAGACGAAATCTGATTAGATCTGAACTGAGAACCCTTCATGAAACATGATTAGATCTGAGAACCCTTCATGAAACATGATTAGATCTGATAATGCTTCATGGAACATGATTACATCTGATCTGAGAATCCTTGAAGGAATATGATTAGATCTGAGAACCAGTTTCTGTAGTTTCGAGTTGACATACACATACTCGGAACTGTTGTAAGATCAAGAAGAAGCCGGTGACAACAAAGTTGACCAGATTGACACGACACGTACGCGTACCTAGTGTAAATATGATACCTGTTTTATGGTGCCGGTGACAACAAAGTTCACCAGATTGACACGACACGTACGCGTACCTAGTGTAAATATGATACCTGTTTTATGGTGCCGGTGACAACAAAGTTCATCAGATTGACACGACACGTACGCGTACCTAGTGTAAATATGATACCAGTTTTATGGTGCCGGTGACAACAAAGTTCATCAGATTGACACGACACGTACGCGTACCTAGTGTAAATATGATACCAGTTTTATGTGCCGTGACAACAAAGTTCACCAGATTGACACGACAGTACGTACCTAGTGTAAATATGATACCTGTTTTATGGTGCCGGTGACAACAAAGTTCATCAGATTGACACGACACGTACGCGTACCTAGTGTAAATATGATACCTGTTTTATGGTGCCGGTGACAACAAAGTTCATCAGATTGACACGACACGTACGCGTACCTAGTGTAAATATGATACCAGTTTTATGGTGCCGGTGACAACAAAGTTCATCAGATTGACACGACACGTACGCGTACCTAGTGTAAATATGATACGTGTTTTATGGTAATGGTAGACCAACATCTTTTACATAACTTCTTTGAATAGGATCGTTAACAGAGTATCGCAAGGCCATTTTCCTATACTGGAACAGTTTTGCAACAACTATAGGATCCTGTAGAGCCGGGATAGTGGAGGGGTTAGTGCACTGGCTTCGTAAACGCGTTCGCAGAGGTTCAATTAGAAAATGGTAGGGGAATGAGTTTTCTGATCGAAACGGCTATCAGATCGAACCAGCCTCAGTTGGGTTGAGAAACTGGGAAGCAAAAACGGCTGATGTGATGTTGATTACAATTCCACATCACTCATCTTGTACCAATGATCAAAGAAAAATACAGACGTAACGCCGTATTCCCTAATATACCTTGTGGTACTAAAACGTGTTTCTCCTTCCTTCCTATGGGATCCTAAAGTTAACCGATGCTTTAACAATCAGTAAAGTGAGAGTCTTAGAGAGAACGATGAAGTAATTATATTTTACCTGCGATCTGTGTGCTGAAACACAAGCAGAAACTTTCGCAACAAATAATATAACACAATATTATTTCTCGTTACCACGCAACAAATCATATAACACAATATTATTTCTCGTTACCACGCCACGCAACAAATAATATAACACAATATTATTTCTCGTCACCACGCCACGCAACAAATCATATAAGTTTCTCGTCAACAGAAGTTCACATTGTACTTATAACTAATTTACCTGTTAATTATTACTGATTAAGAAAACATTATTTTGAAAAGTATGTACAGTTTAACAACTATTTCATCAATATAATAATAATAATAATAATAATAATAATACATGTATTCCAGGTTATATCAAGTATGTTACACGTCTACATCGTCAGTAATGTTCAATACACAGACTAATATTATGTCGTAGCATATATGTGTGCACATTGAATTATTCAACATTAAACAAATGATAAAGTATACACTTTATATCTACACATTTTAACTGCCACAATCAGTGTTTTATTTCCAACAAGTTTGCACCTTTATAATATTGAAGTCCTCAATAAGCTCCGACCTCGGGTAGAACAGAGCAGAAAGTGGAACGTTAGTTTAGCCCGTGTAAACGGAGAAGAATTAGAAGAATACACGACTGATAGATATAACACTAGTTGACATAGACTAAAGTCTGCGCATATTTTTAACGGCATACAAAGAGTACACGACTGATAGAACAGTAGTTGACGTACAAACTGAAGTCTGTGCATAATTTTAACGGTAATACAGTACAGCCGTGTTTGTATATGGGATTGGCTTCGACTAAGTTACTCCGCCGTAGATGCAAAATATGACAAAATGAATGTCGCGGACTTTACATTTAATTCTGCGGTTTCAGGTGCAACCTAAGATTAGCTTCAGTGCAGAAATAACAAGTAGAACGGAAGTGTCTAGCAGGAGTAGTTATACTGACATAGATATCTCACAGCGCGGGGGGTCGAACAAGTGACAATGGCGCAATTTGTGAACTAATCCTGTTTGAATAGAATAAAGATATGCTAGACAGAGTGAATGGTATGTGGGAGCTACTGCTCTAGGAATGTAAAGGATTGTATCATTAGATTATCGGAGGTCGTATCGCTAGACTACTGATAATGCGTGTGAGACACAGTTATACTTTCAGTTACACAACTATAATAGTAAGACAAACTTGTGTATAGTACTGATTACCAGACATTAGTCTGTCGCTCTTTCCTCTATCTGACCGGTAGTCAGAATCATGTGTCTTTTGCTCTTTCCTCCATCTGATCGATAGTCAGAATCATGTGTCTGTATAGATCAAATATACGACAGTATTACACAAGCAAAGAAAACAATAATGATCAAATTTTACGTATTTGATTATTAATTTTTGTTTTCTATACTTTTGTAATGTTGCCGTATATCGTTCCTTGTTCATATCGCCCGTTTATTCAGTTTTACCGCAGCCTCCCAACAGTCACCCACAGATCAGATCTGATCCGGTCTGACCCCCGGGGACATAGGTGAGTATACTGTCCAGGACATGGGTGTCTAAAGTGATTATGAGATTGACGCGCTACCTACTGCGCTACATAGGCGCTTGGATATCGCTGTAAATGAGAGGTTGCACCACAACCCATATTTTTTATTCTGTTGAAGTTGGATAAAGGGGACGACTTAGGGTTGCCCAGCGACCGCCTGTTGAATGCTGGCACGACAATTAATGACGACTTAAGGAATTATTTTGAGGAAGTTGGAATCACAATTTACACCAGTAAAACTAGGCACCTGATATGTAGAATGAGGAAGTTGGAATCACAATTTACACCAGTAAAACTAGGCACCTGATATGTAGAATGAGGAAGTTGGAATGACAATTTACACCAGTAAAACTAGGCACCTGATATGTAGAATGAGGAAGTTGGAATGAGAATTTACACCAGTAAAACTAGGCACCTGATATGTAGAATGAGGAAGTTGGAATGAGAATTTACACCAGTAAAACTAGGCACCTGATATGTAGAATGAGGAAGTTGGAATCACAATTTACACCAGTAAAACTAGGCACCTGATATGTAGAATGAGGAAGTTGGAATCACAATTTACACCAGTAAAACTAGGCACCTGATATGTAGAATGAGGAAGTTGGAATGACAATTTACACCAGTAAAACTAGGCACCTGATATGTAGAATGAGGAAGTTGGAATGACAATTTACACCAGTAAAACTAGGCACCTGATATGTAGAATGAGGAAGTTGGAATCACAATTTACACCAGTAAAACTAGGCACCTGATATGTAGAATGAGAGAACTTGGAATGACAATTACATTCAGTAGAGTCTGACACGTACTGATATGTAGAATGAGGGAAGTTGGAATACAATTCTACACCAGTTTAAAACTAGGCATCTGATATGTAGAATGCAGGAGGTTGGAATACAATTTACAAGTCAAAACTAGGCACCTGATATGTAGAATGAGGAAGTTGGAATCACAATTTACACCAGTAAAACTAGGCACCTGATGTGTAGAATGAGGAAGTTGGAATCACAATTTACACCAGTAAAACTAGGCACCTGATATGTAGAATGAGGAAGTTGGAATCACAATTTACACCAGTAAAACTAGGCACCTGATATGTAGAATGAGGAAGTTTTAGCCAGCGAGCACACTGAAACAATTAGCATGTGGACATTTGTTGGGGTTCTTGATCACGTAAGCTTGATCTGGTGGGGGGTGAAAGCCTTGATAAATTATATCAACTTCTACTACAACCTGGCGTTTTGAATTTTCGTAAGCATAGACATGTGTCCATTTACTGTGATAACTACAGGGTGTTCAAGATAAAAGTAGCCCGATTTACAAATCAAAAGTTGCCAGTTACGCATTTTGTCTATTTACTAATTAAACCGGTTCTGACTAGCTCGTCCTACGTCACATTTGTTCATCGCCCCTTCCCACACCATAATTACACACCATCACAAAACCTTGACCTATACTACGTCATAACTAAACCTTCTCAATGCTAGATTGGCTCCCTTGACAAACTACTTTTATCTTGAACACCCTGTATTACAGTTACTCCAGTAAACGGACACAATCGCTCCAAGTTAACAATATATTCACGTCAAGTAATCTGTGTAACTGATACGTGTCTCGCCTAGTTAGGGAATGTTAAAACACAGCAAGAGAGCTCGTCCCCTCACCTTCAATTGCTCAGGCATAGAGATGTAATGATTCTTAGCCCTTCACGATACTGCGCCTCTATGTTCTAGAATTACCTAAACTCATAAACAAGTGATTTTATTTAGTATATGGTCAGTTACTACATTAACATATTCTATGACAGCTTACTCATACTATCTTGCAACAGCACTGCAACATAAAACTGCAACATAAAACTGCAACATAAAACTGCAACATAAAACTGTCATTTAGTTCTTGTCATCATCTTCATTGTTCAGAGTTCATGTTTACGAATCCTACAACAAAGGTCTCTGTGGCTAAGTGGTTAAGCCGTTGTATTGCGTCGTGGGTTCGAATCCGCGCCGCGCTGTTCACGGGTGCTTTTTTCCGGAGTTTCCTAGAATTGTTGCAGTAGCAAACAGAGTTCGTACATTGTGTAATAGTCCTGCAGGTGGCGTGCCATTTCTGCGAAGAGAGACCAAGCTATGTGGGGTAAAACCCGGTGCAACGAAGGCAATACTTTAAGAGTTATACAGCAACTAACCATATATGTGTACAGCATCTCTTGTCTGTTTGAGCAGGCGTGTACTACAATAAGTCTTAATGCGGATCCTGACATACTAACACGTCTGCTGTGGACACAGCGTCGAGCACATTTATTGAAGAACTTGTTCTGCTAGAATTTTTTGTATGGTTATGTCACATATAGTCTAGAATTTCATCCTGGCAGACATCATGTCTAGGAAAACGAACATGACAAAAGATATTTTTGTCAACGGAGAAAAAAAAAGAAAATGTGAACAGTTTCGAATATCTTGGTTCACTGCTAACAACAGATGGAAATGTGAACAGTTTCGAATATCTTGTTTCACTGCTAACAACAGATGGAAATGGGATGAAGGAAATTAAAAGAAGAACAAACATGGCTTTACAAAAACTAAAAACAGTATGGAGCGGAACTGATAAGAAAACAAAGATCAGAATACTAAGAACATGCATATTCCCAGTGGCAACGTATGGATGTGAAGCGTGGACATTTAATAATAAAGCAGTGGAAAAACATATATGTGCTTTTGAATATAAGTGTTAGAGAAGAGTACTTCGTATGTCTTGGACAGAGAAGAGAACAAATAGATATATCTAGACAGAACTTAAAATCAAAGAAAACTGGCTGATGCTACAAATAAGAAAAAGAAAATTGAGGTATTTTGGACATATACAAAGACATGAAGGGATGCAGAAGACTAGCATGGAAGGAGGCATACCGTCAAAGAGAAGAAGAGGAAGACCACGGAGAAGATGGATTCGGGATATAACTGATGGTTTTAACATGACGGTTGCAGAGGCAGGACATCTCGTCTCGTCTCGTCTCGTGAGAGAGAAATTCTGGAGTATTGTTGGGGAGGCAAAGTTCTGATCAGGACAAGCTATTTAATGATGAGACTTCGTGTATCCATTTCTGAGCTCTAGATGCTCGCCATTTGCCAGTTATAGGTGTTGATATGGATGGAGATTCTCCCCATGAGGTATTTACCTTGTAGTGGTGGAGAGATTGCGTACCTCCGTGATTCGGAACGCTATACTGACAGGAGCTTTGCTCAATGCTAAGGATACCAATGTCAGACTGGTTGAAGGATAGAGGACAAACAAAATGTGGCCTCCTGGTCCTCCAGTTTAGGGGTCTGGCAAGGTACTGGCAACCCATTCCTGTAAAAAATATTGTATTATGAAAAAGGAAATAAAATATACATTTGCTACGTCGATTGAAGGAAACGAGGTAAATTTGACTGGTTTAAGGAGGCAGATCAAACCCTCAAAGAAATCTCCATCCAGACAGTTAATCTTCTCTCACCACATGTGTTTACAAATATTGTAATGTAAGAAATGTATCAGATCTCAAAATTACAGCTTTCCGATAGATAAGAGGGTAGGAAAAGAATGTTTGGATGTTCAAATGCAACATGGAGAAGAACTTTGAAAAAAGAGTTGAAAGATTATGGCTTTACATGGGAAACAATTTATAGAAAAGCAACAGAACAGCAGCAATTGAAATCTCTTGTGGAAGCCTTATATACGAGATATAATACAGGACACGAAATATATATATATAATAAATATGTATACAGACACAGTAGTGGCTCGTGATAATTTTTATATAATAAATATGTATACAGACACAGTAGTGGCTCGTGATAATTTTTATATAATAAATATGTATACAGACACAGTAGTGGCTCGTGATAATTTTTATATAATAAATATGTATACAGACACAGTAGTGGCTCGTGATAATTTTTATATAATAAATATGTATACAGACACAGTAGTGGCTCGTGATAATTTTTATATAATAAATATGTATACAGACACAGTAGTGGCTCGTGATAATTTTTATATAATAAATATGTATACAGACACAGTAGTGGCTCGTGATAATTTTTATATAATAAATATGTATACAGACACAGTAGTGGCTCGTGATAATTTTTGTTGGTGGGGCCAGACAAGAATTCTTGGAAAAATCATGGTTTTGGGCTAAGTTATATTTTAGTATTTAAAATTATTTGTCTATTCCGGAAAACTATCCCTCATTTACTAGCACGTAAATTGTGGTACACGGATGTATATTGATGGAACGAGTGATTACCGTAAACTATTCTATGATGGTTAGTTAATTATTCTATTATTTTGTATTGTTTTTATATGTGATTCGGTATTTACGAACTCGGAGTCTACTGGTCCAAACGAAATAGTGCGCTGGAAATGCGAAAAGTGAACTTCTTCTTTGCGTTCGTTCTTTACGATCAATTTTAATCACTCTTTGTGATATGTTTGATCTTTGCCAAGAACGTGTATACGTTGCACATTGGTTTGGTAGGCCCCTAAATGGTAGGCCTTTCGTAGGCCTTCTACTGGTTTGGTAGGCCTTCTACTCGCTTAGGACGCATGCATTCGATTTCATCCAAACCTATTTAGTCGCTTCTTACGAAATGCGTGGCAGGTAACAGTGGTTATATTCTTTACACCCCAAATTTGGGTCCCGGTAACCACTGGGTGGGAAGTGTACTAATTAGGGAGGAAAGACGATGAATTTCAGACTATATATTTTATCGTTATATATTCAACTTTTAATGCTAATCAGTATCACGTTAAAAATAATAATTATGAACAAATAATTTATAAAAAAAAAGTAATAAATATACGTTGCACATTATTTTCGATGTGGCCCAGTCCCATTGGCCCTTGATAACGAGCCGCCACTATATATATATATATATATATATATATATATATATATATATATATATATGAGAGAGAGAGAGAGAGGAAATACGGGATTCAACATTTGATCCCTGGAGAAGATACGGTTAACTTGGTTGCAGGAATTTCTCATTTTGTTGGATTAAACCTATAACAACCCATTTATATAGAATAGGTACTAATGGTATTCGTACGACAGTGCTTTCAAGCTTTCAAATATAGTATGAAGTTATATTTCAAGTAGAGTTCTATAACTATATTAACTTCATGCGTGTATGAACAATCCTCTTGAAGTACACAATTCCTATATACATGTTTATAGTTACACACCAGATCAGAAATCTGAGAACTTAGAAGCTTAATATTAACTTAAATATTTCTAGTACAACATGGTTGACTGAACGTCAATACCGTGTCACTTGCGTCTGGTTCTGCTACGTAACACGAGGGAAATCAACGAAACATCGTCACAACATAACCTTTATTAAAACGCTTCTATCTATGATCTCCAACAAACTGTCTAATCATCATCATTATCATATGTTGCTGTCTCCGCATCGAAGGTTGGCTACAACGTCTAACATCTCTTGTCTCATGCCTTTATGTTGCACTCTGCCAGGTTTTTAGTTTGTCCATCTCTTGATCATTTGTCCTCCATCTTGTGTCTCGGTCTTTTTCTTTCTCGTGGTCTTTCAACTTTTCCCTCTCGTGAGATTTTGATCATGGCTTTATCATTTTCGAAATATGTTATTTGTTTGATTTTTATTTCCTGTAGTATTTCTTTCTTCATTACTAGTTTTTTTTTAAAAAGAACTTCTTTATTGTCTGTTTTTTTCGTGAAATATGACTTACTAAACTGCGTACTAAACTGAGGCACGTTTTAGGAAAACTAGACATGAAGAAACAATTATTAAGAGAAATAAAATTCAGACAAGTAAAGTATTTTGTGCACATAAAAAGACAAGACACCATGATAAAACATTTGCTAGAGGGGAAAGTTGAGAGGTGAAGAGCAAGAGGAAGACCGAGAGATAAGTGGGAGGAAACTTTAAGAAATGGACAGGTTACAGTCTGGCAGTGTGCAACACCAAGGCGAAAGACAGAGGATTCTGGAGATTCATTGCAGCCAACCTTCGATGTGGAGATAGCACCTGGTGATGATGATGAAACTGCGTATCCAAATATCAAAGGCATTCATTCTGTCTGATAGATGTTTGTTCATTGTTCATGTTTATGAACAGTTCAGAAATACTGAGTAAAAATATAACTTGATAATCTTCATCTTTAATTTATTTGATTTCTGATTAGATGTTGGTTGCTTGTTCATGTCAATGAAAGTACTTTTCGACAATAATATTCTCTTCTTAATCTCTTGTTCACATCTGCCATCATCTGTGATCATGTTTTATATATAAGATAGAACTCTTACTTGCTTCACTAATTTTTCTGCTATTTTTACAGTTATTTGTGACGTCTCTCCTTCTTTGCTGATAGCCATAGTATTAGTTTTCTGGAGGTTAATATCTAATACATAACGTAGTTGAATTCTGTCAAGGGACTAAGAAAACCGTCACACAGGTCACCACAGAAGCTCAAGACTCTGTATACTGTGGAGTTTGGATGCATTCTTATTAAGGTTTGGCCACTTAATAAGAATGTATCCAAACTCCACAGTATACAAGTCTTCTACAACAGAACATCGGGAAAGAAGGCAAGAGGAAGACCACGGAAAAGATGGTTAGATGGCGTAGCAGAATCCTGTGAAAGAGCAAAGATAACAATCACACAAGCCACCAGAACAGCGCAAGACAAAACAGAAAACCACGACACTGGCAACAACCAGGTAGCAGTGTGACGACACTGGGCAACAACCCGGTAGCAGTGTGACGACACTGGGCAACAACCCGGTAGCAGTGTGACGACACTGAGCAACAACCCGGTAGCAGTGCCTGGACGTACGACTGAGCAACAACCCGGTAGCAGTGTGACGACACTGAGCAACAACCCGGTAGCAGTGTGACGACACTGAGCAACAACCCGGTAGCAGTGTGACGACACTGAGCAACAACCCGGTAGCAGTGTGACGACACTGAGCAACAACCCGGTAGCAGTGTACGACACTGAGCAACAACCGTAGCAGTGAGACACAGCACAACCCGGTAGCAGTGTGACGACACTGAGCAACAACCCGGTAGCAGTGTGACGACACGAGCAGACAACCGTAGCAGTGTGACGACACTGAGCAACAACCCGGTAGCAGTGTGACGACGACTGAGCAACAACCCGGTACAGTAGTGACGACACGAGCAAAACCAGCAGTGTGACGACACTGAGCAACAACCCGGTAGCAGTGTGACGACACTGAGCAACAACCCGGTAGCAGTGTGACGACTAAAGAAGAAAGAAGAAGAATATGTAATACATAACGTAGTTGAATTCTGTCAGGGGGACTAAGAAAACCGTCACATAGGTCACCACAGAAGAACAAGACAAATACATAAAACCACGATACTGAGATAACAACCCGGTAACAGTATGCTGACAAAAGAAGAAGAAGAAAATATCTAATACATATTCCTTGCTAGTTTTGTCTAGCTGGTCTACTAGTTCTTGTAGTTCTTGCTCATTCTTGGTTACTAAACTATCTAGTTAAAAAAAGTTCATTGATTCTAAGCACGTATCTTTATACATATATATATATGCCCGCGTGCCCAGCGTGTTCGTAGCGCGTTGGACTGTGGGTGACTAGCCCTCTGTGTGTACGGGTTCAATTCCGTGGGCAGGCAGAAAAAGCCACAGATTCCCCAGATTCACGGTGTTCGTGGCACCGAACCGAAGGGTTACGATGTCCATGGCACCGAGCCGAAGAGCTGAAAAGCTCAAGTGCTTCTGGATCGAAAAAAAAAAATATATATATATATATATATATATACACTAGATAGCGTGTAATTACATCTTTCGTTCTGCGTGTACATTTACAGAAATTGGGTCACATATCTTAATACAGCAACATATCTTTTAAAAAATGTATTTATAGGCTCAGCGAAATATCTGTCAATCAAATATGTATTTATAAATTAGGCAGTCGATCTATGTAAAATAAACCACGTGATAAAACTGTCACTAAATTACTGCACATGAGAGACACGATTAAGTCTACACTGACAATAAGTCGTCAAGTAAATACTGTGTCATATGCGACCTAGATTCGTATTTGCTTCTTCTTACATTGCTTCTATAGTCCGTTCAACAACTCATGCCCACAGTCCAAAGCGAATTGTAGCAAAACCATCTATTCCACAGCAGCGAAACTTTGCACACAATCTTAGAATTATACCGACGCAAATTTCTGATGGAAGAAATTGCTATAGGAAACCTGGATTTTGTAATATAACGGTTTCCTTTGATGTTGGCGGCATATTTGGCAAGTCTGATACAGCATTTTAGTTTTTACAGTAAACGCACACATATGACATTTGATGTCAAGTCTCATTCAAAGGCGTATTATCCCAGCTCATACATGGGGGCCAATGTTGATACTTCAATGGTATCATGAAATAAACAAGAAATGTAGACATAGTTGTATTATTGTTTTTTTTTTAAATAGTGTCGGAAATGCGCGTATAATATTAATGACACTTTTTGCATTGTAATAAATTTGCACTTCAAACTCGTTATGTTTGTTAAATCAATGACTGTCAATATTATAAAAGTCAACAATATTACAAAATAACTTCACACTAATTTCGATATACGCCTTTAACTAAATGTCCGTCTCGCACTAATGACGTCAATTCTTTACCAAGTTCAAGCCCGAGTCGTTATGGTGGCCGAAAAATGCAAGAACTTTTCAAAAACCGTGAATTTCGTCCTGAATGTTGCTATTTTTGTCATAAATGTATTAAATTGCTGTAAACATGAGTTTTCTTCAACCATGCCAACAAAGGCGTTAAATATATAGCACAAAGAAGGAAACTTCTAGATGGTATGATTGTTTGAATGGCAAAAATATTTTGTAGCGTCGGGAACATGTGTAGTTCACATGCAAGTTTTCAAGTTATTTCATCAAATGGTTACAAAGATACAAATTTTTATCTGTGGGCATGACAAGTTGAACGGACTATAGGCGTCAACTTGAATGTTTTAAAAGAAAACATTGGCTCGCCTGCCCAACGTGTTCGTAGCACGTTGGACGACGGGTGACAAGCTCCATGTGAGTGCGGTTCAACTCCGCGGGCTGGGAGAAAAACCACAGATTCCCAGATTTACGGTGTTCGTGGCACCAAACCGAAGGGTTACGATGTCCATGGCACCGAGCTGAAGAGCTGAAAGTTCAAGTGCTTCTGGATCGGAAAAAATTGGTCAGCCTAAGGTTTTCAAAGGAAAAAGGAAAGCTGGCCTTCACGCAAAAATCAGTCAAAATTGCTATACCTGGCGCCCTGACTACACCTGAATTCATAGCGAGTGAACACGAGAGAGAGAGAGAGAGAGATAGAGAGAGAGAGATGTAAATTGTTCCTCTGTGGTACTATACATATACTTAAAATATCACGTACAAAGAAAAAAACAAATGCTTCTATTCTGCAACAGTTTGATATTAGAGAGATGGCTATTAAAGAACATAACATCAAGGAAAATTAAATATTTCTGACACATCAAACGACATCAGAGAAGGTAATTTTGGAAGGAATGGTGCCTGGAAGAAGAATGAGAGGAAGACCTAGAAGACGATAGGTGCAAGATGTCATTGACGATCTGAAAATGACTGCTGCTGACGCTGGTCAACTTGCACAGAACAGAGTTTTTCAGGACTGCTGTCATGGAAACCAAGTTCCGGAAGGGACAAGCTATTTAATGATGACCCATTTCTCTTACTGAAATTCAGTTAAGTCAGTTTTAATTTTTTTAAGTGTTAACTACTTTCGCTAAGCTATGTTTAAAATCTGTCAATCCCAAAGAGTGCGGGACTAATCATACGAAAAAGACATGCACCGTCCCGTCACCTGCATCACTTGAAAATGATGTTGCATCATTTCAAAATCAGATGCTAAAAGGGTTGAGCATGTTTCTTATCCGGAACGGACTCGTCGTGGCAAAACAGTGGCACGTTCCCTAAAATTCGATCATATCAAAGTTACAAGTGGTGATTGATAAGTGGTTACGTTTAAGAGCAATCGCAAACCAGTGCCAGTATGATCGGATGATATCCGGTAGTCAATGCGGAGACTGTCACGGGAAGGGGAGACGAACTCGAATATCACGTTTACAGAAAACGTATGTGCTAACCAAAGTATTCACAAAATAAATGAGACTGCAGTAAAACTATTTGATTGATAAAACACGTAATCACAAAGTACTGTAGTTTTACAAATTATAAAAACAATGACAAAATACAGCAACGTTTCCACCAAGGCCTTTATCAAGCAAACAAACAACAGAAGTGACAAATTTAAAAAACAAATGGACGACCAAAAACAAACGTTTCTAATGAAAATCTGGAAATAAAAACGAAAATCTGGGAATAAAAACGAATAACGAAATAAATGTAATACAAAAACACACATAAAAACTAGAAATAGAACGGAAGGAGAGTTTTTATTCCCAGATTTTCGTTTTTATTTCCAGATGTGCTAGCCAACATGTCTGTATGTGCTTAACTATGGCATAATGTTCTGACGAGCAAACCCCGAGCAGACTACAAAGAGTGGTTAAACAAGCGGTTGAGGTAAAACGAATGCAACAACAAACAACAGTACGCATATCCATAATAATCTGCCAGACACGTAGATCTAAGCGCCATACCACCTGAATAAAAAAAAACCTGCACAGAACAAATTCTTGATGCTGATGTTTGTGTAAGAAGTCATGACAGTTGATGAATTAGCTACACACGCTAGAGGTGATCTCATCTGGTAGGCACTAAACATGACTGCTAGAAAAGTATACAAGTTTATGAAGCAGATTTTACATTACGTGGAAACATTGAAACTTATGGAAGAACAGATATAGGTAGATTGTAACCTAAGTTAGATACAGAAACTATACAAGAAATATCAGAGGAGAGATTAGAAAATACAAGCGACAGTATGTAATCAAAACTTATAATAGAATATCAAGTCCCCAATTTCAGGGTAAAGAGGAAGCTATGTTCAAAAAATCAGAGCAGTAGCTATATGTTTATTCAGACTATTGATACATGGAATAAATGATAAATATAGTGAGTGACATACTAACATAACGCACACATATACTAGAAAGATAGAAGGAGTACTGTAGAGAAATGTATGAAGCCACAACAAAGAATCTAGACATGACGATGTAAAAGGGAAGAGAGAGAGAAAGAGAGAAAGAAAGAGAGAGAGAGAGAGAGGGCGAGCTAGAATCTATCGTACATTCAGCTATTTAAAAAAAAAACTAGAAGGAAACGGAGACATAAGAATGTAATACTATACTAATTGAATTAAGTTTAGCAGAAGCTGAGACCAGTGTGCACATTTATCGTACAATATGCTTGAAGATCTGGAATAGTGCAGCCTGGCCTAAGACAGGGAAAAGATCAATATACATTCCTACCCCAAGAAAGGAAATTTAAAACTGTGTACCAACTATCGTTGTATTCATATAATAAAATCATGCCTACAATTCTCTGTTGACCAATGTTTATCAGGTCTGTGTAAGATGATCGTTCACCAGGCAAAAATTAATGAAATATTTCAAAGCAAACAAGTTTATGGGGACCGTGATTAATCGCTTCGGACAAGAGCCAAGAAGAATGCAATTCTTACATCAAGATAATGAATATAGTTTATTTTTTTCTTATTAGCATTTGCATTTTACATGATTGTTGGAATATGTGATTGACTGTTGCTAACTAGCTATGATTTCAAAATTGATAAGTAGTTACTATTTCACTATTTCATTTTGGGAAGTCCGCGAACATGGGGTAAAGATTAGATAGAGGACAGACGGTAGGCGACAAGCATGGGGTAACGATTAGATACAGGGCAGACGGTAGGCGACGAATATGGGGTAAAGATTAGATACAGGGCAGACGGTAGGCGACGAATATGGGGTAACGATTAGATACAGGACAGACGGTAGGCGACAAGCATGGGGTAACGATTAGATACAGGACAGACGGTAGGCGAAAGCATGGGGTAACGATTAGATACAGGAGACGGTAGGCGACGAATATGGGTAAAACATAGATACAGGGCAGACGGTAGGCGACGAATATGGGGTAAAGATTAGATACAGGACAGACGGTAGGCGAAAAGCATGGGGTAAAGATTAGATACAGGAAAGACGGTAATCTACTTAATATTCGGAGGTTAAAATCCTCCACCAAAGTAAAAGAATCAACTATCTCAAACCTGTTATTTGCTAATGATACACCCTCGCTACTAACTCTGAGGAAGAAATGCAGACTTAATTGACAAGTTCTCAATGGCCTGTGATAAGTTTGGCCTCACCATTAGCACCAAAAAAACAGAGGTCATGTTCCAGCCCGTCCCTAGAGAGCAGTACTACGATCCAGCCATCAACATTAAACACCAGCGTCTCCTGCCAGCGGACAAGTTTGCTTATTTTGGCAGCCTCCTATCCAGATCGGCAAATATAGATTCTGAGGTCAACAATAGGATATCCAAAACCAGTGCTGCGTTCGGAAGACTACGTGTCACTGTGTGGGAGCGGAAAGGGATAAGCATAGCCCCAAAGCTCAAAGGTTACCAGGCCATAGTGCTAACCACGCTGCTGTACGCAAGCGAGACATGGACAGTGTATAGCAGACACGCAAGAAAACTAAACCACTTCCACACAAGCTGTCTACGCAGAATACTAAAAATAAACTGGCAGGACATAATTCCAGACAGCGAAGTCCTCACAAGAGCAAAGATCAACACCCTATTGCAGAAGGCCCAAGTGAGATGGGCAGGTCACGTGGTTCGGATGCCTGATAAATGTATTTCAAAACAGTTGATGTATGGCAAGCTTGAAGGGGGCAGACGTTCTGTTGGTGGACAGAAAAAAACGCTTTAGAGACATTTTTAAGTGTCTCTGAAAAGCTTCGATATAGACACCAAGTCCTGGGAATTCCTTGCGCAATATCGCCAAATGTGGCGCTGTAACAACAAATGAGGAACCCACATAGCTGAGAATCATCGTGCCATTGAGGCACAGAGAAAACGAGCTGCGCGAAAAGACAGAACACACACCACCCACATGTCTAACCTTGATCATGTATGCCCCACCTGTGGCAGGAAATTGTGTTCTAGGATTGGACTCTACAGTCACCTTCGCACACACCAGAGAGGTGCAGCAGCCCACGTCTGAGATTGTTATCATCATCGCTTGCAATGGACGGCTATTATTATTATACACGAAGACACAATAGAAATCTGAACTGAATTTTATTATTATACACGAAGACGCAATAGAAATCTGAACTGAATTTTATTTTCTCCATTTCCGCGTAGCATACTACCATCTAAATTTTTTTTAAATGCATATTGCCGCTCTCACTCTGGAAAATTACTGTGCACGCTCATGATCGTTTTTAAAAATCATGTAAGTATCGACTACTCATAAAAGTCAATTATAATTGGTTATCGTTTAATCATATAAATATCCATTAATAATCAAATAAGTTTGACCTACCTCCAGCACACTAGAACTGGCAGTAGCTGTATCCTAAACAAGAGTCATTCCTTTTATTATTGGATTGTACATTCGACGTTAATCCTACCGTCTTCTGTGCTCGCAAAATGAATAAATTAAACGTGAAATATATACACAATAATCTACTCTTTGATTTGTTTTACTTGGTACTAGGAATATGACACAATTCAAACGTTACAATAGAAGTATATTTCTTTTTGTGTTCAGTGTTTCTAAAAGTAACAACACGCGTACATACAAGTTCATAATCAACATGATAACTGTACACATAAACTATACTGGTACGTTCGTATCTGACATGCAGTATATCAGTTGGGGGAAAAAAACAGACGCATAAAACTGATAATGTTCTAAAAAGGAAACCAAAAATTGTTTAAGGTATGTCGAGAGAGAGGCATTTCCTACCTACTTTATGATCCGTCGTGTATTTTAAGACGCCAATTATAAAAAATATATATATGGTTAAAATACAAGCCACCTGGCATTGCCAGTCTGGGCAGTCCATATGAGACACAATGTCTCGACTCGTCTTACTTGCCAATCCTGCCAGGTCTGGATTGTGCGGGCGGGTTTTACCAAGTGTTCTTAATACATATAACACACCTCGATAACGGTAGAGGGTAGGAAATATTTAATGGTGTAAGTTTAACACGTCCAGAGATAAATTAATAGTTCAAAATGTAAGTTTAACCAGAGATAAATTAATAGTTAATGGTGTAAGTTTAACCAGAGATAAATTAATAGTTAATGGTGTAAGTTTAACCAGAGATAAATTAATAGTTAATGGTGTAAGTTTAACCAGCGAGAAATTAATAATGAATGATGTAAGTTTAACCAGAGATAAATTAATAGTTAATGGTGTAAGTTTAACCAGAGAGAAATTAATAATGAATGATGTAAGTTTAACCAAAGATAAATTAAAAGTGAATGATGAAAGTTTAACCAGAGATAAATTAATAATGAATGATGTAAGTTTAACCAGAGATAAATTAATAATGAATGATGTAAGTTTAACCAGAGATAAATTAATAATGAATGATGTAAGTTTAACCAGAGATAAATTAATCATAAATGATGTAAGTATAACCAGAGATAAATTAATAATGAATGATGTAAGTTTAACCAGAGATAAATTAATAATGAATGATGTAAGTTGAAACAGAGATAAATTAATAATGAATGATGTAAGTTTAACCAGATATAAATGCATAGTTAATGATGTAAGTTTAACCAGAGATAAATTAATAGTTAATGATGAAAGTTTAACCAGAGATAAATTAATAATAAATGATGTAAGTTTAACCAGAGATAAATTAATAGTTAATGATGTAAGTTTAACCAGAGATAAATTAATAATGAATGATGTAAGTTTAACCAGAGATAATATAACAGTGGTATTATTCTAGTAAGCGATAACTGACAGTTAATTGTGTAAGTCTCAAAGGCGATAAGCTAATAGTTAATAAATAAAGAACCCTTTTTCATACCTCGAGGTTTATTGGAGAATAAGGTGTTAGGTCCGTATTTTTCATTGACCATCGGCACACGATGGGTGATGTGGTCAATGGGTAATGTGGTCAACATTCATGTCGGTCGCTTTACTTCCCAGGACTCTTCCTGTTACCCATTTGAGGATGGGTCGACCAGAGAGCCGTCACAATATTCCAAGCCTATTGTGGAATTGAACCCGAACCACACCACTAAGAAGTAAGTTGACTAACAACTACACTTATGTGGCTCTCAGCCGAACCACACCCCTAAGAAGTAAGTTGACTAACAACTACACTTATGTGGCTCTCAGCCGAACCACACCACTAAGAAGTAAGTTGACTAACAACTACACTTATGTGGCTCTCAGTCGAACCACACCCCTAAGAAGTAAGTTGACTAACAACTACACTTATGTGGCTCTCAGCCGAACCACACCACTAAGAAGTAAGTTGACTAACAACTACACTTACGTGGCTCTCAGCCGAACCACACCTCTAAGAAGTAAGTTGACTAACAACTACACTTATGTGGCTCTCAGCCGAACCACAACCCTAAGAAGTAAGTTGACTAACAACTACACTTATGTGGCTCTCAGCCGAACCACACCACTAAGAAGTAAGTTGACTAACAACTACACTTATGTGGCTCTCAGCCGAACCACACCTCTAAGAAGTAAGTTGACTAACAACTACACTTATGTGGCTCTCAGCCGAACCACACCTCTAAGAAGTAAGTTGACTAACAACTACACTTATGTGGCTCTCAGCCGAACCACACCCCTAAGAAGTAAGTTGACTAACAACTACACTTATGTGGCTCTCAGCCGAACCACACCTCTAAGAAGTAAGTTGACTAACAACTACACTTATGTGGCTCTCAGCCGAACCACACCACTAAGAAGTAAGTTGACTAACAACTACACTTATGTGGCTCTCAGCCGAACCACACCCCTAAGAAGTAAGTTGACTAACAACTACACTTATGTGGCTCTCAGCCGAACCACACCACTAAGAAGTAAGTTGACTAACAACTACACTTATGTGGCTCTCAGCCGAACCACACCTCTAAGAAGTAAGTTGACTAACAACTACACTTACGTGGCTCTCAGCCGAACCACACCTCTAAGAAGTAAGTTGACTAACAACTACACTTATGTGGCTCTCAGCCGAACCACACCCCTAAGAAGTAAGTTGACTAACAACTACACTTATGTGGCTCTCAGCCGAACCACACCTCTAAGAAGTAAGTTGACTAACAACTACACTTATTTGGCTCTCAGCCGAACCACACCTCTAAGAAGTAAGTTGACTAACAACTACACTTATGTGGCTCTCAGCTGAACCACACCTCTAAGAAGTAAGTTCACTAACAACTACACTTATGTGGCTCTCAGCCGAACCACACCTCTAAGAAGTAAGTTGACTAACAACTACACTTATGTGGCTCTCAGCCGAACCACACCACTAAGAAGTAAGTTGACTAACAACTACACTTATGTGGCTCTCAGCCGAACCACAACCCTAAGAAGTAAGTTGACTAACAACTACACTTATGTGGCTCTCAGCCGAACCACACCCCTAAGAAGTAAGTTGACTAACAACTACACTTATGTGGCTCTCAGTCGAACCACACCTCTAAGAAGTAAGTTGACTAACAACTACACTTATGTGGCTCTCAGCCGAACCACACCACTAAGAAGTAAGTTGACTAACAACTACACTTATGTGGCTCTCAGCCGAACCACACCCCTAAGAAGTAAGTTGACTAACAACTACACTTATGTGGCTCTCAGTTAGGTCTAATATGCGATAGACTGACAATTAAGGATGTAAGTCTAATAAGAGAACAATTGGTAATACTAGACAAACCACCCAGGACACCACCATAGTCTCAGTCATTTTCTACAAGATGAAAGTATTAGCTGCGCAGCAACAATTGTTATTTTACCTGCATCTTACAAACTTGAAGTATCCATTGTCAGCTGCTTATATATTAGAGTTTAAATAGTTAAATCTGTCTTCCTTTTCACGAGAAATGCTGCTATTTTCTAGGGAGTGTTATTCAGAAGAGAGGGAGAGGGAGGGAGAGAGAGAACATGTAATTTACAAGAAAGACTTTTCTTTATGAGAGAAAGACCTCATTCAGAAGATGAAGAGAATATAATGCACGAGAAAAGAGAATGTCATTCATTAGAGAGAGAGAGAGAGAGAAAGAAAGAAAGAGAGAGAGAGAGAGAGAGTGAGAGAGACTTCCCGTCTGAGACAGATTCATTCACAAGAAAGACTATAATTTACAAGAGAAAGAGAGGCTGTTATTCACCAGTCAGACTGTAGTTCTCTCTCTCGATCGTTCTTAAGCCGTTTTTATCATTCTATTGTGATATATAAACAGCCAAACATCAAGAACGGAATGTACGTGCACAGCCGTCAGAACCTATTGGAGCTCAGGTGCTTATCCTTCGGTGGGGTGTTCGATTTCAACCAGCGTTTACTGGGCTCGCTCTCCGTTAGCCTTTTGCTGTCCCCAGCCAAAACCCACACGGGAGCAGGCTGCTATTTTCTTTTAGGGCAGTGACCCTTAGATGACCTGCACTTCCGGGCTTAAGAGCGCCATCTGCCCAGAAAACCGGTCGTTTTGTGGACTCCTTGGTTTGCCGCCCGTCCAGTTTTCTGTACGGTTTGCTCCGCTAGCCTTTGATTGTTCCCAATCAAACTACAAGGCAGCAGTAGTTCCCTGCGAGCGGAAACGCGCACAGGCTTTACCTCTGCTGGGCTTTCCAGTTGTTCTGCACATTTCGGGTGGGACGCACACCCTCGTGACTGCCGTTCCTGCCATGCTTGCCGATGCCATGCTTGCCGCTGCCGTACCTGCCGCTGCCGTGCCTGTCACCCCTGCCGTGCATGCCGTGACTGACTTTTCTGGCCGCCTGTGGGCCCACCCGTGCATCGCTCGCATGCGTGTGCGCTCTGCCTTGGTACCTACCTCACCATTTCCATCAATTCTCACCGTCATCACATCTGCCTAGACTGTCCTGCTCAGGACTCAACCCGGTCCCCCACCCATGTGATGGGGTCACGGGTTTCGCCCCATGAGGGCCCACCCGTGCATCGCTCGCATGCGTGCACGCTCTGCCCTGGTGCTTACCTCAACATTTCCGTCAATTCCCACCGTGTTCACATTTGCTTAGGTTGTCCGTGTGAACCCACGTGCAGCTCATCTCGACTCCCAGCATACTCATCAGCTCAAGAGAGAGGGCTCAAGAGAGAGCATGCGTGGGTTGACGTCACTTCGATCGGCCTATGTGGGCCCACGTGCAGTTCAACCCGACTCCCATCATACTCATCGGCTCAAGAGAAAGGGCTTAAGAGAGAGCATGCTCGGGCTCCGAATTTTGCATCGCGTGGGTCAACATCTCTTCGATGGCTTTAAATCGTGCCCCCATCCCTGAGATAGGGGCCCGAGTTTCGCCCTACGTGGACCCTTGTACAGCTCAACGACTTCCAGCATACTCATCGGCTCAAGAGAGAGTGCTCAAGAGAGAGCATGCGCTGGCTTCGAGTTTCGCCCCACGCGGTTCCACGTTTATCCTTCCAGCTTTTCCCATCGGTCGGGAGAGAAGAGCATTAATAGTCACTCTGGGAGTTCGCTCGTCTGTGTTGCGAACGGATCCCATCTAGCGTGACTACCTTTGCATTTCTACTTGCCCCAGAGAAGCTCTCCCACGGCACCTGCCCTCTTAGCCAGACCGGAACTGCCGTCTGTTACCAGGGTCACCACGTGGAGGTGAAGGCAGGGGATTAGCGCCAGCTCACGAATCTGGTGCGCCGTTGTTTCCTTGCGCCTTTGACCCCACTGTAGTTCAGCAGAACTTTCAGCTTTGTGGATACACGTATCTCTTCCGTTCCCATACACTAACATGCAGGCTTCCAAATGCAGCTCGGGTGATAGCGCACATCCCTGTTTGACGTCATTAGTGACTTGGAAGACCTCCGGCAGCTCCTCTTCATCACGTACACGCGCCATCATGCCCTCGTGAAACTGTTGGACGATCTTAATTAATTTCACTGGACATTCAAATTTGTCCATGATCTTCCACACACTTTCTCTGTTGATCGTGTCGAAAGACTTTGTCAGATTGACAAAGGCCGTGTAGAGATTACATTGCTGCTCCTGACATTTCTCCTGTAGTTTGACATTGGACTGCTCCACCCTAAACGCCTAGGTCATTCTAACATGTCACCGTCCGAGTTTCGTGCTCTATCACACCTCCGTCGACGTGATGACATTGTTATCAAACCCCCGACAAAGGCGATGCAATAGTTGTATGAAGCAAAGACCTATACCTTCAGGAAGGCCACAACCAACTACTTGACAGTTTTACAAAACTAGTTCTTCTGATGTCACACTATCTAACAATAGTAAAGTCCGTACAGTAATTAAGAACTTAATTGCCTCTAAAGACCTTCCTACCGGCGCATCATCAATTTGTGCCATCGATAGCTGTTTGGGCAAACCCGCATTTTATATGCTCCCCAAAATTCATACTCAACTATCCTGGTAGGCCTATCGTTTCTGCTTTCTCTTGTTCTACGGAACATATCTCCGAATTCCTTGACAGTATATTTAATCCTATAGTCACCACACTACCTTCATTCTTGAAAGATACGTATCACACTTTGTCTGTTTTTTCTTCTATTGAGTTGTTACCTGGCAGGACTTACCGTCTCTTCCTCCTTGTTCACTGTACACCTTTATACCTCATTTCGACGGACAGGAGAACTAACCCACTTGTCTCCACCTCGGCTCTCCTTCGTCTTGCAGAACTATAAAGTTCTCACTCTCAACTCCTTTCAGTTCAATGACCAGTTCTTTGAGCAGACCAGTGGGATCGCCATGGGTACTAAAATTGGACCCAGTTATGATTGTCTATTCATGGATCATCTTGAACACCTAGTATGGAATTCCTATGATGGCTCTCGTCCGTTCGTGTATCATAGATACATTGATATTGGATTCTCCGAAAGGAGTTAATTCTTATTTTTCATGTTTGTTGGCCTACACGCTCTGATATAACCAAAAAAGGTTCGCCTTAGGTTGAAAGGAGCGTGCCTCGGCTTAAAGAGGTTTTAATCCCCTACTAAACAAACAAACAAACAAACAAACATTACTGATATGCCTGAAGCCGATTTGTCACGCTTCATTAATTTCATTAATGTCTTCAATCCTACTATTCGGTTTACATCTCACATCTCTACTTCTTGTGTCAACTTTCTTGACATCACTATCACCATATACCTATTCACTATCACTACATCAGTATACTATAAACCTACTGATGCACATAGTTTTCTCCTTTATACTTCTTCCCATCCTCAGGCTTGTCGTGACTCTTTACCATTCTCTCAACTCTTGCGCCTTCGTCGCCTCTGTAGCGAGGACGATGATTTTTTTCGATAGAGTTCACGAGATTCTTGATTTCTTCCGCAAGCGCCTATACCCGGAGAATGTGCTTGCATCTGCTATGCATCGCGTTCAGCAAATTTCTGCCAGGAGGCCCTTTCTAACCAGCATAGAACTTCCAATTCTGACAGGGTTAAACTTATCTTAACTTTCCACCCTCATAGTTCCCTTGTGAAGAAAGTCTTATCTGTCATCTCGTCATTCTTCAGTCTGATCCTGAGACACATTCAATCTTCCAACACTATCCTTTGGTGGCGTACAGACGTGACAGAGGTCTTAAGGATATGTTGGTTGACAGTCGCCTCAAGCCTAATATCCAGAGTCATTTTGGCACCATCCAGTGGGGCCGTCGGCGCTGCAACACGTGTGCTTATGTAATACAGATACGCACTGTGTCTTTTCCAAAAGCCACGTTTGTTATGGAGACAGTTTCATGTGCGAGTCCCGTAATATTATCTATGTCATCACCTGCAAACGGTGCAACAAGGCCTATATTGGTGAGACCGGCAAGAGGCTCAGTGACCGATTCGCCCAACACTGCGCAATATACGCCAATGCTCTGCAGTGCCGGATTAGGCTAGCGCGGGGCCCGTAGCAAATTTTAGTGCGGGACCCTAGGTTTTGTATGATAATAAAATAAAACACAACTTTTACAAACAAACTTGTCTCGATTTAATGTGAGCAAATTTAGAGATAATACTAGACAAATCAATTTCTCCAAGTAAATTACATTCAATGTTCATTAAGGTGAGGTTGTTTAGACGATCTTGTCCCATCATGTTCCTTAACTCACTTTTTATACGCTTTAATGTCGAAAAAGAACGTTCTCCGTTGCAGTTAGTAATCATTAAAGACAAGTAAATTCGTAAGACTATTTCTACATTTGGGAAACACGACTCAAATTAATTTTCCATTATAAGTTTATAAAATTGCAGTTTAAGAGCCTCATGCTTTTCGTTGCTAATAGCAGCAGCTACATTTGTTTTAAGAAGTTCAGTGAACTGCACAAGTTCGTCGCCTAGGCTTTCTTCCAAATCCTCTTGGTAAGAGCTGACAATATTTGGAGTTCTTTTCAAGATCTCTTTTGCTGTAATAGATTTTAACTGCCGAAGTATTCCAAATACACCAGTCACTCTATAATAATAATAATCATAATTCCTCTCGTACCGTTATACGTTACATAGGGCCTGCAAGTAATTTCTCCATACCGCTCTATCCTGGGCAACTCGCTCAATCTCCTCCATGGAACTGAGACCGATATTTCCTGCCTCTCTCAGCAAAGTTCGTTTCAGGTCTCCTTAGGTCGTCCTCTCTTTCTTGAACCCTTTACATCCCACTTCAATGCCTGCTTTGATATTCGTTGATCATTTCTTCTGAACGTATGTCCAACATATCTCCATCTTCTCTTCCTTATAACAGTTGTTACTAGTGGTTGACCAGACATATTTCTGATTTCATCACTTCTCCTGAATTCGTTCCATTTTATATTCATTATTTTTCGCAGACATCTATTTTCAAATGCATTCAACTTGTTTTCTATATCTTTAGTCATTTTCCAACTCTCTCTGGTATATGTTAGGATTGATACAACATTTGAATTGAAAATTCGTAATTTAGTTTTAATACTATATAACTTGCAGTTCCATATTTTATTTAGACTTTTAAAAGCTGATGTTACTTTGCCAATTCGTATCATAATTTCTTTTTAACATTTCCTGTGCAATCAAAATTACTACCTAAATAGGTGAACTGCTCTGTTATTTTTATCATTTTAGATTCCAGGGTGATATCTGCGTTACTTGCCATAGGTGTCTTCATTATATTTGTTTTTCATAGCTTATCTGCAGTCCAACTTTTGATGCTATAGATGACAGGTTGTCTGTTTTTCTTTGCATATCTTGGTTGTTTCTACTTAACAAGGCAATATCATCTGCAAAATCCAAATCTTCTAGTTGACTATTTTCTACCCAATCGATGCCAGTTTCGCCCTGCAACATTTTCGCATCACCCAGCCAATGGCCACTTCAAACAATAGCGGAGATAAAATACAGCCTTGCTTTACTCCGGTTTCAACCATAAACCAGTCGCTGTGTCCACCATCAGTGCGAACTGCACACTGTGGTACACTCTATGGTACAGCCTAAATCAATAACTTTTCAAACAAAACAGAACAGTTGTCCTTTAGTTTCTGTATAACACAACCAATCTCTCACGTGAGTTTTGTTTGTTGGTGTATGTGTGTATGTGAAAAAAGACTTTCGACAAAATCGTGGATTGTTTTCTTTATCGTATGTTATTTTTTTTAAGACATAAAATCACTGTTCATATGTTGCACTTCGCTACTTACTTTCACAATCCAATAATCTCGATTGAAGTTGTTTGGCCATTCACCAATACTGTTGGAGTACATTTTACTTTCGTTGTGTTTTTGGCTTGTAGAAGATGTTGCTACATTAGAAGCATGTGCTGTGCTTTCTGCCTCTCTTTGGCTTGAAGATGATATGGCTAAATTGGGAGGACTTTCTGTATATTCGATTTCAGTTTGTCTTTTGAAAAATGTGGCTAAATCGTGAAGAGTTGCTGACCTTAATGGTAATATTGGTAATTTTGATTCTTCTTTATAGCACTGCCTTCATCTACTACACAGTGGGACACGTCTTCTGTATTTTCTGCTTCGATTTCGTTGGATTCAGCACCATCACATACGACATTAAACAATTCAGACAGCGTGCGTGTTTTTGATATAACAACTGATTATTTTTTCCATTTTCATCTCTGTCACATAGGCGCGGGCCCCCTAGAAGCGCGGGCCCGTAGCATTTGCTACTTCTGCTACTAGGCTAATCCGGCGCTGATGCTCTGTGACCCCTGTAGCTACTCATTTCAACGATACTGACCACTCAGGAGCTTGCGATGTCCAGGTTGCAGCCATTCGATCATGTTCCTCTGATGATCGTAGTCGATTTGCTCTGGAGAACCGTTTTATTTCGCTATATGGTACCTTGCGACCTCTTGGACTCAACGCACTACATTCCTATGCTTCTTAGTACTTTCTCATCTCATGCCATGTAATATATATGTGTATTTGCTTCATATATATAAGTTATATATTCACTTGATTGTTTATTGTTTCTCTTCTTTCCACTTCTAGTTTTGTGTTGCACTCATTTCGTTATTCGTTTTTATTCCTAGACTTTCATTAGATACGTTTGAATGTTTCTGTAATCGTCCATTTGTAGTGTTCTTTGGAATTCGTCGCTCCTGTTGTGTCGTTTGCTTGATAAAGGCCTTTGGTCGAAACGTTGCTGTTTATCGTCACTGTTTCTGTATTTTGTAAAACTATAGTACTTTGTTTGTATGTGTTTCGCTATTTTACCAAGTTTTACTGTAGTCTTCCCCCCCTTTTCGATAATCCGCTTGGAAGCCACATCAGGGAGTAAGCTTTGTTCTAGATGATTTGATTAATCGATTAAGGATAACTCTGGCCAGTATCTTCCAAGCAATTGCCAGGCGGAGATACCCTGGGATTGTCGCAGTCCTGACGGTTGCCTTTGCTTTTATACAGATGTACAATAGTGACATCCTTTATGTCCTGTAGTTAACTTCAACATTAGCATGGGGCCTCCTTCTTTATATACTTCGGTCGGTATTGGGTCCGCACCAGGTGCCTTCCCATTGGACATCTTGACTTGTTGCCTTCTCGACCTCTAGGTGGAGCATCAAGCTTGCCATTAATTGGAACCTTAAGAATGCGCTTATTCAAAAGAGAACCTCATTTACGAGCGATAGGCTCATTCACAAGAGAGAAAAACATTTACGAGCGACAGACTCATTCACGAGAGAGATAGACTCATTCGTGAGAGAGAATCATTCACTAGAGAAATAGGCTGTCCTTTATGAAAAGATATGAGAGATGGACATGGCGAAGAGAGAGTGTGTATAATAACATGGAGACGACGAGTGTGTAAATAGGTAAGGATGGAGAATGAGAGAGTTATTAGAAACAGTGAATGTCTAATTATAAGGTAGGGACGACTAATAAGAAAGTAAGTAAGAAGCAAAACTGAAATAGGTAAGGATGGAGAATGAGAGAGTTATTAGAAACAGCGAATGTCTAATTATAAGGTAGGGACGACTAATAAGAAAGTAAGTAAGAAGCAAAACTGAAATCGCAAAAACTGCGAACACAGCAGAGAATGAGGGAATTAGGGACAACAATAAAATAGTCAAACAAAACGTGAGATAAAATGAATGAGGAGTAAGAATTAAACATGACGAAAAAATATGATAATAATATGAGAGATTACTTGCCTTCTTTAAATTAGATTTATCGCCGGCAACACTTCTAGCTTTATCTGTACTAATCCAGGTCTCCCTGGTTTCATATAGCTGAATAGAAGACACCTGCAGGTAATATAACAATTTGACCTCTCTTGTCTTATCTGGGATTTGATAGTGGAGAAAACAATTGTCCAGTGTTATTCTCGAGAGCCCCCGTGTGATTTTCGGGCTCTCAAAGAATAGTACCACTGTCTCATCTCGCAGATTGTTCTCGTTTTCTCCAATCCTCTTTTGCCACGCAACGTCAAGATAAGAAGAGATTTATAGGACTCGCTTTGTGTGTGCGCTTCATAAATAGTGTTTTTTTGTAGTGTGCGCTTCATAAATAGTGTTTTTTGTAGTGTGCGCTTCATAAATAGTGTTTTTTGTAGTGTGCGCTTCATAAATAGTGTTTTTGTAGTGTGCGCTTCATAAATAGTGTTTTTGTTGTGTGCTCATAAATAGTGTTTTTTTGTAGTGTGCGCTTCATAAATAGTGTTTTTTGTTGTGTGCGCTTCATAAATAGTGTTTTTTGTAGTGTGCGCTTCATAAATAGTGTTTTTTTGTGTGCGCTTCATAAATAGTGTTTTTGTAGTGTGCGCTTCATAAATAGTGTTTTTGTTGTGTGCGCTTCATAAATAGTGTTTTTGTTGTGTGCGCTTCATAAATAGTGTTTTTGTAGTTGCGCTTCATAAATAGTGTTTTTTGTTGTGTGCGCTTCATAAATAGTGTTTTTTGTTGTGTGCGCTTCATAAATAGTGTTTTTTGTAGTGTGCGCTTCATAAATAGTGTTTTTTTGTAGTGTGCGCTTCATAAATAGTGTTTTTTGTAGTGTGCGCTTCATAAATAGTGTTTTTTGTAGTGTGCGCTTCATAAATAGTGTTTTTTGTAGTGTGCGCTTCATAAATAGTGTTTTTGTAGTGTGCTCTTCATAAATAGTGTTTTTTGTAGTGTGCGCTTCATAAATAGTGTGTTTTGTAGTGTGCGCTTCATAAATAGTGTTTTTTTTCAAACTTGTTATTGAGGTCAACGCTTTTTTGTGTGCGGTCTATATGTTGTTTATGTATGCGTGCATGCTCTTAGGTAGTAATTTTCATGCAGATCTGTTATTGACTCAACCATTTGTCGTAGTGGACGACCTTCTAATTAGGGCTTTGCACTCTCACTGTCGCCGATGAAGAATTTTCATGAGTTATAAATCTGGTCATATAATCTGTATATGACCTAAAACTCATTGCGTACGTAGTGAGAACCAATGACCTTCGGAATTGCTAGCAAATGGGTACTTAGCCACAGAGATCTCCGACCATTGCAAGCTAACGTAAATGAAGACTTTATCAATGAGTTAAAACAACATTGGCTCATGCAATAAAACTGTATGCAGTACACTTAGCCACAGAGATCTCCGACCATTGCAAGCTAACGTAAAATGAAAAATCTTTATCAATGAGTTAAAACAACATTGGCTCATGCAATAAAACTGTATGCAGTACACTTAGCCACAGAGATCTCCGACCATTGCAAGCTAACGTAAAATGAAGATCTTTATCAATGAGTTAAAACAACATTGGCTCATGCAATAAAACTGTATGCAGTACACTTAGCCAAACAAAAAGAACGTCATCATCCCACTGTACTTCACGACATAATGGTTTGATAAGAAGAAGATGATAGCAGATTAAAATACAAATGGAGATACCGTTCTGTAAATGTCGCAAACTGATTACAGAAATTAGAAGTAGACAGTCAAGATATATGGGGCACATTGTGAGGAGAAATAAAGTTGAAAATCTGGTGACAACTGGCAAACTTGATAGTAAAAGGACAAGGATAAGACAAAAGATTTTTAAATCCTGGATGGCGTGCCCATGTGGCATGGTCGAAATAATAACATCGACCTGATCAGGGATTATCGTGTGAGATGACGAACCATGACCGCCTAGTCTTATCGGCATGTACATGATGATGATTGCGAATTTACATTTCTCGACTGACACTTTCATCTTTTTCTTATATTCTCTAGAGGAAACAGTCAGTCACGAGTGTGTGAGAGAGAGAGAGAGAGAGAGACAGAATGTCACTCATGAGAGAGATAATAGTATTAACAAGAGAGTTACATTTCATATGGAAGAGACATATTTCACGAGAGATATTCATTCACTGTGATAAATCAAAGGTAAAAAACTAAAAGCCGTGACCAGAACTGAAAGATCATGCCACGACCCGTTGGCAAGAGATATGCCACGATTTTCATTTTTCCCCACAGACTTCAGTTAAGTTACAAGTTACTACAAGTCGATGCCTGAAAACGTTGGAGGAAGAAGAAGAAGAAGAAGCGCGGCTCTCACATTGACATTCCAATGAGAAAACATGTTACCTCATTACTCTGTCCCTGACAACATTTCTATACCTTATCGCCCCCTACCCCCATATGTTTATACATAAGCTTGGTCCCAATATGTTTATACATAAGCTTGGCCCCAATATGTTTATACATAAGCTTGGCCCCAATATGTTTATACATAAGCTTGGCCCCATATGTTTATACATAAGCTTAGCCCCATATGTCTATACATAAGCTTGGCCCCATATGTTTATACATAAGCTGCATATGTTATACTGTTGCCCCAATATGTCTATACATGAATGATCATTGGCCCCATATGTCTATACATAAGCTTGGCCCCAATATGATTATACATAAGCTTGGCCCCAATATGTTATACATAAGCTTGGCCCCAATATGTCTATACCTAGCTTGTTCCCCAATATGTTATACCTTAGGTCCCCCCCATATGTCTAAAACCTTAGCGTGTTCCCCTCCCTCCATATGTCTATAACTTAGCGTGTTCCCTCCCTCCATATGTCTATAACTTAGCGTGTTCCCTCTCCTCCATATGTCTATACCTTAGCGTGTTCCCTCCCTCCATATGTCTATAACTTAGCGTGTCTCCTCTCCTCCATATGTCTATACCTTAGCGTGTTCCCTCCCTCCATATGTCTATAACTTAGCGTGTCTCCCTCCCTCCATATGTCTATACCTTAGCGTGTTCCCTCCTCCATATGTCTATACCTTAGCGTGTTCCCTCCCTCCATATGTCTATACCTTAGCGTGTCCCCTTCCTCCATATGTCTATACCTTAGCGTGTTCCCCCCCTCCATATGTCTATAACTTAGCGTGTTCCCTTCCTCCATATGTCTATAACTTAGCGTGTCCCCTCCTCCATATGTCTATACCTTAGCGTGTTCCTTCCTCCATATGTCTATAACTTAGCGTGTTCCCTTCCCTCCATATGTCTATACCTTAGCGTGTCCCCTTCCTCCATATGTCTATACCTTAGCGTGTTCCCCTCCCTCCATATGTCTATAACTTAGCGTGTTCCCTTCCTCCCATATGTCTATAACTTAGCGTGTCTCCCCCCCTCCATATGTCTATACCTTAGCGTGTTCCTTCCTCCATATGTCTATAACTTAGCGTGTTCCCTTCCCTCCATATGTCTATACCTTAGCGTGTCCCCTTCCTCCATATGTCTATAACTTAGCGTGTTCCCTCCTCCATATGTCTATAACTTAGCGTGTTCCCTTCCTCCATATGTCTATACCTTAGCGTGTTCCCCTCCCTCCATATGTCTATACCTTAGCGTGTCTCCCTCCCTCCATATGTCTATAACTTAGCGTGTTCCTTCCTCCATATGTCTATACCTTAGCGTGTTCCCTCCTCCATATGTCTATACCTTAGCGTGTTCCCTTCCCTCCATATGTCTATACCTTAGCGTGGCTCCCACATTGACATTCCAGTGTGAGAACTTGTAACCTCATCCCTGTCTCTGATAACACGTGATAGTAATCTGAATCACGGACAATCCGCACAGCAGGATTCAACCTTATACCTAACTGACTTAATGTTGGGCTATTACGATAACCAATTTCTCAACCACTGCCTAAGAGTTTTAAGATATTCGACTGTCGACGAAAAGCTGCTGTTGAATGTAAAGATTCCAGTCTCACTGAGTCACTGCCATATAAACAAAGACTTGATCACCTGGTTATAGACTTTTCCAATAAACTTTTTGATTCCAATACACAAAAACGTCTACCCCGCTTGAGGAAGGGGAAAAAGGGGAAGGGGTGGGTAGGCGCATAAACGACTAAATATTTCTTTCAGTTGTGCCTGTGTGCGATAGTGGGAGTGAGAGTGGGAGTGATAATGAATGGAATTCTTGTTGCTGTTTTAAATATATATAAAGACATTAACCTCTAGAAATACCCCCAACCCCGCGGCAATTTATATCTACGGCTTTGCTTCCCATTTATACGTACCCACGTGGCGGATGCCTGTACATGAGAAGTTCTTTCTCTTAAAATTCTTAGCAGGGTGTGTCATAGCTAGAGATTTCCATCTGTCAATGCAGTGATATTTGATGTATGATAAGGGATCACGAAATTAAGTTACTAAACCACTGGCTCATTATTCATAGTGTCAAATTCTAGGCATAACAAGTCATACAGAGAACGTATAGATTCATATCAACGTTAGTCATGTTGTAAAAGTAGATACATGTTTGTCATACAAGACAAGCCGGTGGGCGTATACAACAATGTACTTCCACAACTTTGTGTCCCTTCTGCTTTTAATAAGGCACGTTGTTGATTTTCTTCTCAACCATGATGCTAATGTGCTCAGTATTTTTCTCGAATTGTCGTCCCTTGCACTTTTCAAATTAGTTTTGCTTATAATTATATTTTGAAACCACTCTTCTCTTCACTGCTACTACTACTGCTACTACATCTTCTACTATTACCACTACAACTATCATTACTACTACTGTTGTTACTACTACTACTACTACTAAATACTACTGTTACATTACTACTGCTAATAATAATACTGTTACATTGCTACTTCTACTACTACTACTTTCTACTGCTGTTGCAACTAATAGCCGTCCATCGCAAGCGATGATGACAACAATCTCAGACGTGTACTGTTGCACCTCTCTGGTGTGTGCGGAGGTGACTGTAGAGTCCAATCCTAGAACAGAATCCCCGACCACAGGTGGGGCATACATGATCAAGGTTAGACATGTGCGTGTTGTGTGCTCTGTCTTTTCGCGCTGCTCGTTTTCTCTGTGACTCAACAATACGATGATTCTAAGCTATTCGGGTTCCTCTTTGTTGTTACAGCGCCACATTTGGCGATCTTGCGCAAGGGATTCCCAGCACGTATTGTCTATATCGAAGCATTTCAGAGACACTTTAAGAGTGTCTTTAAAGCGTTTTTCTGTCCACCAGCTAAACGTCTGCCCCTTCAAGCTCGCCATACATCAACTGTTTTGGGATGCGTTTATCAGGCATTCGAGCAACGTGACCGACCCATCTCAGTTGGGCCTTCTGCAACAGGGTGTTGACGCTTGGGATCTTTGCTCTTGTGAGGACTTCGCTGTCTGGAATTTTGTCCTGCCAGTTTATTTTTAGTATTCTGCGTAGACAGCTTGTGTGGAAATGGTTTAATTTTCTTCCGTGTCTGCTATACACTGTCCATGTCTCGCTTGCGTACATCAGCGTGGATAGCACTATGGCCTGGTAAACTTTCAGCTTTGTGACTATGCTTATCCCCTTCCGTTCCCACACAGTGACACGTAACCTTCCGAACGCAGCACTGGCTTTGGATATCCTATTGTGGACCTCAGAATCTATGTTTGCCGATCTGGATAGGAGGCTGCCAAGATAAGCAAAGTTGTCCGTTGACTGGAGACGCTGGTGTTTAATGTTGATGACTGGATCGTAATACTGTTCTCTAGGGGCGGGCTGGAACATTACCTCTGTTTTTTTGGTGTTAATGGTGAGGCCAAACCTATCACAGGCCATTGAGAACTTTTCCATGTAAGTCTGCATTTCTTCCTCAGAGTTGGTAGCGAGGGCACAGTCATCAGCAAACAACAGGTTTGAGATAGTTGATTCTTTTACCTTGGTGGAGGATTTTAACCTCCGAAGATTGAATAGGTTACCGTCTGTCCTGTATCTAATCTTTACCCCATGTTCGTCGCCTTCCCAAAAGACATCCGTGAGCATGGCAGCAAACATCATGCTGAAGAGTGTTGGGGCCAGTACACAGCCCTGTTTGACGCCGTTGGTGACATGGAAGGCTTCCGACAGCTCTCCTTCGTCAAGTACACGTGCCATCATGCCCTCGTGAAACTGTTGAACGATCTTGATGAATTTCCTTGGGCATCCAAATTTTTCCATGATCTTCCATAGACCCTCCCTGTTAAACGTGTCGAAAGCCTTTGTCAGATCGACAAAGACCATATAGAGGTTACGGTGCTGCTCTTGGCATTTCTCCTGTAGTTGGCGAGCAGCAAATATCATGTCTGCTGTTCCACGACCTGCTCTGAAGCCACATTGGGTCTCAGGGAGTAAGTCCTGTTCCAGGTGATCGATTAATCGATTGAGGAGGACTCTGGCCATGTTGCAACTATAACTACTGTAACTATTACTACTACTATTATAACTCACAAGTTGATTATTTGATTTAGTGTTGACAACAAATGTTTCCAGATAAGATAATTGCTCACAAGATATAACTGAAACGCACTAAAGCTGCGTGGGTATGTAAAGCAGTAAGACATTATATGGCATTGTACATTTTTAGAGGTTTAAAATTATACAAAAATTACAGAAATCATACAATTTTTATAGTTGTTGGTGAAAGTACTGATATCTCTAGGAATCTGATGTTGGCAGCAGAATTGTGTAAAACAAAGAGTAGAAAAAGAGTTGATTTACTATTAGCCTACACCTCATTGTGGTGAAAGATGCGAGGGATCTTCCTTTATTTACAGCTAAATAATTGTTGGAACACGCTTGCAGTTCTGCTTAGTAAATTGATTTTGTTGCAGATAGCTGTGTCAGTATGATGAGGACAGCAAGTGATTTCCAGTCCAAGCTGAAGAGATTATGTATGTTTTTTCTCGACTGTGTTTTTGTCATTCATTTTCACTTTGTGTATACGCTGCCAACAATCGCATACCATTTAGTTTGAAATGTTCATAAAAAATGTTTCTTTTTATCACGCAGTAGTAAAATGAATCTCCACTTGCAGTGCATACAAGATATAGTGCCGACACAGACATATAAAGTGTTGAAGTTGTATGAATGTAAGGCTATTCTAGATACTTATGATACTCTGAAAATGTCACATTTGCTAGAGTTAATATCTAATACTGGGGTGTTTGCTAAAATCAGGCTAACATACTCGTAGATTTTCTTTAATAAAAATAAAGCAATAAATATACACCTGTAGCCTACCGTTAAATCGTGCTAACGTTAGATTGTAAGATTATTTAGTCATTCATCTATCCCATGTATTTGAGCTGCCGTCAAAGAATATGTGTCACTTCTGCGTGATTAAAAAAAAGAAAATCTGGTTTATTTCTAACACTTTTGTGGCAACACTGATTATTGTGCTGCGTTAAGTGCAGAATAAAGCATAATCAATTCCATTGTAACGGGAACAAAGGGACTAGTGTCTATTAACATAGTAGCCGAGCACAAGTTTTTTCAGATGCGTAATAGATTCTGGAGAATACATTTCCGTATTTTCAAGCAAAAGAATATCATATCAAGAACAAATATTGGCTGAAATCAGATGCACGTGTCCTAAACGTGTAGAAGTCTATGCGTTTAGGGCCTACCAAACCAATGTCAACGTCACGCGTTCTTGGCAAAGATCAAACATATCACAAAGAGTGATTAAAATTGGTCGTAAAGAACGAACGTAAAGAAGAAGAAGAAAAAATAAAAAGTTGTACTAAGAAATGTTCAGTATATATATATGGAACTGCAGTAAAACTATTTGATTGGCAAAACACGTAATTACAAAGTACTGTAGTTTTACAAATTACAAAACAATGACAAAATACAGCAACGTTTCGACCAACAAGGCCTTTATCAAGCAAACGAACAAACAGGAGTGACAAATTAAAATGAAACACAAATGGACGACCAAATACAAACGTATCTAAGGAAAATCTGGAATAAAACGAATAACGAAATAAATGTAACACAAAACACACATAAAAACTAGAAATAGAAAGGAAAAGAAACAATGAAACATCTAGTAAATATATACTGAATATTTAGACATTTCTCTGCAACTCTTCGTTGTGACGTATTAGGTAAGTGTTATTAGTTATATGTGTGGTGTATGTAATTTCCTGTCACTATTGTTTTAATATATAATAGCTGTACTAGTGTTGATTTTTCTATTACTATGCCTTCCTTACAGTACGTATTGAATTTTCTTCGTCACTATATCTTTATTTCCTTTAGTCTCTTGCCGACCGATATTCGTCTTACGGCTACTAGTTTTGCCATGGTTACTTTAAAGAAAACCCGCTTTTGTTCTCATCGAAATTTTCTTTTTACATGTCAGCGACTTAGGGTTATTCCCAAAGGTTTTACCTCTAACTTTCACCCATCTGCAGGACCATTATACCCTAGGGAGCAGCGCATGTTACAACAGTTTGAAGCTAAGTGTGCTCTACAGCGTATGCGTTGTATTGCTGCTAATCATACACATCTTCTGTCTGACTTGGACTCCTCCCAGTCCCAACTTCTTCAGCGTCTACGACTTCTCACTTCTAAAATATGCTCCTTTACTCCTTATTCGTTTCATTATCCATGACTTAACAGACAACTGTATGAATTTCTTGCACCCATCACCAACAAACTTAACCTTCTTGCCGATCTTCTTACCTCTTCCAAATTGTCCACTAAGACTTCTCTCCTAAGGTATTGTTTCTCACTTCCATATCGGACAACGAGAGACAAGTGTTTATCAAGTAAGGTCTTAGTTTGTTTCTCGACTGACTTTGCATATCATTTCACTTGTGACTCCCAAACCGTGCCATTGTTTGAAATTTCATAAATTTTCAGAACCAGTGTTGATCTCCTGACCGTATGTGCCGACACAGCATTAGTTTAAGTTTATGATGTAAACATGTCTGACACTCAAACCTGAATGTCCTTTCTAAGTTATATCTATACTATCAAGAATAGGCTATACATGATATTGACTGCTAAAAACGCCTTGGCAGTTAACATGTCACGTGTGAGTTTCGTGTCTATCACTACTCCGCGATGTATTGATGTATCAAACCCGCCGATTAAAGCGGAGCTATGTCGTCTGGAGCAAAGATTTTTCTGCTTAGGAAGTCATACCCAACTTGCGGACAGCTAGTGTCTATAAAACAGCCAGCACAGAGTTTCAGTCGTAATAGATCTGAGATACAGTTCGTGAAGTTCATTAAGAACTAATTGCTGAAACGACCTTCCATCAGTGCATCATCATCTGTGTGATCCGATAGCGTTATGGAGATACCGCCTTCTAATGCATCACAAGATGATTAAACTCCACAACTCCCGGATAGGCCTATTCGTTTTTGCTGCTACTTTTAGGAAACACGTATTACTCGAGATTCCATGAAATCAGCACTTTCAACCCTATCACAACGAACAAACGGGTGACAAATTTTGAATGGACTACAAACCACGCTTTGTCTGTCGATCGTTTCTACCATTGATTGCTACTCTAGAAATACTACTGTTTGCATTCCTCCTTTGTGTGACTATTGGTAAGTTCTTTTACTCATCTGATGGCTTATGAATTTCCGTTACTTTTCTCAATATGATAATAATCCACTTGTGATCAACTTGCCTCCTTCGTCTATGTGAATGTTCTCACCTAATCTTTTTCAGTCTTAATGACCGAATTCTTTAGCAGTACTAGTTTTGCCATGGTTACTAAATGAAAAACCTAGTTATGTCTATGATTTCTTTTCATGTCAGGACTTGAACACCTAGGTTGACCTCTAATTTCCCCTCTGCTGTCCCTATCCAGATACATTGATGACTGTATTGGAACTATTGCCTGAACCCGATTTGTCACGCTTCATAATTTCTTAATGTTTTCAACCATCTCATTCTTATCTACACTTCTCACTTCTACCATACTTTTGTCATATCGTTTCTTGACCATTACTAACAGACAACTGTAGCTTCTTGCACCATCTACATCAATATTACAAGCCTTACTTGCACATAGTTTTCTCCTTCATGACTAGTCTTCTCCTCCCACGTGGGCTTCTCAGACCTTCCATTATCGGACAACTAGACTCTGCCTTTTAGTGAGGTCGATGATTTTTCTCTCGAAATGCTCTCAGATCTTCAGATTCTCTTTTCAGGCGCCTAACCTTCAGAGAGGGTGCTTGTCTCGGCTATGCTTTCAGTTCAGAAATCATCTGCCAGCAGCCTTACCTCAGCTATGATCTACTACTCTGAAGAGTAAACTATTTAACTTACCACCCATAGCCTTGGCGAAAAATGTTACCGTCATTCTGTCTTCCTCAGATCGACGTGATGACTGTTTCAAATCCCGCCAACTATCCTTGGGTCTATATCGACGGGCAAGAGTCTTCAGGATATGTTGGTACACGTCGCTTTTAAAAACCAGCCCTACTGATGTCACTCCGTCTATATATCGGTTCAGAGTATTTAAAATTATCTGCAGAACGACTTATCGGCTTTTGTGTCATAGCTGTTAGAAACCGACTTATCTCTTCAGAACCCCATCTACTGTTATCTTCTCGCACGGAAATCTCAATATGTAGGTACATTTAATCCCATTGTAACAAAGATTTGAAGGAAAAGCAGCTTTTTGCTTTATTGGTTCTGAAGTCGATACTTTTTTTTAAACGTTAACCTATCTGACGATGCTGTTCCTCATGGAAACTAATCCTTGAGTACTGTCTACGATCGAATATTCTCCTTAACTCTTTCAGTAATGACAATACTTTAAGATCATGGTATGGTAATAAATGGACTAGTTTGTTGTCTTTTGTAATGTTTATCTGACACCTATATGGTATCACTAAAGAATGGGCTTTCCATCTTTATTACGTCGCATAAAAGTGATATTGATAAAAACTACTTGCACCTATTAATAAACTTTTAGAATATGTTCGTCTCATATTATCTTTTGTAACTTTACTTGAAACATCTATGAATATTAGATGTAATTACAAACCTACGATACAATATTTTTTATGATTTGTTCTTTTTTCAAAATAGTCATGCCTTTGAAGTAGACAATTTTCTTGAGAATCACCGATGTAATTTTTCGTATATACATGTATTCGCATCATCAGTTAGAAAATACTAATTACATACATATGCATACTTGAGAGAAAACATTATTACCATAGTTTAAAATGTTAACTATCTGCTCTTAATGATCTAGACTTTGCTTCCAACTATCTTTGTGTCTAGACGGACAAATCTTAAGGTATGTTGAACAGGTTAAGTCCAATATCCAGACTCATTTTGGCACTGTCCAGTGTGGCCGTCGCGTTGCAACACGTGTGCTTATGTGATACAGACGCGTACTGTATCTTTTCCTTTAGGCACGTTTCTTATTGACGATGGGTTCACATGCGAGTCCTGTAATCTTATCTATGCCATTATCTGCAAGCGGTGTAACAAGGCTTATATCGGCGAGACAGGCAAGAGGCTCAGTGACCGATTCGCCCAACACTTACGCGACATACGCCAATGCTCTGTGACCCTGTAGCCACCCATTTCAATGACACTGGCCATTTAGGTGCTCACGATGTCCAGGTCACAGCCATCCGATCATGTTCCTCGGATGATCGCAGTCGATTTGCTCTGGAGAATCGGTTGATTTCTTTGTATGGTACCTTGCGACCACGCGGGCTCAACGTATTACATTCTTATGCTTCTTAGTACTTTCTCTTCCCATGCTTTGTAATCTATATGGGTATATGTTGCATGTATTCATGTTATATTCCATTCTTATGCTTCTTAGTACTTTCTCTTCCCCTGCTTTGTAATCTATATGGGTATATGTTGCATGTATTCAAGTTATATATTTACTAGATGTTTCATTGTTTCTTTTCCTTTCTATTTCTAGTTTTTATGTGTGTGTTTTTGTGTTACATTTATTTCGTTATTCGTTTTTATTCCAGATTTTCCTTAGATACGTTTGTATTTGGTCGTCCATTTGTGTTTCATTTTAATTTGTCACTCCTGTTTGTTCGTTTGCTTGATAAAGGCCTTGTTGGTCGAAACGTTGCTGTATTTTGTCATTGTTTTTGTAATTTGTAAAACTACAGTACTTTGTAATTACGTGTTTTACTAAGAAATGGCATCATTATTAAATAGCTTGTACTGAGCAGAATTTTACCACCCCAACAGTCCTTCGGAAATTTTCTCTCTCCTATGCCAAATGTTCCGCCTCTGCAACCGTCATTCTCAAACCATCAGTTACATCCTGAATCTATCTTCTCTGTGGTTCTCCTCTTTGCCGGTATGTCTCCTTCCATGATGGTCTTCTCCAACCTTCGTGTCTGCTTAAATGTCCAAAATACTTCAATTTTCTCATTCGTATTTGTAGCATTATCCAGTTTTCTTTGATTTTGAGTTCTTTCTGGGTAGATCTATTTGCTCTCTTCTCTGTCCATAATATACGAACACTTATATTCAAAAGAGGCAATTGTGGATGCCTCAAAAATACTGCCGCAAAGAAACATCCAAAACAACAAACTTGTCTTCCTTTGTGACTGCTTGTCAGTCCTGCAGGCCACACAAAGGGAACCACAAGATAACATGGAAAGAGAGCTGATACTACAGCTAAACAAGCTCTCAGAACACAACAAAATTATTCTCCAGTGGATACCAGCCCACTGTGGAGTTCCAGGAAATGAGAGAGCAGACATGCTGGCTAAGGAGGGAACAAAACTTACACAACAGAAACACTCAGTATCACTACCAGAAATCAAGACACATATCAAAAGAAAGTACAAAGAGGTATGGAGGCAACAAACCCACAGCAAACACCCACAAGATCCCATCAGCAGACTAAACAGAAAACAGCACACAACAATCTTTCACCTAAGAACAGGTCACTGCAGGCTCAACCGCCACATGCACAGAATAAAGCCTGCTCAGACTGCACAGTGTGCATGCCAGACAGAAACACAGACTCAGAGCACATCCTGAGTCATGTCCATCATACATACACCAACGAAATGAAACATGGCCTCATGAACAAAGCTTACAGACCAAGCTATGGGGAACTCTGGAAGAACTCCAACTGACATGCAGCTTCATAGAGGCAACCCATCTCATGATTTAGACGAGCATATGAAACCGAACGCAAAGAAGAAGAAGAAGATATTCAAAAGCACACTTATGTTTTTCCACTTCCTTCTTTGCACACATAGAATGCCACTACTGGGAATATGCATTCTCTTAGTATTATAATCTTTGTTTTCTTATCAGTTCCATTCGATATTGTTTTTAGTTGTTTAATTTTGTGTACGGCCATGTTTATGTACGCATGCACATTTTTGACACTGCAATGTTTATGTACGGATGGAAATATCAATATAGATGGAGACTGCAGTAAAACTATGTAAAATGGCGAAACACGTCACCTCTGGAGGCGGAAGTTTGCGTGTGAAACTTTCAACTCTTTAAAAGTATGTCCTGATACACTGACACGATTTTTGTATACCCCACATAAACAAACATGAAAATAAGCTATTCAATGTATAATTTACACATGGGCACACACGTTGAGAACCACTGTACTAGACTACACTATGTTTTCAAGTTATTGTTTGTCTTCAAACATATAACAATTCATATGAAACTTGAAACGTTTGAGTTATCGACAATGATATACTCGATAAAAGTATATTTTAAAAAATGAAGTATGAAAGCACGAAGTAAAATAGTGTTTCTTATTCTTCTTTTTTGTAGAGACCAGTTGAGATATATTCCATCACTCCACAACATATGCCATGACTTTCCATCTTTAGTTATCTCTGGCAGTTCCTTCCATGTGTTATAAGGTGCACCAACAGATGAAAGTGATTTTTCAATCAACTGATCTTTTCAAAGGATACACGGATGTAGCACATAAATTACGATTACAAATAATTAAGCAGCCCATAGAACTAATACTGAGATTATTAATTATCTGATTTTAAAATCGAGACTTATCAAGAAACGAGTGTTACATAAAAACTATAGACAAAGAAACGAACTAATAGCCTACACACCGGCGATGAGAAAGATTGTTAGTACCAAGTGTAGAAATCATATACATGTATTACGTGTTCAATCTAAAAGGCCGCAATACTTGAAAGTAATGACATTTGATGTCTCCCTGGTGTGATTAAGTGATACAATCACTGTCTCCTATACACTCAACGAAATAATTGCGATATCTCTCTTATCTCAACTAGGAAAAGTGGAAACAACAGACACATACATATCTGACCACCCAAAACGATGTTACTATTAAAGTCTATTTCTGCACTAGATGCACGATAAAATACACACACTTGATCGGAGTTCACAACCAACTAGGGCTAAATATTCACAGAGAAAGACAATTAGCCAAGCAAACGACAACAGGTCTCCGTGGTTGAAACCACACTTCAAGAGTAGAATCACACATATTTGGCAGCAATGTAGACAAAGAGGGATAAATAAATAGAGATTGGTTATTGGTTATTGGTTACTAAACTGACGTCATTGCACTCCGGGCAGACCCATAGGTGCTCAGTCTCCCCAACAGATATCGAAGAGTATGCATACTGATGGTTCCTGTGGCTCGCTGATTAAACACACTCTCACTCTGCCTCTCAGGCATCCAGTTCGACGAACAACGGTTAACTCCAAACTGCTTAAATCGCTTGATCGATTCAACATCGATTTTAGTGTCCTCATCCAACAGAGAGTCGCGAAGAGACCGAAGAATATCCCCATTATCCATCTTCAACTCCCCAACAATCGATGCTGTTGATGCAAGCCTGTTCGCTCTCTCTTTACCGTAAACACCCGCATGCCCAGGACAGTATATCCACATAAGCCGCTGGAGGTTAGAAACTTCTATAGACGACATCCACTCATACCGAAACCTGCCCTTCTGGATCTTGTGAAGCATCGACTGAGAGTCAGATACAACAACTGCCCCAGTAAATGAAGTCCCAGAAATCCAATGGAGGGCAGCAATAACGGCATCAACCTCCATCCTCATACTAGAAGTAGTTGTCCTGTATGCCCCACTTCGCTCTGCAACAACCTACCATGCGCATTAGCCAAGAAACCCCAACCGGATTCCTCACCACGTTAAACCGACCCATCGGTATATACAACAACATCATCATCCCTTGCATTATCTTCTATCAGCTGCTTAACTGCGAGATCAGCCTTCATGTTGCCCCAATCTCTACATTCTCTTCCAAGAGTAATGATAACGTTGAGATAGTTGGTCATGCTACCATCTGTTGGGATCCATTCTTCCCCTTTTGGTAGGGTCGCAACCGTAGTCACCTGGCCAATTGTTCTCTCAGCCTGGGCCATCCACGACATGCCACGCTTGATTCTCGTGCCCTTAACATCATTAGTGTTCTTGTGTAGTGGAAGTCTCTTATCCGAAGTAACCCGCATATATGCCTTGGTTTGGGCGATTGCATGACGGGAGCGTAGTGACAGAAGGCCAAGCATATATCTCATCTTTACAATGGGGGTATCTCTAGTGTAGCCCAGAACTATACGCATACCTTCATTCTGAACCCGTTCGAGTCGTTCACATTGTGATCTTGATATCGTAAGAATTCCGAGTCGGTAATCTACCACTGACATTACCAGTCGATCGAACAAAAGGGTAGTAGTCTCTGCTCAAGGTGTACGGCCACCATAACTTTGAAAGCCGCAAGACCACGCTTGCACCGTTGTATCGTCTGTTCAATATGGTGTTTGAAAGATAGACTACGATCAAGGTTATTCCAAGATAGCGCAGCCTGCCTCTGCGCTCGATGGTATGTTCATCAAAGATTACACGGGGTAGGTCAGCCTTGACGATGTGATTATTCAACGAGCACCACAACATACACGCTTTTTCAGGATTGACCTGAGAGCGAGACTCTCTACACCAACCCGAGATGGTACGCAATGTTTTATGAATGTCGTCAACCATCTCTCGTCTATCTGACCCAGTCCTATATATTAAGATACCATCTGCAAAAGCATACCTGTACCAGGAAGTAATATTCACACTAAATGACAGAACGATACTTCTTCTACAAAAGAGAACACCTCCACATAACCGAATTTAGGTAAATATATTTTGTAGAAATTTTTTTAATGATTTTTCTAATGACTTTGGCCCGGGCAGCGGATTTCCAGCCCTCTCTTCTCGATTTCAAACTGCCAAGGGTTATTTTACATGCTTAACTTGAACACAGGACCTACGTTTTATCTTCCGTCTCCAATAGAACTAGGAACTTGATCTCACCTACACTGATATCATGAATCTCTGGACAAAATATTCCGATGACTCCACGAGGAGCGAACAAGTAGCTTTGGAACGAGAGGAGAGTACCTAACGTTACGCCACATAGACCTCCCTGGATCGACATGAAAGCCTCTAAGCGTTGCGCCACATAGACCTCCCTGGATCGACATGAAAGCCTCTAAGCGTTACGCCACATAGACCTCCCTGGATCACAAGGAAAGCCTCTAAGCGTTGCGCCACATAGACCTCCCTGGATCGACATGAAAGCCTCTAAGCGTTGCGCCACATAGACCTCCCTGGATCGACATGAAAGCCTCTAAGCGTTACGCCACATATACCTCCCTGGATCACAAGGAAAGCCTCTAAGCGTTGCGCCACATAGACCTCCCTGGATCGACATGAAAGCCTCTAAGCGTTACGCCTCATAGACCTCCCTGGATCGGCATGAAAGCCTCTAAGCGTTACGCCACATAGACCTCCCTGGATCACAAGGAAAGCCTCTAAGCGTTGCGCCACATAGACCTCCCTGGATCACAAGGAAAGCCTCTAAGCGTTGCGCCACATAGACCTCCCTGGATCACAAGGAAAGCCACTAAGCGTTGCGCCACATAGACTTCCGTGGATCACAAGGAAAGCCTCTAAGCGTTGCGCCACATAGACCTCCCTGGATCACAAGGAAAGCCTCTAAGCGTTGCGCCACATAGACCTCCCTGGATCACAAGGAAAGCCTCTAAGGTGGGGGGAAATTCCACATGTAAATCACATGTGAAGATGTGTAGTAAAGCTAGTACTATATCAAGTTTATTAATCGGTGACATTTTCTCAGGCTTGCACTATTAATATACATTTTCTCAGGCTTGCATTATTAATATACATTTTCTCAGGCTTGCACTATTAATATACATTTTCTCTGGGTTGCACTATTAATATACATTTTCTCAGGCTTGCACTATTAATATACATTTTCTCAGGCTTGCACTATTAATGGAAATGCATCTTTAATTTTTCCGAACGTAATTTTTATGTCAATAAATATACCGGTACCTTGTCCCACAACATAGGCAATCTTCTTTCACAGACAGGGGAAAACTAGAGATTATTTGATGACATAACTCTGTCACTTTCATAACCAGAGATCACCAGTTTGTAATGTTTTATTACATGTGTGGTATATGAGTTACGGACACATAAATATGCACCTTTAATCGTTTTGATGCAATAAAAGAGTAGTAACTCTTGATAATATCAACTGCAGACATGACGACTCTTCGCGTTTGTTTATAATTGTTTCAAATTACGCTACGTATGTTTTTTTTTAATCTGAGTTGGTAGATGACGTAATTCCAGTGATATATTGAGCCAATACTTATGTATGGCAACGAATCATGGACAATGAACAAACAGTCACTAAGATCACTGGAAGCTACAGAGATGTGGTGTTACAGAAGAATGCTGAAAAATGCATGGACAGCGAAGAAAACAGATGATGAGGTTTTAAATCAGGCCTGCACACAAAGAAACCTTATAAAAAGAATAAGAATCGGACAAGCAAGATTCTTCGGGCATATAATACGAAGAGGAGGTTTAGAACATTTGGTGACAACAGGTAAAATTCAGGGAAGGAGAAATCGTGGAAGACAGAGGGAGAAGATGTTGGATGGTCTGACATCATGGTTCGACAAAAGATCTTCGTTAGAACTGATTACCTGCACGAAGGAGAGTTGTGGAAAGACATGATCACCTACGCCGGCGTGCATTGTACCTGGTTGATTGATATATTTTTTACTGCATGTTCAATATCATCATCAGGTGCCGTGACTGCCAGTGTAGGCGATCATGTCTCTCACCGGTGCAGTTTATCAGTTCTAAGGCTCATAATGGCTGGGGAATAATACAATCGAACTGTATAATCGAACACATATAACAAAGCTGTAAACAAATATAAGAGAACTGTGAACACTAATGTTATGACGAGAACTGTGAACACTAATGTTATGACGAGAACTGTGAACACTAATGTTATGACGAGAACTGTGAACACTAATGTTATGACGAGAACTGTGAACACTAATGTTATGACGAGAACTGTGAACACTAAAGTTATGACGAGAACTGTGAACACTAAAGTTATGACGAGAACTGTGAACACTAATGTTATGACTGAAACGATATAATAGAACTGTCTAAAAAGAATTGATCTACAGGCAAAGGATTGGCTTCATTGCGTAGGGTTTTCCCATATGATTAGGTCACTGTCGCCAAAGATGGCATGCCATTTGACGAGAGTGTGGCATAAAGCACGAACTTTGTAGCTCCGGCAACAATCCTATGGAATTAATGAACAAATTACGCAATGACTCGGCCCAGATTTGAACCCACAACCTTCAGAACGACAGGCAAATATCGTTGCCATAGAGACCCCTTAGTAGAACTGTCAATACAAATATTATGACTGTGGACATATAAAACAGAACTGTAAATACAAATGTTATGACTGTGGACATATAAAACAGAACTGTAAATACAAATGTTATGACTGTGGACATATAAAACAGAAATGTAAATACAAATGTTATGACTGTGTACATATAAAACAGGAATGTAAATACAAATGTTATGACTGTGGACATATAAAACATAACTATAAATACAAATGTTATGACTGTGGACATATAAAAGAGAAATGTAAATACAAATGTTATGACTGTGTACATATGAAACATAAATGTAAATACACATGTTATGACTGTACATATAAAACAGAAATGTAAATACACGTTATTGTGATGATTACTTCTTTATATCAGTAAATAGTGTAGTTGCAAGTCACGTTAGCAAAGAATATCCATGTTCCTATATACATTTATAATAAATTATATTTAATACAACAAAATCAGAATACATTAAGATGAATAATATATTGTATTTAATACATTCATACAATAAGTTCCTCTTTATTACCCAGCTTCACCAGGGATTTATATTCTTGCATATATAAATTGTATATTTCATTATATTTTACAAAAAAAATCTTAAAGAAATTGATTCTTGCATGAAAGAAAATAATCAGAAACAAAATTAAGTATATGCGATTACTTATTCATAGTGTGATTATGTGAGTACTTGACTGCACACACACCATTTTTAATTTCTACTCCTTCAGAAACAGTGATGTATAATTTTATTGGATCATTTGCTCTAGACATTGCAACATACAGCTGCCTATGTGAGAAGTATTTGTCTGTCGAATGCAAGCAAGTAACTTCAAGGACTGTCCCTACCTTTAACTAATGGTAGTTGTGAACGCAAGGCAAACAAGAAATTGCAATATTTGAATGAAAATGGAAAATCAGTTGAAATTAATTGAATCCTTGGAATTCATGCCCACCTTCAAATGGACTAGTTAGAATTGCTGGCTCTATGACAAATGTATTCAATGCCTGCACCATTAGTCTTGATCCACTAGACAAGTTTGGTGTGTCCAAATTTCTTAACAGTTTGATGAGAGATTTAATTTTCAGCAATAAATTGAGACCTACTAGACTAGACTACCATCTGTTCTTGAAGGGATCTAAGCCCGTCTGCCCAGCGTGTTCGTAGCGCGTTGGCTAAGGGTGACTATCCCTCTGTGTGTGCGGGTTCAATTCCGGGATGGCAGAAAAAGCCACAGGTTTCCCAGATTTATGGTGTTCGTGGCACCGAACCGAAGGGTTACGATGTCCATGGCACCGACCGAAGAGCTGAAAAGCGCAAGTGCTTCTGGATCGGAAAAAAAGAAAAAAGAAGGGATCTAAAGGAGTGTCGTCACACTACTAACGGGTTGTTGCCCAGTGTCGTTGTGGTTTTCTGTTTTTGTCTTACGCTATTCTGGTGGCTTGGGTGATTGTTATTTTTGCTAGTTGACAGGATTCTGCTATGTCATCTAACCATCTTTTTCATGGTCTTGCTCTCGCCTTCGTTCCTGATGTTCTGTTGTAGAAGACTCTGTATACTGTGGAGTTTGGATGCATTCTTATTAAGTGGCCAAACCACTTCTTTCTTTGTTTCTCAATGTAATTCAAGCAAGGTTTCTGTGCCAACTTTCTTTCTTATGCTGATATGGGTGACTCTGTCTTTTCTAGTGTTGTTGGTAACTTTTTGCAGGCACCGCATTTCACATGTAGTTATTTTTTGCGACTGCATTTTGCTCATTGTCCATGTTTGGCTCTGGTAACACAAAGTAGGTATGAAAATGCTGTTGATCATCTGTTGGTTAGTGGTCAGTGACATTTTTGGGTGCCTTAACAATGGGGCTAGCTGGTAGGTTACATTTGCTTTAAAAAAACTTTTTATAACATAATCCCAGTTAGGAGGTCTATAGAGTTATTCTTGATTGAGAATGAAGCTTGGATGTCACCCGGAATTGTGCAGTTTAAAAAAAAATGTATCTCCGAAAGGAAACAAACTCTGACCCTATTGAGGTTTCAACCCAGTCATCAGAGACCAGTGTTATAACCACCTGCTGTTTATCATATGTTGTAACATATTAAAAATTGAACAGGCAGACAGACCTTGTGACTAAAGAAAAAAAATTGAACATGTTCTCCAACACTGTTAGTTTCATAAGATGAGAAGAGTGGTATAGAGGTCTTTCAAAACCTTTCTGAGTGAAAACTTGTATGGCCACTGACAAAGCATAAGACAGTCAAGACAATTTAGTGAAAGTAATCCAAGTTAGTATATGTAGAATTTGAGATCCTGATATATAGGTCTGGACTGTAACCATCTCCCATTGCAACATATAGGTCTGGACTGTAAACATCTCCCATTGCAACATATAGGTCTGGACTGTAACCATCTTCCACCCAAACATATAGGTCTGGACTGTAAAAATCTCCCATCCTAACATATAAGTATGGACTGTAGGCATCTTCTACCCCAACATATAGGTCTGGACTGTAAAAATCTCCCATCCTAACATATAGGTCTGGACTGTAAACATCTTCCATTGCAACATATAGGTCTGGACTGTAAACATCTCCCATTGCAACATATAGGTCTGGACTGTAAACATCTTCCATTGCAACATATAGGTCTGGACTGTAAACATCTCTCATTGCAACATATAGGTCTGGACTGTAAACATCTTCTATTGCAACATATAGGTCTGGACTGTAAACATCTCTCATTGCAACATATAGGTCTGGACTGTAAACATCTTCTATTGCAACATATAGGTCTGGACTGTAAACATCTCCCATCCCAACATTAAGGTCTGGACTGTAAACATCTCTCACCCCAACATTAAGGTCTGGACTGTAAACATCTCTCACCCCAACATGATGATATATAGTTCTGACAAGACTCCCTTATTATTTGCAGATGACCGAAGATAAATTGTGTACAACTGGGATGTCAAACACAACCCACATGTTACTATTTGGTTTAGTAAGATGACGGACACAGGTTTGCAACAATTTTTGTGTGCTGTTAAGGTGAATTTGTGTACGTTTTTTCATGATGAAAAGACTAGCTGAAATTTCAGGAAATTGCTGGTCTTAAAGGATAACAACACAGTATTTTGTTGAACTTGTTTTGAAGTTTTCAAAAAATGAATTTGACTTAAACTGTGATTATTTTGACACGGATATCGAAAATAAGTCTGACGATCATTTAGATGGCAAAGAATTGTTTGAATTGATTGATGTTAATGCCATATATGTTCAATCTGGAGATCAAGCTACAGTACCTGGGAGTAGATGAAGACATGATGTACATAATGTATCAATTAATGTTTGGTCTGCAAATACATAATAAACAGGAATATGAGATGATGGAATACACCAGCACATTATAGAGTAACTAGTTGTGCAAAATTATTTTACTTTTAATATCACTCTGATAGTTGTTGTTATTGCACAGAAACTCAGGGGAATGAGTTTTTAAAGTACAGATGGCCAGGGATCAAAGGGTTAATACAACAATATCAAATATTGCAATAGTTTATACAGTGGAAGCATATTAAATAGTTTGATAAGAAGACTGTTATTTATATATAAAACTAATTGGAAGTCAATAACACAATTTTAAAATATATTACTTTTCTATAACAAACATATTATTTATTCTTTTTTCTTTTTTTCTTTCTCGAATCCTGTATGCCTCACAGCGTCAGGTCAGGAAGAGATTTCTAAAACGGGCCCTAGTATGCGCTTCGTAGATAGTCTCTTTCGTCGCCTCTGTTATCTCTGAGGTCCATCTTTTGCGTGGCGGCCTTTTGCTTTGTACCCATTGTATCGGAGCAGCATTGCTCTTTGGGGTGCACTGTCTGATGGTAATCTGCTTACGTGACCGAACCATTTAATTTGTTGTTTCTTGATGAAGTCTAGTACTGATGTTGTACCCACTTTTTTCCTGATGTCTTCATTTCGCAACCGGTCTCTTCTTGTTACACCCAGCATTCTGCGTAGACACTTCATCTCTGTTGTGACTAGTTTTCTTCTATCGTTTGTTGTCAGCGTCCAGGTTTGGCACTGGTAACATAATGTGGGGAGAAAGATTGTGTTGAACATTGCTCTTTTGTGTTCATGGTGACGTGTTTGCATCTTAAAATTGGCGCCATTTGCCCTATCATTTGATTTGCTTTGTTGCATCTGTGTTGAATTTCATTAGTTATTCTTCCATTTGCTGAAAAATGCTCCCCAGGTATGTGAAATCTTTTACTTGATTTAGTAGATGATTATCGATGGAGATGTTGGTAGTGTTTTCCTCTCTGGCTAATGTCATTACTTCTGTTTTGTCGATGTTAATTCTCATGTTGTATTCATTACATGCTAACTGGAGTCTGTTGATGTGTTGTTGTAGCTGTTCTTCTGTTGTTGATATGATTGCCTGATCGTCTGCAAAAGAAATTCATTTAAGAGTTCTCCGAGGTTGTTTCCTTCGCTGGTGTTAGCTATTTTACAAATGTGGTCAATGTACGTGATGAATAGCAGCGGGATAGTACGCAACCTTGTCTTACTCCTGACCCTACGTGAAACTTTTCTGATAATCCTGTATTTGTTCTAATCGTACATTGGCTGTCAGTATAAATGTTCTTGCAAAGGTTGATTAGGTGTTCATTAACCCCATAGGTTGTTAGTATTTTCCACAACTTGTGCCTATCTACGCGGTCGAACGCTTTTCCTGATCTACAAATGCAACGTGTAAATGTTTGTCGGATTCGATAGTCCTTTCTACTAACTGTCTGAGGGCGAATATTGCGTCTGTACAGCTTTTGTTCTTCCTGAATCCCATTTGGGAGTCATTAAGCTGTGGCTCGATGATGTGGCGGAGCCTTTTCTCAAGTATTTTGCAGAATATTTTCCCAGTGTGGCTCAGTAGCGCTATGCCTCTATACTTTGTACAGTCCCTCTTGCTACCTTTCTTCTTCCAGATGGGAACAATTGTAGCATTCCTCCAATCTTCTGGTGTTTCTTGTGTGATCCAGACTTGGTTGAATAGTCTATGGAGCCAGCTGATTCCTACCTCTTTAGTTGCTTTGATTAGGTCGGCTGGGATATTGTCTGGGCCTGGTGTTTTATTAGGTGGGGCCATATTTACAGCATTTCTGATCTCTGATAGTGTTATGCTTGGTTCTACTTCTGAAGTTAAATTTACTGTGTGTTCTTGAGTGTTCGGTTGGTCCTCTTGTTGTAGGTTGAGAAGTTCACTAAAGTATTGTCGCCATCTGTTCATTATCATTTTTGGATCATTAAGAGCTTGGCCGTTTTCATCGTTAATAATTTCAGTTGGGTCATATTGTTCTTGTCTTTCCCGCATAGCTTTAATTTTCTTGTAAAAATGTCTTGTTGAATTTTGTAGTCTGAATTTAATGTTTCGCCATAATCTTGCCATGCTTGTATTTTAGACTTCTTTATTATCTCCTTGGCTTGTTTTCTAGCTGTTCTATACTCAGTGAGGTCGTTTTGATGTTTGTTTTTGCCCATAAGTTGTATCTGTGTTTTTCTCCTTTACCGCTAGTTTTACTTCGTCATTCCACCAAGTTGTGATTTTTGGTCGGGTACCTCTGTATTTTACTGTTCCGCATGTTTCTTTGGCTGCTTCTAATAAAGTTCTCTTAAATACTGTCCATTCTTCTTCTACTGACTTGCTTTCTTCAGTTAGTTTAGCAAAGTTAGTTTACTCATATTATTTATATGAGTAAAAATGTGTCATTCTCTGTGGTTCAGTGACATAGTATGTCGTCAAAGTATAGAATTAAAACACATAACACATACAGACATACATACAACGTAAATTATTCAATTCATTAAAAATTGTAATAAAGTGTCCCTGTAAAGTAATTGGTAATTTGGTTTCTGCAGTCAAGAGTTGTGCTATAAATTCTTGAAAACTATTTTTAAGTAGCTCTTAAAAATTATCTGACCAATACCAGGGTGAATAATTTATGTACATCCAATGTGTGTACATAATATATGTGAGCAAAGGATTGTGCATGGCAAATGTATAATAATCAAAACACCAACATGGATAAACATTATTACAAAACCTTCAGCCACTTCTCCAACCACTGCTAGATAAGGTATCAATGAAGTTCAGATAATACCAAATATATTAAAAATAAATTGAGAATATATTTTAATAATTGTGCACATATATATGACTAAATTAATACTGCTTGCAAAAAGAGATCAAATAAATGCACAATAATTGTATAGATTATCACCAGACTTCTGTTATACATTTGACACTTTCTAATAATCTTAAGGTTGTGTCAACAAAACTAAAATTCATAAAATCTTTAATGCTGATAACGGAGTGACAAGGTGTATACATACATTACTTAGCATCTCAGTGTCAATAAAGTGTAATGAGAAAAATAATGTTAGGGTAATCACAGACTTGTGTACTTCATTGTGCTAAATCTATAGCAGACAAGAAGAACTTTTTTTAAGTTTCTGAGTCAAAGCTCAAATAAAGTAACTGGTCGTAGGAAAAACTTGAGATTTGATGTTGCTGTATCTTTATAATCTTGTTTTTCAACTTCAGGGAATAATCTTGTGCATTTAAAGCTGTAGTAGCGTATGAGTGAACTCTCTAATGGTCTTCCCCATAGTCAACCAGGTCTGAAACCATGCTGCAGTATAATTCAGTAGATGTAGTACTATAAAATGAAGTTTTCTGTTTGCATAACTTTTATCAATAGCTCATCTGTACAAATCTGTGTCTTACTGAACCATATGCATGCACCTTTAGTGGTTGGAAAGAAGTCAGAAGGGTACTGACTAGACTTGAGGTTATAGAACCAATATAAGCAGCTTGATGATAACAGAAATCCAACACAAAGATGCAGTACTCTATTGCCTTCAACATTTGGACACACCTAGAGTACAGTAGAACTTGGCATGACCAGCAAGCAATTGAAAAAAAGGTCTATAAGCAAAGGAATAACTTCATTGCACCTGGTTTCCCCATATGGCTCTGTCCCTGCAAGCAGAAAACCACCAGCTTGACACAAGTATAAGATAATCCTTCCTTTCTTTCATTTACTTGAAATATTGTCTATATGTTGTTTCTTGTATAAACCTTTCTTCTGCAGCTCACACAGCGATATCTGTAGTTTTCTTTCTAGTGTTGTTTCACTGTATCAGGGAGTTTGCCTCAGGATATATATTCGAGGTAGTTTTGAAGTCTAAAGACAAAAGATTGACTTCATTTCAATGGGTTTCCCCATATGGCTCAGTACCTCTTCGCAGAAATGGCACCCAAATGTTGAGAACAATATTTCACTAAAATGTAGAGAAAAGTATTACACAAAGCATAAAATTCATAGCCCATGTAACAATCCAAGGAATCTCCTGTAATAAAATGCATTTGTGAACAGGACAAGGTGGTCTCGATTCGAAAGCGCAACCTTCAGAAAACAAAGTGAACAGCACCCATGGGCCTTCTCTGTAAGCTAATACAAAAGAAAGTCAGTGGTGCATTTAGTACGCCAACAGGTAGCATGACAGTGACTAAGGTAATACTCTGGCTTTAGTCATAAAGCTACACTCATGCATGCATCCTAAGTGATTCACTGAGTATGACCTGGAAGGTGGAGGCTGGTTTGGTGTGTAGGTGATGGACTGAATCCATACAAGCGTTAACAATTGGCAGAATTACATTCACCTTCGTTCTGGGCCACATGGATGTCAATGGCAATGAGAGAGCAGACAGGCTTCTTCAGTATCCAAGATTGCAAGAGCTTGGATTGAAGATTGGAGTTGCCAGAAAAGAACAGCACAACAGGTATATGAGTAGGTTAATCAATCAACATCGAACTAGTACGGTTAGTCGCTGCACGCTGTTGGAGATATTGCAAAGGAAATTGGAGCACCTATGGACATGTTCAGAGTGCAATAAAGATATTCCAAACTGAAATTGAAACTGAAAAACAAGGCAAAGATTTGGTTACTGAACTGACATCATAGCCCTCCAGGCAGAGCCCCAGGTGCTCGGTCAACACCAACAGATGTCAAAGGGTATGCATGCTTATGATTTCCATTGCTTGCTAGTTAAACACACTTCTCTTTCCGCCTCTGTGGCGGCCAGTCCTAATCATACAAAATTTGACTTCAAATTCCTTCAAACACATTATGTTATGCAGTCACTGTGTTCTCATCCAACAGGCAGTCATTTGAAGTAATAACATTTTGAGAATATGCTACAAAAGTTAACAATACTTCACAAAACAATAGTTAGAATTTGGTCTTTTTCAAACAAGGCACACTATTTAAATAATATATCTCACTACAGCACATAATACATATCATTTTGTGACAATAATACATGGATAAATGGAAATACTAAAGCAATCAATACATCAAATTAGATAAGGAATCAAGTGGAATGTACAGAAAATTAAATTCATTGACATTAGAGAAAATAAGCAACAAATGAAAAAGTGGAATCTGACAAATAAAATAAACAAATAATAAACAAATGATACCAGAGAAAAACTGATCTTCCAATTAAAATCATTTACAGTTCAGTCAAAGAAACCAGGAGACAATGACCTAAAAACTACCATACAACTAAAGTTGGCAGAAAAATTGAATGACAGAACTAGGGACATCAGTTGAGAATGCACATGAATAACTATGCCTGTTGGCAATGCACATGAGAAAAATATATATATAAATATTTATATTGTTTACTTTTTCAAGCTAAACGGTTAGTAGTAACAAAAGAAGCACCAGAAAGATCTTTATAAAAACAAGAGCTGTTTTATCTTTATTGGTTAATAGTTACTGAACTAGCATCATTGCGCAATGGGCAGACTTGATTGGTGCTATGTCTCTCTCAAAAGATAAAGGTATGTATGCTGATGGTTCCTGTGACTTCTTGGTTAATCAGACTCTTCAATTTGTTTCCCAGGTGCCAAGTTCTGTTTGTACATCGTATGATTTCAAACTTCTTAAAACAAAGTATAGGTTCAAACTCATTTACATTGTTCCACTTAAAAGAAAAATTCTAGATTTGCTGTGTGATATTATCATTTGGTATTTCTGTCTCACTCTTTCGTAAAGACTGAACATCTATGGGTACATCCAGTGACTCTGTGCAGTTAAGTAACTAGCATATCTTTAATACTTAATTTTTACTCTATTCTTTATGTTCTTTTTCTCATCAGTGTTCTCCTACTTTAAGAATGGGATATTGCTCTTCCTCTCATCTCAATTTCATCATAGCCCTCAATATTGTCTCATGTTTGCAGCTCTAATTGTTAGAAATATTTTTTCAATGTTACCATTTCATTTATTAGATATATCCATGATAGTCTGAGATGCTGGAGATAAACACCATAGTAAATAAAAACGTAGAAGACCCAAACTACCAGAAAAGAACAGTAGTTCAAGAACTGAAAGAAATGAATCAAAGTAGGAACAGAATACAGAAGACAGTCAAAAATAGAGAAGATGGTGTGCTTTTATTGCTGCATAGAGAGAGAGAGATGATAGTCTGAGAGAGATGTGATAGTGCATTTAATTTGTAGGAGCATGGTCCAGGGTTCAATTACACAGTGCAGTTGAATTTTTTATGATTGTAATGTCTCTCAAGCCGACCCATCTTCAATTGGGTACAAAAGAAACACTGTAAAGTAAAGGCAGCCATCATGAAGTTAACCACATCACTCGTCGTGTACCGATGGTCAAAGAAATGTATTGGCCCAACACTGTATGCCTCAATATACCTCGCTCATGGTATGAAAACAGGTTTCTTTACTTTGTTTACTTATGATAATTTATGCATTCACTTAAAGATTCTGGACTCTGTTATGTTACTTATCTTTCCATTATCTGATCACATTTTCTAGATAGGAATGTTGTTCACAAAATAAATATTCAACATGTCATAACAAAGCAGCAAAAAAAAAAAAAAAAAGGAATACAAGAATGTATACAATAAAGAATAATAATAAACATCAGTTCAAACTTCAAGTTCAAACAACATGCCAGACTAAATAATTCAACTTCTTCTTCTTTGTCTGTTCTTTAGGACCAATTTTAATCACTCTTTGTGATACGCTTGATCTTTGCCAAGAACGTGTATACGTTGCACATTGGTTTGGTAGGCCCCTAAACACATAGACTTCTACATGTTTAGGACACATGCATCCGATTTCAGCCAAACTTCCTTAGACGCCTCTTACGATATGCGTGGCAGGTAACAGTGGTTCTATTCTTTACACCCCAAATTTGGGCTCCGGTAACCACTCGTGCATAATAATTCAACTGTATCTTTCTTTCTTGTTTGTTTCTTTATGTTATCACTAGTTTTACAGATTCACTTGTATATGAAGCTGTATACATTTTTTCATACCAGTACAACATAGAAACATTTGTTCCCATGTATGTTTCATAGCTTTGCCATTCCAAAATAAAACTTGTGTGCTGTAATGTCATATTATTGTAGTTGCTTTGATAGATGGCATAATATAATAATGGATTCAATCATGAACATATAAAGGGGTTCAAATCCCTATAGAGTAATTCCCCTAGCATACTCAGCCTATCTTCGTGGGGAGGGGAGATTCTGTACCATAGCCCCAGTCCTGCCACTGCTTTAAGCTAGCTGAATGAGAATGAGCAATTTATGGGGTGCACAGACATTGATTCCAAACAGTTTCCCAAAAGCATTAACCCTTTCAGCCCCAGCACTTCAGAAAAAGTTCCTACCGAATTCCCGGGGCAAGGGAAATAACTCCGCAACAATGAGAAGGGTTTGTGAAATAAAATTCATAACAAATACAATTTCTAATCAGTATCTATGATTTCAATAAATGTCATTATTTGCTGAAGTCTTAAGATATTCTTAGTTGTTTGTATGTCACTCAAAGATACACAAGTCTATATCTGTAATCTCAAAGATACACAAGTGTATATCTGTAATCTCAAAGATACTCAAGTGTATATCTGTAATCTACAAAAATTAATAGTTGCATTATATATACTCTCAGAAATTATAGTTATTTGTATATAAAATAAAAAATATGTAGGGTTTTGTATGCAACATCACAAATTCAATTTTTCTTATTTAGAACACAATGTCAAAAACTAGTGTTACTCTGTAACACATTAATATAAACACTTTTTTCTCAAAAATTAATACTGGTTATCTCAAGACTAGACAATGTAACCTGAAGGTCCAATACTGCTTGTTTGTACAAGAAGCAGCAAAACAAATGTTGTAACAATTGCTGAGAAAATCAGATATGATGGCAGAATTGTAACATGAAATAGTTTAGCCTGAAACAAATGTGAAAAATGATTATTATTCTAAAATAATTATTCAATTCTGTACAATATTAATCACATTTCGACATACAACTGATATATTGGCATGAGAGGATAGCTCTATATTTTTTTTATTATCTGTGTGAAATGTATTTTGTCTATTGTCTATTGTCTATTGTCTATTCCCAGGTGGAAGATGTAGTTGGATTTCCACTCTTGCTGTTAAGCGTAGGGATGAGAGCTTTAATTTGCGTTCTAGGGCCAGATGAGTCACCCTTGTTGTGTTATATCCGTGTTTATGTAGTGTGGTCTTGATATTGTCTATCCATCTTTTCTTGGTCTTCCCTTAGCTCTAGTACCCTATCTCTTTTTATTGTATGCTGTTATTGGTGGTTGGTTGTATTTCATTCTCATTAAATGTCCAAACCACTGCATTTGTTGTCTTTCGATATATTCGGTGCATGAAGTTATGCCCACTCTGCTTCTGATGTCCTCATTTCGTAGTAGGTCTTTCCTGGTGACTCCCACTGCCTTCCTCAAGCATTTCATTTCACACATGGTGAGCTTTCTGTGGTGTGTTGCTGTAAGAGACCAAGTTTGGCACTGGTAACAAAGTGTTGGTAGGAAAATACTTTTATCATCTGTCTTTTCACTTCCATCTTGATCTTTGGGTGTTGTAGTAATGGTGCCAGCTGGTAGGTCACTGCATTTGCTTTTTGACACCAATCTTCTGAGGCCTTTGAGAAATCAGATTGCACATCTTCTGAAGTTTTTGTGGAGTCATATGAGTCAATTTTTCCAATTTTGGCGGTGACATCTTTAGGTAATTCAAAGTCTTTGCAGCATTTATTATGCCTCTTTAAGCCATATTTTACTGCAAGAATTGCTGAAAGCATGGGCAACTGCAATTTATTTCTCATTTTATTTTTCACGATATTCATGCTGATGAATAATCTTTCCACTTCAGCATTAGAATTTGGCAAAATTAATAAACTTAGGGCGAAAGTTGCAACTTCTTTGAAGGGGATACCTCCCAAAGAATCTGTTCTGGTTGCACAAGAATTTAAGATCTTCAGTGGTTCCTTATCATTAATGCTCTGGTAAAGTTGACTAAGAAATTTAACTCAGTAAACTCTTAGAAAACCATTTTTAAGTCTCACTTACCAAAAACTCTAAGTTTATTGGCAATGATGCAGCATAAGCATGGGGCACTGCGAATTGTATGGAGTGGCAAATACATTTAAATAAGATGAATCCAGGAATTCCCTCCTTCAACTTCTTGAAGACACCATGACACTAGAGTTGTCAGTGTCAATAGTCAGAAGATTTTTCATGTTCAATTTCTTTTCATCTTATTCATTCTTGACTGCATTTACAATGGCATCAGCATTACATTTGTCTTGTAACACCATATTAAAATATGTATGAATTACTTTCTTGTGAGTAACACTGCAATAAATCACAACAATACCCAATAACTTGTTTACAGTGATAGCATTTGATTCATCCAGTAATAAACAGAATTTTCTTTGCCCAAGATCAGTAGTCAAATCTTCCTTGAAATAAGGAGCAATGACATTCTTTACCATATTTGCACACTTTATAAGATTTGTACCAACATATCCTTAAGACTTCTGTCCGTCTGTAAGCCACCAAAGGATAGTTGGGGAAGACAGAACGGGTCTCAGGATCTGACCTAAGGATAGACAGATGATGGAATAAAACATTTGTCACCAGTGAACTATGGGGGTGGAAAGTTAAGATAAGTTTTACTCTGTCAGAGTTAGTGTCCCATGCTGGCTGGTGAGGGCCTGCTGGCGAGTGATTTTCTGAACTCGATGCATTGAACTCTGAACTCGATGTCTAACTGTATTTACCATTTCACTGTAAGATATGGTATTTTGCACAAGTCTACCAAGTGATCACAAGAATTGAATGATGAATGACAGCAAATAAACATTGCTAAATTGGCCTCAAGTGTAGATGTCTTATCATCTTTCTTCGCAATGAAACTTGTAAGAGAAGCATTTTGACATGGACTAGCAAGTTTATGTTTCTTTGTTTCCCAATGACTTGCTAAAAGAGAATACTTAGCTAAAATGACACATCTACAATACTTGCAATGAGTTTTAAATGAATCAGTTGGTATTTCAAGTAGTCGCTTTGCAAAAGCAGGAACTTTTAACCATTCCTTTCAAAATTTTTGTGGATACGTTGGTTTTGCTTTACTCATTGCTGAATGAGGGATTCACTTTATGATTTTAACACAGTCCTCCGTTGGTTTGGAAATGATTATAGCACTTAAGAACAGTCACTGATGAACTACGAGCAAATACAGAAGCTGGTGACATGCCAACAAGATTGAACAAGTTACACCATTACAGCTACAACTATATGCAAGTCAAACGTGCATTAACTTAAAGATATAGTACAAGTACGTCCCACACTGAGAAATTCATTACCTGGATTTCGCTGTAGTAAATTTTCTGTTTGTTCATCTTGTTTTTGTCGAGTTTCTGATTCATGGACCAAACTAAAAGAAATGCTAAAAATGCTAACTAATTTTATTTTAATGCTAGATTTCCTGTTAGATGCTAGATCAAAATTTGTAATGCTAGATCCCAACAAAATAATGCTAGATCTAGCATAAAAAATGCTAGATTGGCAACATTGTGTGCCTCTTTCACTATTCTGTCTATATATATGTTGAAGAGAAGAGGTAAGAGCACACAACCCTGTCTTACTCCTGAAATGTATTTATATTGTTATAATTATGTTATTATTTAAAAGGTAGAGCTGAAATAGTTGAAGGCTAGAGCACTGGCAATGCTATACATATTCTAACAGCACCCACAGAAAGAGTACTAGAAGTAAAAACAGATATATACTTGTTCTTTATAGACTACACCAAAGCATCTGACAAAGTTAATCATCAGAATCTTTCTACAATACTAAACACGTAATCACAAAGTACTGTAGTTACTAAAGCCAATTTGTCACGCTTCATTAATTTCATTAATGTTATCAACCCTTCTATTTGTTTTACTTCTACATCTCACTACTTGTGTCAACTTTCTTGACATTACTATGTCCATCGCTATCCACTATACTACATCAGTATATTACAAGCCTACAGATGCACATAGTTTTCCTTATAGTTCTTCCATCCGCTTTCGTGACTTTTGTCATTCTGAGCATTGCAGCCATTGCGCTTTGTGGAGACAATGATTTTGTTGAGATAGCTCACAGATGTTTGATTTCTGCAGGCGCTATACCGGAGGGGTGCTTGTCTGGCTATGCATGAGTTCAGAAAATCACTCGCCAGAGGCCTCACCAGCCAGCATGGGACACTAACTCTGACAGAGTAAAACTTATCTTAACTTTCCACCCATAGTTCACTGGTGAAAAATGTTTTATTCATCATCTGTCTATCCTTAAGTCAGATCCTGGACCTCTGTTTCCCAACTATCCTTTGGTGCTTACAGAGGACAGAAGTCTTAAGATATGTTTAAATCGCCTAAGTCAATATCAGACTCATTTTTGCACTTTTCAGTGTGCTCGCGTTGCAACACATGTGCTTATTATACAGGCTTGTATCTTTTCCTTTGCCACGTTTTCTATTTTGTGGTTTCACATAGAAGTCCTAATCTTATCTATGCCATTATCTATAGCGTGACAAGGCTTAGGCAGACAGACAAGAGGCTCAGACCATTCAACACTGCGAAACGCAATGCTCGTGACCCTGTAGCCACCATTTCAATAACGGGCCATTTGGAGCTCAGATGTCCAGGTCACAGCCATCCGATTGTTCCTCGGATGATGATCGATTACCTGAGAATCGTTGATTTCTTTGTATGGTACCTTGACACGTGTTCACTGATTACATTCTATGCTTTGAGCTTTCTCTCCATCGTAATCTATTGGTATATGTTGCATGTATTCAAGTATATATTTACTAGATTTTTCATTGTTTCTCTTCAGATCTATTTCTAAGTTTATGTGTGTTATTGTGTACATTTTCTTATTCGTTTTTATTCCAGATTTCGTTTTTATTCCCAGATTTTCATTAGAAAGTTTTTTGTCGTCCATTTGTTTTAAAATTTGTCACTCTTGTTGTTCATTTGATAAAGGCCTTGTTGGTCAAAATGTTGCTGTATTTGTCATTGATTTTGTAATTTGTAAAACTCAGTACTTTGTGATTACTGTTTGCCAATCAAATAGTTTTACTGCCAGTCTCATCTATTTTGTGATATTTCTAGAATCTAGAGAGCTTAACTCTTCACGCTTTAAAGACACTGCGCCATCCTGGAGTTCGTTACGATTAAGCCACACTGCATGAGTTGCTTCCTTATAAGAAGTCTTACTAGTTTACTTACTATTTTATTTCAATTCTTTTTTTAACCTTGTTATTCTATTGGGTTGTCCAGTTTTATTCAATTTAGTATATAATATATATATATATATGTTTATTTATTGACAAGTAGTTGATTTATTTTTTATTTTATTTTAACTCTTCCTTGAATTAACTGCTTAAAAATTGAGGAAATAACTGTGCGTGGAAAGAGTTAAATATAAAATAAAAGAGTCATTCAGAATATATAGTGGGAACACACTTTGACAATTTGTAGAATCATTTCTTTTTTAGTATTTCTATTTGTCTAACAATTTTTGTAGTGTCATATTTTTTAATGTTGTTTCCACAAAACAGATATTCCAATACTTTAGATACATTCTTTTCTTTTCCAACTGATATATTTAAAGAGTAATTTCAAAACAAATGGGTCTCTATGGCGAAGTGGTTAAGATGTTTGCCTGTCATCTTAAGGTTGTGGGTTCAAATCCAGACTGTGTCACATGTGCAATTTTTTCATGAGATCCCTAGAATTTTTGCTGGAGCTAAGAGGTTTGTGCTTTGTGCAATACTAGTGGCAGATGGCATGCCCTTTCTGCAGACATAAAAAGGAGCCATATGGGGAACCTGGTGTAATGACAGAACTATATGGGAAACCTGGTGTAATGACAGAACTATATGGAGTTAGCTCAACACAATTTGCCTATCAAGTGTAAAATAGATATCAACATTTATTATATTTAAGAGATAATTATTTATTATTCTGGACAATGTAAGTTATAAAAATGTGAATGTTAAAGAAATAATAACTTCAACAATTTACTCCCTACCATTACATAACTGACCTTCAGTTTTGTGAATGTGACAAACTGCAGAAAAGAGTCCAAGTCTAAAATGGAAGCTCCCTTGTAACCAAAGACTCTCATTTCCAAAGCAATTTTTTGAACTCTGAGACATATTGAATTGACACGAGCTGCCTGAAGAAAGACATTAAGTTCTATATGTGATATTTTATCTTGCATTTCTGGACAGCACTCTTAATTAAATGAAAATAAAACAGCAAACACAATAATTTACAATATAATATAGCAGATTTAAACAAATATTTAAAAATGGAGGATGAAAAAAAAAAATTAAAATTTCTAGTTGGCTTGAGTTCCTGTGCTGTTGGCAAGCCAAGACAAGGTGTCTATATGTATGATTCACAAAGGCTTTGACACTGCACCAGTTTTGAAACAGACTGACAATGCTCAGCAGCAATATAATAGTAATAATCAACCAGTGATCGCATACACCACTCTTGAGACGATAGCAGTTCTGAGAACCACAATATATTATTCGTACTTTCATTGAGTTATCACATTATTAGTAACTGGTTAGAGGTGACGTCACTGTACTCAGCCTACTCATATATTGTTGTGCTTATCTTTCTTGCTACACCAATCTTCAATCCCAGCTCCTGCAATCTAGTAGTTGACTTGGATTGGTTTAGATCCTTCCTTCCTTTCGTTCGCTTGAAATATTGTCAATGTTGTCTCTTGTATGAACTTCACTGTCTTTTGTAGCTTACACAGAGGTCCGTGTAGTTTTCTGTAGAGTGTTGTTTCGTTAGGCCAGTGAGTTTGCCTCAGTGTATCATATTCGGTGCAGTCTTGAAGTATGTGCTCTGCAGTCTAGTGTCCCTGTCCACATGTACACATGGCTGAATTACCAATCTTGAATTTTGTATACATGTGGCTGCAGAGTCGATTGTGTCCTGTTCTAAGGTGCAGAATGACAACTTGTTCCAATCTGCTCATATTATAGTAATCGTCTTATGTTGGTATTTGTGGTTTTCTGATTGATTTAATCATCCTTTTCTTTTAGTGGTAGGTAACTGGCACATCCGGTTGCTCTCCTGCAGCACTTTCCTTGGCAAATTGATATGCTGTTTCATATCCTGGTATTCCACAGTGAGATGGTATCCACTGCAAGACGACCCTGCGCTGCTTGGACAGTTTAGACAGTAGGATCTGTAGACCTGACAATTTTCTGGACTCGAGTGCTTGGAGTGCTGACTCAGTCAAAAATACAACAGGTTGAGGATCGAGTCTGGTATTCAACAGTTTCGCAGTTGCCACCTGGATTGCCTGAATTTCTGCATCATAGTTGTGACAGAATTTCCCTGTTGGTATTTTAATCGCATCTCTAATGTTGTTTGGGTATTCTATGTACACTCCTGCTCCTCCATTCTTCACTGCATTTTCTGCTGACCCATCTGTGTATACCCGGACCCTGAGATTATGTGAGTATTTTTCATCAAGTAAACTGAGAGTGACTCTTGCGTTGTATGCTGTTCTGCTCATCCTTGCAGAGTATTCCTCTCACTTCTGTCTGGACATATACTTCTGGTTCAGTCTCCTCTCCCCAAGGGGTTTGCTCTGGCACAGACTTTAGGGGAATGCCAACTTTTGGTAGGTTTGAAGTTTGCCTATTCAGTCTTTTGGCCTGATGAATAAAACTGCTTCTTTTCAGCCGCCCCATTGCTAGATTTTGGAATCTGTTTTCCATTGGGTGGTTTGGCATGCTCAGAAACGTTTCTGCCTGCGTCATTACTTTTGTGTCTCTGCGTTCTCTCAGTGCTTGTATTCCCCACTCTTTCCATCTCCACTATTGGTGTTGATTTAATTGTTCCGGTTATGACACGAAGCACCTGATTTTGCACCTTATCCAGTTCTCCTAAAGTGGTATTTGATGCTGGATACCATGCAGCTGACCCATATTCCAGGTGTGGTCGTATGCCCTGCTGATAAATATTTTTAAGTATTTTTTGGCTGGCTCCACCACATGTTCCACTTAATTTTCTCAGGATGGCTAACTTCCTCCTGGCCGTTGCTGCTAATTTGTTGATGTGCTGCTTCCATGTCAGTCTATCATCGAATGTAACTCCGAGATAGGTAGGTTGCTTGTCTTCTTTTAGTAGTTTTCCATTTATTTTAATGGTGCCAGCTTTTTGTTTTGGAGAGAGAGTAAAGAGTGTAGTGCTGCACTTATCTGTGTTGATGCTGACACACCATCTGTTTGCCCATGAGGTTAAGGCATCTACAGCTCTTTGTATCAATTTGGTGGTCACTGTTGCATACTCATTTGTGCACCATATTACCAGATCATCAGCGTACATTGCAACTTTTACTCCCTGTGGTAATTCAGCAACCAGGTCGTTGATGAAAATCAAGAAGAGTGTGGGGGACAGTACTCTTTCTTGAGGGACACCATGGCGCAGTAGAACTTTTTTACTCTTGAGACCATCTAGATGCCCTCTGGCTTTTCTGTTATGTAAGTATGCTTTTATCCATTGGTTTAGATGAAAATCTTCTTCACATCTTCACTTTAGCAATCTTCACTTAAACATAAAAATATGCATTTATGAAGTTGAAACTTACTTGAAATAAAGGAGAAATTAGCATGAATGCCCAAACTGTTGGAAAGAGGCTTCGGTAGACCCAAACTTTTGGTACATCATGTTTATTTAGGAATAAAATGCACATACCTGTAGAAGAGAAAATGCTGGCTGTAACAAAGATTATTTCCCCTGGTATCATCAATAATCATCAACAGTTACGTCTCGCAACAACTGCTGGATTTTCCACTTACTGTTGATACTTACTACTTAACATCCTCTTTGACTGTTCAGTACCACTCAAAGAGTTTTCCCATAGATTTTGTCTATTACATAACTGTATAATGTTTACTATTTTCTCTTCTTAAAATATAGCCATTGAAAGACATCCTAATTTTTCTATGTCCACGATCACTATTTACAACCTGACCTATTTCAAGGCATCTGGAATTAAATCAGTAGAGGTTTTCATTAATTTGTTAAACCACACCGTTACAATCTTCATATATTGTTATATTGTTACCAATCCGTTCACTGTCAGAAATTGTTTTTTACAATTTCAGTTTTTATTTTCATAATTTGCAAATGAGCAATTTGATTAGACTACAAGAATGAAGAATATTACATATTTTGTGAACACATGTCAAAAGCTGCAGAGAAGTTCAATACAAATACAGAAGACCACAACCCTGTAGCTGTGTGATGACAAAACAAAGAAGAAGAAAGAAAGAGTGGTCACATGAGAATTGAAAAGTTAGAATACATTGGGAACAATGGACAAAACTACTGAGATAAAAGTGACAGAAGACAGCATACTGAATCCCTCAACATTAAGACATGAATAAAAGTAAAAAACAAAACTGAAATAAGAAAGAATTGGTAACAGGAATTTGTTAGGAGATATGATTTCCTACGTGCACACACTGCTGTGCTAAATCAGTTGAAGCAAACATACATTATTTTAAAATCATAAATACATTTACTATTTCTTTTGTTTGCATTAAAATATTTTATACACACTATATATTTACTGCACACACTATATTTATATATGCTGCCCAATCACTTACCAATAATTGTTAACTCTCCTAGGATAACAGCAGCCAATGAGGTCATATTTGAGATGATACCATTTAGTAGACCTAGACTTTGTTTTAACATCAGTACATCCTATTGTAGAAAACATAAACAACTAGAATAAATACTACTAAGAAACATAATTGGTGTTGGATGCAGATGCTAAAGCCATCATTAATGAAAACTGCAATGGAGAGTTGTGGTTTACACGGATGGGTCGGTAGTTTGCCACAGAAAGTCTGTATAGGTCTTCTCTGCAAGCTCATATGGCAGACTGGTCAATGGAGCCAGTGGTGCATTTAGTATGACAACAAATAGCATGACAATGGAAGCTCTGACATTGACTAAGGCATTACTCTGGCTAAAGACAAAAAACTACACTCATGCGTGCAATCTGAGTGATTCATTGAGAACAAATTAGAAAATTTTGTATAAACAGATAAAACATAGTCAACTGGCACTAAAAAAAGCAAATATCTGTCAACTTAGCCTATAAATTTACTTACTCTTGGTACATTGATCAAAATACTAAACAGTGTAATAAAAATATGTTTAGCTCATAATCCTTAATAAATGGGTAATCTGAAAATGACTGATAGGAAACTCCCCTTGACATTGTGTGTGTATGTGTGTGTGCATGTGTGTATTTCTTATATACTTTTTATTTCAAATGCTTTAAAAACAGCCATAAGCATGCAGGAATGGTAGATGGTAAAATTTAGAAAAATAAGCTTTAAATAAATAATTGAAGCTATGTTCCTTTTTTTACTGCTATTTTGGCCTCAAGTTAACATTGGAGTTTTCAACTTGAGTTTTTTTTAAAGATGTTTCTCATCGCTTGTGAACGCAAAGATTACCTATTATTTATCCAATTAAAAACTTGACACTTCTTCCTAAAAAACAACATATATTTTTACTCAGTAATTGATTGATTGATTCAATCAAGCAGTGGCTATATTGACTTCATTATGTAACTGGAGGAGCTGTGACTGGGGTCCAGGAAATGACCCAGTTTGTAAACCCCGGTTGAAAAACCATCCTTAATTCAGTAACTGAAATCAAACCGAACTCAACGGCAAAGGTTGGAGAATAGAGTGACTTAGTGAGTACTATTGAAGGCCTCTGGGATGAATAGGTAGAAGCAGACAACAGTGCACAAGAGAATACACACCCATGGAGAGCAGAGAAGACACTCACAGACACAAGAGCAGGACAGAACACAAATGACAGGACATGTTGTGAGAGAAATATGAGACAGGAACACAAGTAGAAGTAAGGACATGAGCATTCTTTGCTAACATTATTAAGAATATTTACACAGAGAGAGAGAGAGAGAGAAAGCAAGTGAGAGAGAGGTTCATATTGGAAAATTGATCATGTTGATAATACAGATCAGCAACAGATCAGCATCTTTAATAGTTATATATACTGAAGGAACTGATAATTACCAAGTCGACTTAGAAGAGAAAGAAAGTACAAAAGATGTTTATTTTTCCTTGTGTTAAGCAGAAGACCACATATTGGACAAGTCGGTCTAGGGGATAAAATAAAATGTGAGGTCGAGTTCACTTGAACTTGTGATGGAACTTCTGATTGCTCGAGTCAGATGTAGCCATTTGCCAAGCAAGTCCTCTCTTGACAATCTGTAGAAGTCTTATTCAATCTGGCAATAATCTAAAATCAAAAGTACAGTAACTCTTTGATAGGTAGAGTCAGGGTTCTGTCTATGGCATTTTGTTATGGTAAAACTATTTGTTTAGCAGACCATCTCTGGATGCTATACAGAAGAGATCTGTTTGTCCAGCAACCAATTTTCTAGTGCAGCACTTTTAGATGGCTCTGTCAAGACTGGTTGCTCAACTTACCAGCAGTCGAACCAAGCAATACACAAAGTGATGATAGAGTGTGGATGGAGAGAGGACCTCAAGGGTAGGAATCAGAACTTGTTATAGAAGCTTTACCTTAATGAAGATAAATACCAGTGGGCATCTGTAGCTTAAGTGGTAGTGAGCTCGATCACAACCCAAGCGTCCTTGGTTTAAACTCCGTAAAAGGCAGTTTGGAAGCAAATTTGTTTCCATGGAATTTTAGGAAAGTAAAATAGACCACACCGTTCAAAAACTACTGAGCGTATAAAAGGTGCCTAGAAAATCAACGACTCGTTTACTGTGGTTGATGGCTATATCCTGTAAAGGATATGCCACGATTTTTTTAATTACCAGTACTTTCACTTCTATTATAATTTGTTCTTGAAAATTATGACTTATGTTAGTGATATATTTTGATAAATTGTGTAGATAGCAGATGCATATCTTGTCATTATTATAATAAGTATAAATTTTCAACTGTGACTTCATTCTGTTATATTGAGTGTTGTTTAAATTTCAACTCTGATTTCATTCCGTTATAATGAGTGTTGTTTAAAAGCGAGTGTAGTGAAAGTGATGGTAGTACAATTGAGTGGTTCTCACTGTGAGACACCAGGGCTAATTGAGAAATAACCTGTTATAGCTATATCATACCTTCATTGCAGTTTTCAGATCTGTTGACTTCTCCTGTAGTCTCATGCCAATGCCTCTAACATAAAATTTGACCATTTCACATTGGGTGGCATAGTTTAGTACAATGGCTAGGATGACAGAATTGAACAATACTCGACCTAGTAATTCCAGACTAAATAAGATCCAGTAGCCACATGCGCTGGATGATAATAAGAAAATAAATATTAATCCATTGTAAAGCTTATTTTTTTTTTTTTAGATCCAGAAGCACTTGAGCTGAAAGCTCTTCTGCTCGGTGTCATGGACATCGTAACCTTCGGTTCGGTGCCACGAACACCGTAAATCTGGGAACCTGTAGCTTTTCTGCCAGTCCGCGGAGTTGAACCCGCACTTACAGAGGACTAGTCACCCGTAGTCCAATGCGCTACGAACAGGCTGGGCACGTGGGCTGTAAAGCTTATAAATCCATCTATTAAAAAACGGAGTATTAATTAAAAAGAAAAAATGAAAAGAGTAGCTATCTAGTTAAATTACTCTTTCTTTTCTGTTTGACATCTTTTTGTCCAACATGTATTTGATAAGAGCTAGACAGTCTGAAGATATTTCATTATCTTCTTTTTTGAACGCTTTATATTGACCACTTGTTAAACCACTATTTGTGATCTGTATGTGATCTGAGCCTAAGAGCAATTGTATGCTATGCCATTTATGCATCTACAAGTAGACCAGCACATCCAATTTCTGTGACGCTTTTTATTTATTAGGGTAGCTTCCCTACCTCAGTTGCCTATTATGACATGCCCTATAGGTAGCAGTGTTACTATTTTTGTTGTTCCCCTTGATAGCACCTGCAACAAATGGGTGATATTTCATATACAATACATATCAATGTGAAAACACTGCATACAGAATTAGTAGCTTTCTATTACATTATTGAGAATCAATGTTATCAAACTCATTTTTGTCTTATTCATTTTTTCCAGTTTTCACTATCTATTCTCTAATCCTGTTTTGCTTTTCAGCGTTAGGCCAAAAAAGGAGACACCTGGAGCGAGCCTCCCTATGCACCTTGTCTTTCTTTCTCTTCTCCAATCCTGATTTGCCTCACAGTTTCAGGGTAAGAAGAGATTTCTAGCACAGGCTTTTGTGTGTGCTTCATAAATAGTGTCTTTCTTCGCCTCTGTTATCTCTGAGGTTCACCTTTTGCGTGGTCGGCCTTGTGCTTTGTATCCACTGTATCGGAGCAACATTGTTCTCTGTGGCGCACTGTCTGTTGGTAATCTGCTTATGTGGCCGAACCATTTAATTTGTTGCTTCTTGTACTGATGTTGTACCCACTTTTTCCTGATGTCTTCATTTCTAAACCAATCTCTTCTTGTTACTCCCAACATTCTGTGTAGACACTTCATCTCTAGTTTTATAATTTTCTAATTTGGCAGCATATCTCTCTGATGGACAACTTTAAAATATTCTTCTTCTTCTGCATTCTCACTAGAAGAAGAAGAAGAAGAAGAGGGATGTCGGATCCTCTAATAAAGACAGCCGTTTGCCTCAGATTATCAGCCACGCCATACAGAATGTCTTGGATGCTGGTGTAAGTGGGCCACCTCTTTCTTCTCAAATCTGCATACTGGGGGCAGTTCTGTAGGATTTAATTCCTATGATTTCTGCTTCCCCGTTTGTGCTGACCTCTTTCCGCAGTAAGTTTTGGCCATCCTCGTGATGGTAGGTCTGATATTCTTACTGTGTGGCTAAATCTCTGGGGAGATTGATGACCGTAGAATGGTTATCCTATTCCTCATTGTGAGGGGTCGTTGCACCATGTTATGCGCCTTACGGCCTGGTGCATCCGTTTTCTGCAAGCATTTGTTTCGGGTTAGCATTCCTAGCGGACACATGCATCTGATTTCAGCCAAACCTCCTTAGTCACCTCTTACGACATGCGTGGCAGGTAACAGTGGGTCTATTCTTTACACCCCTAATTTGGGCCCCGGTAACCACTCAGGTGATTAAAATATTCAAGAAATTGTGTTAATTTGGTATAAGAAAAAACAAAATAACTATTTACCCCATTTTTTCAAAGAGTGGCATCTTGGGAAAATTAAATGCCCACACATACAAGCACTGAAGCAGGACAGTCATTAACACCCATACTAATCCAAAAACAAGGAAAAGCCTTGGGAAATAAAAAAAAATACAAATCAATCAACATAAATTCAAATTGTATCTGATAAATGTTTGCTTGTAGGCAATGTAACAAAAAATTCTTAAAGAACTGGAAGAAATTAAAACAATGCCAAAGAATATAGCAAAATAAAAAGGCAACATTTAAAAAAGTGACATCAAATTTGGAGAACAAAAAATGACAACAAAATTAAGTCTGCAAGCAGTGTTAAAACATCAGCCTGCTCTAGATATATTTCTACAGTTTGTTGTTTATTTGTAAAACGTATTTTCTAATAAACATATTATTTATTTTGCCTCTACAAATATTATATAATGAGAACTGCTGGCAAATGACAGTCTTACCTCAACTTGATTATCATTTTCTGCTGTGATGCTTTCCTTGTCTGGACTGCTGTTGCTTGAAGAAACACCTGAAGACAGACATAAAGGTTAACATAGCTTGAAGAAAGATACAAGGACATATAAAAAGACAACTAACAATTAAGTGTTGAAGACAAAATCCAATATTAAGTGTAGCTTGATGATATGTAATACAGACACAAATATCAACAAATTAATTGTAGTTTAAAAATCTTGAGACAAACAAATATTACTACATTAGGTGTAGCATGCATGAAGATTTTATGTCTAACACAGATTTCACCAAATTAATTGTAGTTTAAAAATCTTGAGACAAGCAAACATTAATACATAAGGTGTAGTTTGAATATGTTACAGCTGACACAGATATCAACAAATTAATTGTAGCTTACAGAAGAATGCAATCTCATCTAGAGAAACCAGTCTCATCATTTATGTGTGAGAATTGTGACAGCAACTGTTACTCCCACATTGAACTTTACACTTACAAACGAAGCTATGAAGTATATATCCAGCTGTACAGTTCTATGATTCCTTGGGACTTAAAGATGCCTATTACTACTATAGTCTGTCCATTAATTCGTGATCACGTTTGAAATTGATTTTCTCGAAAACTACCTGTTGGATCTCAGTGATTTTTGCAAGCAGCCTTAGAATATCCAGGGCGCTAGAGAAATATTTTTTCCAAGAAAATTTGATGTAGTTTGAAATATTTCTTCTTCAGGTTATATTAAAATCAACCTCACCGGATTGTACACAATAGTAACAGATCTATGGTACACAGACGCGATGTTCTAAAAATACATTATGGTAACATTGAAATATCGTGAGTAAACAACAATTTCACAAATTCCCGCTCACCTAACCAGTCGATTTGAAAGCGGAAAGCATATGACGTTATAATTGGGATACCGTTGTATAGTTATAGGTGTATCTCGCTATTTGTATGAAGCTATTGTATCATATTTGTTGGCTTATCAAAACTGACATTGATATCACATTCATAATGAGTCTGAAGTGCACATTTATAACAATGCAGAAGGTTACAGTTTTACTATACCAACACTTCCGTATGGAATCTAAGAGAGGTCATCTATATTGCGATATTCATAACCCTGAGAAACGAAGGCAACTGGCGCTTGGTCTGAATAGAGAATCCTTTTCCGATGGATTAAACAGGACACAAAGTGCACTAATGTCAAGCAAGGAAGGAAAAGAACAATTGACGACTTTGACATAGATGTCATAAGACGGAGCTCTTGAAAATGTTTAGCACAAATCAACTTGTTACTCTCAGGAAACTGAAATTAAAACTGCAATCAGATTGCAGCATAGACATTTCTAAAAGTACTCTATGGAAAATTGTAAGAGCCGCCGGCTTCACCTTCAGAAAACTATAGGCGGCAGGAATATTATTTGTGAAAAGCCACATTTAATTGCTGCCCGAAGTAAATACCTGAGGCAGATCCGTGAGCGCGGAGGCAAGGCTATGATATTGTATATTTGGACGAATCCTGGGTCAATGCTCACCACACCAATGCTAAAGAGTGGCAATCAGTAGACGGTGAACAGAAAAGAAAAATACCAAGCAGCAAAGGCCAGCGTATTATACTAACACAAGCAGGAAGCAGTGAAGAAGGTCTTGTCCATGACGCTGGACTTATTTTCCAATCAAAAAGTACCGACGGTAGGGACTACCACACAGAAATGAATGGACATATTTTCAGGCACTGGATGGAGAAAGATCTACTTCCAATTCTAAACAGACCATCATGCTTGGTAATGGATAATGCATCCTATCACAACACAGTATCAGCGGAAGACAAAGTACCAACTGCATCAAATACAAAAGATCAAATTAGGACTTGGCTTTCTAAGGAAAATGTCAGCTTCGATGATACATATTTGAAACCCGAGTTGTTGCACCTGGTGAGGATGACAAATAAGACAAAGGTGTTTCATATTGACAAAATCATTGCGGAATACGGCCACACGTCTTTGCGAATACCTCCATATCATGCTCACCTCAATCCGATAGAGCTTGTCTGGGCTAAAGTAAAAGGGCAAGTTGCTGAACAGAACAGGACGTTTAAAATGTGTGATGTTGAAGTTCTGACACGTGAGTCCCTATCAATGATAGACATGCAGTTCTGGAAGAAGTGTGTTGAACATGTGCTCCGAGAGGAAGATGAGTACTGGCACCGAGATGGATTACAATTTGTCCAGCCAGTAACAATTATCAACCTCATGGAATCGTCAGATTCGGGATGATACAAATCATATTTTGATTACAGACTGAGAAATAGCAACGTATACATTTCCATATCCAAATGCGTCTACCATCATACAATTTGTGGTGAAGTTAAGACACCCTGGGGTCTAATGGTGACCGAAGGGAGGACTAACTGTTGCATATTGTATCCAAGTTCACGATTGCACATAAAGGGCAACACACTTAATTACTTGACCTATCAAGTTAATATGGAGATACACCAATGAATAGAATTGACATGGACAAATTCTAAGGATTACTGTAAAATCTAAAATTTGAGCCCCGTATTTGCAATTGTCATAAAAGATCAAAGGAATTGCCGATGTGCAAAATCCGTAGCATCTATGAACTACTGGTTAGCTTTATTTTAGCGTCATGGATATTTTAAGGCTGCATCCAAAAAATCACTGAGATCCAACAGGAAGTTTTCGAGAAAATCAATTTCAAACGTGCTCACGAATTAATGGACAGACTATACTAATTACAGCCAGAAGATCTTAAGACAAAAAAATATTAACATATTAAAAATATGATGTTTTATATTTAAATAATCACTAAGTAAAACCCCTCACCTCCACAATAAAAAAGATTAGTTTAAACAAATTTTGGGGAAGAAAAAAGACTATATAAATTCAAAATCACATACCTTTTCCATTAGAGCATATAGCTGTTCATTCTCCTGAATTCTAAAATAATACAGCCCCATTATATATGCCAAAAAGTGAAGAAGGTTTGGAACCATATATGTTGTTATAATATGATCACAACCAATATTATGTTGAGCTTCCTTTGTTAAGTTTGCTCTTGAATTAATGGCTGAGTTCAGATTGCTCCAAGACATTGATGTATCAGTATGGTTGGGTTTTGTGCTCTGTGTAGGCTGTGGTGTCACTATTGTTGTCTGAAACAGAGCATCAAAAAGTAATTCAAGTGATGTATAGTCTGGTTGACTAAGAAGAACCCCTAACCTGTATTACCAGACAATTACAAAACCATTGCAGTGTGTAGATCAAAGAGCTCATGGAGAAGAGATAGAGAGAATGATATTTAGAAAATGGAAGAACTGGAGAAAACTGAACAGGACAGAGCTGCTTGGAGAGTGTTGATTGATGGTCTATGCCCTTCATGGCAGTAATGGCAGAAGAAGAATAGTATGATATGGTAATAGAGTATTCAAGTATTTTGTTTGCTAACTTGTGCAGATTCCAGTTGACCCAGATAAAATGGATACCCAACTCACTGAGTCATTTTATGTGAACAAGACTATCACATCCAAATGTGGACCTTAACTGATATCTACACTGATATAGGTAGGTTTAGCCTGATGTACTCAAAATAAGATGACCTAACAAATCAGACTTGTGAAAGAGCACAAAGGAGTACTGTAGAGAAATGTTTAAATATACTACAAAGAATCTTGATATGACGCTAGAAAGTCAAAAGAGACAGAATCTTTAGTTTTTTTTAATTTTGTGATTATGGGTAATATATCCTCATTCTGAACAGGTACTCAAACCATCATATTTTCCATCTTTCTTCTGCAGTTTATGTCTTCTTCTTTTGTTACCAGGTTGTATTCTCCATCTTCGCAGGTGACCATGCATAGATTCTTTGTCAGACATAGCTCACTCTCTAAGATTATCCTACAAGGAACAGTTGAGGGTGGAAGAAGGAAAGGAGGGCAGAGAAAATCCTGGTTTGACAACATCAAGAGCTGGTTGGGGCAGAGTTTCTCCACACTCGCTAGAGGAGTCAAGACAGAGACTCATGGCGTGCTTTTTGTGCTGATGTCTCCACAGTGACATCCCTACGACCCTAACGGGTTATGGACTTTATTATTATTATTATTATACCGGGTTGTTAACCCACTGTCGCGGTTTTATGTATTTGTCTTGTGCTTCTCTGGTGACTTGTGTCTTGGTTTTCTTAGTCCCTGGCAGAATTCAACTACGTTATCTATCCACCTTTTCTTTGGTCTTCCTCACGCCTTCCTTCCTGATATTCTGTTGTGGAAAGCTTCATAGGCAGTTTGGTCTGTTCACATTCTTACTAAGTGGCCAAACTACTTCATTCTCTGTTTCACTATATAATTCAAGCACGGTCTTGTTCCAACCAGCAGTTTATGTGTGACTCAATTACTTTTAAACATCAGTAATCTTTACCAAGAGCAGAAATTCTCTATGTTTTAGACAGTGATTTTGTTGAATGTTCAAGGCAATGGCTTAACTCTTTCCGTATGCAGTTATTTCCTCAGTTGTACACGGTTATTTCAAGGAGGAAAAAAAAAAGCATTTTCAAAAACAAAAATTGTATCTACTCGTTAATAAATAAACATATATCGTATTATACATTAATTTGAAGAAAAAAAACTAGTCAACCTACAACAATAACAAAGTTAAAAAGTAATAGAAGTAAAAATAGTAGAAGTAAAACTAGAAAGACTTGTATAAGGGAAACAACTTGAATGGTGCAGTGTGTGGTGAATGGTGTTCAACGGAATAACGGATAACGCTGTGGCGCAGTGTGCGGTGCTTGTCGTGGAAAGAGTTAATATATTATTATGAATATGTCACTTGTTGTGAACCTTCAGAACTATAAATGCAGCAATAGTTCTGTTCATAAAGATATATGAACATAAAAAAAAAATAATAGCTCTTGCTGACTGTAATGTTAAACTGTCTAGGTCAAGGCCAATACAAATATGATGCTAAAATGTATTATTTTATATTTGTTACTACAAAATAAATAACTATGACAGTTATTCTGACCCTAAGAAAAACAAAGATAAAATTTGAGCCTAATCCCATAAGATTAGTATATCAGTAAATAAAAAAAACTAGATTAGACTCAACTAGTGTAATTTAAACTGTTCCTGATAAGATAATTAGTTGTATTTTTTAGGTCAGTTATTATATTATCTGATATCATTTTTTACCCATATTTTATGTTTATTAACGATACAATAACAATATCTTTTCTACGCAATTACAAATATTCCTTTGCGTAATCAATCACCAAAGATCGTCAGTAGTTATGTGTTGGTAATGGTAGATAGATTGACTTTAAGACCATCATCATTGCCCGTCAGTGAATAACCATTTGTGCTCTGATCTCTTTCTTACACAAGATGATATCTGTGGCAGTGTATAAACTCTCTGTGAAGGTGAGGGTTCCTGAAGTAACTTTTAGAATAGTGAAAATTTTGTAAGAATTTTCATAAAATTTGTTAATGAATTGTGTCTGGGCAGTGGCTTTGTGGCCAACTCTTATAACTTGTAATTTAAAATTTCTTTCACAATTAATGATTAGTAAAAAAGTAAGTAAAGGAACCCTTTCATACCTTGTGGTATATAGGTCAATACAGTGTTAGGCCTGTATTTTTCATTGACCATCGGCACACGATGGGTGATGTGGTCAGCATCACGCCGGCCGCCTTTACTTCCCAGAGCATGTCTGGTACTCAGTTGAGGCTGGATCGATCTGAGAGCCGTCGTGGTCGGGAAAAATTCCATGCGCATTGCGGAGCTGAACCCAGACCACCAGCCTTGCGATGCGAGTTCACTAACAACTACGCTACAGCGGCTCTCAATTAATGATTAGGTTATTGTAAAAACATTTTAATACCTGATTAACAAAACAAATCATTACAATACAAATAGTACCACACCTCACTATCAAGATTCAGTTTCCATTCACAAGTTAATATTTCATACATGTAGGTGTAAAGCAGTAGCAGTATCATGACTGATGGGTAAACCAGGTTTAAAATTCTCCATCTTCGCAAGTGACCATGCATAGATTCTTTGTGAAAACCTCTCCAACCAATCTGAAGCAAACCACATAAGTCAACAATAAACATATCTTATCTCCAAGTTGTAGGCTATGCTTATTTGTATATATCTAATTATATCAATGCACTTTTATTAAAGTACAGTACTCTTCAACTAAACCAAATTCTTTGCAGTTGAGAGGATAATGGACTAACCAAAACATTGGAGAATACATTTATTTATCTGTCACTTAACATTTTTTTTTGGTTAATGTTGAAAATTCACAACAGAAAAATGTAAATTAAAAAAATTAAATACATTAATTTCTTGCTGCCCCAAAAAATAATCAAAAACTATTGTTTCTACAAGTGATTTTAATCTGTTTGATCCATGCAGAGATTACAGATGTTTATTTTATCCCTACTACAAAATTTGAAAAATGCGGAGCCTAACACCGTATTATCCCATATACCCTATAGTATAATATAATTTGGAACTCCAGAAATATGCATTACATGTCATATGAATCTTCCTTGAAATGATCTTTTTCATAGCTTATCTTCAGCTCCACTTTTGATGATATGGACGATACATATTATTTTTTTCATTGAATATCTTAGGTGTCTCATCACATTAGAGATAAAATACAGCCTTGTTTAACTCTGGTTTCTACCATAAGCCAGTCGCTTTGGCTATCGTCAGCACAACATGCCCATTGTGAACCATCATACAAGTTTTTGATAATGTTTGTTATGTTGGTCAGTAGTCCATAGCGTCCAAGAATATTTCATAGAACGATTCTGTGCAGGATATCAAAAGCATTTTTGAAATCAACAAAATTTATGATAAGAAGTTGCTGCTTCTCAATATGTTTCTCCAAGACTTAGGGTCATAATTTGGTCGAAACAGTTTCTCCCAGATCTAAAACCAGCTTGTTCTTCTTGCAGTGTTGTATCCACTGCCACTTTAATTCTATTTAGAATGGCTTTGAGAAAATATTGACTGTTACTGATAGTAGAGTAATCTCAGAGTAATCTATCTCCAGTTGTTGCAATAATAATGAGCATGATCAATGAGAAAATTGCACCTTATAAATTTACCCTTAGAAGAGAATATAAATGCATAAAATAGTGAAATAGGAAAGATGATCATGAAACTCTACAGCTTCCAACTGAAAATGCAGTTGTATATAATGGGAAGTCTGTACTGTGTGGTTAAAAATCAGAATGCAGATTTGCAACTAGCATGTGAGGCAGATCTACTGCTAGACAGAGCAGAACTTTTTTTAAAACTTTCCCCAGTGCGAGAATGAAAATTAAAGCAGTTATTTAAGCCCTTAAATTGCCTTGCACAGTACCACTAAGTAGGGCATTTAGCATGTCTGACTTTCAGTTTATGTTTCACAAAGTCAAAAGTAGAAGACCAACATACCAATTTTTAGTCAAATGCACACAGAAAAATAAATTTATATGCAACAAGAATATATATGTAATTTTAGAAATCGCAACTTCAAATACATGGAATTAAATTAAAAGTTGACTTAAAATGAATGCTTACAAAAGCCAACAATATCCAGTATGGTCTCAAGACCTGCTGCTTGCATTTGCGGAGTGTGCTGGTAGTAAAATTGAAGCTACCCTCATTGCCCCAGTCTTCAATCTGAAACACAGTAACAAGAGCTATGTTTATTAATTTATTCTACCATATCATATCATTAAGAATACTTATCTTTTTTGTCTGTGTAGATCTCAAGACTTATCTTCTTTGTCTGTGTAGATCTCAAGACTTATCTTCTTTGTCTGTGTAGATCTCAAGACTTATCTTCTTTGTCTGTGTAGATCTCAAGACTTATCTTCTTTGTCTGTTTAGATCTCAAGACTTATCTTCTTTGTCTGTGTAGATCTCAAGACTTATCTTCTTTGTCTGTGTAGATCTCAAGACTTATCTTCTTTGTCTGTGTAGATCTCAAGACTTACTAATAGGAAAAAAATATGGCCACTGCATTTCAATAAAAATGCAGAAAATTGTGTTGAGGAATTTTGAATTGATCTCTTCTTCTTGCGATTACTATTTGGATGATTATATCGTCAGATGTTTTCTCTGCATTGTTATATGTCCACTACATAATGAAATAGAATTAGTGGTCTGTTGAGAAGTTGATTTATGTTGGAATAGAATTAGTGGTCTGTCTAGAAATTAATCTATATTGAAACAGAATTAGAAGAAATTGCAAAAAACAATCTATGATTAAATATGATTAACAGTAGGTCTAGTGATTAACAGTAGGTCTAGAATTCATTCTATGATGAAACAGAATTATGAGTCATTCTTGAAGTCAATCATAAATGAGTATGTGTCTAAAATCACCTCCACTTTAATGGAAGAGTCACTCAAACGACGTGATGACTTTGCGACAGCATCCATCACTCTGACTTGCTCTTCCCTTTGAATGTCCTCAGATACGCTCATGTCACTAGCATGCTGGAGTTCTTCAGCAAGAGAGTTCTATTATATGAAAAAGGAACCGATATAAGAAATATATTTTGACTACAACGAAAAAATAAACCTTAAGTTGACCACTATTTATCTTTTAACATGTCTGAGAGTGAATGCAAAGAAAAATAAAGAAACATTTTTGCTTTTTATAATTTATGGTATCTGGTATTTGTGGATTTATAAAAGAATTTCTTCTTCAAATACTCCATATCGACCACTTGTTAAACCACTCTTTGTAGTTTATCGTGACCTGAGCCTAAGAATGATTGTACTTTGTGCCAGTAATGCGCCTACAAGTAGGCCAGCACATCTGATTTTTGCGATGCTTTTTATTTACTAGAGTAGCTTCCCTAGACCCTACCACAGTCACCTCCTATGACATGCTTTGTAGATTGCAGCATGACTATTCTTTGCTCCTCTTGCGAATGCTGACAACACACAGGCAAGAAAAGAATTTATAAACTTAATTCAAGTTAAATGTCAGTTATTCTATAATACTGTATAAGATAGATGGTAACTGGAAATGAAAATACTTGTAACATAAGAGCTTGATATTTGTATGCACTAAATAATAGGTTACACTTCACTGAAACAAACCACAGAAAGGTTACCTCTTCGACATGATGATAGGGCTCAAGTACAGCTATGTTTCTATTTTGAAAGTAAAAAAAAAGCCACTAAACCTGTTCAATTGTTCTCTTTCCCCGAGTGGATGTTGAAGATTTGTGACCACCGTTGTATTCCAGTTTGGGAGATCTTGGAACTATGAGAACATAGTGATTCTGCTCTTCATCAACAGTCGATGAAGATGTTGAGTCTCGCATTTCATCCTACATGACAACAAAATTAACACAAAAAATACAATAGTCATAATTTTTTAGAAGCTTCCTGTATAGTTAACGTATCTTCTTCTTTTATTCTTAAATTAATCAAAGGCTAATAATTCAGTGACTTAATGGTGTCTTGCAGTGCGAGCAAACTCTCTAACATGCTTGATGCAGCCATCCTTATATTTAAGACATGTAAACATGATTTCAATCTCTCTTTGTGATAAAGCACACTATTGCTTCCACCAAAATTATGATGACTAACTGTTCACTGCCAGCATATGTCATTGTAGAACATACCAAAGTGTCAACACAAGCAGGCATAAAGGGAATGAATAAACCTTTAGACTTTGGAGTATGCCTGCTGTAGAAAGCCGACATGCAATAGACCAAGCTGATATTCTGAATTCCCTGAGAGGAGAGAGAGCATGTAAAAGATTCAATGAATAGGGGTGAATCTGCAACCCTAACAAAACTGCAGAAATACCAAGTCAAATGTGGTGTAGCTAGACAAGAACATCATACAGGAAGTCAAAGAAAAATAGAAAATCAACATATAATTTGTATCGCTAGTTGCCACATGCTGAGATAGAGACATACTGAGGAGATATCAAATGACTTATAGACTAATTGGTTAGATGTGCAATGATGATGATCTGATGACTAAACTAAACAACCAACCCAAACTTTGTCTCATTGTGCTCTAGCCAGTAATGTAGATCTTGTTTTAAAATATTATTGCTTACTTCTTCGCCCGAGTGGTTACCGGGCCCAAATTTGGAGTGTAAAGAATAGAGCCACTGTTACCTGCCACACATGTCGTAAGAGGCGACTAAGGAGGTTTGGCTGAAATTGGATGCATGTGTCCTAAACGTGTAGAAATCTTAGTCTATGAGTTTAGGAGCCTACCAAACCAATGCGCAACGTATACATGTTCTTGGCAAAGATCAAACATATCACAAAGAGTGATTAAAATTGGTCGTAAAGAACAAACACGAAGAAGAAGAAGAAGAAGTTTACTTCTTAAATCTACCATAGTTTATTTGTTTATGTGAAAAAACACCACCAAGGAACAAGTTTTCACTCTATGCTACATAGCACTGTGTTTCTATAGCTGTTTTTCATAACAGAGACTCAAAGTCCTCAGCCTGGTGTTTAATGCTATGAGTTGTGAAGGTTCCTATTCAGATGGATGGTTCCTGCAGCATCCCAAGCAATAAGTTATCTCCAAAAAATTGTTTCAGATTTGCGGTTCGTCACGATTTTCATTCAAGATCGACCATTGTGTGCTTTAAACTGCAAAATATGTTTTTTGTTGGACTAAATCTGATGGTAATTTTGGCAAGATTTCCACAATGCCATCCAAGCAATAAACCATTTTATGTGGGAATATGCTAACTGTGAGTGGAACACCACTATATACATTGCTTGCGTATGATAATGGCTTTGATTCTCTGACTACTATATTACAAGATAGTTTCTTTCCTTGTGTGCTAAGTAGTATCCTAAACTTACTGCAATATTCCACATCCTGTGTGGCTATTTATGGGAAATTGTTTCTGAGTAGTCAATCATCACTAGTCATGCAGGATCGACATTGCATACTAAATATGGATAAGAATAGGCTGAGCAAAAATCATGAATAGCAATTAAAAACAAAATTACTAAAAATTTGTTTCCTTCAAAATTGATGCACTACTACTGAGATATTCCTGTGTAAGATATAAATCAGTGCACACATGGTTATTTACTGAAGTTTAATGATGTTGGTCCTATCAAATAATCAATTAAAAAAATCTTCAACTTCTTAAATCTTTCTGTTTTGGTTGGATATTTAGAATGATCAGCCATAGTCATAAAGTTTGCTGAGAATACCAATATTGTAACAATACGTTAATAAGACTCTCCTTTACCTGCACCCTCCTTCGCTAGAAGCCATTTAATGTATAGTAAATATTTATATCACTTATAGCAGCTTCACAGCTGTTACCATCAAATATAATTGCTTCCTAGCAGTTACAATCACTTGCAAATAATTCACAATTGTTACCATTAAATACAGTAACTTTACATATGTCACAATTATATATTGATTTTTTAATTGAGTAGGCTATAGAAATTTTAACTCTCAACCAGAGGCAGACTAAAAAATTAGAAATGATCCAAATTGAAGCTATGTGCATCATTCTCAAAAGCACAAAAGATGCACCGTTAAGGGTCATGAGATACATATACTTAACTATTGATGTTAGAATGATGATTTTTACTCATGTAGTTTAGTAAGACTTACTTAGATATCATCATTTTGATAGAAGCAAAATAAAAGATAAAAACAACAAAGTAAAATAGTTCTACACATGCTTGCTATAAAAATATTGAATGTTTCAATATTAATCTTCATTAGGGCAAACTACTCATGAAGTCAATAAAATCAGGTTTTACAGAAAATTCCCCAAATGAAATAGTATTAATAAGTTATTAACAAAGATAGTGACAAGCCCTGCATCTCCAAGTGATAGAGACCAATGGCAGAGGACAGTTTAATCACTATAATTTTGCTACAAACAAGAAGTGTAAAAGAATAACATTTCCCAGGAGCATTTGTGAATGTTCACTACATTCCTTTATCATTATTTTCTGTCTTCTAATAGAAACAATCTGTACATCTATTTTACTCAGTTTCAGTTTGGAATATCTTCTTTGCACTTCGGACATATCCATAGGTGCGCCGATCTCCTTCACAATATCTCCAACAGCGTCCAGCAACAAATCATACCAATTTTCTGTTAATTGATGAGCCTTCTCATACACCTGTTGTGCTGATCTGTTCTGGCTAATCTAATATTGAATCCAGATTTTTGCAATCTAGCAGTTCAGTAGATTAGTTTAGATGAAAGTCCTCCTGTGCAGCCATACTCTATGAGGGTGTTCAGAATGTCATCTCTATCCATTGGCTGTCCCCTGATATGGTGGTAGAGCCAGCCAGCCTATCTGCTCTCGCAGTGCCATCAACACCCATGTACCCAAGTAAGAAGATGAATGTAATTCTGCAAATTGTGGACCCATGTAGTGATTTAGTCCATTGTTTGCACACTGAACAAGCCTCTACCTTCCTGACCCTAATGAATCACTAAGAACGCATGCAGGAGCGTAGTTTTGCGACTCAAGTCAGAGTAGTGCCTTGGTCCCCGCCAGTACAAACATTGTCCTGTTACTTGGTGTTATACTAAATGCAGCAGTGGCTTTCATGATCTTTCTACCGTATTGAGCTTGCAGAGAAGGCCCCAGCATACATTTGGTAAACTAACGATCCATTTGTGTAAATCACAATGTCACCATCATTAGACATACAGTTTTAATTAATTATGGCCTTAATGTCTGCATGGAGAGCCGCTGTAGCATAGTTGTTAGTGAACTCGTTTCTCAAGGTTGGTGGTAAGGCTTCAGCTCCCGCAATGCGCATGGAATTTTTCCCGATTTCCCGACCGCGACAGCTCTCAGGTCGACCCAGCCTCAACTGGGTACCAGACATGCTCTGGGAAAGTAAAGGCGGCCGGCGTGATGCTGACCACATCACCCATCGTGCGCCGATGGTCAATGAAAAATACAGGCCTAACACTGTATTGACCTATATACCCGAGGTATGAAAGGGTTCCTTTTTCTTTTTTAATGTCTACATATGCTGCCATTCCCTCTGCACCCTTTGTTGAACTTCATGATGGTCGAAAAGGTGCTCCTGAATATTGAACCTACTGGTATCCATATCTTTCCATCTATTTCATTATTTCTTGATTCCATAACAATATATATTTCATTATTGCTAGTAAATATAGTGTACTCAGTTTCATTTCAAACAAAAAATAAAATGAGCAGTTTATAATTACAGTACTACACAGTATTTCATTTCAACTTTGAACCACATTATTAATCCAACCAAAAATGAACTAATATTTAAAACATCCTTTTTTAGACAAAAAAAGCTCCTTTGGTATCAATGGCCATTTCAATGTACATCAAATGGCAAGTGAAAGCTTTTCATGATCATTTAAATAACTAAATAATCTAGAAAAAAAAAACTATCGCAAAAGATATCAATGTCATGAAACTACCTTACACACTAATTTCTTTTCAGAATGTACTTAAAACTATCTTGGCTACAATATCCTGTTGCATTTTACTCATGCAAAACTTCATAACAACTTGATAAAAAAGAAAGTTTACTGGCCTATATTGTTTCTGATATCTCCCTGTATGTTATCATAAGTAGAGTTCAAAATCCTTTCAACATGCGAATAACGTATGAAAGATAAAGCTTCTAACCTATGATGTGACATTAACAGAATATTATATATTGAATCAGTGTTTAAAAATAAACAAGAGTATGGAAAAGTTCTGAAAGCAAAGTCTGCACTGAAACAAAGTAAAAAGTTATTGATTATTTGTTAATTGGTTACTGAACCAACGTCTAGCAGTCCAGTAGATGCTCAGTCACGCCCAACAGATGTAAAAGGGTATGCATACTGAGGATTTCTGTGGATCACTGATTAAATACACTCCTCTCTCTGCCCTTCAGGCATCCAGGTCCAATTGTACAACATATTATTCCAACAGTAGGTCACCAAAAGGCTAAAGAATACCCCCTTATCCATCATAAACTTTCAATCAATGATGTTACAATCGACATGCTTTATTTCAAATATTTTTAACTTGCTGCCAGCATTTTTCTGTACTCATCTTGTTTTCTAGGTGCTGCAGAACCTGATACTTATTAGAGATTGTGACCTTAAATTGATCCTTTGTTTCTTGATTTCTGAAGCATCCTACTTTGTATTGGTATTTATGTTTATGAGATATGTCTTAAAAATCGAATTGAGTGGACATTGTTTTGTCTCTGCCTTATGTGTGTGATGGACTGGTGATGTTTGTCTTGATCTTCAGCTTAATTTTACTTATAAGCAGATGATGATTTGAATTTCTGCACTCCTAAGAACTTTTACATATTTTAGAGGTAGTCTGAATTTATTGTTAGTTAATATATAAAATATGGTCACGTTGATTTGTTATTCTGTGGTCTGGTGATACCCATGTCACCTTTTATGTGAAAAGACACTTCTCCCTATGATGTATTGGATTGCTGCTCAGAAGTTGGTGAATAGTTCTCCTTCATTACCACTTGTCCATATTTCCCCATCATTTCTACGTAGCCTGTGTCATCCGTTACTATCTAGGCATTTAGGTCACCAATCAGAATTTTGATGTTGCCATTTCTCTTGATAAATAATAATGCAGCGAGGTGATGACAACATTACTGCACAGATGCTAAAATCGGCAGATGATACAGCTATTAGCCAAGTGCAAAAACCAGATATGGGAAAATTAACAGTCCCAGATCAATAGAAAAATCGTTAAGATCCCCCAAAAAGGTGATCTTAAAAAGATTGTATCAACTGGAGAGGGGTCACCCTATTCTCAGTAATTACCAAGACTTTGTGCAAAATCATTCACAATAGAGTCAAAGGAGCAGTGGATACAACACTGAGAGAAGAACAAGCCGGTTTTAGATCTGGGAGAAGGCCCGCATGCCCAGCGTGTTCGTAGCGCGTTGCACTACGGGTGACAAATCCTCTGTATGTGCGGGTTCAACTCCGCGGACTGGCAGAAAAGCTACAGGTTCCCCAGATTTACAGTGTTCGTGGCACCGAGCCGAAGGGTTACGATGTCCATGACACCGAGCCGAAGAGCTTTCAGCTCAAGTGCTTCTGGATCGGGTAAAAAAAAAAGATATGGGAGAAGATGCTTAGACAAAATAGTTGCACTAAGACTAATCTTGGAGGAACATATTGAGAAGCAACTACCACTTATATTAAATTTCATCCATTTTAAAAAGGCCTTTGATAGTCTACACAGAATCTCCCTGTGGAATATTCTGAGATGATATGGAATACCAGACAAAATAATAAACATTATCAAGAGCCCCTATGATGGTCCACATTGTGCAGTCTGTACTGATGATGGACACAGCGACTGGTTTATGGTTTCAAGGCTGTATTCTATCTCTGCTCTTGTTTGGAGTGGCCATTGATTGTATGATGTGAAAATGTTGCAGGGGCGAAACTAGCATCAATTGGGTAGAAAATAGTCAACTAGAATATTTGGATTTTGCAGATGATATTGCCCTGTTATGTTAAAACAACCAAGATATGCAAAGTAAAACAGATAACTTGTCATCTATAGCATCAAAAGTTGGACTGCAGATAAGCTATGAAAAGACAAATGTAATGAAGACAACTATGGCAAGTGATGCAGATATCACAATGGAATCTAAAATGATAAAAATAACAGAGCAGTTCACCTATTTAGATAGCTTTTTCTCTTCGAACTCTCCATATCGGCCCCTTGTTAACCACTCTGCGTGACTTGTATGTGATTTGAGCCTAACAGTAATTGTATGTTGTGCCAGTTACGCACCTACAAGCAGGCCAGCCCATCCAACGTTTTTTATTTACTAGAGTAGCTTCCCTAGGTTCTACATCAGTCGCCTCTTGTAGGTTTCAGTGGTACTATTCTTTGATTCCCTTGCGGGCCCCTGCCAATTGACCGTCTGTAAAGACGAAAAAGGCCATATACTATAAGTAATCAGAGAAATGGGAACATCAAAATTCTGATGGGTGACCTCAATGCCAAAATAGGTGCGGACAACATAGGCTACGAGGAGATCATGGGAAAACCCGGACTAGGGTTATGAACGAAAATGGAGAACTATTCACTAATTTCTGTGCAGCGAATCAATACGTCATAGGTGGAAGTGTCTTTCCACATAAAAGAATACATAAAGCAACCTGTATATCACCAGACCACAGAACAGAAAATCAAATTGACCACATATGCATAAACAAGAAATCCAGGTCATCTCTACAAGATGTAAGGGTTCTAAGGGGGGCAGACGTAGATTCGGATTACCATTTGCTGATAAGTAAAATTAAACTGAAGCTTAAGCGATACTTAACATCCCATGAACATAGACAACAATATAATGTAGGATACCTCAGAAGTCAAGAAACAAAGGAACAGTTCACGGTTACAGTCTCTAATAAGTATGAGGTTTTGCTGCAATTAGAAGATGAGGTGAGTGCTGAAGAATGCTGGCAGCAAGCCAAAAATATTTGGAATGAAACATGCACAGAGGTATTAGGAAAGAAGGAGCGGAATCATAAGGCATGGATAACTCCAGAAACTCTCAAGGAAATAGAAGAAAGGAAAAAGAGGAAAGCAGATTTAAATAATAGCAAAACTAGAACTGCCAAAGCCATAGCCCAGGAAAAATACACAGAAGCTAGTAATAAAGTGAAGAAACAAATAAGGTTAGATAAAAGACAATACGTAGAAGATCTAGCAAGAGAAGCAGAGGTAGCTGCAGGAAAAGGAAACCTTGGGGATCTTTACAACATCACTAGAAAGCTAGCAGGAAAATACAGTCCAGCAAATGGGTTGATCAAAAATAGTAGTGGGAAACTATCACTAATGTTAGAGACCAAATGGAAAGATGGATGGAATACTTCAAGGAACTCCTGAACAGACCAGCACGTACAAATCCCCCAGATATCCAACAGGCAGAAATTGACTTGGACATCAACTGTGAGAAACCATCCAAGGAGGAGATTAGTAAAGCCATTAAACTTGTGAAAGATGGGAAAGGTCCAGATGGTATACCAGCAGAGGTGATTAAAACCAACATAAACACATCCACAGAAATACTGTATAAATTATTTTGCAGAATCTGGGAGACTGAAGAAATACCAGCAAACTGGAGAGAAGGATACCTGGTGAAGCTACCAAAGAAAGGGACCTTCAGAAGTGTGAAAACTATAGGGAATAATGCTGTTGTCAGTACCTGGGAAAATACTAAGCAGAGTCATCCTGGAGAGACTGAGAGATGCCATCGATATAAAGCTAAGAGATGAACAGGCAGGCTTCCGACTAAATAGATCATGTTCTGACCAGATAGCCACATTACGCATAATAATAGAGCAAAGTATTGAATGGAAATTCCCACTTTATATCGGATTTGTGGATTATGAGAAGGCTTTGACAGTATTGATAGGAAACCCTTTGAAATTGATGAGGCATTACGGAATCCCACATAAAATTATTAACTTAATAAAAGCAACATATACAGATATGAAATGTAGAATTCTTCATGAAGGTAAACTAACAGACACGTTTGGAATAGAAACAGGAGTGTGTCAAGGATGCCTCCTATCACCTTTGTTGTTCTTACTGACAATAGACTGGATTATGAAGACCACAGTATCTAACACCAGAAATGGAATCCAGTGGACTCTCACAGAGCAACTAGATGATTTGGACTTCGCTGATGATATAGCCCTTTTGTCACATACACGAAATCAGATGCAAGATAAGCTAAACACATTGAATCACAGGTCCCAGCAACTAGGGCTGAACATTCATGAGGGAAAGACAAAGATATTGAGAATTAACCAAACAAATGACAACTCGATCTCCCTGGGTGAAATCCCACTTCAAGAGGTAGAATCATACACATATTTGGGCAGCAACGTAGACAAAGAGGGTGGAACAGATAGAGATGTTAAAATAAGAATACAGAAGGCAAGAGGAGCTTTCATTGCACTGGGAAACATATGGAAGTCTAAAGAAATCAAATCTAGAACAAAAATTCGGATATTTAACTCTAATGTTAAAGCAGTTCTACTGTATGGGTCAGAAACATGGAGAACAACTAAAACAATAGCGCATAAATTGCAAACATTCATCAACTGGTGTCTGCGCAGAATAGAGGGAATAAGATAGTATGATAGGGTCACAAATGAGGAACTTATGGAGAGAACAAGACAGATTTCAGTGAACGAACAGGTTAAAAAAGGACGCTGGCGCTGGTTAGGACACACGTTGCAAAACCGGAGGGAATATAACCAGAAGGGTCCTTGCCTGGAACCCGTAGGGATAGCGATAGAAGGGAGGCCGAGAAATACATGGAGATGAGATTTGGAGGCGGAGATCAACAATATAAAGAAGAGCTGAAGGGCGCTGCAGGAGATAGCTAGGAAGACTTGGCATGAGTTGGTTGAGGGCATATGCCCCAATCCGGGGTAAAAAGGCAGAGAGAGAGAGATATATCTCATCAGTTCAAAAATAACACATCAAATTATCAAAAGAAATCCTGAAAAAAAATCAATCAACTTAGAACCTGCGACAATGAAAATGCAAACTACTAAACTATCGCAGTCAATCTTCACTAAGTAATATTTAATGCACCAATATCCTATTTCTAAAATGTTCACAGTTCAACTCTACTTTGGCTTGTGATGTCCTTAGAAAAAACCTTGTTCAGTCACAATACGTTATACCACTCTCTAGCTAGGATTTCTGTCATAATATTACACACGAACCTTGATCTCTGCCAGTTGTCCCTAGTATGCATTCTGTTATCAGTTATATGTATGGATTCAATATTTTAATTCACTCTCTAGCTACGATTTCTGTCACAAATCACACACAAATCTTGATCTCTGCTATCTGATTATAAGAATGTATTCTGTAAACTGGCTGACATCTCGCTCCTATGCTGTTATAGACTCTGAAAAGCTCTCCGGTTCCAATGTAACCTGTTCACAAATTCTGAACAGTAACTCTCTGATGGATGAAAATCTCTGTGGAGTTCTGACTCTATGTCTTAGTTAAGCAACACTCTATGTCGGCAGTTCGGTTGGGTTATATGTATGGATTATGCTATCTAGCTGACCTCTCTCTTGGGCTCTTTCTGTCACCAACTCTGCTCAATTCTACTGTCCAGTTTTATACTTTGTAAAGCTCTCCTGTTCAATCTACTGACTAGTTCTCTATTCTACTTATAAATCACAGCAGAGTTGTTTGCTCTATAATTCTTGTTGCTATCTACTCTCCTAAATTCCTTCCTTCTATCTGTGTCTTTCTTCATCCTCTCCGTATCTGTCCCTGGCTAAGTTTTTCATCTACCCGTGTGTCTGCATCTTCCCCCAAAAATCTCTCTCTGGACCACCCATTTTGACCAGAAAAAGTAATGGTCTTCTTCTTTGCGTTCGTTCTTTAGGACCAATTTTAATCACTCTTTGTGATATGTTTGATCTTTGCCAAGAAGGTGTACACATTGCACATTGGTTTGGTAGGCCCCTAAACGCATAGACTTCTAAAGTAATGGTGTAAATGATACCGGTTTTCTAGCAAGTTGTTAAGTTCTTGTCTATAGAACTACGAAAATGATATACTAAGGACACCTGTATGACCAAACTGCCCAGTGAGTATTCATTTCTCTGGTAATCCACTAATGGCCCATAAATTGTGTCCCAGTCAAACCACCTTGAAGTTTTTTGAATGCTCTTCCCATTGTACTTAACCTTCCAAGGTAAATCAAACTTCAGATTTGCACCTGTGGTAGAAATATGATATGCGTGGCTCTGTCCCATACTTTTACATTAGCCACTCAACAACTGAGGGGTCTTTTCTTTCATATGCTCTGAGAACATGATTGACTTCATTACTCCAGGTTTCCCATATGACTTGGTCCCTCTCCAAAGAAATGGCACACCACCTGATTAGAACATCCTACAAAGCACAAACTCACTAGCTCTGGCAACAATGGAGTATTAGGGATCTCTGGACAAAATGCACCAGTGAACATAACGGTGCGGTATGGATTCAAACCCACGACCTGATAACAACATTGTTTTTCTTGTGTTTAGATGTTGTTTGCCTGCTCTGTTCCCATAATAAGTTTAGCAAAATCCCAATTATTTAATCACTTTCACAACCTGTGATGCTTTTCCAAATTCATACACATTCTAGTTATCAATTCTGGAGCTTCTAGTTGAAAGGACGTCAATTTGTGGTGCAAACTCTTTACGACTTTCTCTGCATCATATCATATCTCTTCTAGAAGAATGTCCTTTCCTATTTTTTTTGCCTTTACTATCTCACTTTATTTTCTCCTCAATTTCCCAAATCAAGAAAAAATCATTACAATGCAGATAATCTTCTTCTTCTTCACCCTTCGTCCCTAGGGAGGCATAGGTCCGCAACCAAGGCCTTCCAAGCACACCTCTCCAAGGGCATCTTTTCCAGATCTCTCCACTCTCTCCCCATCTTCTTGCATTCCATCTCCAACTCCCGTCTCCAGGTGTTCCTGGGTCTTCCCTACCTTTATTGCCCTGGGGGTTCCATCAGAGAGTCTGTCTCATGATGCTGTTAGGGGTTTCTCAGTGTGTGTAAAGCAGATAATAAGTTAGAATATTTATTTTTATCTCATTTGCACAATAAATAACATAATACTTCTTTATTAAATTTCCAATAGGCCTACACGAAGGTGACAGTCATTGATGTCTTTTCTCGCTGATAGATGGTTCTATAGACTAGATCTAACAAAGCTATTTTAGTAATACACTTGATAAAACTATCAATCCACTGATATTTTTTTAAATTGAAAATTACATTAAGGAATACAGTATATTATTATAAGAACCAAGACAGATGAAATAATTGACTAAGATGACAGAATCAACGCACAGTATAAACACATTTTCTAAGATCTAAAACCTCTGCCCTATGTGCCGCCTTTGGCACGAAAGGAACACACTAACTAACTATAAACACATGGAATGGTAATAGGGTTAGATAGCAAAACAGGTTCGCAGCACTAGAAAATAAGATGTTTTGTAGGTTTGAGGCATGTATTTTGCCCATGCAGGAAATAATTTTTTTTAGTAATTAAAATGTATGATTTCAGAGATTTTATTGTTTAGGTTGCATATAATAAATATGTTGTTCAAGAGTTGTACTTAAGCAAAAGTTATAAGGTTACAAAATAATAGTTGTGACCATCATAAAACTTCAATATAACTTCCACATATAAAATGATTACAGAATATTCAGGTTCAGTGTAATAAGTTGATTTTAAAGCTGAATTATCGGTTTCTCTAGATAAATATACAAACATTTAAGCAATTTTTCGAACCCGGATATAAAGAAATTTAATTACTACCTTTTGTTTGGTTAATTTACCAGCATGTACCTTATTAAAAAAAAAACAACTGAAAACAGCTCTCGATTAATGTAATGTGGTGCAGGGAACTAGCAATTTATATTACTCAACTTACTGCACGATAACTTCAAATAAGAGGTATGCCATGTTTGTTATACGATAACTTTATAACTTAAAAATAACACCTATAATAGAACTGATGTCACTAATGTTATTGCTATCACTGCACAATAAAAAAAACTGACATTGAATACAGTAATTTTCTAGAAATATATTAAAAAAATGTTATTACTAAATTTCACTAACAAAATATTACTAACAACAGGTGTGTTCACTTGAAGACATTGAAACCAGTGAAGAATGGATACCAATGCTGACAGGAATTGATACATTTTCAATATGTATCAGACTTGATAAAGAATGCAGACAAGACAACCCAATGGTTGTGGAGGCAGAAGTTCAGGCGTTAATTTATGAGAACTCATCTGAGAATGATGTAATCATTTATACGGATGGATAAGTGATTCAGCATGTGTGGAACTCATGGAACTCTGACTGCTCAAGTCAGAGGGTAGGTTGTGAAGGAAAGCAGTGGTGGTTTTGCTGTGACTACAAGCAGTCTCACTATGGAAATCATGGCAGTAACTAAAGCAATGCTCTGGCTGGAATCACAGACTTTTATCCAAGCATGTTTTCTCAGCAACTCAATGAGTATGCTCAGGAAGATTGAAACAGGCTGGGCTCTGAGACAATAGATGGAGTCGCTGAGGAGATCTAGGCTGATAAAATCAGTTTTATTTTTGTGCCAGGGCATGTAGATGTAAGGGGAAACAAACATGCTGATATGCTTGCGGGTGTGACTGGTGTAAAAAGCGAGCAGTCTATGGACCAAACTGATATTATAAATTCCTTAAGGGAGAGAGGACTTGTACATGATTCAAGTAATAGTGGTGAATTTACAACACTAACCAGACTGCACGAATTCCAAGTCAAATGTGGTGTAGCTAAACAAGAACACTATGCTGTTAGCCAAAGACGAATAGTAAACTAACAACGAACCGGTGTCATTAGTCACCACATGCTGAGTTACATACTGAGGAGGAGATCGGAGCACTTATGAACTTATTTGGTTCGACGTGCAGTGATGATGATCCGACTAAACTATACTACTAAATGCATGAATACATTAAAGATTAGTAACAGTTAGTTATAATCTATGAAGAGTTCTAGGTGTGTGTGTGTATATATATATAGACAGAGAAGAGAACAAAAGATCTACTCAGAAAGAACTCAAAATGAAGGAAAACTGGCTGATGATACAATAAGTAAGAAAATTGATTTTGTACATATAAAAAGACAGGAAGGGTTGAAGAAGACCATTATGAAAAGAGTCATCCCTGAAAAAAGGGAAGAGGAAGACCACGGAGAAGATGGACGCAGGATATAACTGAGGATTTGAGCATGACGGCTTTAGAGGCGGGACATCTGGTCTATGAGAGAGATAATTTCTGAAATACAGGACTGCTAGGCTAGGGTGACAAAGTTCTGCTCAGGACTAGGACAAGCTATTTGAATATGGTTACAATTTACTATTTTCATATTATGAGGTTCGCATACATAAAACAATACAACAATGTAGTATTCACCATTAGAAATCCAACAATGGCATTCGTTTATGCACGTTATTTTTTGTTCGCGCCTATTGTTGAACATTGATATAGCGATCTCTGTGTAAAAGTAGGCGTGACGCCATGCGACTTTGTTTACAAATAAACACAGCGGAAATGGTTTTATTGAAAATGCACGGACTCTTCTAGAAAAAAAATCAATATATTTCATTGATCTTTCATGACTTTCTCGTGTGTAAACTTGTTTTAATAATAATTCATCACAACCATGTCACTTTAAAAGCATTTTTATTTAAAAGAAAATAATCATAATAATCATAATAATATCAGCATAATAGCAAGTAAAAATGCTTAGTTGTAAGGGGAAGTAAATAATGTATAATTCGTTACAGAATTTTGCCGAGTTATACTGGCAGCTTCGGATTGGTTCATGGAATAACGGCAGCCAATCAGGACATTACGGCCGTGAACAAATTTCAAACAGCCACTTTGTTCATGCTTGTGATTGTGTCAATGTGTGTGAACTGAACACGAACACAAGTCTTCGTCTTTATCAACATATCAATCTCGTAGCCATTTTCTTGTTTAAAATACAGATACAAAGTCATTGTGGATGGATCGAAGGAACATGACGACCAGACAGAAGGTGTCTGAAAATACTAATCCCAGCAACTTGGTAATTAGACCCAAAAAAGAGGTAAGAATCGTAAATTTAATTTAAAATAAAAGCAAAAATCCCGTGTCTGTCTTTATTATTATAACTATCAAACGCGGTGATCGATAAAAAAAAGTAATAATGGGAAAACCGTGCAAGTTTAAGACCTGATCTATAATGATAAGTTCTTAAGTATAACAATCAGTTGTCATTATTTTCCACACTGTAAACTGGCGATGCAGAGCTGAGAGCGAAACGAATCAATAATTAAAATCAGTCAAATCAATCAGTGCAACTGTTAAGACTTCGTATTTAAATTATAATATAAACAGATCTATGCTCTCGAATAACACAGACATGCTACTAATAAGTTATTAATTAACTGCATGCATTATGATTCATGTACTAATAATTACTACTAACTATTAAACTATCATGACTATCAGTTACTAGTTAGTTCAGATCTATCAATAATAACTATCAATCAAATGATTATCACTTGTATCAGTTAGTAACTGAACATATCATATGACTATCGTTATCATGTTAAATCAATAAATGATCATGATGGATTCTCCGTTCTCATTCTGAACTAAGCCTCTTAGTCTTAGGTGTCCCGGTTGAACGTGATTTTAAACGCTGGTTAGGCTTATTCAAAATCAATTTTCTTTGCTTTTGTCATCCAAATAGTTACTGAGCAACTGAAAGACATCCCACTAGATTTTTATCTTTCTTTTGTCTGCTTTTTTGCTGTTAGGTGTAGCAGGTTTAACAGATCGGTTTCCAATCCAAGATGGTGCAAGCTTGATATGCTGGGATATCGTGGAGTTTTAAGATGTCTGTACTCCATCAACCCATCTTTTTCTTGGTCTGCCCTTTCCTCTTGATGATTCCATTTTCAGGTTGTAAGCACATGCAACTGGTGGTGTATTCGTGTTCATTCTCAACAAGTGGCCAAACCATTTGAATGTTTTTCAATGAATCTAATACTAATCTAATAGCGTGTGTTGTTCCGACTTCTAATTTCCTCATTTTTATATGATCTCTTGTTTTATTTACCGATTCCCTCAAGCATCTCATTTCACAGGTGGTAATTTTCCTTCTTTTGTTTTGTCAGTGACCATGTCTGGCTCTCATACCACAACAACCTTATGATTTACTTTTTACCAGTTCAGTACATCCATTACATCCATCCAAATACAGGATTATCAGAAAAGTTTCACGTAGGGTCAGGAGTAAGACAAGGTTGCGTACTATCCCGCTGCTATTCATCACGTACATTGACCACATTTGTAAAATAGCTAACACCAGCGAAGGAAACAACCTCGGAGAACTCTTAAATGAATTTCTTTTTGCAGACGATCAGGCAATCATATCAACAACAGAAGAACAGCTACAACAACACATCAACAGACTCCAGTTAGCATGTAACGAATACAACATGAGAATTCGGCAAATACACATCGACAAAACAGAAGTAATGACATTCGCCAGAGAGGAAAACACTACCAACATCTCCATCGATAATCTACTAAATCAAGCAAAAGATTTCACATACCTGGGGAGCATTTTTTCAGCAAATGGAAGAATAACTAATGAAATTCAACACAGATGCAACAAAGCAAATCAAATGATAGGGCAAATGGCGCCAATTTTAAGATGCAAACACGTCACCATGAACACAAAAAGAGCAATGTTCAACACAATCTTTCTCCCACATTATGTTACCAGTGCCAAACCTGGACGCTGACAACAAACGATAGAAGAAAACTAGTCACAACAGAAATGAAGTGTCTACGCAGAATGCTGGGTGTAACAAGAAGAGACTGGTTGAGAAATGAAGACATCAGGAAAAAAGTGGGTACAACATCAGTACTAGACTTCAACAAGAAACAACAAATTAAATGGTTCGGTCACGTAAGCAGATTACCATCAGACAGTGCACCCCAAAGAGCAATGCTGCTCCGATACAATGGGTACAAAGCAAAAGGCCGCCACGCAAAGATGGACCTCAGAGATAACAGAGGCGAAAAGAGACTATCTACGAAGCGCATACTAGGGCCCGTTTTAGAAATCTCTTCCTGACCTGACGCTGTGAGGCATACAGGATTCGAGAAAGAAAGAAAGTACATCCATTTAAACCGGGAGTGGGTGGTCTCTGGGGCGCAGAGGTTAGGTGCTCACCTCTTGTTCCAAAGATACTCTGTTTGCTACCTTGTGAAGACATTGGAATATTTTTCCACCAGAGATGCCTGATCTCAGTGTAGGTCAGATTGAGTTTCTAACCCTATTGGAGATGGAGGATAAAACGTGGCACCATGTTCTAGTTGGGTATTTTAAAAGAACCTGTGACAGTTCAAAATCAAGAAGAGCAGGCTGGAAAGCCTCTGCCTTGACAAAATTCATTAGAAAATTTAAAGCAAATAAAATTCCTCTAAAATATTTGTATAGATTGCTAGTTAGCCCATGGCACTACCCCCAATCATGAGACATCATTTAGTCTTCCATATCTCCTTTGACTTGTTAGGCTTGAGTAACTGTCAGAAACAATGTTTGTCAGCATAGCTCTTGTTGGCCATTGAGACACTCATGAGCCTCCTCACAACGACTGCAACGTAATGACCTTATGTGGAAAGGGGTAGGGTTCTTGTTCAACTCTTATTACCCTATGTTTATTTTAAAAACTCTGAATGGGTATGTGACCAATAAGTGTAAGACTTGGGACACCAAAAAGTCTAGAATCATCTTATTCTTAGACTGTTTAAATACTTCCAATATTTTTAACATTTTTATATCTTTTGTATTGTGAGGTGATTATTTTTTCCAGCTTCTTAAATCTCTTTCTGTCCTTTCCTTTGGTATGCCTGGAGTACTATGTCAGTTCTGTAAATTAATAATAAAAAATTAATCCATTAAAATGTAATGTAAAATAACACATTTTTCTTGATATCTCCATTGATATAGTGATCATAAACAGATAACATCTGTGCCATTTGTTAAATCTAAAAGAGAAAGCTCATACGCAGGCTGATATTCTTTTATTAATTTTCTTTTGTTGATAGATAGTGATGTTATCAATCTAAAGATTGTGAATATTTATATTTAAAATATATTGATTAGTCATCTGACTTGTTTTCATCCTGGCACAAAATATAGGTGGCAGAAGTTCCAGTAAAATGTGATCAACCCAAGTTTAAGAAGCCTGTCCTTGGTCAGCAGACTAGAAGAGCAGCTTTTGGGGACATTACAAATGTAAGCTGCTTTTTAAAAATAAAATTGTTTAGTGTGGATTATTTAGGCGTAATATTGTAACAAATGCAAAAGTAGCAGTGTATCAAATTGTTTTGTTAGTACTTCTAGTCTATATGCAGATCTAGTGTGATAGCTGACCTGCAGACACCTTGTCTGTGTAGTGTGGAGAGCAAGTTCATACAATGTTTAACATTTCTTTTAAGAAGACTTGTTTTTAAAAAAAACAGCTTAAAACTCCATTCAATCATTACAGGCAACAACTGAGTCAGCACTTCAAGATAAAAAAAAACTTCCTGGACTTATCAAACCAACTGCAAAAGCTAATGTAAATCTAGCAGCCAGCAAGGCAAGCAAACCTATTCTAAAAAAGAAATTAGAGGTTAAGAAAAAAACTGACCCAAAAACCAGTTTGCTCCAGAAAGGCATTGCTAGTTCATCAAGTAGCTCAAATCAAATATCTCTCAAGCCATCATTGTCCATCAAGGATCAGGGTCTCAGAAACGTGTCAGAAGAGTAAGGCCTATTTTGTTGTTGCTTATACATATAATTTAACTGGAAAAGTAATTACCTTTTTGTGATAATTCTATTCTTAGCAAGGTAACGTTCCTTGATTATGAGTTCTTTCTGAGTAGATCTTTCTCTTCATTGTCTATTTCTGTTTGTGACTAAAGTTTTTTAATGGGACATGTGAAGTTAAGTGTACCTGAAAGAAGGCTGCCTAAATTAGTACCTTATCTCTTTTCGCAGCACACGGCAGAAGTCTGTTGCACACCATTAGCCACACACTGCGCTGTAGAGTTGCTTCCTTATAAGAAGTCTTTCTAATTTTACTTCTACTGTTTTACTACTCTTCAACCTTGTTATTCTATTGGTTTGTCCAGTTTTCTTCAATTTAGTAATTTGTATATATATGTGTGTGTTTATTTATTAATAAGTAAAGATATTTTTTACCTCCCTTGAATTAACTGTTTAAAAATTGAGGAAATAACTCTGGATGGGTAGAGTTAATATTGGTAAGCATTGGACAGTTGACATGTGGGAAATGTTGAATAAGCAGCAGCCCATTAGGAGTTTATAATCATGGGGTAGAATTTGTAGAAAATCCATTGCATTCTGTGAGGATTACATATCTTTCTTCTACAACTTTTGTATGACTATGAAGTTATGACAAATTATGTGAAATTTGCAAATTGCATTTTATTTTTCCACTGTTTATATACATTTGAAATAACTTTCTTTTCATAATTATCATCTCTTTAGCGTGCCTATTGACAGAGTTGAAGAGGACTTTTCTTTTGTCATTGTTGTAAGTATTTATTGTATTTTGTGGTCTGATTTTTGTGTGCAAAGGTTTACAGAGAAACTATATACTTGATACACATGGCCAGAAATATATTTGATTTGTGTTGTAATTTATTCAGATTGAGTGCTACCTTCAGATTCAAGGTTGAATAACAGATCTCCCAGTATTGTCCTACTTATACAATTGTGGTATATGATAACATGTGTATCTTGTTTCCTTCCCACTTTTATATTTTGCCTTCAGCATTTCATTTTTGAGTAGTTTTCAACAATATGCCATGTCTCTATTTGTATCTAAGTATAACCAAAAAAATGTGACCAAAATTTAATTCAAAACTTTTTTACTCAACTTGTTTTTGTTTCCAGGAATAAGTTTTATCAGTATATTGCAATATAAATCCTTGTGGACTAAATGCCACACTATTTGGGTTGATGCCTTTTTACCAGGAGCCACACTAAAGGACGTTTTTTGTATTCTAAAAACAAATGGCTTGTAAAAACATGGCTTTTGCCCTGGTACACAAAAGAGTCTATCCATTTGTTTATTGTCCAGGATGTCTGTACCATACAGTAGTGCATATATAACTTGGTGCAATTTATTGCAATTGCTATCTATTTCCATAAATATTCTGTTGACAGAATACTGCATTTTAACGAACTTTTCACAAATTTACATGACTTATCTTGTGCAGGATGACACGGACATAAACAGTGAACCGGTCAAACCTGAGTCTGTGGAAAATGCAGAAAACAGTCTGCTCGCAGTTGATTTGGAAAACTATACAGATGTCTTCAATGTGGGCATCTATGCCCAGCACATATTTGACTACTATAAGCGCAGAGAGGTACCTTTCTTTCTGTTATTCTGAGTTTTAAACATTCATATATATTTTTGGGGTCCTACCCGGTAGTGCCACAAGTGCACCTAGTACATTTGAATGTGGAAATTCCTAGCTGCTCAGAGTTTAAGTATGTTTGTGCCATTTGACATTTTATAAGGCTCCCACCATTTGGCCATGATCAAGTGGGCATCACAGTTGGATCTTAGCTGAAAGACAGAGAGCAGGGTTGGTTTGAGGCTTCTGTATCTCTGGTCTTCTTTCTTCTTCTTTGCGTCTGTTCTTTACGATCAATTTTAATCACTCTTGTGATATGTTTGATCTTTACCAAGAACGTGTATACGCTACACATTGGTTTGGTAGGCCCCTAAACGCATAGACTTCTACACATTTAGGACATGTGCATCCGATTTCATCCAAACCTCGTTAGTCGCCTTTTATGACATGCATGGCAGGTAACAGTGGTTCTATTCTTCACACCCAAATTTGTGCCTCGTAACCACTGGCGGTATCTCTGGTCAAATAATGGAACTAAGTAGTTGCGTACCTGATGGTAGAAAACTTTATATTTGGATGTTGAACACTTCTAATTTTTGTTCTTTTGATTTGTGACCAGAATGTGTAGGTAATTCTTGGCATTGTTTTCTATCTAGTTGGAGACTTCTTCTTTGTTCGCTCATCATCAACCACTCTTTGTGGTCTGTATGTGATTTGTGCCTTAGAGCATGAGTTCATTGTAAAAGTTAAAAGTGTGTACAGATTCGTTTGCAAGTACATCAGGTTTCTGCATGGTTTTTTTTAAATTTGAGTTTGCCTACGTAAGTCTTACATTAAGGGGATTCTGGTCTTGAAACTTTTTTCGTTGCTTTGGTATTAATGTTGAAATTTGTATCACAATTTTGAAAGATTATGACTTAGAATAGTAAAAAAATTAGAAAAAAGTCAAGCGCTTGCCATGGAAACAATACAAAATGGCCACCAAGCACACAATTTCAAATCCCTACGGCTCTGAAGTTCTTCTTCTTCTTTTGTCGTCACACTGCTACCGGGTTGTTGCCCAGTGTCGTGGTTTTCTGTTTTTGTCTTGCGCTGTTCTGGTGGCTTGTGTGATTGTTATCTTTGCTCTTTCACAGGATGCTGCCACGCCATCTAACCATCTTTTCCGTGGTCTTCCTCTTGCCTTCTTTCCCGATGTTCTGTTGTAGAAGACTCTGTATACTGTGGAGTTTGGATGCATTCTTATTAAGTGGCCAAACCACTTCATTCTTTGTTTATCTATATAATTCAAGCACGGTTTTGTGCCAACTTTCTTTCTTATGCTGATGTTGGTGATTCTGTCTTTTCTTGTGTTGTTGGTAACTTTTCTCAGGCAACGCATTTCACATGTAGTTATTTTTGTGACTGCGCTTTGCTCAATGTCCATGTTTGGCTCTGGTAACACAAAGTAGGTATAAAAATGCTGTTGATCATTTGTTTCTTAGCTGCCTGTGAAATTTTTGGGTGCCTTAACAATGGGGCTAGCTGGTAGGTTACAGCATTTGCTTTTTGTACTCTAGCCTCTATCTCTCTATCTAGTTTTCCGTCTTCTGTGAATATGCTTCCTAAGTATTTGAATTCTTTCACTTGGTTTATTTTAGTGCCATTGACATGGATGTCTAGATTATTATGTTTTCTTCCCATATTCATTATTTCTGTTTTAGTGTTGTTGATTTTCATGTCATGTTTCACACAATTATTGTTCAAAGTGTCAATATGATGTTGTAGATCTTGTTCATTTTGATGTATCAGGCACTGATCATCTGCAAAAGCAGTTCATTTATTTCATCATTATCTGAATTCTACTCTTGAGTTATTTTATCCATATATGCGATAAAGAGTAGTGGTGAGAGGACACAACCTTGTCTAACACCTGATGTAATGGAGAACCAGTCGGTCATTCCTTCTGTAGTTCTTACTGTACTCTGGCTATCTTGATATAAGGCCATGATGTTACCTAATAGTTGTCCTTGGACGCCATATTCTTCAAGGCTCTGAAGTTAATGAATATAAATGAATTATGTTTTCACTCTAAGGTGAGCAATTGTAATATCTACAAAATTACACATCCTTTTAGGATATATTAAATATTACATTTTTATGAATTTTTGTGTAAACACACCCCCCAAAAACAGCTCTTTTTGACCAAATTTTGAGGGAATTTTTACCCAAAAATTTATAAAAAATTAGATATTTAATATATCCTAAAAATGATGTGTAATATTTTAGATATTACAATTGTGCACCTTTAGAGTGAAAACAGAATTCATTTACATTCGTTAGATTCAGAGCCTTAGGGATTTGAAATTTTGTTTTTGGTGGCCATTTTGTATTGTTTCCATGGTAACACTGACATAAGTCACACTCTTTCAAAATGCTTATTCAAATTTTATATTAATATGAAAACAACGAAAATAGATTCTTGATTTTCAAGACCCGAATCCCCCCTTAAGGATAAAAAAAAACCATGACCACGCCCTTATGCGAGCCAGAGACCTGTTAGCCTTGTGGTCAGTTTCTCGGTCCTCTCCACTGACAGGTGGTGTTAACTTGTATGTTCTGTTTCATCAGTAGATTACTGTTTCACTTTCGCCTTTCCTAAGAGATAATAGTCTGCCCCAACTCTGAATGCAGAGCACACCCTGCGGTAGCCCTAGTTGGGAGACTAAAAAGATATAAACCAGGGATGGAATATTTCTCTATTTTGTGCTGGTCTGTGTTCTATGTGATCTTGTTCAGAACAGTTGTTTTAATGGCACTACACTGCTTAGCTGACTTCATTGTTTGCTTTATATCCTCAGTCATGCCATCAATGGATCCACTCAATCTCTGACCAGAGTGTGTTAAAAGATATACTATTGTCACTATTCATTCGTTTAATAATTTTAGTCACTTTCACTAAGTGTTCATATCACAAATGTTTCATTTCATAGTGCATTTTAAGTTATTTTCTTTTGTCTCTAAACTTCAGAATATTGACTTAAAGGGCATCTATCCGTAAAATAAGATGGCCCTCTCTCATAGCTCTACTTGATGTCATTCCAGCGAATGGTTAACAATGTTAGTAATTTTATTTCATATGTGCAAAATTACATCCAAGTACTCTTCTTTTTGGGCACGGACCTGTATCCCGGGAGTAGTAGAGGTCAACATGTTGTTGTGGTCCTGTTGCATCTTGTAGGGCAACATCAAAATCTGTCCATGCTTGGTCAGTGGCTGTCTTTTGCAAGGAACCCCCATGATTGATTTGAAAGTATTTTCTGCCAGGTTGTCCTACATCTGTTCTTTTTGTCTTCCTGTGAGGCGCCCAATGCCTTTACAGTTTTTGTGATGGTCTCTGGATCACTTCATCGGGATGCAATTGATTTCAGCATGTCAGTAGTTTAAAAACTAAATATAATGATGGATAAAAAATGTTAGGACTGAAATAGAAGTGATAGTGAATGTTTCTTTTATTGTTTCTAGAATTGTAATTTTTGTGCAACTATTTCATCTTGTCCTTAGAAAATGTTTCATATACCAGCTTACATGAATGAAGAGTGCTGTCGTGTGACACCACCAATGCGTGCCATCTTGGTAGATTGGATGGTTGAGGTACAGGAAAACTTTGAACTCAACCATGAGACATTGTATCTAGCTGTCAAGCTGACTGACTTGTATATGTCACGTGTAACTATTAGTAAGGAAGTGTTGCAGCTTGTTGGTGCTGTCAGTATTTTCATTGCTGCTAAGTTTGATGTGAGTACTATCAATCCATTTTGCTTGTTTTGTAATTTTTTTTTTTAAACTATACTATCGTATTAAAGAAGCAAATCTGTATACTTTGGGGGGGGCCCTAAAAAACCCACAGATAACACAAGAAATTATAAAGCAGGAATAAAAGCCATAGACAAGAAGGGCTCTTTCCTGCAACCCACAGGGACAGCTGAAGATAGGGAGGCCTAGTAATACTTGGAGACATATCAACAATATACAAAATAGATGTAGGAGATAAGGTAGGCCTGGCAGGAGTCGGTTGAGGGCCTATGCCTCAATCAAGGTTAAAAACGCATGAGAGATAGAGGCAGCTAAGCTTCATACAAGTTTCATTAATGAAATCTATACACTTTACTGCAGCTCAGCACCATCTCCAAACAATGTAGTATTACAATAAATCTTAGACCACTGTGACATAATAGGAAATAAAGACTGACCTCTCGTCAAGGGAACAGACTGAAAATAACACTTTATACAATTAATAAAAAAAACTGATTGTAAGAAATGGTGAAGGCATACACTATCTATATCAATTGTCATGCCAGACAGTGTCGTCTTCGTGGTAGAGAGAGAAGATATAGTAATCAACTTCTCATGGGTACTGTGAGCAAATGGACTTTAGGATGGCTGCTGCAACGGAGGACAGAGCACGAATGGGAATGCCCAATGTGCCATGACGTCGATCGCATAACATAACTTCAATTGTCATGCAAAGGCTTGTTAACTGAACCAAGAGATTACGGAACACATTTTTCAAGTATGTCAGTTTTTTTAGAGAAGATGGGAGAAAATAGTCTGCTGAGCTGACAGTACTTCCGAACCAATTTACTAGGGCTGTGAATCTGATGACTGACAAGTACTCAAATGAGAATACAAATGTATTCCTGTATGTTATCCATGAGCCTCTACAAAATAATAGGAGTATAACTGTTGGAAATGTTTTCCCACACTGATGTTTTCACTAGGTGCTATGATGCATGTTTTTTTAAAATTAGCTTTAACATGGGAGGTCTTCAGCTGTGATAATGGGAACATTTCATTTTTTCATCCTAATTTGTTTGTTTATTTTCACCAAGTAAATGGTGTTTATTGCGTCCCTTTACCTGCTAAATGTAATACTGTTTCTTTGTGTCACAAATTTATGCTTTCATTGTTTCCATGTGTTGTTCACAATGTTTTTTTAGGAACGCTGCCCTCCACTGATAGAAGACTTTACATACGTCTGTGATAATGCCTTTGACCGTGATGAGTTTATTACCATGGAGATGGAAATCTTGAGAACAGTGGATTTTGACTTGGGAATCCCAATATCATACACATTCCTTCGTAGATATGCAAAGGTTGGGTGTTGCTGTCCATTATGCAATTATGTGTTATTTGTTTAGACTACCTTTTATATCTTGTTCTCAATGGACAGTTATCAGGAACAAATTCTTAACTAAGAAATGGTCAATTCATTTCTATGTTTATCAAGAAACCATACGTTAGTTTAAAAATTTGATGTTTGCAAATGTCAATTTTTGTTGAGATAATGTAACATGGAGCCTCTCTCGGATCGTTCATTTTGATCATTCTTATTGTAGTATATAAACAACCTTTGCCAAGGTTTTTTTAGGTCACATCATTCAGCGCCATTTGGAGCTCTGGTGCTTATCCTTCGGTGACGTGTCCGGTTTCAGCCGGCGTTTACTGGGTTCGCTCTCCGTCGGCCTTTGGCTGTCCCCAGCCGACCTGCAAGACAGCAGGTTACATGGAGCTCAAGTAGCAATGCGCAGAAAACTTTCATATAAAGAATGATTTCACAATACAATTATGGATCCAAACAGGTGCATTTGGAGATATATATATTTCTTCACACCTGGAAATGATAAAGCAGATAGGCTAGCCAAGAAAGGGTCAACACAGGAACAACCAATCACAGCAACAACTCTCCATACAGCAAAGCAAATCCTAATGACAACAAAAAGAAATTTGGCTGAACAGATGGGCCATGGGATACACGGGAAGTGCGGTTTACAGCCATATGGCCAGCCCTAACCTAAATGACATCAACCACCTTACAAGAAATCAGCACCATTTTTAGACTCCGAACCCAACACAACACTTCATAATCACTTGAACAGAATTCAACCACAACACACTCCAAAGTGCCAACTGTGTGCACATCATCATGAAACCGTTCACCACCTCTTCAAGTGTCAAGCACTATAGTCTGTCCATTAATTCGTGAGCACGTTTGAAATTGATTTTCTGAAAACTACCTGTTGGATCTCAGTGATTTTTGCAAGCAGCCTTAGAATATCCATGACGCTAGAGAAATATTTTTTTCCAAGAAAATTTGATGTAGTTTGAAATATTTCTTCTTCAGGTTATATTAAAATCAACCTCACCGGATTGTACTCAATAGTAACAGATTTACGGTACACAGACGCTTGTTCTAAAAATACATTATGGTAACATTGAAATATCGTAAGTAAACAATTTCACAAATTCCGTGCACCTAACCCAGTCGACTTTGAAAGCGGAAAGCATATGACCTTATAATTGGGATACCGTTGTATAGTTATAGGTGTATCTCGCTATTTGTATGAAGCTATTGTATCATATTTGTTGGCTTATCAAAACTGACATTATCACATTCTTAATGAGTCTGAAGTGCACATTTATAACAATGCAGAAGGTTACAGTTTTACTATACCAACACTTCCGTAAGGAATCTAAGAGAGGTCATCTATATTGCGATATTCATAACCCTGAGAAACGAACGCAACTGGCGCTTGGTCTGAATAGAGAATCCTTTTCCCGATGGATTAAACAGACACAAAGTGCACTAATGTCAAGCAAGGAAGGAAAAGAACAATTGACGACTTTGACAGTCATAAGACGGGAGCTCTTGAAAATGTTTGCGACAAATCAACTTGTTACTCAACAGGACGTTTAAAATGTGTGATGTTGAAGTTCTGACACGTGAGTCCTTCTCAATGATAGACATGCAGTTCTGGAAGAAGTGTGTTGAACATGTGCTCCGAGAGGAAGACGAGTACTGGCACCGAGATGGATTACAATTTGTCCAGCCAGTAACAATTATCAACTTCATGGAATCGTCAGATTCGGGTTGATACAAATCATATTTTGATTACAGACTGAGAAATAGCAACGTATACATTTCCATATCCAAATGCGTCTACCATCATACAATTTGTGGTGAAGTTAAGACACTCTGGGGTCTAATGGTGACCGAAGGGAGGACTAACTGTTGCATATTGTATCCAAGTTCACGATTGCACATAAAGGGCAACACACTTAATTACTTGACCTATCAAGTTAATATGGAGATACACCTATGAATAGAATTGACATGGACAAATTCTAGGGATTACTGTAAAATCTAAAATTTGAGCCCCGTATTTGCAATTGTCATAAAAGATCAAAGGAATTCGCCGATGTGAAAAATCCGTAGCATCTATGAACTACTGGTTAGCTTTATTTTAGCGTCATGGATATTCTAAGGCTGCATGCAAAAATCACTGAGATCCAACAGGTAGTTTTCGAGAAAATCAATTTCAAACGTGCTCACGAATTAATGGACAGACTATAGATGACATAATGGAACACATTATACGGAACAAAGGAACAACTTACAAACACATGCAGATACCACTACATAGCATTGGGCGAAGGGCAAGAGCTCAAGTGCCGCTGGATCATTGAAGAAATTTCTTTGGTTGCATGTGTAGAGAAGTCTTGCGAGCATTGATACATGCATAGGTAATGAGCTGTAGACTATCAGAATTCATATCTTTCTAAGACTTGAGTAGCTATAGGTTTGTCCATAGTGTTGGTTACATCAACAGTTCTTTACTTGCATTAGAACTGGACAATTCTGAGACCGTATAATATATGCGTTATATAGTTTGTGCATTGAAATGGTCTTACATGACAAGTCTTGCATGCTTAGTGTTCTTGTAGTGCTTTATGTTTATGTATTGTTTGATATCATTAGGTGGCAAGAATGTCTATGGAGACTTTGACTTTGGCTCGTTTTATCTTGGAGATGTCCCTAATGGAGTATGAACTGGTGGTGGCAAGAGACTCAATGTTGGCAGCTGCTGCACTGTACATAGCACAGAAGATGAAGAATGAAGGAACTTGGGTTAGTAATCAGCTGCAAAACATAAAATTCATGTTTTTTTTTTGTGTGGGTCCAAATTTGGAGGTAGCCTGAGTTTTTTAAAATTGTCTGTAACATTCTTACCACAAGGTTACTTGTTGATTCAGAACTAGCTGAAAATAGTTACTGCTGTTAATGTACTTGATTTACATTTTGTAACTTTGTAATTTACTACACAATTATTGAGAGCCACGATATCATATTGGTTAGTTCACTTGCTTCATGGATGTGGGATCTATGAATCAATTTCACTGAAAGTGGAATTTGTTTTCAGCTGTTGCAGTTTTCAAGTTAGTCCAACCTCAAATGTCAGCTACAGCTGGCACTCGCAACTAGCCGGAACTGACCAAGCACCTATTGGGATTCCTGAATATATGGACATTGATTCCCCATCCACTCTTTCCATGTCATTATATAATTCTTATTTATCGTGCACCTCTTTCCTTCAATCAGTTATATTTTAAATTTAACAGCAACTTAAGAGTGATTCTTCTTCTTTGCGTTCGGTTTCGTATGCTCGTCTAAATCATGAGATGGGTTGCCTCTATGAAGCTGCATGTCAGTTGGAGTTCTTCGAGAGTTCCCATAGCTTGGTCTGTATGAAGAGTGATTAAAACATAAGATATAGATGATCATGACTTACTGATCCTAGTTCTGTTGATAAAATCTACTGTACCAGTTTTTTCTTCTGCTATGATAAACAGTATCTTTACATTTTGTCAGCTACTTCTTTCATAAATCTTCTTGTTAATCATGTGTTCTTATTCTAATAAATATCTAGGAATGTACTTCTCTGACAAGTATAATAATGCTTCCATTGCATGTTGGCACAATCTTATTTTCTCAATGGAATTCTTCATCAGGAAGGAGATGTGGTTAAGTCAAGTGGATACACAGTGCAAGATATGAAGTATCACATTGTGGCACTAAACAAGATGCTGCATATTCATCCCATACCTCAGTTATCTACCATTCGCAGCAAGTATAACCATCAGTAAGTAATAAACTTTCATTATGAATTCATACTTTTATTCAATCATGTTCATATGACAAGGTAACAGAATTAAGGATTGTAAATATTTTGTTCAGCCACTGATGCCATTCAGCTTCTTCAGCAATAGATTTGACCAGTCAGTATCTTTGGAGGACTTAGGTTGGAACCAAGCCGTAGAGAAAGATCTTGTCAATCTTTACACTCTAGGATATAACTAATTCAAGTTATTGTTTCATTGACAGCCGAGTTCATTTTAATTTTGTGTTGCAGTCTTCTCTTAATCAAAACTTAAAGTGGACAAATGGTGTATTCTTAACCCTCTTACTCCCATCCCTTCAGAAAAAGTTACTACCAAAATCCCAGGGCAAGGGAAATAACCCAGCAACAATGAGAAGTGCTCGTGAAATAAAATTCATAACAAATACAATTTCTAATCAATATTTGTGATTTAAAGTCCAATTTATAGTTAAATGGATGAGGTACTAGTTTGTAAACATGTATGTTGTCAATACCATGCAAGTTGGATGTAAAAATTATACAAGTGAAGAAATAAAAATGAATGACAATATTGAACTCAAAAATGTCAGTTTTATTGAGGATAAATGTAAATAACAGAGGTTGATTTTACATGTGGGGCAGCTATCACTTGTCTCCACACACCTTCATGGTGCAGTCCTCATCTTCATTTAGAAACACTAGACGCGGCTCTGCATTCTGCCAAACAGTAGAGTTGAGTCCGTTGATGGTTGGCATGAATGGAGTTGATCAGTCCTGCAGTATCTGGGAGTTTATCAGTCCTGCAGTTGCCTAGCCTGCATGTTTGTATGGGCATGAGGGCCCTCATACAATCAAGACAGAGGTTCAACCTTGCACATGTCCATATTGTCCTCATGGAACGAATTTGGAATTGACATTGAAGTACAAATATTTGCTGATACTTTCAAATCTATTTCTTGACACTATATCTGACAAAGCAGGCACATTCAACAGTTTATCGGTAAACCAAAACATTCTGTAGTAAGGTAACTGGTGAGTTCGAAACATATAGTTTACATAAAGAAAGATATTGATGTAATGAAAAGGAACAGTGTCCATGAAGGATCTGGATTTTTTTGAATTTTCATAGAACAAATTATTTGGTTCGCTCTGTCCAGTTCTAAAAAAAATACCTCACGTAAAAATCGAGCGTGACGTAATGACGGTAATCACAAATAGAGAATACTCTTAATCAATGTCATTTGCAGAACCTATTTCTTCACTAAATTGTTCGATATTGATAGTGCTCAGCTGTTGCGACTATTCTTTCAACTTCACAACCTGGGTGGACGGAGGGAAGCGGCGATGTTCGCATCCATCGACAATCGCAATTCATCGTAACTAGTAGTTACGCAAATCGTCATAAACACTAGAACTAGCATCGTAAATTTTTGCACGCAAATATTGAATTAATTATATATCAATCCGATTTATCCACGATCTCGCCTGCAAATTTTCCATCTACTGAATCATAAATCACAAGTTTTCCAGAAAATAAAAACTTTTTTAAAAATTTGCTGATACGAATCCACTAACACTAGAAACGCGGATTTCTAAAATGACAGCAGCCATTATCGCAATGACAACAGGGCTAAATTTAGCGTGTCTATTCGCAAGGAAAGATATAGAAAAAACGATTTGAAAAGGTATATACCCCGGCGTAATGGACGCTATGGGTTTATACCGATAACGGGCGCATTCGGTCGCTCCAGGAATAAGAGGGTTAAATTCATGTAGTCTCCATTTCAGTTGTTGGGCAGCAATTGATCTCTCACTCTGGTTCTACTACTGACAGGCTACTGTTTGTCAATCTTGAACCTTTTTTATTTTGGCATGGTCTTAAGCAGAATGAAATGTCTTATGTAAGTCAAACTATTTAAGTCTTTTTTTATTTAAGCTTTTTGGGTCTCTGTGGTTAAGCCCTCATACCCCAAATGTTGTGGGTTCGAATCCGGACTGCGACATCCTGTTCACAAGTATTTTTTCAGAGACCCTAGGATTGTTGCTGGAGCTACGGAGTTTGTGCAATACTCTCGGCAGATGGCATGCCAATTCTGTGGAGAGGGGCCGAGCCATGTGGAATAAAACCTGGTGAAATGAAGTCAAATTATTTGGCATTAGATTTAAGTTTTTCAGTACCTTCATTTATTTCCATGAAATTAGACCTATTCTGTGCATTCACATCTGCAATGCCTCAGTTCAGTCCTCCAAATGCTTTTTTTTTTTCATTTGCAATGTGTATTATATATGACATCACTCATTATAAAGTTGTGTAATATCTAATAAATGTCTAGTGATTACATTATCTGGTTTGCAGGTATGTCCCTTTGCTTTTGTTTTCCATTTCTAGTTTTGTCACATTTTTTAGTCACATAATTTTATTTTAGGACAGTTAGGGATTTATCTTTTGTTTCAACTGACTGTATCTGTGATGTCTATTGTATAAGAACAAGTCTCAATCTTGTCGTTTGTTTTGCATCCACTGCTTGATAAAGACCTAGTCGAAACACGGCCGCATCTTATTTTTTGTACAACTACGTTTCTTTGGAGTTTTTTAACGTGTTTTGTCTTTGCAACAATTTCACTGCAGTCTTCCCCTTGTATCGATATGTAATAACTATTAAAAGTTTCATTTATTCTTATAAGTATAGTGGTCGTGCTGGCAAAACAAAAGGACATATTATAATTTTGTACCACAATGCATTTGGAAAATATTTTTCACATTGTTTGACTTAGTGATCATTATTGGTATTTTTTCTTCAGAATCTTTCATGAGGTGGCCAAGATTGCACTTTTACCTACAGAAGTGCTCATGCCACAGTGATTGAGATCATTGCCATGGAACAGTCTTAAAAGAATTTGATAAAGTGTTTAAAATTTCTGTAAAGTCTTGTCTCTGCATTTTGATATTTTTACCACATTTTAATGTATTTTTAAAATCAGTTTCTGTATAGAAATTCAACCAGTACGTATAAATATATTCTAATGCACAACTGTGAAAGTACAATGTATTGATTATAAAGAAAATCAAAACTGATCCACATTAAACATGTTTTTGTTATGTAATGGTTTTTTGTTAGTCAATGTTGTTCCTCTTGTGAATTAGTAGTACCTGCATAAACCAAACAGCTCTGGACTGTGCATTAAAGGTTGGCTTGGAAGAAATATTTAATGGAGATGCTGGGTTGATTTATAGTTGTCTACCACTGGTCACTAAGAAGTAATGAAATTTGTAACTTTCTTGGTTTTTTTTTAAAGCTGGTCTAGAACCAACTTCTGTCTGAATAAACAAGAGTAAAACTCCACTATTCTTGTCCACTGAAAAATAAGCAACTACTAAGATTACCTTAAATTAATTTCCTGGTGCGTATTCTTTTCTTCTCATAGTACGAAGAGATGGAATAAATCATTCAGTATCCAAATCAGCCTTGTCCAAGGCTGCTCTATTGGTATTCTGGGTTGATTTTACACAGACTCTCTAGAATGCTGATGGGTGCTCGTAGTCCCCAATGCCTCACAATGACAAATTCCAGTCTTGCAGAACTTTAACTTTACACAGTCGACTAAATAGTAAACTACGCTGTCCACCATAAGATAGCGACTCACGACATTTCCAGTCCTGTCTAATTATAATCTGTCTGCTAAATAGTAGAAAACTACACTGTCCACAAGACAGTGACTCACAACGACATTTCCAGTCTTACAGAATTAGTCTCGCACAGTTGACTAAATAGTGGGGAAAACTACGCTGTCTAACCAAAAGACCATCACGACCGCTGGTCCTCTTTTCTCTTCCAGACCTGTCCAGTCCCAGCCTTTACTCGTAACCAACTCAACAGCACTCGTCGTACAGTTCCAGACTCAGACTGCCCACTCAAAAAAAAAATCCCCAAAACCCTGACTTGTTCACTCAACTCAGGTATCCTAAAATATCCCGTGTGACACATGATGAACTGTCATGAACTAAGTTTTCTAAACAATCAAAGGGAAGCTATGAATATGGATTTCTCGCTCCTTGCCATAAGGAACAGTAAATACTGTTACACAAGTGACAATCTTGTTACCATTGTATTGACGCTTGTCTCCACTTAACCCTTTGAACCCTGGCCGCCTGTACCTTAAAGGTCCTTTCCGGGCTCCTGAGAAAAAATATTTTAAAAGTATCTGACCGATATGTCGGTAGCTCGGGGCAAGCAACGCTTACGTTCCCGAAATATCGGGAGCCCGGGTTAAAGGCGTAGTAATAAGGGATCTTGAAGTAAATAACTGATATTTCAGTCAGATTTAGCTGAAACCAAGTCGTGAGCATTGTTTGTGTTGCTGCATGAACCAGGGCTTCTTGTTTGTTGCCGTATCAAAAATAATTTGTTCTTGATTTTTAAAAAGTGGATAACTTACAGCGTGCGAGCAATCGTTCATCAGAAACTCCAGCAATCATCCGTGGATCTCCAACTACAAAAGTTGGACAGTGATGTCCCATATAGATGTCGAATATTTTGATTTTCCAACGGCCATCAGTGTAGCCTTGCTGCAATGAAAGTCTATAGTTGGTTTAGTTGTAAATCTGGAATTTATTTTTGGTGACTTACGCTAGTCATCATGAAGCACAATTAAGAAGTGAACGTCCATGCTTTGGTAGCACGACAGTATAATAGATGTAGGTAATGCATCCTTAAACATCACGCTTGCTTTTGACTTCTGGTTACCATATCTGGACAAATAATGCTGTTTCAAATTTGAAGTAACCTTGTTCTGAAATTTACTATAAATGTGATAATCATCTACACTGAATCTTGTAATCGCCCCTGCACATATCTTGATCTACAAATATTGATGGTAATAGTGATATTCCTACTTGCACTCCAGCAGCATTTGCAATGTTATTTGTACAGCTCAACATTCCATCAGATCTATTGGAAACACAGGTTGTTCATTTCGACTTGCAGTTACTAGTCCAATATCCATCGTTGCCAGTTTTCCAGCACACATAATCGGATTGAAATTGCATAAACAGTGATTTGTGCCACCTTGTGTAGCATACTAACTAGCAGACAAAGTATTAAAACATATTCTGAAAAACAACTCCAGAGATTGAAGACTAGTCAGGACATATATGTAGAGATGAATAGACCAAACCATAAGGACAATATAAATCTACTGCAACAAGATCAAGCACTATCTTTCAGTTAAGAACAGGACATGTTGTACTGAATTACCACCTAAACATAATAAACCCCACTCCCTACCACACTAGACATTGCAGCATATCTTTACACTAGTCTTCCACAATTACAGAACACATGCATATTCTACAATTTGGCATTGGCTGCCCAAGAGTGAAAACTCGCAGGCCTGGTTAGAAGCATACTAACTTTGTTTCACTTGTGCACTATACTGTTGAAATCCTCTTTCTGTCGATTGAGCTGCAAGCCTGATTCTCCAAAATGGTAATATAATTATGTACATCTTGGTATCAAGAGAGCCGGTGGGATTTCAGGGATATATATATATATATGAATGCTGCTCCCATGGCTTGGTTTCTTCATCATTGAAGAAACCATTACAACTTAATTTGACATGGAAGAGCATTAACATCTTTGGTCTGACTAGATCAAACTGCATGATTATATTGACTCTTAGAACTGTTCATCCTTCTACATGATCTTGCTATTTGATTTCTTTCGTGAGACTATGAACCAGTGATCTGATTATTGGCATAAAAGAAGCATCGTGTTATGTCAATCTCTACATGTGAAGTTGGAGTAGGTATGGCGAGAAACATTAAGGAAAGCAAGCCTTCATGCAAAAATCAGTCTGAAGCATCATACCAGGTGCCCTTACTACACCTGAATTCATAGCGGGCAAACATAAGAAGTAAATCTCTGCAGGTATGCAAGCTATTCTCAGGTGGCTTTATCCGTCGCTAACCTCTGTGTTGTGTTTACATACATTTCTGCTCACTTTTTATGGTTGGTAGGAGCGATATCATTAACAGCGAATCTTGCCTGTGAGTGCACATTATTAATTTTTTTTACTGAGTTAGCTGAATAAAACATGATAAAAATAACACAAAATATTAGTTTTATGTGATAGTTGCCATTGTGTTAGACCCTTTAGCGGGGTCAAAGGTGCATAGGGACAACGCCGCGCCAGGATTAGTGGGCGGGTACTAATCAAGATCCTACCCCACCTCCACATGGTGACCCTGTTAACAGACAACCGATCTTGTCTGGCTAAGCGAGTAGGGATCGAGGGAGAGCTATTCTGGTTTAAGTAGAGATGCAGGTGTAGTTGCATTGGATGAGATCCGCTCGCAACACAGACGAGTGAAATTCCAGAGTGACTATTAATGCACATATCTCCCGGTCGATGGGAAAAGCTGAACGGAAAAACACAAAGGGATGAGGGTGCATCCAGAGAAGAGACTGGGCCCATGTGGAGCAAAATTTGGGCGCAAGATGAGTTGCATGTGGGCCCACATAGGGTGAAACTCAAAGCCCTGAGGTGGGGGCCCCGAGTCTCAAGCTTCGTGTGTCTGGACAGGCTAGAGGCATGGTAAATGTGAGAACCAATAGACACAGTGGTTGGCACCAAAGCAGATCGAGCACGCATGCGGACGTGCACAGCGCTGATGGTGGAGTGACGAGTGGGTGTGGCAGGCCTAGGGATAAGCGAACCACCCAAATGTGCAGAAAACTCCCAGCAGAGGCTTGAATCCAGTGCACTATTCCGCTCGAGAAACTACTACTGCCTTGTAGTTTGACGGGACAATCAAAGACTAGCGGAGTAAACTGTACACAAAACTGGACGGCAGGCAAACCAAGTAGTCCAAATAAAGACTGGTAACCTGGGTAGATGACGATCAACAACCCGGGAGGGTATGTCGTCTAAGGGCCCAAAAGAGAAAATAGCAACCTGCTGCCTTGCAGGTCGGCTGGAGACAGTTAAAGGCTAACAGAGAGCGATCCCAGTTTACTTTCAACTTCAAATAATGGTGTTTCAAATTTGAAGTGACCTTGTTCTGAAATTTACTGTAAATGGGATGAAAAGATCAGGAAGATAGAATTTTATAATCATCTACATTGAATCTTGTAATCGCTCCTGCACATATCTTGATGGACCTACAAACATTGATATTCCTACTTGGATATTCCTCAAGGCACTTTATATAACAGCAACCAAAATATCGGGTGAGAGGAAAATAACCTGAATAGGTCAGTGAGAGACAAGACAACTTCTGACTAAAATGGTCTATCTGGGTTGATGTAAATAGCATTTATGAGAAGTGCTAGAGACTTGCCCCATAAAGTCCACTAGACATGGTCCTGCTAGGAGATCCACTTGACATCAATGAGAGATCACCAATGAGGAAATCTGCAAAGTTATGAAAAATGGCAAGGAGGCAGTAGTATATAACATTCCGGTGGAAGAATTAAAGGAGGGAGAAGAGGTAGAGATAGGCTCCACAGATTGTTTAACTTGGTGTAGAACAGGGGAAATATCTGAAAAGGCTGGAAGAAAGGCCTTGTAAAACTCAAAGAATGGAGATTTATCACAATGGAAAGGGATCACACAGCTTTCCATCCCCAGTAAAGTCCTCACTAGGGTTATCTTGGACAGAATTAAAGAGGCCATTCACCAAAAGCTTTGACAAACATGGTGGATTCAAGAAAAGATAGATCTTGCAATGACCATCCTGAGAATCATTGTAAAGCAAATGATGGAGTGGCAGACTCCACTCCAGAGAAGGAATTTGACAGTGTAGTGGCAATATGGAACAACCTGAAACTCTACTGGATAACAGAGAAGGAATTTGACATCATAGATAGGCAATATGGAGCTCCTTTGTGCAGTTCTGACGTCTATCTTTTGTCAAACCATGATGTCAGACCATCCATGATCTCTCCTTCCTGAATTGTACCGTTGTCACCAAATGTTCTTCTCTCGTTCGCCTGCTGTTAATTCAGGTGGAAAGCCTGGTATTACACTTCCTACTGATTTTTGCATGGACCTATGTTACCCTTTTACAGGCATCCCTCAACCATATGGACAGCCTCGACGATTCAGAGGTACTTGGAGTTGAGATCTTTCAAGTGTGATTGTTGCAGGAGACCTATTGTCCTTGTAACTCTTTCTCGCACAGAGGTAGTTAGTGAAGGCATATCTTCTCCATCGGATTTCCTGCCTTTGGTGAGGTCGCTCCGTACACATCATAAGATAAACTCTTCAGTGATCTTGTTGTGCCGTAAATTTGGGCTTAGATCTACGCCAAAGAGCATTAGCTACTCTGCGCTGACTGGGTGAGGTCACTCCGGTAAAGACCCGAGCGATCTCAACCCTTCTAGAGCTAATCACAGGAACTGTCACCTTTCTTGTATTCATTGCTCTTTTACGATCATTTTTCGCCTTATATTTGGGCATTATGATCTTCGCCAAAGAGCATGTCTACAATATGTGCTCTTTCTAACTATATGAGGTCGTTCCAGATCAGGATCATTCTGTCATTGCTTTGTCATACAAGCGATTATTTGTTGGCGGTATGCTTAGCCTGTATATGATCTGAGCCATAGTGTTTGGATGTCATCTTACTCTGTGTAGGATGATCGGGTCCAAAAGTATTGTCCGTAACCAATGTTTGGGTTTGTACCAGTCACGCCTTTGCATTATCGACCTTACTTTTCTATCCAAGGTGAGTTTGTTCCTGAGTAGGCTCATCCATTTTGGGGAGCATGTCGACACTTGGCAATTTGCAAGGATTTACTCTGCATTTTCCCTGCCCCCAGGAAACATTAGACTGGGGCTGCGCACAGATATTTTGGAGGGTCGTTTCAATTGGCGCCATCAAACAGCTGCACGAGACTGTTATTAATGCAGTTGTGGTGGATTTTAATAAAAGTGTACAGAATGCTGTGGTACCCGAGGATTGGCTTCATAGTTATTTAAGACCGCTCCACAAACATGGGAAGGATCCTAAACTGCTCAGCAGCTACCGCATACTCACCTTGCAAAATGTATATGGCAAATTACTATAGAAGATAGTGGCCAGAAAGGTAATGTGTCACTTGGAGAATGACCACATTCTCCCTGACACTTGGGTAGCTACCGCCAATGAAAGGGACATGGAACAATGCTGGCACGTTTGCATATGATGTTTATGAAGGCTTCCAATCCAAGCAAGATACTTGCTGTGGCCATCGACTTGGAGGATGCTTATAACAAGGTGAATTATTCAATAATGGTGCGCTCTTTGATTAAATGTAAAGTTAATCCTTGGCTGGTAAACTGGATAGCTGCTTCTTTAATGGAGAGAACTTGCACTCGTTTAGGAACATGGACATCGGATCCTGCTCGTATATGCCGGATTACCCAGGGTTCTCTTCTATCACCAGTGTTGTTTAATATTTACACAGCAAATGTAGCTAAAATTCAGCCAACCGGATTGGGTCGGACATTGACATTTGCAGATGATATCTTAATATATAGGACTGGGTCAGATAGACGAGAGATGGTTGTCGACATTCAGAAAACATTGCATACCATCTCGGGTTGGTGTAGAGTCTCGCTCTCAGGTCAATCCTGAAAAAGCGTGTATGTTGTGGTGCTCGTTGAATAATCACATCGTCAAGGCTGACCTACCCTGTGTAATCTTTGATGAACATACCATCGAGCGCAGAGACAGGCTTCGCTATCTTGGAATAACCTTTGATCGTAGTCTATCTTTCAAACACCATATTGAACAGACGATACAACGGTGCAAGCGTGGTCTTGTGGCTCTCAAAGTTATGGTGGCCGCACACCTTGAGCAGAGACTACTTGCCCTTTGTTCGATCGACTGGTAATGTCAGTGGTAGATTACGGACTCGGAATTCTTACGATATCAAGATCACAATGTGAACGACTCGAACGGGTTCAGAATGAAGGTATGCGTATAGTTCTGGGCTGCACTAGAGATACCCCATTGTGAAGATGAGATATATGCTTGGCCTTCTGTCACTACGCTCCGTCATGCAATCGCCCAAACCAAGGCATATATGCGGGTTACTTCGGATAAGAGACATCCACTTCACAAGAACACTAATGATGTTAAGGGCACGAGAATCAAGCGTGGCATCTCGTGGATGGCCCAGGCTGAAAGAACGATTGGCCAGGTGACTACGGTTGCGACTCTACCAAAAAGGGAAGAATGGATCCCAACAGATGGAAGCATGATGAACTATCTCAACGTTATCATTACTCTTGGAAGAGAATGTAGAGATTGGGGCAACATGAAGGCTGATCTCGCAGTTAAGCAGCTGATAGAAGATAATGCAAGGGATGATGATGTTGTTGTATATACCGATGGGTCGGTTCAACGTGGTGAGAATCCGGCTGGGGTTTCTTGGCTAATGCGCATGGTAGGGTTGTTGCAGAGCAAGTGGGGCATACAGGACAACTACTTCTAGTATGAGGATGGAGGTTGAGGCCGTTACTGCTGCCCTCCATTGGATTTCTGGGACTTCATTTACTGGGGCAGTTGTTGTATCTGACTCTCAGTCGATGCTTCACAAGATCCAGAAGGGCAGGTTTCGGATGAGTGGATGTCGTCTATAAAGTTTCTAACCTCCAGCGGCTTACGTGGATATACTGTCCTGAGCATGCGGGTGTTTACGGTAATGAGAGAGCGGACAGGCTTGCATCAACAGCATCGATTGTTGGGGAGTTGAAGATGGATAAAGGGGATATTCTTCGGTCTCTTCGAGACTCTCTGTTGGATGAGAACACTAAAATCGATGTTGATCAAGCGATTTAAGCAGTTTGGAATTACCCTTTGTTCAAGTCGAACTGGATGCCTGAGAGGCAGAGTGAGAGGTGTGTTTAATCAGCGAGCCACAGGAACCATCAGTATGCATACTCTTCTATATCTGTTGGGGAGACTGAGCACCTATGGGTTTGCCCGGAGTGCAATGACGTCAGTTTAATAACCAATAACCCAGGGAGGGCAGTCTCGTTAGGCATCACCTACCTCAGTTCTTCCGGGAAGTTAGTCGTTAATGCAACAGTACCTTGCCCGGTTGTCCCAGGGAGGGCAGTTTCGTTAGGCACTAAAGCGCTACTTTAGAATTTATGCTCTGCCAACCTTACCCAGCAAATGTATCTGCGCTAAGCCTTTGATACGGAGTTTGCTGCAATCTTCCAGTGTGTCGACACGATACATTACAGCGTTTTCAGAGACACTTGCCGAAACTTTTGATCCGTTACGCATCGTTCTTATTTATTCTTGCCCCACAGTTGGCAATTTGCTTGCGAGGCTTTACTCCGGGGGAGTTGGGATTCCTTCACAGACGACTACTGTTTCTGTTGTTTCTCACTGTGCACACCTTCACAATGCCTCTAGCTTGTCCAGACGCAGAGCTAAACTTGGGCCGCTCTTCAAAGCTCTGAATTTCGCCCTATGTGGGCCCACATTTTGCTCCACACGGACCCATGTCACTTCCCTGGATGCACCCCCCATCCATTCATGTTTATCCGCTCATCCTTTTGCTTCAGCCAGGAGAGACGTGCATTAATAGTCACTCTGAAATTCTGCTTGTCTGCATTGCGAGCGAATCTCATTCAACATTACTACGTCTGCAACACTACTTATACCAGAGTAGCCCTCCCTCGATCCCTGCTCGCTTAGCCAGACCGGAACCACTGTCTGTTTCCAGGGTCACCACGAGGAGGTGGGGCAGGATATTGATTAGTCCCAGCTCACTAATCCTGGCACTGCATTGTCCCCATGCGCCTATGACCCCACCAAATGTTCTAAACCTCCTCTTCACATTAGGAGTAAAACTGCATATGCAAGAGATAAATCATTTTTTTATATACATTCATCTTTGTTCTGGGACACATGGGTGTCAATGGCATTGAGAAAGCAGACAGGCTGGCTAGCTCTGCAACTATAAGGGGGAAGAGAGAAAGCTGTCAGCCAATGGATAGAGCTGACATTCTGAATGACATGCCCTCATAGAATGTGTGATTGCAAAGAGGATTTTGAGTTAAACCAATCTACGTCAACTGCTAGATCGTAGTGGCCAGAAAAGAACACAACAATGTATGAGTAGGCTCATCAATCAACATCGAACTGAACTAGTTGCTGTTGGAGATCAGAGCACCTATGGATATGTCTGAAGTGAATGAGGATGCTCCAAACCGAAACATATTCAGCATATTGAAATACGATATGCAATCTGGGGTGTCTACATGTTTACATGGCTGAAAATTGCAAATCTTGAATTTTGTGTACATGTGACTGCATTGTGTTATGGGGCGCAGAATACCTTTTCTAATCTGTTAATAGTTTAGTAGTTGTCTTGTGTTGGTGGGTTTCTGATTTGATAGTCCATTTCTTCTGATATGTAACAACTTCATTAGTAGTTGGTCTAATAAGACATTATCCTGGTTATAAGACAGTTTCCTAGTATCCTACAATGAGACAGCACCCACTGCACAGTTCAGCCTGTAGAGCTGGCAGTTTTGTGGAGTGAAGTACTTGGAGTGTTGATTGTGCATCTGTCTCAAATATCACAAGATGTGAACTAGCATGATGTTCAACAGTTTCTATCTTGATTTCTGCACCAGTTATGATGAAAGCATCTATTATTTCCAAGCAACTCAAATTAGATATTTTGAAGCATGGACATAACTGCCCTAGTAAATGAATTCTTAAATCCTTATAATACAGTAACAGCACCTATTTCCATTCTTATACTAGGTGATGTATGGAGGCTGCGGTGATACTTAATAAATGGAAGTTTTACGACAAAGACATGTATGCATGGTAACACATAAGCAAGCAAAATGAAAAATTAAATTTTTATGATTTAATGAATCATTTTGCTTGCTTATGTGATACTAGTAATTATCATGTCTGCTCCATTCTAATATTGGAAGTCGTTATCCTGTCTACTTCATTCCTCTTGGTATTGACGATCATGTGCCATAGCTAAATCCAAGTTAGATTGTTCCTGAGGTGAGGTTGTCCTCAAAATGAACAAATTTGTTTTAATGAAGAAAGTTTGTTAGATTAATAGAAACATGACATTTCTCTGGATGTAATTTTAAAAGAATTTACAAGATGAAGTTAAAGTATGAAATAATTTACAAAATAAGGTTAGAGGAAACATTAAAGAAGACAAATCAGTGCAAGATAAGAGTACGAACAAAACAAGGTATTACATATGAGCATGACATGAGCAACTTGAAAATTGTGACTATAAATAAGTTTGTATCAACACCCAGGAAACAAAACAAATGATTTATTATTCTCAAAACATGATACATAGGATTATCACTCCCAAACAAATGCAGATAAAATGACAAGTGTTCATCCATACTAAAAATTATAATCTTCCAATTCACTAATGTAAACTGTAAAATCATACAGACTTGTTCTCTATGTAAATGAGAACATTTTCACCACTATTGTCATTAATTCATGTACCCCTCATAAATATCAGCTTGGTAGTTCAAAGCGAGGCCATATCAGCTTAGCTTGGCACTTCAAAGTGGGGCCTGGATAAGGCAGTACAACATATTTGTGACATAGGCTGAGACTAGTTTCCATCAATGTATTTTATATAGAAGAGTTTCATAGCTTACATATAATCGAAATTTAATTAACAAGACCTAAGACTTTAAATCGAGAGTTTTTGACTGCCTGTATTAAATGAAACGCCAGAAATAAATGTGGTATTAGATGTCACTAATGAAAGTTATAGCACACTCAGAAATTAATCCCATCTTTTGAACATTATAATTCTGCAGGCCTTTTACTGAAAGTATTGCTAGTAGGAATACTCATATCCATGACCTCAATAATGCTACATGGTAGATCCCCTACAGGCATAATACATTATGTGAAATTTAGATCAGAAAATGTTACGGCCATTGAAAGTACAAGACTGTATAAAATACATCAATAAGTTGACAATTGTAGGAGACTGCATACATTTCCCAATGTACTATAGCAATCAATGTGGTATTGATCCTGATATATAGGCGTGGTATACATAATGTATCAAGTAAATCAGAAATGACTTGGCTGTGCCAAATGATCTTGATTTATTGATAGGACCATCACCATTGCACATCGGTGAGTAACCATGTGTGCTCCGATCTCTTTCTTATACAGGAAGATCTCAGCTGGAGTGCACGAACTCCATAGCACAGGCTAGGGTCCCCGATGTAATTTTTGTAGAAATTTGTATTCTTTTTCTAATGAATTTTGCAGAGGAACAAATTATCTTGTTTTGAATAACACTGATATGTGCTGTTTTTGTTCAGAAGGATGGGTTTTTAAGGTACACATGGTCAGGGATCAAAGGATTAATAACGTAACAAATCATGAATTTTCTTATGCACTTTTTTTTTTTTAGGCACCATAATTGTTTATTTAATTTTTTTCCCCGATCCAGAAGCACTTTCAGCTCTTCGGCTCGGTGCCATGGCCATCGTAACCCTTCGGTTCGTGCCACGAACACCGTAAATCTGTGGCTTTTTCTGCCATCCCGCGAATTGAACCCGCACACACAGAGGGATAGTCACCCGTAGTCCAATGCGCTATGAACACGCTGGGCAGACAGGTGTTTATTTAATATAAGGATTATCGTATTTGGCAAAACACAGTATAATGCCAACCACTGACAATAATTTATTCCCCCACAAAATTGGCATGTACTTTCTGAAAATAGCAATTTTATCAAACAAAACCCCAAAGTACATGTAAATTTGACTACTCATTCTAGTTCCCAGTAATCTTCACCAGATGACTACAACATTTAACATGTCAGTTAAAGGAGTCTAAAAGTGAAGGATTTAACTTCACTGCCCTCGGTTTCACCATATGGCTTGATCACTCTCAGCAGAAATTGTACACCACCTGCTGAGAGTATTGCATAAAGCACTAACTGTGTAGCTCCTGCTTAACCATTACAGAGATTCTAGCTAAAGGATCTCTGAGAAATAAATGTACACGAACCAGACAATGTGGTTCAGTTCTGAACATACTGCCTTCAGCTTGCAAAGCAGGCTGTTTAACCATTACAGAGATCCCCCTGTCAGCTAACAAACACACAGGCTGCTGCCCAAAACAGAATGTGTACACTGGGACCATTCACAGTGAAATCAGTTCTCAGCCTATGTCACAGTGGCGGAGAACATGGTATTTGAACACCACAAATAAGCAAGCACTCCAAAAACATATTTTAAAACCGTGAAATAAAACCTTTTATTATTCTGTACATCTATAAAGATAAAACTAATTATGTCAGTTAAAGTTAAATTTAAATGTGAAACCTCCTGAACCAAATGGATTGAAACCTTGATGAAAGAACGGATGACCATGTCCTCCTTGCTGATCTTCAGGGTCTAGCGGATCTTCACCACGATCAAATCTCTCTCTCTTTTCTGCAATTATATGAGATATATAAATCATCAACATTGGAAATGTACAGTTAAATTTAAGTTACAAAGCTTCAAAGTTGACTTAAGCATAGTGATAAACAGTCTTTTATATCCTGAATAGTATAGAGTTCTTGAGTGGTGAAAAATTAACAGAACATGAAGTATGGAAGCTTAACAAAGGTCATCAACAATCAATTTCATCCACACAAAGAGTTCTGATTATGTCAGTGTGACTAACACCACATGATGGCTAATATTTCTCACAGAGTTCGTAGGCTTCAATTTTGATGTTATCAGAAGCAACAAATGCCCCCATAGAATGAGAATGAACCGTGAGAAAAAAAACTGGAGATTTCTAGTTAGTGCACATGGAAGGGTTGTTGGTTGCTAAGCAGAACTGAGCATACAGGACAACTCTAATATGATGGAGGTTTTGGGGTGGTTACTGCTGTCTTCAATGACTTTGTGAGACTGTATGAAAATCGTGGCATATCCTTTATAGAATTTGCCATCAGCCACAGTAAATGAGTTGATTTTCTAGTTACCATTTATACATTCAGTAGTTGGCCATTGCTTTCTGAATGGTGAGGTCTATTTTTACAGCTCGTTTCCACCGGAACGAATTTGCTTCCAAACTGCCCGCAGCGAAGTTTGAACCAGGTACAATTGGGATGTAATCGAGCTCACTATGTATACTGGGGTCATTATTGTATCCTGACTATGTCCATGCATGGAAAGGTTCAAAATGGCATGATGTGGTATGAGTGGATGTCGCCACTCAATAATCAAAGAAAGAGAACCACTAAAGTCTATCAAAATAAGTTACAGTTTAGAACATAACAAATTTGACTAGAAATGTTACATATGTCTATGGTGTATCAAATATTTATCTAGCATAAAAATCTGTAAAGGTAACCATATGGTTTCACTAACCATACTTGAATATAATGTGATAGAATCATATACCAATTACATTTCATACTTTAGTGGCAGAAGTTTATGTGCACTGACAGATAAAACAACACCTTCAAACAGATGTATTCTATTGCTATGTGTACACATCTCACTAAATATTATGTGCATTTCATAGAATTGCAAAATGGCATGACAGGTTATCACTTCTGTAATAGAGTAAACACTAAAAAAGAAAGCAAAAGTTACTTGCATCACTAAGAGCAAACAAAACCACACTTACCTGGATCTGTAAGAACTTCTTTAGCTGCTGCTAAATCTATAAACATCTTTTGAGCCTTATCTTTCTCTGGACCTTCATGTTTGTCTGGATGCCATTTCATTGCTAAATTGCGATACGCTTTCATTATTTCCTTTTTCTTTGCAGTTCTAGAAAGAAAAAACAAAGGATTAAAATAAAAACGTGTTGAAAAAAATTGTTAAACAACAAAACTGAAAGCAAACTAATTAAAAAGAAAAAAATTAATTTTCATTTTGTGAACTACTGAACTACTGAAACCGTAAATTCTTGCTATAGAGTGGTTAGAAATGTGTGGTGCACAACAATTTGATAACACTGCAACTACTTGACCAAAATTGTTGAAATGTTGCATATAAACATGTGATCCTAAAGTCCCAAGGGCAAAGATATTTTCAGTGACACCCGACTTCCCTTTTCGCTTAATTGGGGGTATACGAAAAAACAAACACAGCTGTTCTGTACAGTCAAATTATTGCCTGTGCAATTTTGTAGTCATGTAAAATGCATAGAAATCCAAAAACTGGACAATGTTGCATGAAAATGTATAATAAACAGTGACATTTTTTGTAGTCTATGCCACGGTTACATGTTGACTAATTTTGAATAGGTGTTTCAGCAGCGGTATTAAGCTACAATAGAATTGCAAGTGATTTTTTAAACCCTTCAAGACATCACAATTAAATTGTACAGATATTTTTGTGGAAAGCTATATAGTTCAATTTAAAACTGGGAGAAGTAGTTGTGTATATAGCCGTCCATCGCAAGCGATGATGACAACAATCTCAGACATGTACTGTTGCACCTGTCTGGTGTGTGCGGAGGTGACTGTAGAGTTCAATCCTAGAACAGAATCCCCTACCACAGGTGGGGCATACATGATCAAGGTTAGACACGTGCGTGTTGTGTGCTCTGTCTTTTTGCGCTGCTTGTTTTCTCTGTGCCTCAACAATGCGATGATTCTCAGCTATTCGGGTTCCTCTTTTGTTGTTACAGCGCCACATTTGGCGATCTTGCGCAAGGGATTCCCAGCACGTGGTGTCTATATCGAAGCATTTCAGAGACACTTTATGAGTGTCTTTTAAAGCGTTTTTTCTATCCACCAGCTGAACGCCTGCCTCCTTCGAGCTCGCTATTCATCAACTGTTTTGAGATGCGTTTATCAGGCATTCGAGCAACGTGACCAACCCATCTCATTTGGGCCTTCTGTAACAGGGTGTTGACGCTTGGGATCTTTGCTCGTGTGAGGACTTCGCCGTCTGAATTTTGTCCTGCCAGTTTATATTTAGTATTCTACGTAGACAGCTTGTGTGGAAGTGGTTTAATTTTCTTGCGTGTCTGCTATACACTGTCCATGTCTCGCTTGCGTACAGTAGCGTGGTTAGCACTATGGCCTGGTAAACTTTCAGCTTTGTGGCTATGGGTATCCTATTGTTGACCTCAGAATCTATGTTTGCCAATCTGGATAGGAGGCTGCCAAGATAAGCAAAGTTGTCCGCTGACAGGAGGCGCTGGTGTTTAATGTTGATGACTGGATCGTAATACTGTTCTCTAGGGCGGGCTGGAACATGACCTTTTTTTTGGTGCTAATGGTGAGGCCAAACTTATCACATGCCATTGAGAACTTGTCCATGTAAGTCTGCATTTCTTCCTCAGAGTTGGTAGCGGGCGCAGTCATCAGCAAACAACAGGTTTGAGATAGTTGATTCTTTTACCTTGGTGGAGGATTTTAACCTCTGAAGATTGAATAGATTACTGTCTGTCCTGTATCTAATCTTTACCCCATGTTTGTCGCCTTCCCAAAAGACATCCGTGAGCATGGCAGCAAACAACATGCTGAAGAGTGTTGGGGCCAGTACACAGCCCTGTTTGGCCGTTGTTGACATGGAAGGCTTCCGACAGCTTCCCTTCATCAAGTACACGTGCCATCATGCCCTCGTGAAACTGTTGGATGATCTTGATGAATTTCACTGGGCATCCAAATTTTTCCATGATCTTCCATAGACCCTCTCTGCTGACCATGTCGAAAGCCTTCGTCAGATCGACAAAGACCATGTAGAGGTTATGGTGTTGCTCTTGACATTTCTCCTGTAATTGGCGAGCAGCAAATATCATGTCTGCTGTTCCACGACCCGTTCTGAAGCCACATCGGGTCTCAGAGAGTAAGTCCTGTTCCAGGTGTTCAATTAAGCGATTGAGGAGGACTCTGGCCAGTATCTTGCCTGCAATTGACAGGAGGAGATCCCCTGTGGTTATCGCAGGCCTGACGGTTTCCTTTGCGCTTGTACAGGTGGATAATAGTGGCATCCTTTAGTTCCTGTGGCACACGTTCGTTGCACCAAATGGATGTATATAGTTCTGTCAATTTCAGCATCAGCATGGACCCTCCTTATTTGCAGACTTCAGTTGGTATCGAGTCCGCGCCTGATGCCTTCCCACTGGACATCTGGCTTGTTGCCTTCTTGACCTTTTCTAAGGTAGGTGGAATATCAACCTTGGCATTGATTGGGACCTGGGGCATGCGCTCTATGGCTTCATCACATATGGTGGATGGATGGTTGAGGACAGAACGGAAGTGTTCTGCCCAGTGGTTTAGTATCTGAGGCTTGTCAGTTAATAGCCTTGCTCCATCTGCATCGAGTATAGGGGTGGGGTGAGAATGTTGAGGGCCATAAACAGTTTTCAGGGCATCATAGAAGCGTTTGGAATCATGTATGTCTGCATACATCTGGATTTCATCAGATATTTTGCTTAGCCAAGCGTCTTGCAATTTCCTGATTCTCTCTTGAGCCCTTCTCCGAGCATCTAGGAAGGCTGTTTTTTTGGCTGACGATGATGGCTCAATTTTGTGGGCTCTGTATGCCTCATGTTTCGCGAGAAGAATAGACTTTATTTCTTCGTCATTTTCATCAAACCAGTCGTGGCTCTTGCGTACAGAGTGTCCTATGAGCTCAGAGGTAGATAGGTACACGGTGCCTCTGAGGGCAGTCCAGTCCTCATCCACGCTGGTTTTGCCAAACTGAAGGTCCTTCAACTTGTCGTCCAGGTCTCTTATCAAACTTCTCGTAGAAAGTCCAGGTCTCATAGAAACCATCCTTGATTTCGCTTGAATTTGTCATTGTTGGGGCGTAGACGCTGAGTAAAGTGGCACTCTTTTTTTTCCTAGTGAGATCTGAAGAGTCATTACTCTGTCACTGACACCTTTTGGGAGTCTGATGAGGCCGTGCACAAGATGGGATAACCCTACACCAAATTCCAGACGCTCTGTACTGGCTCGCCCACTCCAAAAGAAAGTGTAACCACTGTCCACCTCTGACAGCTGACCCTGCCAGGAGTCTGGTCTCGCTCAAGTCAGCTATGTCGATATCGTAGCGTGCCAGTTCTCTAGCCACGAGTGCAGTCCGTCTCTCAGGTCTTTCAGCTTTGTTGTTATCTAATAGTGTTCGCAGGTTCCACGCGTCTATGGTGAGAGCTTTAAGCTTGTTCTTCATGTTGTGTGTAGTTGTCTGAAACTGTAGCTTGCGCTATATTTAGATTATAGTGAGGAAAAGTTGCGCCATTCGTCAACCTCACTCTCTCGTCCAGGACAATCTGTATCCAGGGGCAAGACAAGTCGAGATGACTGGAGATAGTGCCAGATGCAGTGGATGACCAGGGCTTTCTAAAGTACCTCGCCGTGCTCTATGCGGTCCACACCGCTTTGCTGTGATCCGCCTTTCTAACCGTTGAGCCAGCTAGTGGCCTCATCCGCGAAGTAAACCGTATCGAGTCTTTGCATGCATAGGCAGACAGTGCCTAGATTACCGATGGTGTTAGACCCATCGGTTACCCTCACCTGGTTTAACCACCGAATAGGCGATGTAACCGTTGTAGTCGATGTGCATGTCACAGATAACTACAGGCAAAGAGTTGTGTGTTGTAGTCACGTTACAACTATTGTTCGCCAGCCCTGCTGTGTGTGAGTTTACACTTCCACAAGCGGCACGATAGCAGTAGAAGAGACTTATCCTGGCATGTGTGTCTGTCTTCGAAAAATTACTGGACAATTCTCTTGTCACAAGGTGTGCTGATATTTTTCATCAGCACATAACAGGAACCTTTGCTGACAACACACTGACGCTATTAACAGGTTCCGTACGTGACCTTGACCTTCCTGTCGACCTAAATGGTGATGCGTGAAGCGTTTCTTTTGTGGGATGGAATCGCGTGGTAGTTTTCAGCTCTTGGCGTTAGTTGGAGATTTTCATCGATAACTGGTGTCGACTAAAAACACGATCTTATTTTCGATTTAGTAGAAAAGGATTGCTGATATTAGTAACACAATTACACCTCGAGTTCTTTCACTGCTTATACACAACCGAATAATGATATAAATATATATGTACTCCGTTTGAATTTACACAGATTAATTTTAAAAAAGTTCAAGAGCAAACAGTTAACACGCCGCACACTGGGCACGAAACATAATTTTCATAATTAGTGATTGTGTACACAGGAATTCACACATGCATGTATACTGAGTGACTCGATGAATATGTTGAATTCAGTGAAGGAGATGAGAGTGAAACTGGAAATTGCCAGACAGGATTGCACAATTTTTGGAGTTCCACCCAGATTGCTATATAACAAGGTGCAGAAGCGAGTAAAGTCAAAGATACTCATTAGTCGCAAGTATGAGGTCTGTCGTAATTATTTGTACAACATGTACACCAGGAGAAACAAATAGTAATTTACTTACCTCTTGACACCTAAAATTTTATAATAGTCTCTTTTTGTGCTTTGCTTTTGTAACTTCTGAGCTTTAGTCAAAGTGTCTTGTACCCTTCGAGAATTCTGGTCTATTTCCTGTGCAGCTTGTAATTCCCGAATGGCTGAAGAATGTTCAAAATTATGACACTTCAAAATAACCAGACTGCATGTGTGTTTTGCTTATTTTTTTTAAATTTAGTAATTTTCATTATCTTATGCATACATAATACGGCGTCTGTGGCCTAGGGGTTAGTGACTCGGTCTATTAACCCCGACGTTCTGAGTTCGAATCACGCTGCGGACAGTTTGCTTGCAAATTGTTTCCGTTGATTTTAACAAAGGACGATGGCGCCACCCGTTCAGAAAGCAATGGCAAACTACTGAACGTATAAGTGGTGCCTAGAAAATCAACGACTTGTTTACTGTGGTTGATGGCTACGTCCTTTGGGATATGCCACGATTTTCATTTCATACATAATACATCAGATTCAATGCAGTAGCTGTATACACAAAACAACACTACTATTAACAGAGAACATGAGTTTCAGAATGCAATTTACTACAATCACTTGATGACAAAATCTACAGTCACTACAGTTACTATCAACTACTTCAACATAATTCCAAGCTTCAGGAATTGTAATAAACAATTAACACAACTGAACAATCAAATAAAGACACTACGCAAGTTAAAGTTGGTACAAAAACACATTTTTAACAGTAAAAAATAGGGTTAAAAAAAAGACCCACATTCAGCAAATTGGAAACCACAGAAATTAAATAATGCAACAGTAACCTATAGCTAAATAGCATGTTGACTAGCTATTATGACACCGAGTGTTACTAGTGATCATATGATGACACTCCCTTGTTTTTATTAGAAGTTGGCGAGAACAAATGTTTACATTAATTTAAGTGGCTAATCCCATGTTTGTTCTCATGTAACTTATCTGTACTTACTAAAACACGGATTAAGTGAAGTTGGTTCTGTTAGTTAACTAATGTTTCATGCCATATACATTTTTTCATACATACATATATGTCTAATAATTTCACATCAACATTGTAGGAAATCTGCATCAAAGCACTGCTGTTTCCTATAGCACATTTGTTTCAACTGTCATATAAGATGACATTCACATATCCAAGGACAGATGTAACCTACCATGTTTATTGTCCTTTTGCCACAGTTGCTAACAGACAACTTTCTGCTCACTTTTTGATGTGCCTTTGCCACGTACAGATCCTTTTTTTTGACAGCTTGTCTTCTTCCATCTACCCATATTTGGTATCAGTCTCATGTCTCTTTATGCATCCCAAATATTTAATTTGTATATACTTTACATTTCCAGCATTTATTTTTTTTCTAGACCTTCTTTATTAGATTGCTTGTATGTTTCCATCATGGGGTGCATCTAATGAAAACATGAAAGACAACTATGTACCTGCATCATAATCTTCATTAGCTATGTGGGCCTCAGCCTTGTCTATCATTGCATCCAAATTATCTGGATCCAACTGGAGCACCTCACCGCATGACTTCAGTGCATCATCCACATGACCTGACTGGAATGACATGAATGACACTACATTATTACAGATAACTTTGATATCTTACAGAACAACTAATTTACACATACAAAATAAATTTAAAAAACACAAGCATGTATGCTACTTGATATCAGAAACATCACTAGGGAAATCAAAACATATATAGATCACTGAAACTTGGTATGCTTACTTAATAATATTTAAGTTGTATGATTTGTTTTGGCGTTACCTCCATTTAATTAAATAATTTGCACTATGTTTTGGTGGGCTGCCACCATTGCAGCAGCTGAAAACAATAACCATCATCAACATGCAAAAAAAAATAATCCTGAAGTAAATTGATTAGGTGTTATATCTCTTTATATGTTACAAATATTTATTTATTCCCAAATACTTACCATTGCATGACAGTGACACAAAAATGACGTTGCTCTCAATGTAAAAGGCATAACATCAGGCTCAGTCTTCATAACCTGAGTGGCTTTATTGATACATTCTTCATACTGTTGGTTGTTGCGAGCCTCCAGGACATTCTGCAACTGCTTGACCAACTTCTTTAGCTTTTTATAATGTTCAAAACACTCTTTATGATCTGGATCTAATTTAAGGCACTCACGGATTTGTCTGGAGAAAAAAATGCACCACAAATATTTGTCTATTGTACAAGTTAAGTTCTATAGAACAGACACATTGTTTATCTGAACAATTTTTACTAATGGTCCAGCATTTATGAGTGATATTAAATACTTTATTTAATTATCAAAACCAGCACAGAACAAATATTAAACAAATTTATGCATTTTTAGTTTATTTGCTCAAATTTCTCGATAAAAATAAACTTTCTGCATGCATGAACCAAACAAATTAATTATTCCCAATAGTCGGTAACAAGTAAATGCTACTTCATCATGATCATTTGTCCTTGCTATCACAAATGTTACAATGATATCATAACTGTTACCTTGTTATTTGGCAAAGTCAAATATTTTTACAACAAAAACTCACCAATATAAGAATTTCACATTTTATATTCTGCTTCACGGGTCAATCAACGCACCCCTGAGTCTCTTTCTCCCTATCATTTCAGCGTCTGCTACATTTTTGCATGATCTTACGGCCAACATTGTTTATCCATGTTAGTTTCAACCATTTTTTTTATTTCAATCACCTGTGCAGATTATTACTGATTTTGTCTCAAGATACTCTGAAAATCCTCTGCAATTTTCAAATCTTCTGTCCACATTTCTAATTCAAATAAGTCTAGACACATGATTGAGATAGTTTTACCTTTGTTTTAAAGACTGTAGATAGTGAGTCTCTGTTTATAGAACAATCTATCTACTACTGTGTTGATCACCTGTTTCTTGCTTCAGAAGAGACTTTGTTAATACTGTAATGTATTTTCCAAATAAGTGCCCTATTTATTTGTTTAAAAGTATTCATTTTTTACTTGAATGCTTCAATTACGTATTTATAACTTCAGGTTTTGTACATATCCACAGTACTGTGGGTGAATATTCCATTACACTACAGTTCTACACATTTGCCTGTCTCCTGGTTTTATATGCATGCTGTGTATCGAGGGTGATTATTCCATTAGATTACAGTTCTCTTAGTGTTCAGTTGTAGTTTTTGTCACAATTAACGGAGAAAGTCAACATGTGTAAAGAAAACACATCATAGTCCACTACAAAAGGAGCTGGCAAAAATCATTCCCTACTTCTTCTGGCATGATACAAACGGCATCAATTGTTGGGGAGTTGAAGATGGATAAGGGGATGTTCTTTGGTCTCTTCGCGACTGCCTGTTGGATAAAACACTCAAATAGATGTCGCCCGAGTGGTTACCGTGGCCCAAATTGGGGTGTAAAGAATAGAACCACTGTTACCTGTCACGCATGTCGCAAGAGACGACTGAGGAGGTAGAGCATGGGGCTAGCTACCCCACACTGTAAAGAACACTAGATGGCTACAGAACGGAGAGCAAACCGAGTAAACGCTGGTTGAAACCGGACACTTCGCCGAAGGATAAGCACCAGAGCTTCAAATGGCACTGAAGATGTGACGTAAAATACACCAATGCTAAGGCTGCATGAATCATATTTTCACATGAATAGAATTTATGGGGAGATCTGGTACAATGGTCTGGGCGGTGATAACAAGAGAGAAATAGATGTTGAACCAATCCAGCGATTTAAGCAGTTTGGAGTTAACCATTGTACAAGTAGAGCTGGATGTATGAGGGGCAGAGAGAGGAGTGTGTTTAATCAGCAAACCATGGGAACCATCAGTATGCATACTCTTCAATATCTGTTGGAGGAGACTGAGCACCTATGGGTCTGCCCAGAGTGCAATGACATCAGTTTAGTAACCAATAAATATATATTGTCCTATCACTTACATAAGACTTTCATCCTCTTCTCCCATCTGATAGTGTAACATGCTCATTCGCTGGTAGGCTTTGGTATTGTCTGGAACAAGTTTAGCTGTGGGTCGAATATCGCTAATTGCTTTAAACAGTTCTCCCTGGGCAATGTAAGCCTCTGCTCTCAACTCACGAAGATCAGTATCCCATGGACAGAGCTGACAAAGAAGATGATGAAAATGTCACATTTAAACAAAAAATTAATGTGCGAAATTGCTGTTAGTACATCAAAGAGAGCATCTTGTTACTCTTGTTTTATTATTCTGATCTTCAAAGCATTTGAAAAATAATGAACTACTGAGTAAATATGTGATATGTTGATTTCTGTTAAGAATTTTCTTTTCAGAAGGAGATTCAGCTATCAGTAATAACATGCTTATTTCTGTGATAATTTCAGTTTAGAAAGGTGTCAAAATGTAATACAATCATAATTATTAGTTAAGATCCTGTTATTTTTAAGACATTTATCTAGGTTATCTTCCTTTTCATTAATTCCTTAGTTACTACCACAAGTTTGATTCACCTCACCTCTATTACTTGTTCAAGAGTATTGATCACTTCCTGATATTCTCGTTGTTCAAAATAATATTTTGCCAATCTTTTCCTCTCTTCTAGCTCTTTGATTATTTCACTTTTCTCTTTAGCTTCCACATGGTTGGGATCTCTGATAATCTGGTCAGAATTGAAAAATAAAACTATTACCATTTGATGAACAGCACTTTTATCAAACAACATGTATATGACATTTTATCAAAATATTGTAACTTTAAAGGTGTAGATTTAAAGCTATGTTGATTGGATTCTTCTAGCAGGTTTAACTAGGTCAGACATGTTTTAAAGGGACTGATCAGCTGTCCAGTCATACTCAGTCAACATCAGAATCAAAATAACTTGAATCATATATGACAGTGCAAGACAAGCAAAAGGAAAAATGCAAACATCTCACATGTAGGAGACAAAAGAGAAGCCCCCATAACCATTTGATAAAGGTGCAACATTTAGCCGCAGTAGGGAAAGTGGTAAAGATATAACATTTATTGGCAAGAGTGGAATTGGTAATAGTGCAACATTTAGGGATATGAGTGGAAGTGGTAAAGGTGATGATATCTCTTGAGATATTAATAATGTACAACCAAACATTATGTTCACCTTAATTATATCAATTATAAGCTGTAAATATGAATGTTTTCATATCTTAAAAAGCATAAACACACCTGTATAACAAAAAAATCCTATCCAATAAATATTCTATTCCTAAGATAAAAACTCTCCATGTAATAGTCACTGATTAATATATTATAATACATAACAATGGAGACTGGCTCTTAATATATTTAATTTGCACAAATATTTCATCTACTACTGAATAAGTGGAAAAAAAAGACAATGCCAGATTCTTACAAGTTTGGTAAATTTATACATCCCTAGAACACATGTAGCAATGATACTCACAACTTCTGTATAATCTATTTGAGCCTCTGGAAGATTTCCTTGTTTCATTAGCACGTTTCCTCTTTGTACTCTGGCCTATAAATATAGAAACAAATTTTATAATTATTGGTTACATAAATCATATGTAATTTAACAGAACAAATAGAGCATGTATGCAGCTTTAAATGTATACAACTATATTAATATCATTAACTCGATATCCCTAGATCCATTATTCTTTATCCTAAATCATAACCAAACAAACAAGGTTACATTTTAGACAGTGATTTAGATCCACACTTTCCCAAAACATGAGATCTAGCTTGCACAACGACTATACTTACAGCAATAAAATCTGGCTTGAGCTCTACTACTCTGTTAAGGTCAGGCAATGCAGAACGTGACTTGCCAAGAGCGAGATAAACAGTTGCTCTCTTGAAATATGTCAGATAATTATCTGGATCTCCCTCTGAGGAATACAAAATATATTTTAGATAGAATATACCAATATATATGAACTTGAATATCAGATCATCAGTGATGTATATTCAGGGACTGATAGATGTACATAACATGTTCATGACGAATAATCTGTGAACAATTCCTAAAATGTATATCAAGTCAGCTTTCAATTATATCAATACATTCATTGTGTGACTACATATAATTTAAGTCAACTACTAGATTGCAGGAGCTGGGTTTGAAGATTGGAGTAGCAAGAAAAGAACAGCATAACAGGTATATGAGTAGGCTCATCAATCAAAATTGAACTGGTATGGTCAGTCACTGGGCGCTGTTGGAGATATTGTGAAGTGGAGATGTTGTGAAGGAGATTGGAGCACCTATGGACATGTCCGGAGTGCAATGATGCTATTCCAAACTGAAATCTAAGTCAAAAATTGTCATGACCGGGTGGTTAAGTAAGTAACCTAAGTAGTTATATAAGCTGCAATGAAAATAACATGATCTATCTATATTGTTACATTGGATCAGATGTAGGATTTGTAGCTGTAATAAGGACAATAACTAAGATAACTTTTAACTTGTCTTCCTAGAGAATGTGTGAGGTATTTCCTAGAATATATATATTAATTAGGGCTTGATTGTTTAATTGATAAAGGATGACTGCAACCAACCATTAAATTGATTTCTTGCGAAGATGTAAGGACAACAGTTTCAATAATTCCTGTTCTAGCAGAAGTGAAATGAAACTAGAGGCAACAAATATTTCTTCAAAAATGCATCTCATATTAATTTATAAAGTAAAATATTGCTCTGATATAATTCACATAAAGCAATAGAAAATAATATTCCCGTAATTTGCTCTTAAACTTAAACTTATTTCCTACATTAATTTATGCTGTGCTTGTTGGTAATGGAAAAATATTCACCCGAGATCAAATACTCATATGCTGTAACTCATTCTCATGTGTCTCTATGGTGTATCCCTCCTAATAAACAGAGACAATTAAAATTTCAACACAACCTACCAACTGCTGCATGATAATGTGAGAGTGCATCTGCCAACTGTCCAGCTGCCAACAGCTTTTTACCCATTTCCAAGTGTTGCTCCACTTCTGGGTTAACACCCTCAGCAACTGACATGAAATCAAGTTAAAGTAAATAAAATTATAAATAATTGGGTGGCAAGGTTTATTAACTTACCAGCTGTTGAACACTTTTTGTTTCACTAAGGTGTCAGTGTGGAGCATTTTGACCATATTCAAAAAAATGGTTTGACACATTCAATGTTGCAATCTTCTTTTGTCGTCACACTGCTACCGGGTTGTTCCCCAGTGTTGTGGTTTCCTGTTTTTGTCTTATGCTGTTCTGGTGGCTTGGGTGATTGTTATTTTTACTCTTTGACAAGATTCTGCTATGCCATCTAACCATCTTTTCGTGGTCTTCCTCTCGCCTTCTTTCCTGATGTTCTGTTGTAGAAGACTTTGTACACTGTGGAGTTTGGATGCATTCTTATTAAGTGGTCAAACCACTTCATTCTTTGTTTCTCAATGTAATTCAAGCAAGGTTCTGTGCCAACTGTCTTTCTTATGCTGATGTTAGTGACTCGTCTTTTCTGGTGTTGTTGGTAACTTTTTGCAGGCAATGCATTTCACATGTAGTTATTTTTGTGACTGCGCTTTGCTCATTGTCCATGTTTGGCTCTGGTAACACAAAGTAGGTATGAAAATTCTGTTGATCATCTGTTGTTTAGCTGGTAGGTTACAGCATTTGCTTTTTTAACTCAAGCCTCTATCTCTCTATCTAGTCTTCCGTGAATATGCTTCCTAAGTATTTAATTCTTTTACTTGGTTTATTGTAGTGCAATTGACATGATGTCCAGTTTATTATGTTTTCTTCCCATATTCATTATTTCTGTTTTAGTGTTGTTGATTGTCATGGTTTATACAATTTTGGTTCAGGGTGTCAATGTGTTGTTGTAGATCTTGTTCACTTTGGTGTATCAGGCACTGATCATCTGCAAAAAGCAGTTCATTTGTTTCATCATTATCTGAATTTGACTCTTAGTTATTTTATCCATATATGCAATAAAGATTAGTGGTGAGAGGACACAACCTTGTCTGACACCTGATGTAATGGAGAACCAGTCGGTCATTCCTTCTGTTGTTCTTACTGTACTCTGTCTATCTTGATATAAGACCATGATGTTACCTAATAATTGTCCCTGGACGCCACATTCTTCAAGGATCTTCCATAGTTTGCACCTGTTTATTCTAACAAATGTCTTTTCTTGGTCTATAAATATAAGTTGTTTACTTTGATTGTATTCAATCGTTTGTTCGCTGATCTGTCTTAGTGTAAATATTGCATCTGTGCAGCTCTTACCCATCCTAAACCCAAACTGGCTATTGCTTAACTGGGGCTCTAATATCTGTCTTGCTCTTCGCTCCAATACTTTTGCAAACATTTATTTTTCCTGTATGGCTCAAAGAGAGATACCCTGTGTGTTTCACACTCTTTTTTGTCTCCCTTGTTCTTCCATATTGGGACTATAATTGCTCTCTGCCAGTCATCTGGAGCGTCTTGTGCTTCCCAAGCTATGTTAAAAATTCTGGTGCTTCCCAAGCTATGTTAAAAATTCTGGTCAGCCAGGTTATTGGTGTTGTTTTACATGCAAGTAACATTTCTGTTGTAATATTATCTATCCCTTCTGCCTTTTTTCTTTTGCTTTGTTTTAGTGCCATTTCAACTTCAGATTCTAAAATGTTCAATTGTTGGAAAAATATGAAACTTAAGTTTTGTTATTATTCATTTGTTGTAAACATCAAAATGACATGAGTGCTTAGAGAAGATAATTTTGGAGGGAATGATGCCTGGAAGAAGAATGAGAGGAAGACCTAGAAGATGATGGGTGCAAGATGTCACTCACGATCTGAAAATGACTGCTGCTGATGCCGGTCAACTTACACAGAATAGAGTTTTTCAGGACTGCTGTCATGGGAGCCAAATTTCGGAAGGGACAAGCTACTTGATGATGATCCTCTTATGTCATAGTTGACACATAAAGCATTCACAACCGATCCCCATAGATTTTCCATGTCAGTCCACACTCTCTAATTCCCTTTTCCATTATTCTCCACCCCCAAACCCCCACCCCAGACGAATGTGTCCTCTTTCTTGTCCACTGTTAATCTGTCTTTGCCAAAGTGCCTGGTTGTATTCTACTGACATGTTCACGCTAGCTACTAAATACTGTTCAAAGAAAGACAGTAGCATGATCGAAGAACTATATTTCAGTGAAGCTTGGACCTAAGAATACATTGATGGATCCATAAACAGAGCATTGGCCGGGAGTATAACACACTGGCAAACAGTATAAAACCAACTCATCAAATCTAGTTAGATAGTGACTAAGTCACTCATGTAAGGATTGTATGGATGTACCCAGTTTCTAAGTCATCTATGTGAAGACTGTACACAGTTTAACTTAAGTAGGGAACTTAAAATAATAAATAACAATGAATGTTACGAAATATATTATATATAATTTTTTTAAATCTATCCACTATCAGTGAGGAGCTGACAGCAGCCGAGCAGGCTGAGGCAGTGAGTGGTGACACAAGAAGTTGAACACAATAACAATAAATGAAGTGACACATTGTGCATCGGCATTCTGTCTACAGTTGAATTGTTTACATAGGAAATTGAAACTGATATGAATCACGGAATACAAGAATACGTAACATAAGAATGATTAGTTTATAATAAAAAATATTAGATCTAAGATATATGATATTATGATTATGAGACGAGTATCACTAGTATCAGTATCCTCCTTTAACTTATTTAAACTTATTATTCACTGAATTATTATTATTATACTATATTATATTATATATGTTATTATTTAGACATGTCAATGTCATTGCGCATTTAAAAACTCCTTAATGATAAGTTACTCATTACTGAATCGTCAGTTATTAGAGCTAAGTATTAGTATCAATATATCTGTCAATCAATGGGTGAATTTTAATTCGGATAGCTCAGCTGGGACGGGTGAAAAGGTAAGTCGAATCAAAGTGACTAAAATGTATATGACAAACTACAACAAACCTTACCGTTAAAATTATAAATATCACATGTCATTAAAAGGATTGTAAATGATCTCACAAAGCGAGACCAATAATCCGATGTGTGGTACTTCATTTCAACACTTTTGCGATCCAATGTCTAGACCATGAACTGAATGTTCTTGTCGTGTATGTCACTGTTATTCATCTCTATGATTCTACCATAACCGAGTTTGTCCATTACTATTACTCGTGGTTTGCTTCTATTGGACAAGAGATGTTTTCCGGGTCGTACTTTCGGAATGGATGACGTATCTGTAATTAAGATAATAATTTTTTAAGAAAAGTAATAATATAAAAATTATTTGTAGTAGATGCTACTAAATAGGTACACTAATAAAATAAAATAAACACTAACAATATTTTGCTTGAACTAACGGAGCTGCGAGATGTAATCGACGGAATCTAAGATGGCGAACGTTTGAGTTGACAACGGTAAAGATGAATCTTACTTGTTGAATATCCCAGGTTCGGCTTTGATTTATAATGTAGTGGCAATCCATTTACATATTGTAGAATATAGAGTCTCATACATATATTTGTCAGAACTTTACGTTTGTTTTGCTAATTTCAAAAAGTTGTTGTCATGAAATCACCAAACCAAGTTTATTCATGTTTGATGTTTTTTGTTTCGGTTTTACTTGACTTCTGTCTTCTGATGATTACATTCTTCTTACTAACATTCTTCAATTTTAACTACTGTCGAATTGTACAAATTGATGATCAGGCAATTCTCAATCTGACTGATTTTATTAATCAGATCAACATTTATTAATATCGATTCCAGCCAAATCATGAATGTTATATTATAATTTCACCGACATATTTTTAATAATCCCTCCAACTTGTCCAAGAGAATTATCAACGGCTCTTGGCAACTGTTAGTTAAAAGTATAAAACTTAAACTATCTTTATTTATACTTTGTCCCAAATCAGATATTATTCATATTATACAATCATCGGCGTGTGTTGTCTCCACATCAGAGGTTGACTGCAATGTATTCCGGCAAATTGTTCTTTAACCATATGCCCTATGAGGATTAGTGAGGATCACAGCATTCCGAACAGGTCCATAGGTGCTCCAATCTCCTCCCCAATATCTTTACCAGACCAGTATATAATGACTAATCACACTCGTTTGGGGTCAAATGTTGCATACCTATAACAAAGTGTTTGTGTCTAGCAGTTCCTATTTTCATCCCCATCTCCTTCACTCTGGATAGGGATGTATATTTAGAAATGTTTTCAAAGTCATCTATCTATACTACCTGCTTCTCTTATGGCATTGATAATGTCTGCACTATCCATTGACTATACTTCATCAACCCCTGCTGTATCAGCCAGGTGATCTGCGTGCTCATTGCTTTTGTACTCCTGCATGCTCTGGTACAAAAATAAAAGTTAAATGGGTAAGTCGGGATGGACTCAATGTGACAAGTCATTCTTGCCTCATACAGCCAGCCTTAATTTCTTAAGCACATTCATTTGAGTCGCTCAGTATACATGCATGTGTAAATTCCTGTGTACTCAACCACTTCAGAGCAATAGTTACCGACTTGATTTTCATTGTGAGACTGCTCATAGTTACAACAAAGACACCATTATCTTCCTTGACAGTTTTGCATCTCAAGTTCACAGTAAATGCCCATACACTTTTCTTGCCTTGAATCACTGAGCCATGAGTGCATACCACAGCTTCACCATCCCATGGATACACTCTAAACTTTATTGTACACTCTTGACAGGCTGCTGCCTGATCACATATTGATATTTGCCCACCAAATATGTCTTCCCCTTGCTTTCTAGCCCTCTACTGTCTTGTCCAATATGGTCCAGAACAATGTGAAATTTATTTTAATGTGACCAATCTTGACAATTCAGCCATGTGTACATGCACCCCATACTGCAGAGAACATGCTTCAAGACTGTCTTGATTATGATATGCTGAGACAAACTCACTGACCCAAGAAAATGACACTGAAAAACTGCACTGACATTTTTAGGAAATAAGGAAAAAAGTCAATCCAGCCAAAGCATCTGTGACATGGTTCTTGTTAAATAACCAAATCGTCAACACACATATGCTGATGGTCAGCATGTGTGAACGCACAATTGAAAGGGCACCAAACCTCAAATATCTTAGTGTCAATTTTAATAGAAGTTTGTCATTTTGAGATCATATTGATGACAATGTCATCAAGGCAGGAAAAGGCTAGAGAGTGTTCGAGTAATGGCGACTGCTAATCTTGAACAGAGGCTATTATTTTACTGTATCAGGGTCTGGTGCTCTTGGTAATTGACTTTGGATTGGGTCTCTTGACAATCAACAAAAACCAACTGAAGAGACTGGATAAGTTGCAGAAGGAGGCTATGAGGTTGGTTCCCAAGAGATACCTCATGTAAAGCTATGTAATACTTTCTTGACTTACCTAATATTTATAAAAGACACAAGATTGCTTCGCTAAAGGCATATTTACATGCCTCTGCTGATAGACTGTATCCACCTCAGCTTTCTTGCAAAAGGGGAAGACTAAAGAGAAAACAGTCTTGGATGGTGGATGCAGAGGATACTGTCCTTTCAGATTGGCCCGCTTAATTATATCAGTCGTGGTTATGAATGGACTGACACTCCAGTATAGTTGCAGGAACGTATGAAAATGTTACTGCAGGACATAACCTCAGACAGCTACAGATATTGAACCTAAGTGAAAGGTGTTTAATTTTAAAGCAGAAATAAAAGCCATAAAAAAGCAACAGAAATTATTATAAATTTCAGGATATACATCTGTATAACCCTTCTCACTGATATTAACTAGGTGTTATCTCCATATCAAAGGTTGACTGCAATGGGTCTCCAACACTCACTGTCCCATGTCATGGTGGTCTATTTTATCAAACTGTACTTTGTCCATCTTTACTATTTCCATCCCAATTATACCATTGTCTTCCTCTTGCCAACTTACACTATTCCAACTATTCCATCAACTATAGTTTACAGCAGTATCTTGTCTCTTTATTTGTGTTATTCTTCAATTGTCTGGTTGCACTTAAACTGTTTCCCATTACTCCAATGTCATGTAGTGGTATCTGCATATGTTTGTTAGTTGTTGTTTTATTCCATATAATGTGTTCCATTTATATGGCTCTGGAGGAAGAAGAATGTTCCTGACAGCACCTGACATTGGCCTATGAGGAGGTGTGGTCAACAATTTCATAATAGTATGTACAAGTTGGCACCCTGAAGTGTTGTGCTTTGATTCTGTTCTTGTGATTATTAAGGGTTATAAAAATTGGTGTTCTGATCTCTCCTTGTAATGTGGTTGATGTTGTTGAGGTTCGTTTTGACTATGTGTCCATAGACCTCTCTTCTAGTGTTTCCAGTGGCCAATTTTTTCAACCAACTTTCATCATTTCCTTCCTGTTTTTAGGATTTGTTGGTGTGTGCAGGTTGTTGCTGTAAATGGTTGTCCATGTGTTGATCCTTTCTTAGCTAACTTGTCTGTTTTAACATTTCTGGGTGTATTTGAATTTCCAGGAATCAATTGCACAGAGAGATAGAAGCTAGAGTCCAGAAAGCAAATGCAATAACCTACCAACTAGCGCCACTGCTTAGACATCCAAACATCTCACTGGCAGCTAAACAACAGTTGATCAACAGCATCTTCATACCCACTCTATGTTACCAATGTCAAACATGGACAATGAATAAGACACATGCACAGAAAATAGCAACATGCGAAATGAGATGTCTCCACTAAGTCACCAACAACACAAGAATCGACAAAGTTACTGAATACCAGCATCAGAGAAAAGGTTGGAACAAGACCGTGCTTGAACTATATAGTGAAACAGAGAATGAAGTGGTTTGGCTTCTTAGTAAGAATGTGAACAGACCAAACTGCCTATGGAGCTTTCCACAACAGAATATAAGGAAGGACGGCGAGAGGAAGACAGGAAAGGGTGGATATATACCGTAGTTGAATTCTGCCAGGGGACTAAGAAAACCATCACACAAGTCACCAGAGAAGAGCAAGACAAATACATAAAACCACAACACTGGGTTAGCAACCTGGTAACAGTGTGCTGACAAAAGAAAAAGAAGAAGATGTGCATAGTTATTTTGATCATAGGATGTGATTAGCTGGTTGATATCTTGGGCTAATTAAGTAAGCTCAGAGTTACAATATCTACCATCTTCTAGAGTTTGACGTGCGGACACTGAAGCTGTCAAGATAATTATGTTTTTGTCCTTTGAAGTAAAAACATTTTTAAAATTTCTGATGACCTAATTTCAGCTTCATAAATGCAGCATGCTTCACTGCGTGCATCAAACAACTTGTTGTATGACCTGTATGGATTTTATATGTAGGTTCAGTAACTGGGTTTGATGGTGGTTTTTAAATGCAGATTCAATACAGACAGATAGCTGTTGTACAGTATATCCATTCTTGGGGATAGACAACAATGATTCTTTGAGACCTTATATTGTTGACTTGGTTGTCTCTAAATGAGATAAATAGTAAATTCTGACCCCTGTGTGCCAAAATAAATGAAGTATAATATTAACTTTATTAATATGCTCTTTACACACAAATTTGGTAGGAAATACAAAAACACATGAATTGTAACCATCATTGAAGATGAAGATCATGTAATTAATGTTGATTAGAAAGAGAAAGAACTCATATTTGGTGGGCACACCTGAGTCTCGAGAATTTTGATTGAAAGATACTAGAAATCCAAGTCAACCATCAATTGCAAGATATTCCAAATTAGATAAAAAGTCATATACAATGTATAATTCACAACAGGCCCAAAAGATAACATTAATTCGGATTCCAACCTTGTACGGGTAAAATTAACATAATGTATAATAATTTATATGTGGCTAACCACACTATATCCACTTTGAGTATTATTCAACATTACCATCTGTATTGATTTTTACAGCTGCTTGTTCTCTGGAGAATATGGCTACACAATTCATGTCCCCATCATCATTCATGACTGTACCACCAGTTGCAGGGTATCATCACTACCCAAATGGCAAAAATGGAGGTTTCTCTTTTCGCAAACGAGTGGAAAGAGTGGACTGGAGAAAGATTTCAATGGTTGATATTGACAACATTTCAAGAACATTGGATTTTTCTACATTACAAGAGAACATTATGAACATTACCTTTTGTAACTTGGAAGCAGAAGTGGTGAGAATATATTTATCAGAAATAGTCTTTTATGCATAGATGCACTTTTAGTAATCTCCTTAGTTCTAAAAGACTCTTTTTACATTTAATATAGGGAGAAATAGATAATCAAATGTTCTTGGAGCCTATCTATTTCACAACTGCTTTGTCTGCTGTAAATATAGTGTTGATTATATTTACAGGAGACCAACCTATATCAAATTTACTTACATATTTGATTACAAATTTGATTACATGTAATACACTTCAGTACACATCTCCAGATAGGACAAACCCAGCTTGATTATCAATCTATTCACACATTTCTGTTTAACCAAAATGGTTTTCTATTTCAATATCCTTATCAGAATAATCAGTTTAATTCAACTTTGGAATCATTCAGCCCAAGTTCAACAGCTTGTTCTGTTCTTGTCCTTTGAAAAACATCATTTTGTGAATTTTTAACATATCGTTTCATCATGAAAACACTTTAAAAAACATGTGGAAATAAAATTGTCACCTCAATGTGTTCGCTATCTTGCTTAAATCAAATAGTATTAATTGTGTTTGTTGTCACATTTCTACACAATTCTACCATCGCTGTTTGATATCTACCTTGGAGTTCTTAACCCTATAAATTGGGAGCTCAGGGCATGAGATAGGTACATCTCAGATTCATATCAATGTCCAGTTTAAATGGTTAAATAAATTGGCAAAAGAATCGTGTGTCGAGTATATCACAGTTAGACTATGTTATAAAAAAAAAAAATTTGCTATTTATATTGATGTTTTCAATCCTCTTAGTATTTTCTTATATTCTGCCTTATAGAAGTTTTACAAAGAGCATGAATCACATACAAATCACAAAGAGTCGTTAACAAGTGTTCAATATGGAGCGATTTTTTGTCTGCAGAATGTATCTACATATAGGTGTGGGTATTGCTATATTGTTTTCATTAAATAATAAAATGTTAAAATTTTGTTTTTCCTCAGGACATACGTGCAGTTGACCCAAATTTTGTGAAGCTCTTTAAGCTTGCACAGCTGACAATAGAATATTTATTGGTAAGATGTTAGTTGTGTGAAGTTTTAGTGTGAGATGGTGAATGGGATGAATACAGTCTGAGTATTTTTGTAACACAAGATATGCACTGATAAATTTCAATTAAACTGACATGACTACAGTACTCTTGTACAACAGCACTTTTTACAATAGCACTAGAAACGAATTATCATAATAGTAAAATTGTCTGTTGACATTTATCATGGTAGTAAGATGATACATTAAGAGATTTGTCATGACAGTAACAGGAACTTTTTTTTTTAAAGTATCCTTGCAGTGACATGTATTATTAACATTATTATGACATTAATAAAGTCTTGAGGTTTACATATGACAGTAACATGATCTCTTAAGAATTACTGTGAGAGTAAAATGAACTCTCTGGTTTATGATGAAAGTAAAATTAACCCCAGACATTAAAATTTTACTTTTTCAGCATAGTCAGGAGTTCTTGGCTACTTTATGTACATCATTGGAAGAAAAAACTAAACAGTCAGATCAGGTAAAGACATTGAATAAATAGATATGAGAAAGTATCATTTTTGGACAATACAATTCGAATGTTTTGTGCAACCAGCTCATTCTCTCCTGTAACATTTCTTGAAATTAAGTTATCATTTCTTTTGCTTTCTATGATCTTTACTACATTCTTCTTCTTAAGAGATCTCTGGTCATGCGCTTAATTTACTGTGGACCACAAACTGGGCAGTCAGCTTCAGGTCTGTCAGGTTTGCCCAAAACTTAGTTTTTAGGTCGACTGGGTGTGGACACATGTTTCTTCTCAGCTCACACAGGAGAGGAAAGTCTTGCAGTACATACTCTGGTGTCTGTTCTGCCTGCTGACACTGGCAGAGAGCTGTTTGACTTATTCCTAGTCTATATAAGTGTTTGTTGAGTCTACAGTGTCCGGTGCGTAGTCGAAATATAATGACCTGGTCTGTTCTGCTTAGATCTTTGAGGGAATCTTTTTCATAATCATATCCAGTGCTTGTCTTCTAGTCTACTGCAGATTTTCTCTGTATGAGGGCTTTACTACCTTGAAATATGTAACAGTTGTATGACTACTTTCCAAATGTAGGAAATATAAAATGTCTTGAATCTTATGTATCCAGTAGGGGCATTAACGGTTGAATATAGGTTTCATAACAAACACTTAGAAGTGCCAACTTCACCATATCAAGTGTTCTAATTATTGGATCCGGAGCTCTTTGTTTCTACTAACATGGTTCTGACGAATGACTAGCATCTGTTGCTAAGAAACCAGACCTCTGGAGTCTACTGGGGGTTAAACTAGACGATGGATGAGATAACTCTAAAAGAAACCTCTGATAATGCAAGTCCTCCAATAGATTCTGGGCCCACCAGCTTGTGGACATGTCTCGATCCCCATAGAACCTTGCTCTTGGATCACACCCAGGTTAAAAGCAAAGAAGAAGCTACTCATAAACCTCTGATGTCTTGCAGGCAGTATATATCTGCCCTAACAGTTGTGGATAGACAATAATGGAAAGGGAATATGAATACATCATACAGTTAATGATTAGTGTTGTCTTAATGTATGGGCACTGCATGGGAGCCCTACAAGTATACGGCCCATGAGGTTACCATCTGTGCAGGAAAATGCTTATTTTAAAGACAGACTCATCATGTGCTGCCTCTTGCTTTGATGCTGCATTCAGACCAACCCTGGCAGTCCTTTAAGCTGTTTAAAGATGTTCTCTGTATGTTAAATAGACTAGGTGATATGATTCATACCCCCTCACTCCTTTTTTATGTCATTATATTGACAGTAGTATTTTTCAGTTTTTATTGTTGATGTTTGTTCCCAGCACACATTTCTTATTTCAAGATTTAAACTAATACAAAATTCAATTTTGCAGCGCAATGGGACAGCAGCATTTGAACATGCTTTCACTCTTGTGTATGGACAATGACACATTGAAGACCACCAATTTTGAGCTAATAATCAAACAATTTTCTACAAAGAAAATTCACAAAAATGTGTGTTAAACACTTGATTAAAAATAAATAACTTATTAATTTTCTCTTGGGCCATCTTTGTCTGTATAGTGTACCAATTAATGTATTGTGTATATGCTGATATATTTGTCAGACATTTGTGTTGATCAATATTTGATGTACACTACAGCATGTTATTTTTTATTGTTCAGAAATTGATTTGATTGAAAGTACCAATAGATATATGTTTAATTTATCAACCATTTACAGTTGAATTTCTTAGAGTGTTTATGTGGGCAGCAGCCGTGGCACACTAATTTTCCAGGTGGCCTATGATGCTATTAAGATGGCCCTGAATGACAATGCTCAGATATTTTACCCAGAATGAGACTGCTACTGTGGACCATCACTAGATTTATAGAGGCAAATCATCTCTCTGTTTGGACTTCTGAGAACGATAAACTCATTGCAGAAGAAGAAGTAGTATCTAGTAAACATGAGTTCATATTGCATAACAATGATGTAGTTTAGAGTTACATAGATAAAGGACAAGGAAATATAGGATACCATAGTGAAACTTACATTTTGTAATATATTTAATGGAACATGATATTGACATTTCTTTATGGCCAGGAGGTAGAGAAGATAAAACAAGAAGTTGAGGGACTGCAGAAGGAACTGACAGAAGTGAAGAAAGAGAGCCACAAACGAAAGAAGATGCTTATAGCTCAGCAGCAATTGTTGTATGTTGGAAATGACAGTTATAATAAGGTAAGGATAAGAAAATTAGCAGAGCTGGTTTTTTTGCTTGAGTGCACTTAAGACAAAGTATGACTTGTACTCCACTTGATTTATCTGCTTAAATGGGCCCTAAGTGAGACTTAGTATGACTTGTGCTCCAGTTGGTCTTTCTGCTTGAACAAACCCAGAATAAAACCAAGTATGACCTGTGCCCCAGTTGATTTTCCTGCCTGAGTTCACCCGGATTAATACAAAGTATGACATGTCCTATAATTATTCTTTTTGCCTGAGCACACCCTGATTAATACAAAGTATGACCTGTCCTCTAGTTTGTTTCTCAGCCAAAAGTATTGTCAGCAAATATTTGTTGAGAGAATGAGTGCTGATGGGTTTGCAGTTGAGGTCAGTTCTCCTGATTGATATTTTTACCCATTGGACTAGTCCATATGTGCTCTATTCTCCAATGTGGCAGTTATCTTAATGTTCTCACACCTACTATACCGAAGTGATTATAGTTGACATATTTCTCTCTCTCTCTCTCTCTGTACCCACAGAAAGTACCGTCATACTTGTCTGTACTTAACCACAATTTAAATCAGACAGTTATATGTTTCTTTCTGTAACCACATATGTAGAGCTGGAGGCATTTATGATGTCTGCACTGTCTATAAGTCTACCATTCACAGTGGATGACGTTCTAGCTAGTTTATCTGCTTTTTTGTTTCCCTTCATGTCCAAGTGTGTAACGTCAAGACATTTTCTTGAACCTAGACTGCTGAATGCTATTTACCCATTCAGGGCAAAACATGCCAGATTCAATCCTTCTAAGCATTCTCATCGAGTCTGTTACTATCATTGAATGTGTTACTTTCAAGTCTGTTACTATCATTGCAAGTGTTACTTTTTGTTCTGCCAGGCATGATATCTTTCCAGAGACAGCTGCTGTCTTCATTGTCATACTTGAATGAGCAATCTTGGTCTTGATTGCTACATTGGGGAACAATCTCGGTCTTATTTGGTTTGTAAAGTCAACACTCTAACCACTTTGCTTCACTAGCAATGTAATTTGCAATATTTGAAACAAAACTGTAAAAATGTGCTATTATATAATGCCAGCCTCATATCTTGTAGCATAATATCATTCCTTATTTGGATGACATAACATACCCATAGCACGGCGATAAACGGATCATTAAATAGAATTATACAGCGAAGGGAAGGAAAGTGTTTGACTGTCAACATGACAGACTCTAACATTTCCTAGGCCATAAACTTCCTTTTTGGATGCGCTCGTCCTACATTAGTAGAGGCCTAACTGTAGTGCAACGCTCTAATCGTTCTTGACAATCTGTTTATATATCACAATAAGAATGATCAAAATGGCCGAGAGGAACGAATGAAAAAACAACAAATACCCTTAGCTGTATGTTTCTATGCAGAGGATTACCACGTACACATTTCAAAGTTGTAAACACACTTATTAATCAGTGTTCTTTCTTCATCCTCAGTGTCCTTTCTGCGCGAAAGCTTTCATCAACAATTCTTACCTGCAATCGCACATTGTTCGAAGACATTCAACAAGCATTAGCAACAAAGATGGATCCAGCTCTGTTAGTCCAGACCTAGGAGTTGGATCAGAAAGTGGACGAAACCACCTAGAGGCAGAAGTTCTTCATATCAAGGAATTGCTTCACAAATATGTGGCTGTGCATCAAGAGGACAAGCAAGCTGTGACATCACACAGGGATGTTAAAGTATGATTGCTATGCTACTCTTAATATAATTAACTATATGAATAAATATATATATATATATATATATATATATATATATATATATATATATATATATATATATATATATATTGATTGATTGATTGATAGGACCATCATCATTGCACTTCGGTGAGTAACCATGTGTGCTCCGATCTCTTCTGCAGTGCACAAACTCCGTAGCACCATTTTTAATCTTTTCGAATGAATTTTGTCTGGGCAGTGGCTTTCCAGCCTGCCCTTCATGAATTTGAACTGCCAATGATTCTTTTACCTGCTCAGATTGAGCATGGGACCTCATTTTTATCATCTGTCTCCAATAGGACTAGGAACTCAATCTCACCTACACTGAGATCAGGGATCTCTGGAAAAGTATCCAGATGGCTCCACGAGGTAGTGAACCTGGTACCTTTAGCACTAGAGACAAGCATCTAACCTCTTCGCCACAGACCCCTATATATATTTATAAGTAAATATTAGATATGTATAGAGTTGTCACCTTTTGTTTAGAAGTACATCTTTAATGACGTGATTTTTTGCTGAAGACTATTCTTCAAGAAAAGGTTGAATGTCAAGGGAAAGACAGCATTACAAGTTGGAGGATAGCAACAAGAGTTCCTTAATTTGTCTCCCTTCATGGTTTTTGAAATTCTTTCATTAACACTCCAAGATACATCCAATGTTCTTACAGCTATATTTTTTGAACTACGTCCTTATATTGTGTTATAATGTTCTCATATAGATTAGGAAAATATTTTATACCGTGTTAATTTTGTGGTGCATACTAACACCACTATTCTATTGTGGTCAGGAAATGTTCAGTTGTGAAGAAATTCTTATTTGCCACTTCAGCTGGAGAGAACTGGGTGATACTAGTTGAGGAAAATATGTTTGGTGTTATAGCTGGATAAATCTGGCATTCAAGTTTATACACTTGACCTCTTCTTTGCGTTCGTTCTTTATGATCAATTATAATCACTCTTTGTGATATGTTTGATCTTTGCCAAGAACGTGTATACGTTGCACATTGGTTTGGTAGGCCCCTAAACGCATAGACTTCTATACGATTAGGACATGTGCTTCGATTTCAGCCAAACCTCCTCAGTCGCCTCTTACGACATGCGTGGCAGGTAACAGTGGTTCTATTCTTTACACCCCAAATTTGGGCCCTGGTAACCACTCGTGCAACACTTGACCTGAATGTTATCAGAACATCACCATAATGTGTTTTGTCTATTATCATTGAATAAGCTACAAAAATACAGGATAAAAAAAGATTAATAAAGCTGTGGAGGATTTTAAGAGAAGAATGCACAATAGTCAAGCATACAAAAGATTGTTGAATCCAACTGTTCATGCCAGATTGTCAGTTATGTATGTACACCTCTTAATGAAACAGTCAACAATTACTTCTTTTAAGTGCTAGAGCATATCTGAAATATTCTTCTTCAAATTCAGATAATATGAAAACATTCAATGACATAATACAACTTACAAACTTATATACAGAAACAATTGGGCAGCTTTGGACTGAATGACAGCAGTCTGAATACTGCCAGATCATTGAAGAAGAATATAAATCATTTAATTTGTTCCGTTTTAAAATGAAAAAGATAGTTTTGAATTGTACTGAAGGAAAAAGTGCAGTGACTGTATAATAAAAACTCATTCTTTCAGTGTTATCAACATTTTTGTAAATCTATTATTGTTCTTTAATTTGTTTTCCTTTGTAGGAGGACAAAATGACTGCCTCTGTAGTAAAGAAGAACTCTTCAGAGCCATTGGATAACATGGAGGTTGGTATTCCAGTCTCTTTTGCATGCTATAGACCGTTTTTTAACCTTGTACTATACATTCATATTCTTTAGCTCAGCAGTCTATTGAATGACATTGATGTAAATTTCCATGCAAACTGTTAATCACTGCAAATCAACATATTTTCAGGGAAATCCCAAATCTATTTTTCATGCTTGTGTATTTGTGATATATGAAAAAACGAACAGTTGTTCATATCCATCTTTTCAATATTTCACAACATTATCATGACTGTATGGATTTTAGGAATAGCAAACATCTTTTGGTTTACATTTGATGAAGATGGAACTACATTTATTTTGTGGGAATTGGAAGGTCCTTACACACCATTGTACAAAATACTGCATGAATGTATTCAACAGGTGTGTCCTAATGTTCAGGACATTGTACATAGCGGAGAATGGATACAAGAGCCAACAGATAGCAATACTTAGTTTTCAGTATGTATCAGACTGGATAGAAAATGCAGACCAAAAAAAAACAATGTTCGTCGAGGCAGAAGTTTAGGCGCTGATTTCTGAGAGCTCATCTGAGGAAAATGTGGTCAATTACACAGATAGGTCAGTAGTTTGGCACATGTGGAGCTCGTTGGTATTAACTGCTTAAGACAGAGGGGATGTTGTGAAGAAAGACAGTGGTGATTCTTCTGTTGCTACAAGATAACTATGAAGATCATACAAGAATTTCATATTGCTCCAGTTTCTATATTCCTTTTAAAAAGTAATGATCATTCCCTAATGATTGATGCTGTATATACAAACCTGTCCACTCACTCATTCACTCATTGGAGCGAACACCTGCATGTATATGACAATATACCCAGTAAGCCTCTGGAGGTTGAAAACTTCAAAAGATGACATACACTCATACAGTAACCTGCCATATTAAACCTTATGTAGCATTGACTCAGAATCGGACACAACAACGGCCCCAGTATACGGAGTCCCAGTTCTGTGCTGCATTACTTTTATAAATCATAACAGTAATATAAACTAAATACTCACATGCTTATGTACTTTCTAGTTACATTTCTTTTTGTTCTTTTTTGTACACAGGAAGGAGAGAAGATTGGAATTAGTGCTGCTTTGATGAAGGAAATGAGAGAGCTTAATGCAAAATATCAATCATCCCAGAAAGCTTTGAGGGAGTTGGAAGCTCGTACAGGAGGTATGTATCCAGTGGAATATAGTACAGGATGAAGTTCATGAACATTAGAAGGTATGTAATTTAATGAAGCTTTCCAGTAAGAAAGAAACATGGTAATATACCAGATATTTAACCCTCTATAGCCACTCCTGTAGACTTAAATAAAACAGTCTTGTCTATGGGAATTTCGGCCATGTTTTGCAGAATTGAAGTAGATTTAGTATAATAACAAACACTGGAAGCCAAAAGCTGAAAACTAAACCTCCAAGTCAATTGAAAGTTTGCAGAGAGAACAATATTAGATAATGAGCAACTGAGGACTGGACTAGAATCAGGCCAGATAAAAAACAGCTGATAGAACTTTGTTGCTTTCACTCTACTCAATCTCTAATCTAAACACTTCAGAATTTAAGAAAATAGTCAAAATGTAATTTGAAAAGTGGTCTTTCATTTAAAAAAAAATTGATGTTCTATCTCTCTTTCTGTCTTTCGTATTCTATACCATTCCCAGCTGAACATAGAGATACAAATTATCTCTAAAGTATATGTGTTTCAATTCAGTGTTCTTAGTAGAACATAGCGCTGAAATTGTTCTTAACACTATGTCAGTTATTCATTGCAGTTTCTGTAACAGTCATTTTTATAGATTTGGGTTGTTAGCCGTAATCTAACCACCTCTTTTGCCTTCTTCTTTGAATTCAGGTGTGGTCAGGGCAACTTTTGACTGGTTTTTGCATGAAGGCCTGCTTTCCTTATTATCAGTAGTCCAACCACTCATACTCTGGGGAAATATTGTCCACTGGAACATGTAAATGATCTTGCCAGCTAAGAAAATCTATAATACTTCTTCCTTCTTCTTTGCGTTCGTTCTTTACGACCAATTTTAATCACTCTTTGTGATATGTTTGATCTTTGCCAAGAACGTGTATTCGCTGCACATTGGTTTGGTAGGCCCCTAAACGCATAGACTTCTACACGTTTAGGACACATGCATCCGATTTCAGCCAAACCTCCTTAGTCGGCTCTTACGATATGCATGGCAGGTAACAGTGGTTCTATTCTTTACATCCCAAATTTGGGCCCCGGTAACCACTCGGGCTGCAGTGTAAGAACAGATTTCAGTAACTCCGACTGGTTCCCAGTGGAAACAGGAGTGAAACAAGGCTGCGTCTTATCGCCAATGCTCTTTGGAATAGCAATTGACTGGGTCATGCGAAAATGCACCAATAACGCAAATATGGGCATCAAGTGGGTTGATAAAATTTTAGAAGACCTTGATTTTGCCGACGATATAGCCCTTTGAGTTCATCACATCAAGATATTCAAATGAAAACAAACCTCCAAAATATCTCAGGACAAATTGGTCTCCAAATAAACACCACAAAAACAAAAATTGTTGACCTTACCAGCAGTCCAGAAAATATTCAACTAAAAACTACACTCTTGAAAAAGTCAAAAGTTTTACATACCTAGGGAGTATGATGACATCTACGGGGATACAGCGCCAGAAATTCCACACAGAATCGCATTGGCATCAAGTGCTTTTAACAAATTGTCAAATATATGGAAGTCCAATTCACTCAGCAAGCACTTAAAATTAAAGATCTTTAACTCTTGTGTGATTCCAGTATTAACTTATGGATGCGAGAGTTGGAAAGCAACAAAAGCTCTAGAAAGAAAATTAGATAACTTTGAGAATAAATGTCTTAGAAGAATACTGAACCTCAAATGGTCAGATTTCAGACCCAATACACAAATAAGACAAGAGACCAAGCAAGAAAATGTATCAAATTTTATAAGAAAGCGCCGCTGGAACTACATCGGCCACACACTTAGAATGGATGAGAGAAGACTCCTTACCAATCCCTCATATGGACACCAGAGGGAAAAAGAAAACGAGGAAGACCAAGAGAGACTCTGCGTAGAACCATCACCAGAGAAGGCTCAACGATGGGCCTAGTAAACATTAAAGACCTAAAACAGATAGCAACGAACCGCGAGACATGGAGAGCTATGACCTCTGCCCTATGCGCCGCCACAGGCCCAAGAGGAAAGACTAACTAACTAACTAACCACTCGGGCGATCTATAATACAACCTTCAAGTGCTTTTGACTTCTGACCACGCTCTGGGCACTGAACAGTCAATTGTGCGAAGTATTGCTGTACTTGGATAACCTATGTCCTTCATGGTTAGTAGAATAAATCCTGATAGCCATGTGGCGCTAACTAAGAATCATAAAACAAAATCACAACTTTGTGTAAAATCCAGGTTTGGACTACTGTCGTGAGCAGCGACAATTTTCCCTCTCTATACTCCGACACCCCATCTTTCTCTCCCCCTCCCAACAAAAAAATTGGCAGAAATTATGTTTGGTCATAACAATAAGAAACACATACAAGATATGAGAAAATTTGCACGATGACAGATTAACTATGGCTAATGTAATTTCTTCCAGCAAAAAGTCTGATAAATGTTGATCTCTCCATGTTGTATGTTTGTAATTTCTTTCAGGTAGAAGATCATTTTTGGGAGATTTGGAGGATGAAATGGAGAATGGAAAAGAACTTTTGAAAGAACAGCGGGGAGAGGTTGCTGCTTTAAAGGAACAGCTGCAGCAACAGGTCAGTTTACTAATGATGAGAAATTGCAGTAGAAAATTGTGCAGAAGTAAGTCTCTTCTCTTCCCCTTAATCCCTTTCAAACTTGTTTTGTCCCTTCTCTTTCTTTTCATTTGCTTGAAATGGTGTCTACATCTGCACTTTTGTATAAATTTCAGTCTTTTGTAGTTCACACAGAGATCTGTTTAGTTTTCTTTCCAATGTTGTTTCGCTGGGCCAGTGAGTTTGCCTCAGTTTATTATATTCTTTATAGTCTTTAAGTATGTGTTCTACAGTTTGGGGTGCATGTACACATGGAAATATGGCTAAATTGCCAATCTTGAATTTTGTCTACATGTGACTGGAGTTGATTGTGTTCTGTTATGAAGCAAAGAATGTCTAATTGTCCTAATCTGCTCATATTTTGGTAGTCATCCTGTGTGGGTATTGGGGGCTTCCTGATTGATTTAATTGTCGTCCTTTGATGATACGTAAATGGTACATCTGGTTGCTCCTATTCAGCACTTTCTTTGGCCAGTCCAGTCGATCTGTAGTCCTATTTCCTGATATTCCACCATGAAACAGCATTTTGCACATTTAATACAGTAGGGCCTGTAAACCTAGTAAGTTTCTGAACTGAAGTGCTGATCTTGCATCTGTCAGAAATACTGCAGGTTGTCGATCAATGGTGTTCACCAGTATCAGTTGTCACCTTTATTGCCTGTATTTCTGCATCATAGTTATTTAGGATTTCCCCTTTGGTATTCTGGACTGTATCCCTAGCATTGTTTGGGTATTCTGTGCAGACTCCTACTCCTCCATTCTTTGCTGTGTTTTCTGTGAACCCTTACATGTATATCCTGACCCAGAGATCTTGTAGGTTTTATTTGTTCAGGAAACTGAGAATAACTGTCCTATATTGTACACTGTTCGATTCATCCATGTTGAATATTATTTTTACCCTTGTCTAGATATGTACTGGTAGTCCATTCTCCTCTTCCCAAGATGTTTGTTCTGGCACAGACTTTAGGGTCATATCAACTTTAGTTAGGTATGAGGTTTATCAATGAAGTTTTTTGGCCGGGTGGATAAAACTGCTTTTCTCCTGGGGTGTATATAGGGATACTGACCTGGACGTGCAGGTGTTTGTGGTAGTTATAGAGCAGACAGGCTTGCATTAAGAGCACCAATCATGTTGATGTTAAAGATGAATAATGGTAACATCCTTTGTCTGCTCAGAGATCACTTATTGAGTAAGAATACAACAATTGATCTTGAATCTATACAGCATTTAAAGTATTTGGAATGACAAATGGTATGAAGTTGACTGAATCCCAAATTAGAAGTGTTTAAATGTGAGCCATGCATACCATAAGCATATGTACCCTTCAGCATCTGCTCAGGGGAACTTGGTACCTATGGGTTCATCCAAAGTGCTATGACCTCCATCCATAACTAATAACCATTAAGTATAAGTTTAAAAAAAGATAAAGGACAGAGGTGTATCAAGGTGATATTTTGGAGGGGTGTGGTAAGAGATGTGAACGTTAAGATAGTTTATACAAGTCTGCATATAACATTTTGGTGAGAGGTATAAATAACGAGAGGCAAGATGTCCATTTTGTAAAATAGGGAATGGAAGACTGACCATTAGGTATATGGAGATGTGTAGGATGTGTAATAACTAGTATAGTAGATCAGAATATCTGATTTCATCAACAGTGTTTTGCATCTCATAGATGAGTCACCAACATCAGCATAAGAAGGAAAGTTGGGACAGAACCTTGCCTTGAATTACATTGAGAAACAAAGAATGAAGTGGTTCTGCCACTTATTACGAATACTGCCAAACTCCACTATATACAGTCTTCTAGAACAGAACATCAGGAAAGAAGGCGAGAGGATGGCCATGAAAATGATGGCATAGCAGAATCCTGTCAAAAAGCAAAAATAACTATCACTCAAGCCAATAGAGTAGGGCAAGACAAAAACAGAAAGCCATGATACTGGGCAACAACCAAGTAACAGTGTGATGACAAAAGAAGAAATTACTACACTGCCCTTATTTTTGAAGTATGCTAATCAAGCATTGACTGTTTTCACCTCCATCAAATTGTTGTTACATGACCCTACTCAATGTCTCATTCCGATAGTCCACACTTTTATGGCCTTTCTTGTTAGTAGAATTAATCCATTTGTCTCCGCCTCTGCTCCCATTCATCTTGCTGAACTAGCTCTTAATATCAACATTTGAGTTCAATGACCAAATTTGTGACCAGATCATATGTGTCACCATGAGTACCAAAATGGGACCTAACTGTGCTTTTCTGTTTAGGGGTTATTTTGAACATATGGTATATTGATAACAGTAATAACAACCCTGATATGTCTGACTGATTTGTCCTGCTTCATGACTTCATTAATGATTTCAATCCTGCTAGTTGATTTACTTCTCACATCTCCATTTTCTGTGTCAACTTCCTGAACATGGCTCCCACCATTCACCAGTTCTGCAGCAATATGTCAATATACTTATGCACATCATTTTTTTCTCAACACCTCTTCCCATCTGCAGGCTTGTTGAGACTCATCATTCTCCCACCTTGTACACCTTCATTAACTGTGTCATGAAAATGTTGACTTTCTTGAGAGGGTCCATGATTTGTTCTGCATCTGCCTGTACCCTTGACAATGTTATTACATCTACTATGTGTTGGGTTCAGAACATTTTTTGCCAAGATGCCATAGCCAAGCAAGATCTCCCTCCTCTAAAAATAAGAATGAGAAAATGTAAGTATTTTCTTACATATGAAAAGATATGAAGATTTGGAGAAGACCCTTATTGAAGGAGGCCTCCCTGTAAAGAGGTGAAGAGGAAGACAATGGAAAATGTGAAATCAGGATGGGACTGATGATTTGAGCAAGCCGGCTGCAGAGGTAGGACATCTGGTCTATGAGAGAGAGAAATTCAGAAGGACTGGTAGGGTGACAAAGTTCTGCTCAGAACAAGCTATTTGATGATGACTTTACATTTACATATTGTTCTGTTTCTTGCCGGTTGATTTGCAATTCAGTTAAAACTGAATTTTACCCAGTGTCATAATTTATTTACTCTTAACCTAGAGGATTACATATTTTGGCAGCAATATTAGCATATATGGAGGAAAATGCCAAGATTTCAATGCCAGACTTGGCAAATCCAGATTTGCTTTCAACTCTCGCTCCAATATGGAGCAATACGTTTAGACTGTTCAACACACATGTAAAATCTGTTCTTCTGTTTGACTCTGAGTGGTATGTGACCAAGAATATTACATCCAAGTTGTGGCATTCACCAACATGCCACATGCTCCATATCAGATAACCATAAATGATTACAAATACAGAAGTGTGAAAGAAAACTGGACAAAAACCAACACAACTGAAGATTAAATGGCGATGGATTGGAACACCCTCAGGAAACAACTGAAAAGCATAACTAGATATACACTTGATTGAAACCCACATGGAAGACGGGAGTGGGGATACCAAAACATACCTTGCAAAGAACTGTAGAAGAAGGGATCGGGGCTGAAGAAGATGAACCTGAATAGAGTATGATGGAGAGCAACATTTACAACCCTACGTTCATTGGAAACAAGAAGGTTTAGTAGTAGTGGTAACCTAGTGTTATATTTTGGAGAAATCTGAAATTATTTGATTGATTATATATCATTATCTGCTATGATATTAATTAAATATTGTTATGAATCACTCTATTTGATAAGAAAATCATTCGTCTTGAAGTCTGTAGATTTATAGAATCTAAAATTGTTTATTAGTTGGACCTAATGAAAAATCACATGGAGACGAAGTTAGGGAAACAAGAGAGAAAATGGCAGAAAAAAATGCAACACATGACCCAAGAACATGCCAGTGAAATAAAAAAGGTAAGGAGAATTTCATGTGATATAACTCTGTCTTTTATCTTTTATTTTAATGAATGTTTACAACCAAATAGGCTTCACCTGCGGTTGATTGTTGTTATTCATTCTGGACCTATAGGTTGGATTCAATGAACTATTGTGTTGTGGATGTTGAATAACTTAAGTGATAGAAGAACACCTTAAAGCAGAACCAGGCATATGAGCATAGGTTCTTCTGTCCATTATCATAAATCTGGTAAAGGTTTTTTTTTGGTGCAATTTATCCTCAAATATCTTATCCTGATCAGAACTTTGCCACCCTAGCAGTCCTTCTAAATGTCTTTCTTTTTTAGGCCAGATGTCCTGCTTCTGTAGCCATCATGCTCAAATCATTAGTTGCATTCCGAATCCATCTTCTCTGTGGTCTTCCTCTTTGTCAAGATGTCCAAAATACTTCAATTTTCTTATTTGCAACATTAGCTAGTTTTTGTAAATTTTGATTTATTTCTGGATAGATTTATTTTTTCTCTTGTCTGCTATAACATACGGAGGACTCTTCTATAACACATATATTCAAAAGCACATATATGTTTTTCCACTGCCTTGTTTAATGTCCATGCTTCACACCCATATATTGCAAATGGGAATATGCATGCTCTTAGTATTCTGATCTTTGTTTTTTTTATCAGCTCCATTCCCTACTGTTTTTAGTTGTTTAATTTTTTTGTAAGCCATGTTTGTTCTTTAATTTCCTTCCTCCCAATTCCATCCCTTGTTAGCAGTTAACCGAGATATTCAAAACTGTTCACATTTTTGCAGTGATTAGATCAATATATTAAAAATATTATTATAATAATTCCTCTCGTACCGTTATACATTACATAGGGCCTGCAAGTAATTTCTCCATACCACTCTATCCTGGGCAACTCGCTCAATCTCATCCATGGAACTGAGACCGATATTTCTTGCCTCTCTCAGCAAAGTTCATTTCAGGGTCTCCTTAGGTCGACCTCTCTTTCTTGAACCCTTTGCATCCCACTTCAATGTCTGCTTTGATATTCGTTGATCATTTCCAATCAAGGTGTGTCCAACATATCTCCATCTCTTTCTTATAACAGTTGTCACTAGTGGTTGACCAGACATGTCTCTGATTTCATCACTTCTCCTGAATTCATTCAATTTTATATTCATTATTTTTCACATACATCTATTTTCAAATTCATTCAACTTGCTTTCTATATCTTTAGTCATTTTCCAACTCTCGTTGGCATATGTTAGGATTGATACAACATTTGAATTGAAAATTCGTAATTTAGTTTTAATACTCTATAACTTGCAATTTCATATTTTATTTAGACTTTTAAAAGCTGATGTTGCTTTGCCAATCCGTATCATAATTTCTTTTTAACATTTCCTGTGCAATCAAAATTACTACCTAAATAGGTGAACTGCTCTGTTATTTTTATCATTTTAAATTCCAGTGTGATATCTGCATTACTTGCCATAGGTGTCTTCATTATATTTGTTTTTTCATAGCTTATCTGCAGTCCAACTTTTGATGCTATAGATGACAAGTTGTCTGTTTTTCTTTGCATATCTTGGTTGTTTGTACTTAACAAGGCAATATCATCTGCAAAATCCAAATCTTCTAGTTGACTATTTTCTACCCAATCGATGCCAGTTTCGCCTCTGCAACATTTTCGCATCACCCAGTAAATGGCCACTCCAAACAATAGCGCAGATAGAATACAGCCTTGCTTTACTCCGGTTTCAACCATAAACCAGTCGCTGTGTCCACCATCAGTGCGATTAAAAATATTCTAGATGGCGAAATGGGTCAACATCACGCCACCCACCTTTACTTCTCAGTGCTTTTCGGGTATCCAAATGAGGCGGTGTTGACCTGACAGCCATTACAATCGGAAAAAACTCTGAGACTCATTTTAAGAAATCTGTGCTCCTTGCTTTTATTGATTGTCAGGACTGTTGTTATGGAGTATATAGTGTGCATGGGATGGCATACTTCTCCTTACATTCTTTATTATAACTGTCAGAATTTCTATAGTTTTATCATTACCCGCCTGAGTTTTGCAATGCCTTCACCGCCTCAACCTTGAGTTGTCTTGCCAAGTCTTTGATTCTATTAGTGCACGTTATTGTGTCATTATCAATATAGCTTATAACAAGTAATGAGATGAGTAACGATATACGCTATGAGATGAGTAAATTAAAACAAAAACAACTTGACTGTCTTTCAGTTAAACAATGCCTTAGAGACAACCAGCAAATCTCAGGAGGAAGATTATAACCCTAAGCAGTTAAAACAACAGCAGGAGGTTCAAGAGATTTTGCGTGTAAGTACTTGACAGCAGTAGAATATTTCTATTTCTGTGTACACTTTCTGACATTAGCTGGAATAGTGTAAAATAATGTAATAAAAACTACATGTTTACCACATCTTATAGACTAACTCTTTGCCACATTCTACAGATTGCCTACATACCACATCTTACAAACTAACTACATACAACATCATACAGACTGGCTGTATATCTCATTCTTCATGCTGACTACATGCCACATTGTACAGGCTGACATATAATATCCTACAGATTAACTACATACCATATCCTACAGGCTAGATACATACCACATCGTGCAGATTACCTAATGCTACATGCTGTATGTTAACCCTATATGACATCCTACTACCTAGTATGTACCACATCCTACAGACTAGCACCATTCTATATCTTACAAACAGAATGCTACAATATGTATACTAACTGATAATTCCTGAGAATGTTTATTTTGGTAAAAGTTTCTTACATATACATCTTCAAATTTCTTACATAAAAGTACATATTTTCCTTTCACATTGTTCCTGGTGTGTTAAATTATTAACTTTAAGGTTAAGATTGTAGTTAATGGTATGTTTGTAGCTTGTCATAATATCCTCAAAATCTAGGCTACCATTGAAAGTCATTTGAAATGTTTGCTCAATGTAAGTCATAATTACTGTTATGGTGTTTATTTTATGGTTTGTTCACTTATATGTTTTCTGCTATGTTGCAGATATTAAAAGTTATTCTTCACATGTTATCAGGAGTTTTGCTACATTTAATTACTATATGTGTCCATGTATCATAATGTTAAAATATTTAACAACTTCTTTCTTATATAGATGTTAACTCTTAGTGGACCAGGGCAAAAGCCATGTTTTTACAAGCCATTTGTTTTTAGAATAAAAAGCTCTCTTTAGTGTGGCTCCTGGTAAAAAGGTGTCCAACCCAAAGCCATATAGTGTGACGCTTGGTCCACAAGGAGTTCATTAAGATATTTTTACAAAGCACAAACTCTGTATCTCCAGCAACAATACTAATGATCTCACGAAAGGACATGACAGCACCAAATGGGTGGGGAGAGGCCTAGGAGATGATAGTAACATAGAATGGGTGGGAGTTAGCATATATAACTACTAAGGCTGTATATAACTAGTAAGACTTAGAGCTCAAAACTAGTTGTTATTACTGAAGCTCTTTTGAAGTGACCATAACATTAACTGATTGGTTTCCATAAGCCGCTGGGAGTGCCACTGCATTTTTACATCTATCTTAAAGAAAATTCATTTACCTACAAAATGGTATATCACACATAAAAATATGTAAATAATTAAGGAAACTGCAGCTGAATTTGTACATACACCTGCAATGGAAAAATAGGACATAAATTGAATTCCGCCACAATTCGTTTTTCAATTTTCAATTCGGTAGCCAATCAATTCATTAAGTTATAAAATGTGAAAATATTAGATATTATAAAAATCCACGTCTCCAATTAGTTTCACTTTTTGACACACTTTTTGTATCAATGGGTATTTCTCTTGCAGTTATGAATGGTGATTTTCAAAGATGTTTTTAATTTTTTTCTACCTGTCACGTATTCTCAAGGAAATCCTTTACAACATATGGCCAATTACGACATTGCAACCCTGCCACTGAAATGAGAGCAGGAAAGAAAGTGAATGACTTAATAGCTGGACAACACATGCTTATTAGTGAATCTTCAATCATGGCTGTGAAGAAAGGGATAGATTTTGCCATTTGCAGACTGCAAACTGGATACACCAAGTGTTGTTGTTTCCTATGCGAATGGGACAGTAGAACAAGAAAGAATCACCCTTGAAGAATCACACAAGTGGCTTTTGGTTATTGGTTATTGGTTACTAAACTGACGTCATTGCACTCTGGGGCAGACCCATAGGTGCTCAGTCTCCCCAACAGATATCGAAGAGTATGCATACTGATGGTTCCCTTGGCTCGCTGATTAAACACACCTCTTACTCTGCCTCTCAGGCATCCAGTTCTACTTGTACAACGGGTAACTCCAAACTGCTTAAATCGCATGATCGATTCAACATCGATTTTAGTGTCCTCATCCAACAGACACTCGCAAAGAGAACGAAGAACATCCCCCTTATCCATCTTCAACTTCCCAATAATCGATGCTGTTGATGCAAACCTGTCTGCTCTCTCATTACCATAAATATCCGCATTTCCAGGACAGTATATCCACGTAAGCCACTGGAGGTTAGAAACTTCTATAGACGACATCCACTCATACCGAAACCTGCCCTTCTGGATCTTGTGAATCATCGACTGAGAGTCAGATACAACAACGGCTCCAGTAAATTAAATCCCAGAGAGCCAATGAAGGACAGCAGTATGGGCCTCAACCTCAATCCTCATACTAGAAGAAGTTGTCCTGTACGTTTCACGTTGCTCTGCAACAACCCAGCCATGCGCAATAGCCAAGAAACCCCAGCTGGACTTCTCACCACAATGAACCGACCCATCGGTATATACAACAACAGTGACTCTTGCGCACATCTATAACACCTGTTGGGAAAAAGTTTATGGATAAACCATCAGATCCACCGAAAATCTGCTGTAATTTTTTGGGCAATGCAAAATCTCAAGAATACAAAAAGACATTGGGGTATCTATGGTGAAGGCATATCACGAAAGGAGGTGCAATATTTCTTTTAATCTGCACTCCCAGGATTTACACCTAGATATTTTATCAGACAAGATCTGTGAGTGATGAGCATGGGAAAAGGTTTCACTCAAAAATTTGTTGCTGCAAAATAAATATATGAAGGGAAGTAAAATCTAGCTATGTTGGCCAATTATTGTTAGGGTCTGACAACTCCACTATCATCTTATAAGCGGATGCCATCAGGATTATCATTCTAGGTATGGTAAGCTGCCATCAGGATTATCATTCTAGGTATGGTAAGCTGCCGTCAGGATTATCATTCTAGGTATGGTAAGCTGTCATCAGGATTATCATTCTAGGTATGGTAAGCTGCCATCAGGATTATCATTCTAGGTATGGTAAGCTGCCATCAGGATTATCATTCTAGGTATGGTAAGCTGCCATCAGGATTATCATTCTAGGTATGGTAAGCTGCCATCAGGATTATCATTCTAGGTATGGTAAGCTGCCATCAATAAGAATGTTCACACCTTATTTATGGAAGTCATATTTTTTTTTTGTGATCCAGAAGCACCTGAGCTTTCAGCTCGGTACCATGGACATCATAACCCTTCGGTTCGGTGCCACGAACATCGAAAATCTGGGGGAACCTGTGACTTTCTGCCAGCCCGCAGAATTCAACCGCAATTGAACCGCTTGTCACCCGTCGTCCAACATGCTACGAACACGCTGGGCATTCGGACATGCAAGTCATATAAAATGATGGCATGTAATGGGAAAAACTGCTGTCAGTGATTTACCAAGGATATAATGTTAAACAGGGGTCTCTGTAGTGTAGAGGTTAGGTGCTCGCCTCTTGTGCCATAGGTGACCGTTTCGCTCCCTTGAGGAGCCATCGGGATATTCTTTCCAAGATGGATGATAAAATGTAGTTCCCGTCTTCAATTTGAGCACGTAAAAGAACCATTGGCAGTTCAAAATCAAGAAGGGCAGGCTGGAAAGCCGCTGCCTAGGCAAAATTCATTAGAAAATGATTGAAAATAAAATTCCTAAAAAATAACTTCACCATCTTCAAAATTACATGGGGATCCTCACTGGTGCTACGGAGTTTGTGCACTGCAGCTGAGATCTTTCTGTATAAGAAAGAGATCACGATCGAAGCACATATGGTTACTCACCGAAGTGCAATGATGATGGTCCTATCAATCAGTCAATCAATTAATAATGTTAAACAATGTATACTTTGACCTAGGAGTGAAAGCTCTCCATACATGAATTGTTTTGTGATATTTTTCTTACAATTCTTGCTAGTTCTTGTTACTTGTTCTATTTTTAGCAATCAAGAGAGCGAGAGAAAGAGCTGAAGATGCAGGAACAGAAACTAGAGACGGAAATAATTAGATCGGTATGGAGTCATTTACTTTTAAAGCAATCAAAATTTAACATGATTTCTTTTGTCTGTATGTAGCTTTTTTTTTTTTTTCCGTCCGCTTTCATCTCAGACGAGTTTCATCTCTGAAACTGATTTTTGCGTGAAAATCCGTTTTCCAATTTCTTACAATGGCAGCAGCGTGCACATTGTAAATTACTTTACACTGGCAGCCGTGTGCTCAATGTACTCGTAATTAGTATTCCTCGCCATACAGGCAGATTTTCTCCGACTTCAGAGGTACTCACGTTATCGTCCTGAGTAAGACCAGGGACTCGAACAAATGCCGGACAGTAGGTTCGAACCCGAGCTATGAGGCGTCTCACAGCTAGCAGGCCAAGCTACTATCAACTACTCTAGGCAGTCCCCCGTAGCTTTTGATAAAGGAGGTCATCATACAGATTATAATTTGAGATATAAACTATGATGCTTTAACTACTGCAACATCTTTCTTCTTCTCTTCCACCATTTACTTCTTTATGGAAGTGTTGGGGAGGGGATGTTGTGATCTTGTGTGTGCTTATTCTAGTGCATTTTGTAAGCTGTTATTCATTTTCTTAAGACAGTTCTTGATGCTGTCACTCCATCTTTTTCATGGTCTTCCTTTTGCTCTGTTTCATTTTTTGACCACAAAAATGAATGAATCAGCATTCTCTTTAAAAATCATATAAAATTATTTTATTTATAGTTAATTAACTTCTTGTTCCTTATTTCTTTATTTTATCATTCATCCCTTGAAGTTATGGGTTAGAGATATTGTTTTTTCTTTCTGATCTTTGCAGACAGAAGTTAAGGCTGTAAAATCAGTTAATACTGACAGAGGTGTAGCACCAAAAGGCTCGACTCCACGAAGTGGTACTGACAAGATGCCAGCTACACCAGGAATTAAGCAAAGTCAGATGTATCCTAGTGATGATGAAAGAAGTACAGGTAGAAATAATGATAACTTATTCCAGACATTTGTAGTCTCTTCTTGTCATATTTTTTATTAATGTTATTCGGTATAATCAAAGGGGTTCTAACTCATTTGCAATTCTCAATTGCGGTTCAAGAGATGACTTCTCAAACAAACTGTGGTAGAAAGAGAAGCTATAATAATCAACTTCCCATGGGTATGGTAAGCAAGTGGACCTTGGGATTACTGCAGCGGAGGACGAAGCACACATGGGAATGCTGATGTGTCATGACATCAATCAAATAAACATAACAACCAAACTGCAGAAATCCTAATTGTAGCTAGGCTCAGTGTTGCAATCCAGTTGTTTGTGGTACCTAGGAAAAAATTGTTATTTGTAGGAGCTATATAGAACAGTCTTTGTAATCCATCATTGCTATCAACAAGCTGCTGAATATTGATGAGTTTACCCTGAAGACAAGTGTCTCAGTTCTTGTAGCTTTTAATGTTTCTTACCAATACCGATGACTAGATTTTGGTTTTTGGCATTCAGAAGATACATCATAACAGCAGGGAGGTCTTCATCATCATCAAATAGCTTGTCCTGAGCAGAACTTTGCCACCCTAACTGTCCTCCGGAATTTCTCTCATAGGCCAGATGTCCTGTCTCTGCAGCCGTCAGGTTCAAACCATCAGTTACATCCTGAATCTATCTTCTCCGTGGTCTTCCTCTTCTTCCCTTTGTTGGTATACCTCCTTCCATGATGGTCTTCTCCAGCCCTTCATGTCTTTTTTAGGACTAAGGTAAAAACCAAAAATAGCATCAGAACTTCATATTGTATCAGGTACTACAGTTAAAACTAAGCATGATTGCACATTGAAAGATTTTATTATCCACTAGAATAATGCATGATTGTAACAGCCATTAAAAACTGCAGGCTAAGTGTGATAGTTGCTGAATGAACATAGTTAACCATTGCTTCACATAGTTTTACTGCAGTCTTACCCTATATCGATAATAGTTGATGAATGATTGCATCAATCATTAGAAATACAATAGCTGATTGTGATAGCAGATAAATGATTGTATATGTCAATAGAGCTACTGTAAAACATACTGAGGAGGAGATTGCAGCATTTATGGACTAATTGGTAACTTCCTGCAACATTGTATCATCATCATCATCAAGTCAATGGTCACTCCAAACAATAGCAGTGATAAAATATAACCTTGCTTTACTTCTGTTTCCTGTTATCAATTATTACTATTATTTATTGTTCTCATTAACTGTAGCTATCTAAGTGATACTATCGTGATGTACTTGACCTCTCTAGGTTTTGGTACTGGCACAAGTAGCCTGAGAACCTTTCAAAGTGGTACAGCACGATCAAATATGGGGTAAGATATTTATTATGTAACGTGTACTTTTATCAAAAGTAGACCAATTTATCTCTTTACTTTATCACTGTTGTCTGTCTCTGATAACATTTCATTTAGTACATATCCTTCTGAATTAGACCCATTTGCACTTGGTAGTTTGTCATGTAAAACCCACTTTATAGTACTCGAGCTACTGAGTTATGTTTTAGCATGGTAGTAGATCTGATTGATCATAGAGGAAGCTGTCAGAGCTGACTCATGCCCATCTATCTTTATTAATGAATGTTTCAAACCCCACGGCGGACAGTTTGGAAGCAAATTCTTTCCTGCCGATTTTTATGAACGGTAAAAATAGACCTCACCGTTCAGAAAGCAACGGCAAACTACTGAAAGTATAAGTGGTGCCTGAAAATTGACGACTTGTTTACTGTGGTTGATGGCGACGTCCTGTAAAGGATATGCCATGATTTTCATTTCAAACGCAAAAAAAAACATGTTGATTATTATGCTATCAAATTTAACAGCCAGTATAAAAGAATTACTGAAAATTTATGTTATTTTTTTGTTCTGCATAGTTTGATAGAAATAAAAATATCTCTGCAATTTTATGTGATTTGTTTTACAATTTTGTCTTTTACAAAATATGTAGCCACTAGGTGACTGTGCTTTTAGCTATGATCAACTGCCACACTACACATCTACAAAATGTTAAAGATAAGTTAATCCTAGAGCATTAAAATGAAGTTAATATTAAAACTGAAATACATGTTAACACCAGAATTGGAAGAGAAGTTGACACTAGAACTTAAAGAGAACTTTAAACTTCAACTTGAAGTAAACACTAGAGTCTCTAAGAGAAGTAAATATTGAAAACATAAGAGTACCGGGATCTAAAGTTATGAAGTGTCATGCTCTTCTGACCATTAACATGACATTTGGAGAAGAACATGTTTTTATTTCAATGAACAGTTTTCCAATTAGTTTTGTGTATATATTTATTGGAACTGATTACATGCACCAAGCAGAGAGAGTTGTGGAGAGACATGAGCGTCTGCACCAGCAGGCTTGGCACATGATTGATTTATATATTTATATTGTATCACTAACATCCTATCTTTAACATCCTATTTTGTGTATTTTCAGTCAAACAGGTACTCAGACACTGCACACCATGCAGTTTTTAGAGGAGCTGCGGAAAAACCCAACGCTGTCTGTGATGAGAGAGCAACTGGCTGAACTGTTGCAGGAGCAGCTGGAGAAGAAAGGAATACATCCGGTAAGTTGTTTCAATTTATTATTGATAATTGCACTTTTCTGTATTGATAACTATTGTTAATCTTTCAATGTTCATATTTCTTTTCTTGTTAGTTGTATTTTAGATGTAGGAAGTGGAGGATACTATATCTCAGATCTGTCAACTTGATCATGTAAACCATGGACATGAATGGACTGACAATCTAGAGAAGTTGCATGAACATATGGAGGTGATAGTCAACTTGGGCAGGCAGATCTTGCAAGGGAATGACCCCAGACAGATACAGATGCAGATATAAGGAATGTAATTAATAGGTACACCATCAACACTACACTCCCACACCCAACCCCAGTGTCTTAATCATCTAACATATAGTTCAACAATTCATGTGTTATCTGGGTGGGCTTATACAGCACAGATGAACAGTGAAGGAAAAAAACAGTACATTCAATTCCATCAGAACAATGGAGTTAACTGCTGTCTGAGGGATGATTTTGTGACTTGCAGGAAAAACTATGCAAGCAATGAAAGTAACAAATTAGATGTGTTTGTGTAGGAAGTAGTAGGTAAGCTTTGTGTTGAATTGATAATCAATATTCAGCAGACCTGTATCAAGATACTGTCTTGGTTTTACGTATGTGTACATGCAGCTGTGAAGGGAAATGAAAGGGCAAATAAACTAGCTTGAGTGGCATCCATTACATGTGGGAGAGAGGTATGGATAAAGCAGACATAATAAATTCCCTCTTCTCCACATATATTAAAACAGAGACATTATACCACTTCATTAAAATGGAGATAGAGCACGCACGTCGATGCTGTCTGAGAGGTAGAGGGAGAAGATTTGCCAACCTCCATCACTTGAGCACAGTGAACCTTGGAATGTTGAAATGGCTGCTGCTTTGAATTATGGAGCACGTATGGACGTCCAATATGTGAGAATGTCATTCACAACTGAGCTGAGCTGTGAATTAAACATTGGCAAACGTTTTTCGTTTGTTTTGTTTCTCATCATTTCTCTTCTTCCCTGCTCTCGGTCATTTTCTTCATTTGTTCCGTTGCTGACTTCTTTCAGTGCCATAATGTCTAGCTGTTTGTTATCTTTCCTCTTTACATTCATGTTCTCCAATATCACAATGTTTCTTAGTACTCTTTTTCACCTCATATTCAAGCAAAGGTGAAATAAATCCTTCAATTTTTTATAGTATTTATTTTGATCATTAGATTTGATAAGATAATCTTTTTTTTTTTTTTGTGATACCTTATCTATCCATCCATAGATTTATATCATTATTCTGACAAATCAATTTATCTTTGACTTGTGCTAGCTCTATGGCCTCCTTGTCTCATTTTCATGATATAAACATTGCTCCGTGGTGTAGTATTTGCTCTTGTTGTGATTGGTAATGTTTTATTGAGTCAAATATTTATCATTTTGTGAAATGCTGGATGTTTTTTTAAACAATCTATTTTGTTCTTTTATTTTGGTAGTGAACTTTTCCATCTACTAAAATTAGTGTTCTTCTAGTGTTGATGTCTTGTTGGAAAGTGATAATTGTTGTTATATAGTTTAGATTTGAAATCACTTTTGTAGATATATTCTTATCCTGGTCTTGGAGACTTAAGAATAGAACTTTGCATCCTGCCAACCATCTTGTAGAAGCTAACTAAATCATCATCATCATCATTGGTCTCTTTGTCTCAGGAGACAATAGGTGTTGCGTCACGTAGTATGTTCTGTGCTGAATCACAACGTTTCATGTGGCTGTAATGGCCTATTCTGGAGTGGCAATCCTTGCCACAGTTGCTGCAGGTAAAACGGGAGACTAGAGCCGATGCATGTGATGTTCTCTCTGCTCTCTTTTGCCTCCACATGTGATGATGTTTTTCTTTTTTTCTTTTTGAGCCGCCCTCACTGCCGCTCGCCATGCTTGCCTGTCTTTGGCCAGCCGTTCCCAATGTTTTTTGTCTATGCCGCATGAAGTTAGATCACGCTTGCAGGTGTCAATGAAGCGTAATAATGGGCGCCCATGCTGTCTAGCACCAGATGTGAGTTGACCATATAGAATGTTCTTTGGGATTCTATCATCGCTCATACGGCACACGTGTCCCAGCCATCTGAGACGTCGTTGACTCAGTAAAGTGTGCATGCTTGGAATGCCAGCACTGTTCAGGACTTCTATATTGGAGATGTGATCTTGCCATCGGATGTTGTATATTCGCCTGAGACAGCGCATGTGGAAGGTGCTGAGGCGATGTTCTTGTCTAGCATATGTGGTCCATGTCTCACTACCATACAGTAGAGTGCTGAGAACACAAGCTTTATATACTTGTGTCTTGGTGTTTCTTGTGAGTGCCCTGTTTTCCCATACATGCTTTGCTAATTTAAACATAGCAGTGGAGGCCTTCCCAATGCGACTACTAATTTCATCATCGATGGAGAGGTTGCTGCTGATGACAGAGCCAAGGTATGTAAAGGTATTGACTACTTCAAGCGTATTACTGCCAATGTTGATAGATGGGGCTCTGCTAATATCCTGGAACATTATATTTGTTTTCTTCAGGCTGATGGTCAAGCCGAATTCATTTGACTATATATAACTGTATATGACTGTATATAACTGTACATGACTGTATATAAGACTAGCAACCTCAGTATCTCTATTAAAATGCTACAGTAAGAGCTAACTCAATAGAAAATGATCTGCTCTGTTGCATGCTTCAGTTATGTTATGTTATGCGATCGATGTCATTGCACATTCAACATTCCCATTCCTGCTCTGTCCTCCGCTGCAGCAGCCATCCAAAAGTCCATTTGCTCACCATACCCATGAGAAGTTGATTACTATATCTTCTCTCTCTACCACGAAGATGACACTGTTTGGCATGTCCAAACTTAATGCCTAATTCTCAAACTCGTTCTAGTGTCTTGAGACGACCATGTGCATGCTTCAGTTGTTGTTCTTTGCTCTTTATTAAGCAGAAGAAAAAACAGAAAAAGAAGAATGTTGCAGAAGTGTTTGTTATTGATACACTTTCTATTATTGTTGTTACTAATGTTATTGTCATTATCAGACCATAGTATGGTTATGTATATAAGTAGAGAATATATGAAGGTTCACAATGAATGATGGAAATCAATGTGACTGATACCAATATTGCTACTCAAGCAGATCTAGTGAACATTTGAACTTTCTTTGCTTGCCTTAACACAGCTCTCAGGGATTCAAAGCCCAAACCACCTACACCGTTGTTGTTGCTGCTGCTGTAAGAAAATGAGCTACACACCCAGGTGTAAGATACACAGGGTAACAATCATCAGTTACTGTTTCACTTTGGAGTTTTCATTGAAGTTACTTGTTGTTTATTGATTAACAGAACCGACCTCTATTGTACACCAGGCAGACCTTTAGGTGCTCAGTCTTCCCAGCAGATTGTTATAGGGTTTGCATGCTGATGAGAGTTTGTTGGTTATACATTTATCACCCATCTGTGCAGGTCTTCCTTTTCTTATTTATTTATTTATTTATTAACCATCTAAGAGACCTTTGAGATGTACTATTGCAGTATTGAATGAATGAACTTGACAGATAACAAATCAGAGAAACAAGTTCTTAAAGACAGTATGGTTTCTATACTACTGAAATGAATGCAAAAAATTGTCATTTGGCTTGATCATAATATGAAACAAAAATATCCTGCTACAGAAATTACTGGATGGAAAAACTTTAGGGAAGAGAAAAAATGGACATCTAAGGATATGCTTCATTTTGTAGTCATACAGAGACATCACAGCTCTGATCTTAGGGTGACCTACAGAGAACCAACATTGACATGGTACAATGGAGAGACATCTAATGTACCATCAGGACATGGAACATAATATTTATGGAATTCCATTGCAGACAGCTTTTCTTGTATAGAAGACACAAACTGGTGACATAATAGTGACAACGTAACAAATACATTCTCCCTAGGTGCAGTTTGGTTCCTTTTGGATCTGACAATAATAGATATTAGAGTAATGAATAGTTACTCTTGGCATATCATTACGTTACATCATTGATTCACTTTTCTTCAAAGGCAGAACATTCAAACTCTGGCTACATGCTTCTTTTAAAAACACTCTTCATGAGTTCACGTCTGTTTGTTTTTTTAGTCTTTCCTCTTGGGCCTGTGGGCGGCGCATAGGGCAGAGGTCATAGCTCTCCATGTCTCGCGGTTCGTTGCTATCTGTTTTAGGTCTTTAATGTTTACTAGGCCCATCGTTGAGCCTTCTCTGGTGATGGTTCTACGCAGAGTCTCTCTTGGTCTTCCTCATTTTCTTTTTCCCTCTGGTGTCCATATGAGGGATTGGTAAGGGAGTCTTCTCTCATCCATTCTAAGTGTGTGGCCGATGTAGTTCCAGCGGCGCTTTCTTATAAAATTTGATACATTTTCTTGCTTGGTCTCTTATCTTATTTGTGTATTAGGTCTGAAATCTGACCATTTGAGGTTCAGTATTCTTCTAAGACATTTATTCTCAAAGTTATCTAATTTTCTTTCTAGAGCTTTTGTTGCTTTCCAACTCTTGCATCCATAAGTTAATACTGGAATCACACAAGAGTTAAAGATCTTTAATTTTAAGTGCTTGCTGAGTGAATTGGACTTCCATATATTTGACAATTTGTTAAAAGTACTTGATGATGTTTGTTTTTGTTAATGGTTAATGTGTTGTCCTGATGTAACCAAAATGGATGTAGTATATAGTTGAAAGATCTTACCTCAATGTGGAAAGGTGTTAAAAAATTGATAAAAAAGAGCTAATTTTCAGCATCAACTGATGAAGATAACTCTACTATAATGTATTTAAAGTTTTATGCGTTATCTTTTGAGATAGCTAATTTGATGGTTTTTCCATTGTTGCATTCACTTGCATGTTTTTTTTTATTGTATTGCTGAGTTTTTTTTATTTATATCTTCCTAGTTTATTCTACTTGCTACATTTGACAATGTGAATTCACTAAACTTTATTATTTCTTTTAAAACAACAAAACTGTACACTGTGTATGCATACATACATACATATATACCTCCATGCACAAATGCACACACACACACACATTCCCACAAACACACACACAGAATCAGACAGGAATCTCGGATGAAGTCCTGAAGAGCAAGCTTCACAACTTATCAACACAGAGACAGTCGCATGTGCAGGTTTGAACATGATTTTGTTTTTTGCCATTATCCCTTACAGCAGTTTATCTTGAAGAGTGTTCATCATAAAAGAATATTATAATTTCTAGGAAATATGAGATCAAAATATTGATTAATTGAAAAGTAGATAATAATCTCTCTTGAAGTACATAGAGAACTAAATAGCAGAAAAGGAAGAGAACTCAAGTTGGCTAACTTCTTCTTTCTTTTGTCCTTCTCTGCTTTTTTGCTGTTAGGCATTGCAGGTTTAACTGATGATCGGTTTCCACAATAGTATATGCTCCATCGCTTGATATGCTGTGCTGTTGTGGAGTTTCAAGATGTCTGTAACTCCATCAACCCATCTTTTTCTTGGTCTGGGTATACCATCATACTATTACTATTAGCTTATTACTTCTTACTATTACTATCACCTTATTCCTTTTACTATTAGGAATCCACTTTTATACCATTAGGTATATTGGGAATACAGTATTAAGTCAGTTCATTGACCATCAGCATACAATGGGTGATGGGATCAACATCATGAGCATTCTGTTCTCCGGACTGCACTGTGTTGTAGTTTTCAGAGTTGGCTGTGGTATTTGCACTTTTCGTAAATTTGCAATTTGCATTTGATCATGACCTTTGGCAACCATCATGCTATATGCAAGATGAAGTAGACATTTTTATATTGTACTTGTAGTGCCATATTAACAAGTGTTTTCTCAATGACATAGATCAGGTCAGCAAATATGTAGCATCCACAAACTAGAACTTTTCCTTGGGGTTTCTGAATGATTACATTTTTAAGCAAAGAAATAGAACAGAGAACCCAGTTATTCAGATAATAAGGCACATATATTTTTCTTTAGTTGTATTTGGATTAACCTATATCTTACTCATTATTTAGTTTAATAAATTGTTATTAAGGAAGATGTTTGTGGGTTGATGATATCATCAAAAGGCATACCAACTGATGTGATGACTAATCATATCTTGATGCGACTAATCATTTCTTGATGTGTCAACTAATCATATCTTTCCACAACCAGTTAATACCTAGACTGTTTATCAACTCTATTGTGTTTGGTTCTTTGGATGTAATGTTCAATTTATCAATTACTCTTTGCTTTTTGTTGTCTATGTCTGCTTCTCCTAATATGTTATTATTGCTACCAAATAATTCATGTTTATTATTTTGGTTTGAATTTGAAACAGAAGTATCCAGATTTTAATGAATGGAGGGAGTTTTACAACAACAAATCAACAGATGAAGCAAAGAAACAACTGAAAATGAAAATGCTTCCCTTGAGTCAGCCCCCACCAGGTAAACCACATTTTAAGGTTTTCAAATTAATGAGGTGTAACTGTTGTGATATTATTTGACACTTGTTTTAGTTACATATTTTTGTTGTTGTATCTTTATTATTATTATTATTATTGTTATTAGTCTTTAGCTAGAAGCTTTTGTTGTGTATATTTTTATTTGCTTTAGTAGTTCTATTTAGCAACTTTTAAAAAAGAATTCTAGTTTGTCATTCATAGTTGAATGCATAGAGGTGTTTGTGTTTTATTTGTGAAGACATTTGTCAGTCTTGGGGACTTTGAGTTCATACCGCAGCATGTACAGGATTTCTTTACTTGGGATGAAAGTGAACATCAAAACTGCATAGTACCTGTGACAGCCCAACAGATTTCCTTGATACTTCAGTTTTTTTGTTTTTTTTTCCAATCTAGAAGCACGGCTCTTCGGCTCGGTGCCATGGACATCGTTACCCTTCGGTTCGGTGCCACAAACACCATAAATCTGGAGAACCTGTGGCTTTTCTGCCATCCCCCTGAATTGAACCTGCACTCACAGAGGGCTTATCACCAGTCTTCCAACGCGCTACGAACACACTGGGCAGGCGGGCTGATACTTCAGTTAAAACATTCCCTTAGCAACCACTAATCAGGAATACACTATAGTACATTCAGACTTTTGTGTCAATCAGTTGAATGATAAATTTGCAACTCTTTTACTGAATATCGCATGTTGATTACTAATCTCCATTGCCAGTAACTGTGTTGCTGACACAGAAATGGATAATGCAACCATATATATGTTGCTTTACAGTCACTTGTTAGCTGATGATACAGAAATGTATAATGCAACCATATCTCAGTTGCTTTACAGTCACTTGTTAGCTGATGATACAGAAATGGATAATGCAACCATATGTCAGTTGCTTTACAGTCACTTGTTAGCTGATAATACAGAAATGGATAATGCAACCATGTCAGTTGCTTTACAGTCACTTGTTAGCTGATGATACAGCAATGGATAATGCAACCATATCTCAGTTGCTTTACAGTCACTTGTTAGCTGATGATACAGCAATGGATAATGCAACCATATCTCAGTTGCTTTACAGTCACTTGTTAGCTGATGATACAGAAATGGATAATGCAACCATATGTCAGTTGCTTTACAGTCACTTGTTAGCTGATGATACAGAAATGGATAATGCAACCATATGTCAGTTGCTTTACAATCACTTGTTAGCTGATGATACAGAAATGGATAATGCAACCATATATCAGTTGCTTTGCAGTCACTTGTTAGCTGATGATACAGAAATGGATAATGCAACCATATGTCAGTTGCTTTACAATCACTTGTTAGCTGATGATACAGAAATGGATAATGCAACCATATATCAGTTGCTTTGCAGTCACTTGTTAGCTGATGATACAGAAATGGATAATGCAACCTATATGTCAGTTGTCAGAATGGTCCAGGAAGCCAGTGGTGCATTTTGTATGACAACAATCAGCATGATAATGGAGGTACTGGCGGTGACTAATGCACTACTCTGGCTGGAGTCACAAAACTACACTCATGTGTGCATTTTGAGTGATTCATTGAGTATGATCCGAAAGGTGGAGGTTGGTCCGGTTCGCAGGCAATGGACTGAATCCTACAAGCGTCAACAATTTGCAGAATTACACTTATCTTCGTTCCGGGGCACATGGGTGTTGTTGGCAACGAGAGAGCAGACAGGTTGGCTGACTCTGCCACCATATGGATAATTTTTTCTACTATTTCTAGTTGTAACTTTAATCATATTTATTATTGTTTTCTTGTGTTTTACTTTATCCACATAATGCATTTGTCTTGTTTTCTTCCCTCCAGCAAGAGCTCGTCGAAAACTAGGTATACATTTCACTTCTTTATTATTTTTGCTATTAACTAAGAACATTTGTTTGCATTACAATAAAAATTTAACTTTCTTCCATATAAAAAAATGAAAGCCGTGGCATTTCCAACCACAGTATACGAGTTGTTGATTTCCTAGGCACCATTTATACGTTAAGTAGTTTGCCTTATTTGGTTATCATGTACAAAGCCATTGCTTTGGTTTCTTCAATATACGCTTTCTAAAAAACAAAATATATACCTTAAACCAGACATGTGCAACCATATATGCTTTTTTCCAGAATCGAATACAAATAAAAGAACTTCTCATCAACCAAAATATATAGAAATAACTGCTCTTATTATGTTTTTTTTTTCTTCTGTAATCTGCTTTTGTATAACCACATATAAACCTGATATCAGGCCAGACCAACTCCTACCTTCTAGGTCGTTGAATAGATCAATCTACCGTCTCTTTTACCATCAGTTTGTGCATATTATTTAAGAGAAATCCCCTTTTATAATTTGCTCAGAATAGCTTAGCTGGTCAGCCAAAGCCTTTACTGGAGGGGGAAGGATGGGGAAAGGAAAGCTGCTGTACACAAGCAGACTCTTGAGGTCATATGAAAGCTTTGCAGAAGTAGTGGAACCAAATAAACTCCAAGTCATCCTAAAATATGATCCGGCTGCTTCTCCCTGTGAGACACTATTCCTTACACACTTCTCTCTCCTCCTTACCTCCTCGCGGATAAGCATAGTACAACATACATGCAGTCAGATCACACAAAATGATGATGTAAGACTTGTTTATAAGTGGTTATACTAGAGTAAACAAAGAATGATTGATCAAAGATTTCAAAATCAAAGTTGATGACAACAGTTTGATATGGGTATTATTCCCTTTATAAAACTGTAGTTTGACTTGGCTAGTCAATCAGCTGGTGATAATAATAAATATTTCTGATATTTGTAAGTCATGACAATATGCAATACTTACAAGAGATTTAAAAATACTGGGAAAATTAAATGTACAATAAAATATCCAGCTTTCCAGCCTGTTCTTCTCGATTTTGAATTTCCAAGTGTTCTTTTATGTGCTAAAGTAGAACGCAAGACCTACGTTTTATCATCAATCTATGATAGAACTAGGAACTCGATCTCACCTACACTGAGATCAGGATCTCTGGAAAAATATCCTGATGGCTCGCTCCACTAGGGAGCGAACCGAGTACTTTTGGAATGAGAGGTGAGCACCTAACATCTACGCCACAGAGACCCAGCTGTAAGTGACCTGAAGATAAAAAGATGGAAAGTGGTAAAACACATGTATGTTAAATGTGTTAGTCATATGTAGTGATTTCACTTACATTATATTATGGTGCAGTAGTTTTCAAAGGCTGTTGTGTCTTTTATATGCTTGAAAGTTTCTACAGTCCCTTATATGAGAACTGCTTTTCTAGTATTTTATGAATGTGCAGCTTGTATAATTTCTCACTCGGTTCACAGACTTAGTACCACAAACTTCAACCTACAACCCCACTGTATCAAGTGGTCCAAGATCAGGCCCACCTCATCCACAACAACACTTGTCAGCCCAGCGGAACACTCCACGCAGCCCAAGTAGTCATCTTGCCAGTCCAAATATCAGACCACAGCCACATCCTAGAGCTGCAACACCACAAAATACTAAAAAACCATTTTCAACTGGGTATGTTATTTATAGTGAAGATAATGTTAAGCTTTGAGATTGTATTTGTCATAGCAAGAAACATTCTTCCTCTTCTGTACTAAGAGCTAGTAAATTTCTTTACAGTAAACATTTCTCACCAAAGTGTATGACTTTGCCAATATTTGTAGTTTTGGTCCTCTTTCAAACTCAGTCTTGATTGTTTTTACTTCAAGATTATCCTTAAGTTATTCAGTATATCCAAGTCATCTCTGCCTCTTTGATTTATGTTGTCCAGTAGATATGATAAGAACATGTATAGCTGATGTTTGTTTGATATCTTCTAATTCTTTGTTTACTAATGTCCGCCCCTTGGGGTGGTCCATAGAGACTATGTTGGAAAAAAATAATACCTCAAATGTTCAGGCAAAAAATTATAAGAAATATGTAAACAATAATTTATTTATCAATCTGCTACACTTATGAGTTGTGATCCACATAAATTTTAAGATAGCGCCTAAAAGGAGAAATATATTACGGGTCATAAGAGGAACCATCAGTATACATAATAATAATTCCTCTCATACCGTTATACATTACATAGGGCCTGCAAGCAATTTCTCCATACTGCTCTATCCTGGGAAACTCGCTTAATCTCCCCATGAAACTGAGACTGATATTTCTTGCCCTCTCTCAGCAAAGTTTGTTTCAGGGTCCTATCAGTATGCATACCCTTCAAAATTTGTTGGAGGAAACTGAGCACCTATGGGTATGCCCGGAGTGCTGTGACATAAGTTCATTAACCAATAACCAATTTCTGGAGAACCTGCACATCTAACACCTTTCAGAATATATGAAGTTTAATGTTCAATGTTTTATAGTCTACATTCTCATAATTGATGCTGACAGTCTAAAGCAATAAACAACTTGATACATAAATTATTAGTAAGTGATATGTGTATCTTCTTCAATGATCCAGCGGCACTTGAGCTTTTGCCCTTCGGCCCAGTGTATCAGCTACAGTTATTTCTTTGCAAATATCAGTCATGTGGAGCAGGAGAACATGCTGTATGGACAATAATTTACTTCCTTAAAACTCTGCCCAAACTTGCATCCTGGAAAAGACACTCCGGTTTTAAATTGTTACGAGGAACACCTTATTAGACACAGCTAATAAGGACACATCAGTCATTCCTTCAGAGGTGCATTGTCTTATAGTCAAACATGACTGTCTTAACACTTTGCTTACCAGCACTCCTGAGCATTACTGTCTCCCATTACCAAGGGTGTTTGCAGTTTTCTTAAAAAATAACTGTTTTTACAATTAAATTCATAAAAAATGTCAAAAGTGACATACGACTTCAAAATTTTCTGAGCACCATTATGAATGGTTGTAACATCAAAAAAAAATATTTTATGTAAATTAGTCGTATGATTATGGGGCGCCATCTTGATTTTGTGTGGCTATTTATAGAAATTATAGAATATGTTAAAAAACCAGCCACTTTTCCTAGTTTTTAGCTAGTTTGTTCAATTTTAAGGCACTAAAATGTTAGGGACATGGTTGGCAATGTATAAAACAAGCTAATTATGAGTACTGGTTTAACGATTGACAACATATTTCAACATAAAAAAACAAACATAAGTTTGAATAAAATGGAAAACATTTGTATTTTCTTTTGAGTGTATTGTGTTTATGCGGCATCTCACAATGAGTGTTTGTGAATGTTAAATGAATAAACTACACCTCTAGTTATAGTCTTATCTGCTTCTTTTATGAACTGGAGTTTATATTGTAGCTGTATGCCTCTGCAAGAGTCTTTGCGGGGAACGTTGATAATCCTCAACTGTGTGGTATAACTTGATGCAGAGTGTCAATCAAGGAAACATTGAAATTTTGGCAGCATATGCAAGTCAGGCTTCTTTTCCCTGCAGCCATACACAATTTACAGTCTAGTTTGTACCTTGGGTTTACATATTTGCAATGAAATGACACTCACTAAATCATGATCTTGTGGACATGAAGGCGTCACATTTTGTTGAAGAATAGCAGGTTAAAAAAAACAATACTGACATCCTGCCTAAACTTCTTTGCTGTGATAGTTGTTGTGGAGCTTGCAGTGTTGTAGCTTATGTGCCTTTGAACTGAGCAGTTTCAACTATGAAATAATATAATAGCAGGTATCACTTATAGGATCTGTGTGGGTTGGTCGAAATGGTCGACATCCCCATACTTTTTGTATTTTTCTGCAAGTACTGGCTTCTTGGTTATTATGAATTTTCAGACTGTCTTGTCCATAACACCATTTTAGTGAACAGTAGATATGTGTCATGCCAGATAACTGCCAGCATGAATTTATCTTCTGTCGCACAAAACACAGGTTGATCTGCAGTGTTAATTTGAGTTGCATTTTCTTCAGGAAAATTATTCCTGTTTTCAGGTACTGTTCCGCATGCACCTATCTGCATTTCTTTCAGCTCTTGAAATAAAGCTGGACTTGAATGTAAAACTGTTACAGTAGAGTATATATCCTTTGTTTTTATATCCATAAAGAAGATCTTTCACAAACTTGGATGAAACACAACCATAGATGATACCTAACACAATCTTAATTATTACACCAGTAGTCTGAGACTGCTGGTTTACAACACATTTCCATACCAATCTGAAGGCACACTATGACTATGAATCCATAAATTTAAAATGCACCAGTCTGATCACAAGTAAGATTTTTGTACGTGACACTTCATGTGTACTGATATATGTGATTTTCACAGTACCTATTCACTTCATCAGTGATCAGATCTATGGCAGTATCAGGAAAAATAAGCTTGAAAGAAATCAATGGGCATATGATATACCCAGTTACAGTTGCGTCTGACGTGACACGTCGGTCACACGTTGTTGTTCGTATAGAAGAATAGCGTAAAGCTCAAATAGTTCGTTTTGAGAACTATTACTCCATCTCCAGAGATTATTTACATGTGCAGTTCTGTTCTGGTCTCTTGTACCACGCCCATTTCTTACTTCAGATGTAGCATCATCAACCCTATCATATAATCCACATGTTTGTCACTACTGTCACATGCGGTATTATTCACCGATACATCTCTGCTTAACCTTGCGGTATCACTTTCATCACAATATTCGCTGGCAGAGTCAGAATAATCTATGTTAAAGGTAAAGTTGATGTTATCAGACATGATAAAAACGCTGGAAGTGTACTTGTAACAAAAATTATAAATATTTCACGAAAATATTGCTTCAAACTGGTCAACTTTTGATATCGCAGGCGCAGCCATTTTGGAATAATAAAATGACCGGATGAGACGTGATAGCTAAAGTTATCGATACTGCCGTCTGTTTGCATTCAACATGTTCGAAATTCGGCGATCGTCGAAGTTGGTCTCTAAGACTTTTAGCCGGAAATTCATTTGGTCAGTAAAGTGTTAAGGAGGCTGTGAAGAAGAAGACAAAAGTGATTGTTTTCTACCAGCAACTACTGAAAACATGATTTTTAAAAGTGATTGTTTTCTACAAGAACTACTGAAAAAATGATTTCTTACAAAAGGTAATGATATATGGAAAATTCAGATGAAGCCAGTACACTGCTCATACATATATATATATATGTATTCCTTGAGTACCTTTTATACGTTACATAGAGCCTCCAAGTAATTTATTCCATAATGCTCTGTCCTGGGCAACTCGATCAATCTCTTCTATGGAATTAGATATTATATGCTTATGTTAGTTGAAAATGACAAATTATGTGGAAACATTACATGATGTAGGATACAAATCTCAGTCAATTTGTCTTCTATTTAATAATATTTGTGTTGCTATTTTATTATTAGCTCTACCACTGAATGGACTAGCACACAGTTTGACAGTGATGATGACAGCTTAGATGATGATTCTAGTTTTGCTGGAGGCAAGGGGTCTGCTCCTCCTGGCACCAGACTAATTCAGTCAGGTCCAGCTTCAGGGCCTAGAGGTCCTACTCCAAGTCCCCGTGCACAAGGACCTAAGGCAAGATTGATCCAGTCCAAGCCTCTAAATAATAATAATTCTGTCAACGATTTAGATTTTGAGAGGTACAGACACCAGTCTTGTCATGCAAATTTATTTTCATAAATTATCCATACATTTCTTCATTATATCATTTTCTTTCTTCTTCTCTTTCATTCCACCATTTACTTTTTTATAGAAATGTTGGGGTGTAGTGATCTTGTGCTTGCTTGTTCTAAAGCACTTTGAAAGCTGTTATTCACTTTCTTACGGCTATTCTTAATGCTGTCGCTCCATCTATTGCATGGTCTTGCTCTGTACTCGTTATACTTTTTTCCGTTATATCATTATGTCATTAAACTTATACATTTCTTATTACTGTCATGTATTTGTATGTTTGACCACCTGATTGTGTATTAATCATTTGTAACTGTATTGTCAACTATATATATCCCATGACACCAGATTCATATTAAGAGGCATGGTTACAGAAAGTGATTTTTTTTATCGCTTAAGTTAGTCCCAAATTATTTTTAAATGTATTTTTTATCATTCACTGCATTTCAAATTGTATGAGAACTAAGCACAAGACGTTTCATGTTGCTAACCTTTATATTAGTTGAGATTTCAGGATATTAGATACACAATAAAGAGAGAACAAGTATTATGAGGAAATTCAATTTTAAATTATGAAGGTGTAATAAAAAACAGTTTAATAAAACTGATAATTTGAAGACCCTTACATGAAAAATCATGGACTTATGGATTAGCAAATACAATTAATTATTGAATGCACCAGTACCGTAGGTTATACCTACTACTAATTTTGCTAGTGTTTTTTAATTGTTCTGATATTTCTTGAGGTGGTTATTTATTCCAGTGTAGATTTGATCCTGTTTTGGATTAATGCTTTCAAAATATATTTTTGTTTAGGAATGTCAGAAAGTCATCTTCCGTCCCACCTTCACCTCAGAATGCAGAATTTGTGGACAGAATTAACATGATAGGCAAAAAGCTTGAGGTAGGTACCCATTATGGTGATGATTTTCTTGAAATACTTGCTTTATATTCACCGATTTTGAAAGTTACTGTAGTCTAACTGTGATAATGGCCGTCCATCACAAGAGATGATGACAACAGTCTCAGACGTGTGTTGCTGCACCTCACTGATGTGTGCGTATGTGACTAAAGTATAATCCTCGAACACAATCCCCTACCACAGGTGGGGCATATATGATTGAGGCTAGACATGTGGGTGTTGTGTGTTCTGTCTTTTTGCACAGTTCGTTTTCTCTGTGCCTCAACGGACAACGATTCTCAGCTATGCAAGTTCCTCTTGTGTTGTTACAGCGCCACATTTGACGATCTTCGCAAGGAATTCCCAGCATGTGGTGTCTGTATCTAAAAATTGTAGTCACTTTAACAGTGTCTTTAACACTTTTGCTCCCACCCATTCTTCAACCAAGTCTGGCTCGCTGCCACACTATTTTTTGGGCATGATCAGTTTTCAAGGTGACAGTTTCAAAAAATCGTAAAAATAAACTAATAAACTTAGGACTTTTAAACTATGGAATAATGTTCATATATTAATGAGCTACTAACCTGTCTATATGTAGAGTATATTCTTTATAATCCACAAGCTATTGTAGTAATTGATATTGGCGTCGCTCCCCATACCTATCTACAGTATGATATGCTGCTATTTTCGAGATGGGTGTCCGTCACCTACTCCTGTATCCGTCAGAATATCTGCTATCGATCTATAAACATCGTAACGTGAATTACAGTACAAATTCATATCACATTCAGAGTTCGTTTTACCACTATCACTGGCCAAAAAGTCTGAAAAAGAGTCATTTTGGACATCACTATTCATCAGCTACATCGCCCCTTTTGAAAATCTTTGTTTACTTACGAAAAATCGTGAAAAATCAGACATACCGACGTTTACTGCACATACGTTAGATTCACCATTTTGGAGAGCTCATCGAACAATACGGAAGTAGTACGTCATGGGACCCCTGTTGCCAGTGATACTCCCAATGTAAAAAGGGCATCGTCTACGGCACATGTCGGTCGACAAAAGTCGACGGCAGCAGGAAAGGGAGTTGATATTTTGCCGACCTTTGTCTTTGGTGACAGCCAAAGTGTTAAAGAATTTTTTTATATCCACCAACTGATCATCTGCCTTCTTCAAGCTCGCCATATATCAACTATTTTGGATGCATTTATTAGTCGAACTGTAAAAGTTATGAGGCTAACTAAAACAAGCTAGATTAGTAATGAGTGGATCACAGATGTAAAGTACCTCAACTATTAACAACTTGTGTAAATCCTCTGTTCTGAACATACATATGATCAATATAACTAAAGAGCAGGCAAGCTAGCATTTAAGGTACTTATAGTGGGATCATTTGCCCGAGTGGTTACCGGGGCCCAAATTAGGGATGTAAAGAATAGATCCACTGTTACCTGCCACGGATGTCGTAAGAGGCGACTAAGGAGGTTGGGCTTGGTGCTAGCTACCCCAACCTGTAAAATTAACTAGATAGCTACAGAAACCACAACCAGGAAAATTCATAGCTTGCCACCCGAGGAAGGACCCTGCAAGGAGGGACTCATGGCAAGAAAATGCGGAGATAGTGGAGAGATCTAGAAAAATATCGCCTTGGATACACAGGCTTGGAAAGATTTTGGTTGCGGATCTATGCCTCCCTATGGGCGAAAGGTGAAGAAAAAGAATAATGAGATCGTTAGCTGTGAATAAAGGGGACATACAAACAGAAATGGAAGCCGCAACAGAGACAATAAAAATGCTAATAAATTACAACACCACACTCAAATTAACCTGATTAAATGGTTAAAAAATGTAGGTCACTAACTAGCCTAATTTTTAAGAGTTTGAGTTGACAAATTGCATGATAAACACCCCCAAATAAAATAGGTCAGTTTGGCAACCACATAGTACAGGTTTGGACTGGTCCATATTCTGGTGGGGCAGGTTGATTACATATTATCTTCTTAGAGATTTGTTATATACAGCATAGCTTCTTAGATAGAGATTTGTTACTAGACAAAATGTAATCTGAAGCATGCCTGTACCTGCACTGAGAACCTATCTTGGTATCTGACAATTGCAAAGTCAGAGTTCTTGCCACTTTACTATGCCAGTGGCACAACTATTAGCTAAGACTAATAAAATACACATAGTGGAAGGAACTGTCTATGTTATTCTTCTCTTTGTCATTTTTTGTTTAGAAAAGTAATTTTCTTGCAAATTCTTTAGGTAATTCATTATTGAACCAACATTACAAAACTCCATGCACACACATAGGTTTACTTATTACTGTGTGGCTTGCTAGTTAAGTACACTCCTCATTCTCAAGTTTGTACTCCTACTCATGTAAAATTTGATTTCAAGTTTCAACAAATGCTTTTAAAAATAAATTGTACACAATAGTTTTCAAAATAAAATTGCTTTTAAGGATCGTGCAAAAGTAGATAAACCATATGGAGGAGTAAATGTTGGAGTACTAACAGCAGGGACTAAGCCAAGTGGAAAGGAGGTGAGAGTTGTAATTTGATCTATTCTATAGTTACTAGACCATTCTATGTAATCTCTGCTGTCACATTGTTGTGTAGATGTTATTACACTTTGTCTAGTGTCATCATCACCATCAGGTGCTGTTAGCCTGACTGTCCTGCTGTCATAAATATGTTTAATTAGTGTATTTGAACCCAGTAGTGTTCAATCGTATTTTATACATGAAAATCAGAAATAACTCAAATGTGTGCCCAGGCACTGTAATCAGTTCTTGGTAATTTCTGAGTGCCGTCAAATGTTACCAATAAAGCTGGAAGTGTGAGAGTGAATGTCTTGTAATACTTCTTCATGAAGGCTGTGGAAACAAGCAGCATCTTTGCAATTTGCTGAAAGAGGCTGAGCACATTTGGGTCTACCCTAAGAGCAGTGAAGTTTGTTCTGTAAATGAATAATGATTGGAATTGCAAATTATCAACATAATAACAGCAATAATAACAAAGTAGTACAGATCAGATTAAACCTGGTAGCATCAAATCCTGACTCATGTTTGTGCTCCAGTAGAAGGGTCGAGTCACCTATACATGTTAGATTCTTTCCAGGATATCTGCACCATCTTTATACTAATAAGAGACAAACTGGTCAGTCTTCACCACAAGTTGAGTGATTCTTGCCACACCCTTATCGCTTTTTTTGATGCTGTTGCGTGACGTGTTGCTTTTTTTGATGCTGTTGTGATGTGTTGCTTGTTTTGCAAACTGAAGTACGTGGCTCTTGTTGCAAGCAGATGTCTGTGATTCTTGTATGTTGTTTTTATCCTGTATCAGATCACATATATAGATAAGAAGATATATTAATAGAATATGTTTGTCAGTTATGTGCTCTTAATCACGTTTTAACTTTTCTACAATTTTGTCATGTTCTGTCGCAGGGAGATTCTGATGTCGATAATGACTGGGACGATTCCACTGAACATGATGAGCCAGCACCAGCTGCAGCTAAGTATGACTTTGATTTTTCACATTTTTTTGTTTGAAAATTTTTGTTTAGTTACATGCTAGAAGACATATTGAAACATATATTGAGAAGAAATAAGTCCATCAGTACTAACAAAGTGTTATAATAATACTATTTTAAAGAGAAAAATTAACTTATACATTCAATCCATACTTGAAACATACCGAAACATTTTATGCTATTATACTGTCATAGAGTCTATAAAGTACTGGAGGAATTTTAGGAAAAGTTTTCATGTTCTCATTGATAATAAGGAGGAGGCTGATTCCTGCATCAAGTTTGTTTTAACTTTTATCCAAAAATAAAGTCTAAAAAATACGGGAAGGGGGGTTAAAATAAACATGGATGTTGTGTGCAAATTGTGCATGTTAAAGATTTCTTGGCACTTAAAAATTGAAATAGGAATAGGCTGCATGCCTCTGCCTGGCAAAATTTGAGATACTGAAAGTTTAATTTACTTGGCTACTTCACATACCACCATGGAACAACCGAGAGAACAGAACCCATGATGAAATCGGATGTGCTGTTCAAATAATGGAGACATCTCAGCTTTGCTGTAGACATAGCACAACATACTTGTGCTGAAATGGTAAAAATCCAACAAAGTCATTTTATGTGGTTTATAAAGTAGTTATACTAGTACTAGAGCAAATAAAGACAATAGTGAGGAAGGGGAAATTCCAAATGCATCACCCTGCTGTTGTGGACAGCAATGCATCGCTCTGATATGGAGCTTCTAAAAGTATAAGTGGGCATCTTTACTGTCAGTCACAGGGAGGCACTCATCTTAACAACTAGAAAATGTTTAAATTGGAGGTTAACTCGCTGTCACAGTGATGTGATCCTTTCAGGTTGGAGGTTTTTTAACAGAAGTTTGATAGACCAATGTAAATGATTAAACTATTACAGAAACAGCTACAAATGAACAAAGAACGTATTACTGCTCTGAACGAAAATCGTGGCATATCCTTTACAGGACGTAACCATCAACCACAGTAAATGAATTGTTGATTTTCTAGGCGCCACTTATACGTTCAGTAGTTTGTCATTGCTTTGTGAACAGTGAGGTCTATTTTTACCTTTTGTAAAAATCCCACAGAAACAACTTTGCTTCCAAACTTGCCCTCTGTTCAAGCAGGATTTGAACCAGGTACGCTTTGGTTTGTGATTGAGCTCACTACCGCTTGAGCTACAGACGCTCATAATTACTGCTCTACAAGACACATAATGGCATTTGATTGCATCATTAGTCTCTGGTCATGAAAAATAAAACTTGAGATTTGTTGGTCTTCTCAGATTGTGGCAAAGTTTATTCTGAAAGAAAAATGTAAACAATCTGTTTTCATAACATATGTTATATATGGGGAAATACTATGTTAGATCCATAGTTTTCTTTGAATGGTGGCACACAGTGGCTTATGTGATGAACATCACATCATCTGTCATTACAACATCATGTCATCTGTCATTACTTCCCAGTGTTTCTCTGACACCCATGAGACTTTGTCAGTCTAAGAGCAGTTGTCTAAAAAAATCTCACTTCAGAGAAGGACCATGCACCTACAAATTATGTGTATTAACCACTGTAATGTCTTGGCTATTGAAGCTGATTCTATGAACCAATAATTTTCTGTAGTATTGAACTTTGCAACTTGATATTGCATTTGTCTGTTCAGTCCATATGAAATATTATGATATTGTTTATGCTTAACAAAGTAGTTTTGGCACTTCATACTGCGATAAGTTTTGTGTGAGTTTACATCTGCAGTGTGAGTAAACAGCTATTACCTGGTCAGACGTGTTGTGGTGTTCAATTTTTAATTTGAATTTTCAGACGTGTTATAGGCAGAGGAAGTACTGATGCCTCAAACACCTATGGCTCAAGTGCTTGGGGATCATCGTCAAAGGCAGCTAGTACAATCAAGGACAAGGACCGCAGGTCTACATCAAGGAGCTCGTTTGTTAGCGTCACAGATGTCAGCTCAGATGGTGGTGATGCTATTTAGACTCTATATACTTTGGTGCCATTTCCAGTTTTTATTGCAGGATTACATTAGCTAATTCCTGAAATATTTTATATGTGAGCATGTGTGTACTGTTCAGTATTTCAATGTTCACTACAGATTTGATGAAGAAATATTCACACTTTGTTCTGAGCATTTTGCAAGGTCAATTACTTCCATGTTTACAGTCTCAAGACAAGTTTTAAATATGCTAAAATTAGAAAATAGTTCAATATTTTTTATGCTAAATGGTTGTTTGAATAGTTCAGGTAATTTGTGCTAAATTGTGTTGATGATAGGTACAGGTGTTACATGCTAAATCATTTTGTGAATAGTTACATGTTGAGTTATGTTGCAGGTAGATAGATACTGATACTAAGGTCAGTTAGTAAATAATCTGTTTTCATATCATTCAATATATTAAAGAATATGATAGGCCTCTACATTTCTTTGACCAATGGCACACAATGAGTGATAGGGTCAACATGACACCGACCCTTTTTTTTAACTTCTCACATTTCTCTGGTATTGAATTAAGGTTGGGTTGACCTGAGGGCCGCTACAATTATGGAAAATGTCACTCTTCCTGGAATTTGATTCGTGGAAATATGTACTTATGAAACAAGTGCACTAACCATTATACTATCGCAGCTCTTATATATATACCTATGCTAAATTGTTTTATGACTAGTTACATGATATGTTGTGATGGAGATAGCTACAGATGTTACATGCTTAATTTTTTAATGAATAGTTACAATTGTTACATGATGTTTTGTAATGAAGATAGAAGCATATGTTGTGTGCTAAATTGTTTAGAATTGTGAAATCAATGGCACAACACAATGATTTTGAGATAACTATATATGTACTATATGATATTCTGTAGTATGCTCAATTATTGCTATGAAAGGGAAAAATTTATTTCATTTAGTTGCACCCAAAAATGTTGATATGAAAACTACAAAAAAACTTAACACCCAGAAATGCACTATGAAAACCACATAGACGCCTAACACTATTAATACTAAGTTGTTTTGGAAGAACCTATAACAAAGTCTGTTACTAGAAAGTTAGGAAAAATATCTTGTTTGCTTAGTCAATTTTATTTTTTACTTTTACAAAAGTCCATGTTTATACATATCTAATCTATACCTTTCTCATTTTTGAGTTTAGTAACAGAAGTTTATGTACACAGACAACTAAAGGAGCACTCATAGTCTAGTGTTCGTAGAATTATGTGGTCAATAATTGTATATAAGACATGCATAATAGTTTCAGCTACAGTACTAACGATATTGTCCGCACAAACTTTTAAATCTTTGTTGTCCAAGTATTTTTACTCTCATATCTATAATATTAACTGTTAAAATTAAATTTTATTTTTACAAAAGCAAAAACCCACATTTTAATTCCTGCTAATCATTCATTGTATTAGGGCTTTAGCCATCTTGTGGTGACAGGTGTCACATTCAACAATAGACCAGACTGTTTTGGGTTATGGTGTTGTGTGTTGGTCATTTACAAATAATCTGTATGCAAACTTGCTCTCTTGAGAAGTGCTGAAGGTTGTAAAGTTGTACTGCAAGAATAACACAGTGTATAGATAGGGTCTCTTTTCTTCTTATTTCTCTCCTCATGGAGCATAGTCTCAACAGTTATCCTCCACTTTTCCTGTGTCTCTGATTGTTTTCTTTATGGATTCCCAGGGTAATTTGACATCATTCAGTTCCTCTAAAAGACTGTGTCTCCAGATCTGTTTAGGGTGTCCCCTTTTCTGTTTTCCTTGAAGGTTCCACTTTTGTACCTGTGTTGGGACACTCAACAGTGTCTTCCACAGGGTATACCCAACCCATCACCACCACTTTCACCTACTGATCTGGGTAATCATGGATTCCTGCCTGTCCTTACCCACAGGCCTGTGTTTGCTACTCTGTTATACCATCTCAGTCTGAGAATCCGCTAAAGATATTTGTTGATAACAAATTTGTATTAGACTTAGTGACTAGTCACTTTTCCCGAACCATACAACAAGATGGTTTTAACATTTGAGCGTAGCTAAATATCCTGATCTTTGTTTAGGGGAGATGGCAGTAGATTTCTACATTTTGTGCAGGAGAGCAAAGGCATGTTGGACTTTCTTAATTTCGGCATTAATGTTCTTATCTGTGCCTCCTGCTTGGCTGATCTTACTACCAAGGTAGACAAACTCACCAACATCTTAAATCGTCTTTCAATCAATATTGGGTCTTTCTGTATGTTGTTGCTTTGCAGTACTTTTAGTTTCTCTTGGCTGATTTTAAGATCAACTCTCTGCGTCATTTTTTCCAGAGCATCTACTTTTTCCTACATGTCTTGTAGCTAATGTGGGAACAGGGCAAGATTTTTTTACAAGGTCCAGGTCCTCCAATTTTGACATAAGTGTTCACTGAATGCCTTTCCCTGAGCTAGCATATATGCTGTGCCTGTAACGCAATCGAGTAACACCAAGAATGGATTGGGTGTCATATAAAATTGCTTAAGTTAACATTTCAATAGTGATTGGTAATAGTAAAGAGTCAGTCATCATTCATTTCTGGCTCAGAAATTAAATCCAGTGTTATACCTGACAGCACCTGTTTTCAGAGATATTTCTAGAAACAGCAGCTATGAAGTGATTATGGGGATCAGCAGCATGGGTGCCAGAAATAAAATATTAAGAGTTATCATACAGCAGCTTAATGACAGGAAAACATCTCTTAACACTTTCGCTGCCACGCATTTTTCAACAAAGTCTGGCCCAGTGCCACGCTATTTTCGGTATGATCAGTTTTCAGAGTGACAATTTCAAAAATCGTAAAAATAAACTAATAAACTTAGGACTTTTAAACTATGGAATAGTGTTCATATATTAATGAACTACTAACCTGTCTGTATGTGGAATATATTCCTTATAATCCACAAGCTATTGTAGTAACTGATATCCTCATTCCTATCCACAGTATGATATGCCGTCGTTTTCGAGATAGGTGTCCGTCATCTACTTCCGTAACCGTGACAATATCTGCTATCGATCTATAAACATCGTCACGTGAATCACAGTTCAAATTCATATCACATTCAGAGTTCGTTTTAACACTATCACTGGCTAAAAAGTCAGAAAAGAGTCATTTTGGACATCACTATTCATCAGCTACGTCGTCCATTTTGAACATTTTTGTTTACTTACGAAAAATCGGACTTATCCCGACGTTTACCGTGTGTGTGTGTTAGATCCGCCATTTTGGAGAGCTCGTCGGAACAATACGGAAGTAGTACGTCACGCGACCCGTTCGCAAGCGATACTCTCCGTTTAAAAAGACATCGCGACAGCACATGTCCGCCGACACATGTCCGCCGACTTTTAGTCTAAGGGGGTTTGTACTTGCCGACTTTTGTTGTCGGTGGCAGCAAAAGTGTTAATATTAACTCCATCACCAGTTGAAAGTTGAGGTACTTTGCTGAAAGGGCAACTAATCAACAAAAATCAAAAGTAAATATTTTGACTATGCTATTGTAAACAGTACTGAGTTTGAACTACCAAGTAAATATGTGCCGAAATAAAGCGTGCAGAAGTGATGGACCATGTACTTATTTGTTTACAATAATGTATTTTCTAATATAATGTTTCCCATATGTTTTCATTTGTATGTGTTCTTATTCCTATATTTTTTAAATATTTACATTATTTTCACAATAATTGAATTATCAAGAAATTTCACATGTATTTTCTAATTTCATTTATTGTGTATTATATGAAATATGTACTATATTTTATGTCATATCATTATATATCTATTAGATCCAGTGTTGTGAACTAAGTCTATCTAAGTTTTAATTCAGTCAAATTACAATATGAGATTGATAAACAGAAGTGAATTATAAACACCGTCCAACCATGTCAAAAGTTTATTTTGGATATTTTATACTGAAAGTTATTAATGCAAAAATTGGAGTTGATGTTTATTGCCTTGAAATCCAATTATTTTGAGGTTACTAATTGTAACATGAACATCTCTTTCATGTTTACACTTCATTGAATAAGAGTTGTATACACTAAAAGTGTTGACTATACAACACTGTGTAAGGGTAATATTATAAAATTGTTGCAGCTTACATTAAAAATCAGTAACTACTGAGTGTATCCCAGCTATATATATTTATATATCTTCATATAACTAATTGCATAATATGTTGTGAAATATACGTACAGAGTGAAACCTTCAAAATTGCTAAATGTATATGTGCTCTGTTCTTTGGGTTGTTATCACATATTTTCTTATATCTGTTCAGGATCAAATCCTCAATTTTAGTGCGTATTTTTGATTCTCTTCCGTCCAACACAAAGAGATTTCAACATTTTATTTTAATATAAAAATATTCATGATATTAGAGCCTTGGAAGAACTGAACATATCTGCTTGTTTTTAAATGCTTGTGATTGTTTACACATTTTTAAATAGATCAGGATTTTTACAGCTTGATTGATCTTTGGTTTTTAATCGCAGAATTCACGGAATGCATTATTTTTTTAAAAACAGAATGAACAGTTTGGTGACCGCAGACAAAAGTTTGTTTTATTGAGCAACACCCTTGGCCACAAATATTATCAAGTCTTATCTACTCTTTAGGTTGTCTAGATGGGCAATCTTGTGGAACAATCTGTGTTTAAACTGAGATTAATAATTACATTGCAGTTTAGCAAACAAGTGCCAGTCTAATGTAATCAACAATGTGATGAAATGAGCGTTGTACCAATTCTCTACTTTGTTATCCCATGTGTAACCTTATTTTATATCATACATTGTCTATTCAGTTTAAATGATCTTAAAATAGTCATTTAATTGTAAATTCAGACAATATCATAAAGTAATCATAGAGACTTTGATCAAATATAACATTTAAGAATACAAATTTGAATGTTTAGCAAACGTTATTTTAGTTCCCTCAAAAGGTTCGTTAAATAGATGACAACAAATTTCTTGAAGACAACTGTCTTTATAATTTTGTTGACAGTTCCAGATATATATGTTTAAAAGAGAAACACTTGTATAGCATGCGAGCTGGTAAAGGAGTCACTATGGATGAAGAGTAAAGACAGTTTACCCTAGCTGTCACCATGCAGTGTGAAGGTTCTTAGTTTTTTGTATTCTCCAACAAAGCCTAGCTGTTGCCATACAGTGTGAAGGTTGGTTGTTTTTATTCTGCAACAAAATATATTTTTAAAAGCCAGTACTTATTTGAGTTTGAGCCCACTTCCTCATGACTGGTGTGCTAACCACCAGGTCACAAACTCCTCCAATATTTCAATATTTTGTACATATTAAACAAATTTTAACCACACACCTACATTTTTTTATGCCATGGAAAAATGTCCAGTAAATGGTGATATCATCCAAGTTGAGGAGAACCATATCATAAACTTCTCTTTTATTCCTTCTATTTCCAATAAAACATAAGGCTGCAACTTATCACTAATATTTATATTAGTTTTTTGAATAAAGTGTTCCTCTTGGAATATAGTGGCTGAAATTGTACCTAAATACTATGTGAGATTTTCTTTGCAGTTTCTGTAATAAAGCTATTTTTATAGATTTGGGTTGTTGACCCAGTAACCTAGGACACAATTTTGTACAGATGTGTTACTGCTATGATTTTATGAACATAAAACCCCACCTTAAAGTATCACATCCACTGAGTTATACTGTAACATGGTGTCAGATCCGATTGGTCATACAGGAGGCTGTCTGAGCTACCTCAAACCCACTTTGTGTCCTAATATTAAACATTTATTTACTGAAATCTCAAAACTTCTGACTACAGTTGTGATATACGATACAATGTTTACGTGTGCATTATTGAACCCACCTTGAAATTTACTGCTCTATAAGTTGTGACTGTTAGAAATTCTATCCCCAATAAATAATGAGATGAATGTTGATTTTATTGAAAAAGCAGCATTTTATAACCAGTGATTTTTTCTTGTTTTACTGTGTTCTTTTAAGTCTTTGTCTGCTAATTAGAACGTATAAATGCTGACATTATCAGTAAACAAGTACAATGAAATAGGGTGATATCTGTGTCATTATTATTTCTCAACACATTCTTAGACATATGATACAAATGTTGTAATTCAAGGTTTTTCTGTACAGATGTAATTTTGTTTTAGATTTGGGCGTAATTAGTTTTGAATTGAACAACAGCATGACAAAGTGAAAAGCTTCATGAAGAAAAGGTATTAACTCTACGATGACACATGTCAATTTAAAGAGAAATAAATGGAGAATGCATCTAAATTATCAAAATCTCAGTCGGCAACAACAACATACACTAATGATACCACAATCATTAATATTAGACAAGCAGAAACATTTTTGACATTTATTTCAAATACCTCAAGTTTTAGTTTCTTTGCAATGTTGATATCCATAGAACCAGATGCATAGTCTATCCATTTCCTGATCAATATATCCAACAAATTATGTCTATGTTCTTCCCTTGATCTTTCTGTGTTAACCTATTATTATTATAAACTGTGAGCCACCACAGTACAAGATACAGATCTGTTATCCATATTCTTATCTTTGCTCCATTTCTATGACTAACTTATTCTATTTGTTACTATTGTTTTATTATGTGCAGATTATAACTGACATGAAGATTTTTTATAAATGATTGTGAGATCAAGAAGGCCAGAATTTGATATGTATGTTATTACCTTCTGTGTGATTATAGATATTACAAAATATGCTTCTACAATGTGTTTGTGACATAGACTACACATTCTCTGTCATTAATAGAATCCTATTTTCTCTTGTTGTTGCATTGTGATATACACATTGTACTTATAAACCTGTAATATCTGTTCTGGTGAGATGTGTATCAATTTTACCAACAGACAAGATCTGATTCTGTGTGTTTGTCATGTACATAATAGATTGTCATAATATAGTCACATTATTTTTTACATCTTTTTGATATTATTGTGGTCTGTATGCATAATAATTTTGATGCCATTTGAAACTAACTCTATCTTTGGTTTGTGCACATTTTTTAAACAAATACTACATAGTATGCTTTTCTTATCCTTCTTTGTGTCCCTCATTATTAATTTGATCTACAATTTTAGGGTGTGCTATTCAAATATTGAGAATACGTTTCTTATTTTTCCATACAGATTGTTTATATGAGGAATGTGATTGTACACAAATAAGGTATCTTCTACTTAAGACTATTCGTGTTTATGTGTGTGTGCTTTGTTTGAATTTAGTAGATGATCAAATATTGAGATCAACTATCTGTTCTGCAAATTAGAGCACTTGACATGCATTTGAAAAAAGACCAGGAAACTGTTGGCCATCTGAAAAAACATGGAACCTGTCTCACTTAGTTAAACAATTAGTGAGGAAAATAACTGACTACTTTGTTTCCAAATTCTAAGCTCTTATACTGTGATGTCTCTAAATGCAGTGAAATTGTGCATCACAAAGGTGGACTTGTGTGACATTTTTTGGCAATTTGCAAGCACCTACGCCTGTTCTGGATACAAACTGTATTGGTAGTATTTGATTGTTTCTACGATTAGTGATATATATAGTTGAGCCCACCAAAGTCAAATAGCTCTGGGATGGGCTAATCATAATGTATGCTTAATAGAAACTGGATAAGAAGAAACGCATCTATTTGATCTATAATTGATGGTCACTCAAATATAAAAACAAAAATAATGATATTTACGCTATTATTATTTGAATATTTATGAATTCATTTTTGTATTCAACTTTAAATACTGATTTTAAACCACCTTCTGGATACATGAACATTTCTCAAATTCTGACGTTGTAGCCATAAGTCTAACTCTAAAGTCTTCAACTGCTCTGTCACTGTAATTACTGTAAATCTGTTTTGTATTGTTCCATGATATTTTCACAGGAAAAACTAGAGATTTTCCTATCTAAATCAAGATAACCAAAGTCAGTTTTTACAAATCGAATTACCTAAGAGTAAATCACAGAAATCCATTCATTTACATGTTAAAATCAAGTATCCCTGGTGTCACTTAAAATCAGCATGGTGGAACATTTGGGCTCAACTGTTTATAAGTATGTGTGTGTATATATATATATATATTTGTGTGTGTGTAAAGTAAATGAGCACAGATTGTATTTGGACCACCAGATTTACTTTTGAATAAAAAATATATAATTAAAAGAGACGAAACACTCTTGCCTTGTACTAATACACAAATGTTTGCTTATTGTTCAGGATAGTGGTTTGTTGACATTATTTTTAGATACCTGATACCTACAAAATGTTGTACATTATCTTCGATACAAAAGAAGACTGCAGTAAAACTATGTACTAAGGGTGAAACACATAAAACGAAGTAAGATAGTTTTTATAAAAATCAAAATACAGCGATATTTTGGCCGCAAGGCTTCCTTTGCTTAATAAAGGTCCTTTGCTCGAAATGTCGCTGTGTTGTTTTTTTTACTTGGTAAAACTACCTTACTCTGTTTTTTTGTTTTACCATTGGTACATTATTTTTGTGAAATCAATTTAAAAAAAATATTAGCAATGTGTAAAGGATATTTTATACGCCAGATTTTGATCTATATTGAATTTATCCATTAAACTTGCTAAATTATAATTCAGAAATATTGTTTTAATTTTATTTTCATACAGAAATAAAGACATTCCTAATGATGCCTTATGAAATCATATCTTGAGATTGCACTATTATTTGAGATTCACATGTTTTTATTACACATTAACATACAAGCCTGGTGAGATTCAGTAAAACAAAAATATATGTAGAATAAATAAATATGACTGTCTACTTTCCATTGTATTCTAAAAGCTAATGTTTGAATGTAGCTTTCTATGCATAGGTTGCGTGTTTCTATTTTGTATAAACCGTCCTTCGGTCAAATCACCAAGTAATAAATTGTGCTCATGGCTCCGTTATTTAACCTGTAAGATTATGTGAACTGTGGAGGTCAAAATGAACACCGTGAACCAGCCCTGGGTGACACTGCTAAAGATAAATCCAGGTAAAATAAATTGTAGAGATTGTTGATTCCCTGTTAGATATCACAAGACATGGTCACTGACTATTTTGTAAGATAAAGATACATACAGAAGTCAGTTTGTGTAAACTACATCATATCTATGCATAAAGATATATATATATATGCACATGTGAGTGTATAAACATGTCTGTACTGTACTTATCTAAATAAAAAATATAATTGCGCCGTTTTATTCTTTTGAAAAGGTTTCTAATTATTTACAGCCATTAAAATAACATTTGACTAACACATTTGTCTTGTGACTTTGATCTGTAAGCTTAAATTTCTTTACTATCACTACTACTACACAGCTCACACTGGACTATGTTTAAATCTTGTCTTATTTAATGATGACAAGATGATCAATGAATCGGCTATCAAGTCTCAGAAATCTTGAATCTATGTGACATGATGAATTAGCTCTCAGACTACTTCTGAGGTCGGAGTAAGGCTCGCCTGAATGACGAGGGACACTTGTGATAAGGAAAGCAAGCCATCATGCAAAAATCAGTCAGAAGTGCCACATTAGACACCATGACTATAAGTGAACACATAGTGGTTAAAAATCAACAACAAAATTATCAAAACCTTACTTTGTTATTTTAAACTTTTTAGTTAAATTCATTCAATCTAAAAATTATCATACACCATGCAAGGAAAAATTGTTAGAAATTAATTTTTGATTGTTTTTTATTTCGCTTTTATCTAGTAGACTATTCTAAAAAATAAACAAAGATTTCCGGACAACAACTATGAACTAACCAAATGTAGGTAGGACCTGGAGGGGATATTATTACTAAACAAATCATTTTATACTAAGATCTCTGGTCATGCGCTTAATTCACTGTGGACCACAGTCTAGGAAATCAGCTTCATGTCTGTCAGGTTTTACCAAAGCTTAGTTGTTAGGTCATGGATGTGGCCACATGTTGCTTCTCAGCTCATCCAGGAGAGGACAGTCTTGCAGGACATGCCATTGTGTCTGTTCCAGAGAGCCAATTTGGGAGACATTTTTGTGATCTCTATGACATGATGAATCAGCTATTATGACATATTTGAGATGTTGAAAAAATAATTGATTTTTCAGTTCTTTGTTATATTTGAAATAATTAATTTGCAATTATTCCTTAATTATATTAGTTATTAAAATGATCAGCAGCTACTAGTTCTTTGGTTTAAATAAGTAAATCTCAGTAGTACTCTGATTATAGTAGATGAAATAATAAACTTTTCCGGTATTACTTTGGTTATATGAAAGTTATTGATAAAAATCAAGAGAGCCGCAGTAGCTTAGTTGTTGTTGAACACGCTTAGGCTAGTGGTCCGGGTTCAATTCCACAAGAAGGCGTGGAACTTTTTCAACCGTAACAGCTCTCATGTCGTTATTCAGTGAATTCTTCCCATAAAATCTTTGCTCCATAATTGAATAATATTTTGATACATTTTAGTCACCTGTAAACATTGCTTATAAGTACTTGGTGAAATCATTATCTTATTCAACTTTTATAAATAACAAATTCTGTTCCCTTAAGATCTTCATGAATATACAATTTTTTTTCTTACAATTTAAAAATATATTTAGCATGTTTAATTTGTATAATCAGTGTTTGTTCTCATTTAATAAATGTTTATAATGGTGTGAATTTGAGTTCCATTCTTATTGATTGCCAGTTGTGTTATTTTTGTGTGTTTCCAAATCCTAATCACAGATTATCACACATGGGTCTCTGTGGCATTGAGGTAAGATAGATGCCTCCTCTCTCCCAATGGTACATCGTTCGATCCCTGATCTTAATGTAGGTGAGATCAAGTACCTAGTCCTATCAGAGATAGGCAATAAAACATAGGTCCTGTATCCAAGTTGATCACGATTCAGTTGAAAAACATAGAGTAGATTGAAAAGACACTGACAGCAAAAATTAATTAAAATAAACTTCCTACGATTTTCAACATCTTCAAAATTACATCTGGTAGTCAAGTATTGATAGAGAGTTTGTGCACTGTCGCTAAGATCTTCCTTGGTAAGAAAGGGATTGGAACATACTGTTATTCACCTAAATACAATGATAATATAGTAGTACTATCAATCAATTCATTAACACATACACAGGTTGAAAACATTGGTAAATATTGCAAGATGATATCAAATAAAGGATAGCAAAATCGGTGAAGATGTTTCTACTGGAATCTGGGTCATTAGGAGCAAAGAGAACATAATCCGTTAATTTTTTTTTTCATTGTTCATGCTGGGTACTAAAATGGGACCCAGTTATGCTTGTCTATTCATGGGTCATCTTGAGCACCTAGTATGGAATTCCTATGATGGCCCTCTTCCGTCTGTGTATCATAGATACATTGATGATTGTATTGGCATTACCGATATGCCTGAAGCCGATTTGTCACGCTTCATTAATTTCATTAATGTCTTCAATCCGGCTATTCGGTTTACATCACACATCTCTACCTCTTGTGTCAACTTTCTTGACATCACTACATCAGTACTCAGCCTATACCATCACTACATCAGTTTACTACAAGCCTACTGATGCACATAGTTTTCTTCTTTATACCTCTTCCCATTCCCAGGCTTGTCGTGATTCTTTACCATTCTCTCAACTCTTACGCCTTCGTCGCCTCTGTAGCGAGGCGACGATTTTCTCGATAGAGCTCACGAGATGCTGGATTTCTTTCGTAGCGCTTATACCCGGATAAGGTGCTTGCTTCTGCTATGCGGCGCGTTCAACAAATTTCTCGCCAGGAGGCTCTCTCTAACCAGCATAGAACTTCCAATTCTGACAGGGTGAAACTTGTCTTAACTTTCCACCCTCATAGTTCCCTTGTGAAGAAAGTCTTATTCCGTCATCTCTCCATTCTTCAGTCTGATCCTGAGACACGTTCAATCTTCCAACACTATCCTTTGGTGGCGTACAGACGGGACAGAAGCCTTAAGGATATGTTGGTTCACAGTCGCCTCAAGCCTAATATCCAGAGTCATTTTGGCACCATCCAGTGTGGCCGTCGGCGCTGCAACACTTGTGCTTATGTCATACAGACCCGCACGGTGTCTTTTCCAAAAGCCAAGTTCGTTGTTGAAGACAGTTTCACATGCGAGTCCCGTAATATTATCTATGCCATTATCTGCAAGCGGTGCAACAAGGCCTATATTGGGGAAACCGGCAGGAGACTCAGTGACCGATTCGCCCAACACTTGCGCGATATACGCCAATGCTCTGTGACCCCTGTAGCTACCCATTTCAATGATACTGGCCATTCAGGAGCTTGCGATGTCCAGGTCACAGCCATCCGATCATGTTCCTCTGATGATCGTAGTCGATTTGCTCTGGAGAATCGGTTGATTTCTTTGTATGGTACCTTGCGACCACGCGGGCTCAACGTATTACATTCTTATGCTTCTTAGTACTTTCTCTTCCTATGCTTTGTACTCTATATGGGTATATGTTGCATGTATTCAAGTTATATATTTACTAGATGTTTCATTGTTTCTTTTCCGTTCTATTTCTAGTTTTTATGTGTTTTTTTGTGTTACATTTATTTCGTTATTCGTTTTTATTCCAGCTTTTCCTTAGATACGTTTGTATTTGGTCGTCCATTTGTGTTTCATTTTAATTTGTCACTCCTGTTTGTTCGTTTGCTTGATAAAGGCCTTGTTGGTCGAAACGTTGCTGTTTATCGTCACTGTTTCTGTTTTTGTAAAACTATAGTACTTTGTTTGTACGTGTTTTGCTAAATAATACAAATTTTTTGCAAGGACAAAGTTTTCAGTTATCTCTAGGTCTCAGGCAGCCTTGTGAAGGTCAGATTCTCTCCTACCTAGCTGATAAGAGCAACACCATGATGATTGTCACATGTCCATATTCTTGTAATTGCATATTTTATTAGGCCTTTTTGAACCAGCATATATAGCGGGTAGACACTTATGTGTTGTTTTCTCCAACAAATTGGTACCATGGCTCACCGATTTAATACTTTCGCTGCCACCGACGACTTTTGTCGGCTGAAGTACCAACTCCCTTTCACTGCGCGCCGGCGAGCATGTGCCGTCGCAAATGTCTTTTTAAAGCGGGGTATCGCTTGCAGAAAACGGGGTTCCGTGACGTACTACTTCCGTATTGTTCCGGCGAGCTCTCCAAAATGGCGGATCTAACATGCAGCGTAAACGTCGGTATAAGTCCGATTTTATTGCAATTTTTCGTAAGTAAACAAAAATTTTCAAAATGGACGTCGTAGCTGATGAATAGTGATGTCCAAAATGACTCTTTTTCGGAATTTTTAGCCAGTGATAGTGTTAAAACGAACTCTGAATGTGATATGTATTTGAACTGTGATTCACGTGACGATGTTTATAGATCGATAGCAGACATTTCCTGGGGTACAAGAGTAGATGACGGACACCCAACGCGAAAACAATATACCTATCGTACCTATATATAAATATCGTACTGTGGATAGGTATGAGGATATCAGTTACTACAATAGCTTGTGGATTGTAAAGAATAGATTCCACATATAGACAGGTTAGTAGCTCATTAATATATGAACACTATTCCATAGTTTAAAAGTCCTAAGTTTATTAGTTTATTTTTACGATTTTTGAAATTGTCACTCTGAAAACTGATCATACCGAAAAATAGCGTGGCATTGGGCCAGACTTTGTTGAAAAATGCGTGGCAGCGAAAGTGTTAATATACAACTACAAATTCCTTCAAACACAGTATAGATGTGTCATCAGTTTGTGTGTGTCATGATTTATCCCACTTTTTTGTGAGGTCGCTGACTTCAGCGGATCGGTTCATTTTTATAGTTGTCTCCCATAGTATTTCCATCTCCTAATCTGAAGTATGTCATGTCAGACAACCTGATATTGTTTAAGAAAGTTATTAGCATCCAATGTCAGGTATCCAGAGATGTCACAGACAACCTGGTTGTCAAATTTCAATCAAGGAGAGGATACACACATACACAGTGATGAAGTTGAGAATCTGATAAGTGTTGAAGAAAAACTGGTTGTTAATATCATCAATTGACTAGTACTTCCTATGTAATGATGTACAAAAAAGCAATCCAGAGATGTCACAGACAAACTGCTTGTTAATATAATCAATTGACTAGTACTTCCTATGTAATGATGTATAAAAAAGAATGGTATGTGTCCGCCTGTGGCTTAGCAGTAGTGAGCTCAATCACAAACCAAGAGTAACTGGGTCAAACTCTGAGGCGGGCAGTTTGGAAGCAAATTTGTTTCCATGGATTTTTACCAACTGTAAAAATAGACCTCACCATTCAGAAAGCATTGGTAAACTAATGAAAGTATAAGTGGTGCCTAGAAAAACAATGACTCGTTTACTGTGGTTGATGGTGATATCCTGTAAAGGATATGCCACCATTTTCATTCATTTCATACTGGAAATAAACAGACAATTCTCATATAATAATCAGCAACAACGTATGAACACAAATTACACAATTGTTTAATAACAACTCCCAGTACAACTGTTTAATAACAACTCGGTGCATGTTAAATTATGAAATGTTGAAACAGACAAAGAGAACAAACAAGAACACACACATAAAATATACTCTTCTAATTAGACTACTGTCAGTGTTATCTCAAATCCTATTTGTGATACATCAGAACAGTGCAACAATGACAGAAAGAACATTCATGCTAGAAGTTAATACTTTTATAATAACAGAATCTCAGTGGATGCAGCAAAAATGTCTGGTCTGGCTACACCTAGATTTTGTTTAGTGAGTACTCCATATTGCTAACAACAAGATTTCTATGATGTAAAAAAACTGTAATGCTTCAAGCCCAGACTTCTTTATTTCTGCAGCCTTTTTAGACCTTAGAGTATGAAGTCACTTCACAATGTTTGCTTCTAGTGTGCAGGAGGGCCAATTTCTGTCCTCACATGTGGAACATTGAGTTTGGGATTGAAACCCACAACCTCTTGTGTCTGAGTTGATAGATAAATGCTTGGTAAATAGCGAAACACGTACAAACAAAGTACTATAGTTTTACAAAATACAGAAACAGTGACGATAAACAGCAACGTTTACCAAAGGCCTTTATCAAGCAACGACACAACAGGAGTGACGAATTATAGAGAACACTTACAAATGGACGATAATGGAAACATGCAAATGTATCTAATCCATCTCCAATGTATAAATGCTTACGCATTAGCTAATCCATCTCCAAGTACAGACTACAATTAATTAATATATTTATTATAATGTATTTATTACATGTTAGTTCAATATGTAAATCTGTTATTCTGAGTCTGCTTGACTGTGTTGTCATTATGTAGTGTGCAAAGTCAAGATTGTTCTATCTATATTACTCTAAAATTACAACAACTTGACCGTATCTGGTACATTCAATCTTTAAGTGACCTTCATCTTCGCTACACAGTCAACCTGACAGGAGCCAGAATGGATTATTCTAACACCAGTGGAAGCGAGAGCTCTCAATGCTGCACAATAATACAACAGCCAAGTTAGAGTTCAATGGTAATTTTCGACAACCAGATTGCCTGTTGGTCATGTCGAGTTCTGTTATGTGGCGCCTTCCAGTATTGAACCTACAACCTTCAGAATGCCAGGCAAATGTCTTAAACACTTCGCCATAGAGACCACCAGTTCTACTATACCCGATGCATGTGTTCAAGTCAAGAGGATCATCATCCTGTATTGAGTCACTATGCTGGGTGTCAGTCATCAGAAAGCTGCACATATTGATTATCTATCCTCAGGTTAACCATGGGTGCATGCCTATTGCTCAACAGAACACAATAGTATAGATGGACCACTGGTTCGATTTTACAAATAGAAAAGTCCAGTTTACAGTACCATATCTACCGAGTTATATTGTAGCACAATATCAGATCTGATTGATCATATTGGATACCATCAGAGCTGAAGCAAGCCAAACTGACAACTTCAAATTTGTCAAAAGTTCAACTTCTCAAGATTACTACCAAAGTTTCCGATCATGCTTGATTACCATTATCCAGTGGCTTGTCCTGAGCAGAAGTTTGCCACCATCCTTCTGGATATTTTCTTTCTAGCATATAACAAATTTTCTGCCTCTGTTGCTGCCATGTTCAAATCATCTATCAAATCCAGTATCCATTTTGCTTGATCTTTCTCTTCTGTTTTTCTGAAATGCCTCTCTCCATAATTGTCTGTTCCAACACTTCATGTCTCTATGCGTTCAAAATATTTAACGTTACTCCATTTTTTTTTTTTTTGGAGCAACCAGTTTTTGGGGGGATAGGTCTGTTTCTATCTATATTCTTTCTAAATGGGTCTAAATGTGAAGGATTAAATTTATTGCACCGGGTTTCCCCATTTGGCTTCGCTTTTGTCAGCAGAAATGGCATGCCATCTGCAGAGAGCATTGTACAAAGAACGAACTCTATAGCTTTAGCAACAATCCTAAGGATCTCTTGAAAAAATTGCACGTGTCTCTGTCTAGATTCGAAACCACCTTCAGAATGACAAGCAAATGTCTTAACAATGAAACCTCCATTCTGTCTATGGACTGACAATATTACTCCAAATGTTACAAAAACCAATTGTAAAATATGAACTTTTGTTGTGTCTAATTAACAAAACAATCTCAAAAGCAGACTCCACACGCAACTGGCTTTTAACACTTCAAAGTTCATGAACACCAAATCTGGTAACATTCAAGACCAGTTTGTCAGTTAATCATACATGTTATAGGTGCAATGAGAAATAGTGTCACAATCTTCCAAGCTGCTGAATGTTCTCATCCAAGTCAACAATTAAAGCATTCACAAGATTTTCAACTGTTGGATGTTGACCTAGCATATCTGTAAACAAAGAGAAAATTAAATATTAAGATTCGATTCATCTTACTGTCAGTGACTGAACAATAATAATCATACAACAATATCGACAAGTGTGTATAAATTCGAGTATCACAAAAATTGTTTGAAATATAAGTTTCCCTCACACAATACACCTACATAGATTTATAATTATTGCTGCTAACTTACAATCACTGAAAAAACACTATCTATATCCACAATACTCTATTCAAATTTATAAAGAAAAACTGTTTCTTGGTGTTATATACAAAAATACTGACATATGAAAGTGAATTTTGGTCAATGCATGGACAGGCAAAAAATATCTACAGTCATGGATGTGGTTTTATAGGAAAATATCATGGACAGCTAAATGACGAACATAGATCTTTTAATTCAGGTCAATAAGAACACAAAAATGAAATACTCTGACAAACATCCGAAGGAATTAGTTGTGCTTTGGGCATTTTGATATGAAAACAGAAGTTAGAACACAATAGGGAAAAATTGCTTGGCAGAGATATAGAGGATGTAGGATGACAAAGACAGACAATGAGATGTGCATGTATGAGAGTTAACAGAGGTAATCACCATTGCTGGGGACAATGAGTTTGATATATCTTTGGTGACACATGATGATGATTAAAAATGAACTGTATAACTAAGAACAAAAATATATAAAAATTAAAAACAGCATGTCGCCGACACCTGTGATATATAAATGAAAACTTTGGGGTGGATGCTGCAGCGGAGGACAGAGCATGAATGGGAATGCCCAATGTGCCATGACGTCGATCGTATAACATAACATAAATGAAAATCAATAAACAATAGTTGCAAATTATTAGTTATTACTAAATATTGAGTTTCCCATTCCTATCCTTCCTGTTCAGTTTTCTTCACTGATACGATAGACACAACACTTCCTCTTTAATTATGGCCAGAACAAGTCCAAATGAACAAAATTGATCATTTTGAAATGTAGTTAATTTGTTTGGAGAGTTTCACATCTTATGACTATCACTATTTCTATTTTGCTTAAATCATGAAATCTGAGATGAGTTCACCTAACAAGAACTATGACTTTCAAATAGAAACTATATAATCTAATGATAAAGAAAACAAAACAACAACACTTAATTTACTATGTGGAAAGGATAGAATTAATGAAAGAAATCAAGTAATGGACAATATGAAAGAGTGGAGTAGAAACTTGAGCAGAGACAAAATACTTCAAGGAATAGAAAAATTCACATCAAATTGATCATTTGATGTGAATTTTCTTATTCCTGAAGTTTTGTCTCTGCTTCTACTCACTCTTTCATATTGTCCATTACTTGATTTCTTTCATTAATTCTATCCTTTCCACATAGTAAATAAGTGTTGTTGTTTTGTTCATATGAAATGATACTATGAGTCTACTTAAGATAGAATTCGTAAATGATCAGAAATGTCTGGAACAAAGACGAAGACTGTGTGGTGACTATTTTATAAAGACTACTATATTTGTTACCTTGGACAATATTCACTGGGTGTTTCTCTCCTCCATGTGCAAGCATTTCCTCCCGATATCGAGAGCCCATGGATCTAGATACAGGAAACAAAAAATGTTTGCAGGTAGTTAAGCAGGTATTTAAAGTGTTTGTTAGACAAATTCTCTTATCATGTTCACATTTCCACAAAATACATCTGAATCATAAAATTATAAGCTTTCTGAGAAGAGTTACTTGAGTTAATAAGACAACACTCACACTTGGTTGTTGAACTGACATTACTGCACTTCGGGCAGACACATTATTGGTTCGTCTCCTCCAGAAGATGTTGAAGGGTATGCATGCTTATGTTTCCTATGTCTCACTGTTTAAATGCATTTCTCATTCTGATGCTCAGGTGTCCAGTTCTGCTTCTACAACATGTGATTCCAAACTTAATAAAACTATGTATAATTTCAACATCGATTGTCGTCCTTATTCAACAGGTGGCTGCTAAGAAAATAAAGGATGTCCCTCTTATCTATCTCTGACAACTGGTGCTGTTCAAGCAGATCTGTCTTCTCTCTCTCACTGCTGTTAAACACCCACATGTCCAAGGAGGATCATTAATGTAAACACATCTGGAGGTTGGAAGCCTAGAAAGACGAATCCACTCATATCACAACCTGCTGTTCTGGATCTTACGAAACATGGACTGAGAGTGGGAACAATGGCTGTAGTAAATGGATTCCCAGAGAGTTACTGAAGGGTAACAGTAGTGGCCTCAACCAACATTCTCATAATGAAAATAGCTGTATGCTCTATTCCACATTGCAAAGACTTGAGAGTGTGCACTTGCTGCAAAACCCCAGCTAGATTTCTCACAGCTCACATAACCATATATACAACATAATCATCATCTCCTGTGCAATCTGCCATCAGCTGCTTAATTTCTAGGTACAGTCTTAGGGAAGATTAAGTACAAAGACAGACAGTCGCATAAGAGGTTTTGAGGAAAGAATCTCAAAAGAACAGACGAATTCTCAAATTTGTTGGGATCAAATAATACCTAACAATGAGATCACTTAATGCACAGGCACCTGAAATACTAACATAGACATTAAAAAAGAGGAGATGGAAGTGGTTGAGGCATAAATTACAAATGCTGATAGCCAGACACCCACATGTTACTTTGAAATGTAATCTGGGTGGAAAGAGGTCTAAGAGAAGATCGAGATATCCATGATGGTTTTACTGTTTTCTAACATTTTGTCAGTTTGCATGCCTCACTTGGTAAAAGGTTGAAATGTTAACACTGTTACTATATGTTAATCATGTCCTTGTCTATAATTCCTTATTAATATCAGTTTTACATAATGACATTTCAATTGTGCATGAGAAATTTATTTCCTACCTTACATATATCAAAAATGAAGCTATCTCGTCTATGTGTTATAGTTTTTAATGAATAACAGTTGAGTCATTAATTCCAACTTCTTGGAATCCAATCCAAACTTCTGATATGACCATATTTATGAAAACATGAAGTGCAACATAAAACAAAGATACTTTCACAGATAAAAACAATGGAAATATATCAAACCTATTAAAGGGATCAGCCTTGAAACAAGTGTGCCAAACTTGTGCTGCAACAGCACGGGATACAAGATAAGCATAATATTTAGCACCATAGCCAACTAGATGACCAAATCTGAGCTCCCATTCCTGAAATTGGCAGGAATATGTTGTATGAGAGACTAATGTGTAACAATCACTGATTAATTAATTTATTGTATTTAAACATTAATTAATCAATTCAATTAAATATTTAACATGTGATATAGTGCTGAGCACATCCTAATAAAATAACATGATATAGTGCTGAACATCATCATTGGCCTCTAGATCTCAGGAGACAATAGGTTTTTGAGTCATGTGGTTTGTTTGGAAGCCACAAAGATGTGGTTTTACAGAAGAATGTTGAAAATTTCATGGACAGCGAAGAAAACAAATGAGGTTTTAAATCAGGCAGGCACACAAAGAAACCTTATCAGAATAAGAATCCGACAATCAAGGTTCTTCGGGCATATAATGCGAAGAGAGGGTTTAGAACATTTTGTGACAACAGGTAGAATTCAGGCAAGGAGAGATCACGGAAGACAAGAGGGAGAAGATGCTGGATGGCCTGACATCATGGTTAGACACAAGATCGACATCAGAACTAACTACATGCACAAAGCAGAGAGAGTTGTGGAGAGACATGTTCCCCTACGCCGGCAGGCATGGCACTTGATTGAGTTTGTTTCGTGCTGAATCGCATCACCTGTTGTGGTTGTAATGGCCTATTCTGGAGTGCAATTGAGATGGCTTATATAACTAGTAACTGTTGTCCTCTGTGTTAGTTTGGTTAACAAAGTCGACCAAGAGGTGACCTCTGCATGATGCATGCCTGGGCAATGTTTATGGGGTAGCTGAGTTGCCTCACATGTCAACTACCCCCTCTCGATTTCGCTGATGGAGTTAAGAGAAGTGCAAGCACAACATATGTTATCAGTTTGGTTGCAGGAGCTACCGGTCTGTTATCACATTCTTTGATATAATGCTACTTGCTGTTTTTGTTTACCAGATGAATAAAACAGTTAACCATATCTTCAATTGTATTTTAAAATTATCTCTGCATCATGACAAGAAGAGATTTCTAAGTAGGGCATTTGTGTATGCTTCATAAATAGTGTTTTTCACTGAAAATCGTGGTATATCCTTTACAGGATGTCATCATCAACCACAGTAAACGAATTGTTGATTTTCTAGGCACCACTTAGACGTTCAGTAATTTGCCATTGCTTTCTGAACATGTGAGGTCTTTTTTTACCATTTATAGAAGTCCACGGGAACGAGCTTGCTTCCAAACTGCCCGTTGTGATCGAGCTTACTACCGCTCAAGCTACAGATGTCCACACTACCTCTGTTATTTCTGAGGTCCACCTTATGAACTAATAAATGAGTGTACAAGTCAATGTCTATGCATTACAATAAAGCAGTCTTCTAACCAACATATATTACAACAATACTAACCGTGCCTGGGACATATTCAATGTTGCAATATTGTGACTGTATCTGGGCTAGTAAATCACTAGTTGATCCTGACAGTGGGTGTGCTCCATGGTACACTTGATCCAGCATGGAAAAAAACACCTGCTGCTGCATGTCCTGGACAGTTATGAAATCATATATAATTGATGTATTTATATATAACATATATAATTGATGTATTTATATATAACATATATATTGCACAATAACATATGTAATCAAGACTAGGTCAGAAATGACAAAGTAAAATTGTGCCAGAGAATAACAAAATAAATCACCACAAAGAGACTGTGTTTTTCTATCCTTCCTTTCGTTCACTTGAAATATTGGGTATATATTCAATGTTGTCTCTTGTATAAACTTCGCTGTATTTTTAAATTTTAGATCACGCAGAAGTCTGTGCAGTTTTTTTTTATTATGTTGTTTCATGAAGTCAGTGAGCTTGCCTCAGTACAACATAATTGGTGGTCTTGAAATATGTGCTCTGCAGTCTAGGATGTCTGTCCATATGTACACATGGCTGATTGTCAATCTTGAATTTTGTATACATGTGACTGTGGAGCAAATTGTGTCCAGTTCTGAGGCACAGAATGACAACTTGTTCTTCTTCTTCTTCTTCGATCGTTCTAGGTCTGTTTTAATCATTCTCATTGTGATATATAAACAGCCACACATCAGAACGTGATGTACGTGCACCAGCCTTCAGCACCTATTGGAGCTCAGTTGCTTATCCTTCGGTGGGGTGTTCGTTTTCAGCCAGCTTTTGATTTACTAGGGTGAGCTTTCCCTAGGGTTCGATCAGCTTTGCCGTATTTTTGGGCTTTGTGATCTACGCCGGGACAGTGAGTTACGCTGTTTATGCCCGTTCTGACTGAGAAATATTTCTCGGGGCTTGTAAGCTTATCCTCGGACGGCGTCTTACTCGTATAAGACACCATGTAAAGTATCGGCCTTCACCAATGTTCAGACCCGAACTTCCTGTCTGGTCCGTACATTGTCGGCCTTGCTTTACCGTACATTTTTGAGTTTGATCCGGAGAAGGAACATTCTCAGCCTTTTCTAGACGCGCATTGGTACGTGGCAATTTGCAATTAACCTCGAAAGCACTGGCATGGGGTCGAGTACAAACAATGTAGAGGGTCATTTCAGTCGGCACTATTAGCGTAACTGAGGATTTTGCGCTCGCGCCATCACCCGCCCCAGTTATTCCGGGGATGTTAGTTACGATTGCAATCGAACCTTGCCCGGTTGCCCCAAGGCTGGCAGTTCCGTTAGGCATCACCAACCTCAGTTCTTCCGGGAAAGTTAATTTTTAATCGCACAGTACCTTGCAGGTTTTCCCAGGCGGGTAGTTTCATTATGCACTAAACGCAACTTGTTCTTTTGCGCTCGGCAAACCTTGCCCAGTACATGTATCTGCACCAGGCTACCAATGTGGGGTCAGCTGCAATCTTCTCTCGCACCAACACGAGGGTAGACTTTTATTCGTTACGGTCCTGTCGTATTTATTCTTACCGACGGGCTTGGCAGTGTTGCCCCTCCTCAGGGCTTCGATCTACGTGGGCATACGTTTGGTCACTGGATGCACCTCTCATCCATGTCTGAGACGTTTTGTTGCTGTTTCTTTGCGTTCAGGGACTTAGACAATATCTTGTTGGACATCGGTCAGGAGATTTGTGCATTTTGTTTGTATCTTTATCGTATTTCCGTAATTGCACTGCTACCACTACCAGTAGTTTTCTCTCCCGATCCCTGCCCCTCTTAGCCAGACCGGAACCAGAGTCTGTTTCCAGGGTCACCGCGTGGAGGTTAGGGCAGGGTCTTGGTTAGCGCGCGCCCTCGCTAACCCTGGCTCATGTTACCACCATGACCTCATGAGCCTTTTGACCCCCAACTTGTTCTAATTTGCTTCTAGTTTTCTAGTCGTCCTGTGTTATTATTGGTTGATTCCTGATTGATTTAACCATCCTTTTCTGATGACAGGTAACTGGTACACCCAGTTGCTCTCCTGCAGCACATTCCTAAGCCAGTCAGTCTGCTGTCTCATTTTCTGGAATTCCACAGTGATAAGGTATCTACATGCACTAATTGCATAATTCAGACAGTGGGGGCTGTCGACCTGACAATTTTCTAGACTGAAATGCTTGGAGTGCTGATTTTGCATGTCAAAGTACCACCACTTGTGGTGTACACTACTACAAGCTAGGTGTTCAACATTTTCTCAGTTATTACCTCTAATGTCTGGATTTCTGTATCAAAGTTATGACAGAATTTCCCTGTCGGTATTTTAATCACACACCTAACATTGTTTGCATATTTTATGTCTAGTATTTTATTTTTCTATTTGTGCTCCATTCCTAGTGGTAACAACTCTATTCTAGCAAAAAAAACTAGGCCATATTTATCAAAACGCTGTACAGAGCAATTAGTACATGCAGCAACAACATCATCAACATCAATGATATTATCTGCTAACAATGATTAATTTTAATGAAATGTGTGAAATAGTTTACAAGGTTGTCAAAATCAAAATTTACCGAAGCTGCAAATATCTTTTTTGCATCGCATAAGTTCTTCACATCAGACTTTTTCATTGGTTCTCCTGTCTTGTAATGTCTAGCAAATGTAGAGATGACCTAAAATGAAACAATAAACAAATAGTTTGCAGCAAACATGGCAAAATATAGTATTGAGAATAACGAGATTATTCAACTTTCTGAACATAATCTATCAGCTAGGTTCATGTTTACAATTAATAGGAGATACTTTTCTTTTTTAGTGATCAGCAAGGATTATCACAGCACTCCAGACAGGTTCATAAGTGTGCTGTGATCTTTCTTCCCAACACCCATATTATCGTAACGTGACTGGATCACACATGTTCTATGTTGATTAACCAAATGGCTTGTGCCCATAATAAAGTATTTATGTCTGGCAGATCCAAATTTCACTCCCAACTCCTTCACTCTGATTACAAATGATTAATGTAAAAAATGATTAGCTATACTTCTAATCCTTTTTAATTATTTCAGCAGCGACCCTATTTTACCATCTAACTTAAGTAGTCAACTGAACTTTGCTATATAATATGCATACTCAGCTGATATTAGCAGAATCCAACATACCTAACTGCTCACAATTTTATGTAGAAATCATTCTTGGAAATACAATGAGACTGCCCTTTTACATGAAACATTTTCTCTAATGTGAGAAGCCAATAGATATTTAACAGCTGCTCTCATAAACAAAATGAATGTTCATGGCTACTTCACTTACTTTTATATATTTAGTCTTAAAAGTCACAATGAAGTCAAGGTATTGCTAAAAAGGATACCAGTTTAACATTTGTAAATGCAATAGCACATCTGCTGCTTAATCAGCAGATATCAATGACCTCCAGCTATTTGTCAACACTCATCTAATTAAGGACAGGCAATCAATCACATGACTTACCCTGGGCTCTGCTGCAAAGAACTCCATGAGCACAGATGGAACTTCTGCAAAGTCTGTAGAACATCTAGTTCCTACAAAATGAATCAATAAAACATTAGTTAGAAATGACAAATCTCCTACCAAGTGAAAAAACCACTTTGGTTTCTGTACAGATTATCATCATTGTATTTCCGACACATCCATAGATGTTCTGATCTACTCCACAATATTTCTGCAAGCATACATCAACTAATCAGGCCAGTTGGTGTTTATTGATAATCTTACTTGTATACATGTATTTCTCTTTTCTGACCTCTCAAAACCTAGCCCTTGCATTCTGGCTATTGATGTGAACATGTTTATTTGAAAATCCTCTTTGCAATCATATTCTCTAAGGATGTTCAAAATGTAATTTCTGTCCATTGGCTGATTCTCTGATATGATGACAGACTCAACTAGTCTGCCTGCTCTTTAACAATGCACCAGTATAAAGATAAAGGTAGCTGTGTGAATTGCAGACCTTTGAACTAGTTCAGTCCACTGTCTGGGAGTCAAACCTACCTCTATCTTTTACATCATACTCAATGAATCACCCAAAATGCATGTTGTTCTTCTTCTTCTTCAGCAATCTGGTCATGCGCTTAATTTACTGTGGACCACAAACTGGGCGGTCAGCTTCAGGTCTGTCAGGTTTCCCAAAGCTTAGTTTTCAGGTTGACTGTGTGTGGCCACATGTTGCTTCTCAGCTCACCCAGGAGAGGACAGTCTTGCAGGATATGCTTTGGTGTCTGTTCCACCTGCTGACACTGGTAGTGAGATGGTTGACTTATTCCTAGTCTATATAAGTGTTTGTTGAGTCTGCAGTGTCCGGTGCTTAGTTGAAATATAATGACTGGTCTGTTCTGCTTAGGTCTTGGAGGGAGTCTTTTCAATAATCATATCCAGTGTTTGTCTTCCAGTCTACTGCAGATTTTCTCTGTATGAGGGTTTTGACCTCTTGAAAATACAGGGTTTGGTAAATTTGCTCGTTGGCACTGCCCTCCTTAGCTAAGACATCGGCACTCTCATTGCCTGCAATGCCACAGTGAGATGGAATCCACTGCAAGTGAATTTCTGTCTTTTCTGAAAGCTGAGGAATGCATGTTGTAGTTTAGTGACTCGAGCCAGAGTATTGCATTTGTTACAACCAACTCGTCCCCTGTCATGCTACTCAACATCACAGTGAATGAACCACTAGTTTCCTGAACTTTTCTGTAGTGTAAGCTTAGAAAAACTAAATGACTTTGTCATATATTTTATTTAACAGCCAGAAAGTCATGTTGCACAAGTATTACCCCCAAACAAATATATACCAATCGAATTTAGTTAAATAACAGCTGTAAAATAATCTTTGTTGACTGTCATCTATGCCAGGTAGATGAAACAAAATGACTGTCATTTATGCCAAGTAAGAGAAACAAAACAATCAACATTATATTTATAACACAGTACACATTTCTGAACTAACCTACTTTATTTTTCCAGCAATTTTAACATGTCAGGAGTTTTTTGCTGCTATTTAGGTATCCTATAAACTTGCAATAGTTTTCATATATCTCCACAACTATGTCATTGGTTGACCAATTCTGTTGCTAATTTTCTTTTTATATAATGATGAGAACCATTCACCATATTTGCTTATTCTTTGTCATAAATCTCCCTTCAGTGTCAAAGTTCCAACATACCATTTTCCAAAACAACTTATTTGTTCACCAATTATCCACAATGTGCTGCCATATAAGAAGATTGACTATGTAATGCTAGTGAACTATATTTTCTACTTCCCTCTTCAAAGATTTGTCACACACTGTGATTTACATTTTCAGGAATGATGTTCTAGTTAGGATATACTAATCTTATTTCTAAGTTTTCCACAGTTGTTAATCCTGACAAATCATATCAGTGGTTGCAGTATCATGTTCTTAATAGTTATCTCTGGATTCAGATTTACTTGCACACCAGACGAACAACATAACTAACCACCATCGTCCAACCACAGCTCATCAGTATGTTGGTATGTTAAAGTACAGTGTTCCTGACAATATTTTTATACTTTTGTCAGTGTGACTTATTTTGGCAAATTTTGCCTGTGGATGCCCTCTCTGTTTTCCAGACAGAAAAATATACAAGGAAAACTCCCACTTTCTTGAGGGAGACGCACTCAATCTATGTTCTAAACAGCTTTACCTGAAACTGCTACACATATGAGAGACATAAAAGCAGGTATAAACAATGTTACATATATATAAGAGAGACAAAAGCAGGTATAAACAATGTTACACATATAAAAGAGAAACAAAAGCAGGTATAAACAATGTTACATATATATAAGAGAGACAAAAGCAGGTATAAACAATGTTACATATATATAAGAGAGACAAAAGCAGGTATAAACAATGTTACACATATATAAGAGAAACAAAAGCAGGTATAAACAATGTTACATATATATAAGAGAGACAAAAGCAGGTATAAACAATGTTACATATATATAAGAGAGACAAAAGCAGGTATAAACAATGTTATATATATAAGAGAGACAAAAGCAGGTATAAACAATGTTACATATATATAAGAGAGACAAAAGCAGGTATAAACAATGTTACATATATATAAGAAAGACAAAAGCAGGTATAAACAATGTTACACATATATAAGAGAGAGACAAAAGCAGGTATAAACAATGTTACATATATATAAGAGAGACAAAAGCAGATATAAACAATGTTACATATATATATATAAGAGAGACAAAAGCAGGTATAAACAATGTTACATATATATGAGAGACGAAAGCAGGTATAAACAATGTTACACATATATAAGAGAAACAAAAGCAGGTATAAACAATGTTACACATATATAAGAGAGAGACAAAAGCAGGTATAAACAATGTTACATATATATAAGAGAGACAAAAGCAGGTATAAACAATGTTACATATATAAGAGAGAGACAAAAGCAGGTATAAACAATGTTACATATATAAGAGAGAGACAAAAGCAGGTATAAACAATGTTACATATATAAGAGAGAGACAAAAGCAGGTATAAACAATGTTACATATATATAAGAGAGACAAAAGCAGGTATAAACAATGTTACATATATATAAGAGAGACAAAAGCAGGTATAAACAATGTTACATATATATAAGAGAGACAAAAGCAGGTATAAACAATGTTACACATATATAAGAGAGAAACAAAAGCAAGTATAAACAATGTTACATATATGAGACAAAAGCAGATAAAAGCAATGTTATCTAAGAGACTAACCTGTCACGTGCTGGTACCTAGTCCTGCCCAACATAGAGTGCATGGCATGACCAAACTCATGAAAGAGGTTATCAACATTTCCAGGAGTGAGAAGTGTGGGGATATTAGAGCCTCGAGCAGCAGGCAGTGACAACTGCAATACTACCACAGGATGTTGATAGCTACCATCATCTCGACGTCGACCTCCTTGAATGGTGAAGTGGCAATCCTAGATAGTAGGACAAGGTGATAGATCATAATACAGTGACAATATGGCAAATTTGTGCATATTTATGATAACATCTGATAAATTATGGATATAAAGAGGAATGGAGTGAGTGTAATACGTATAGACCGCATCACCATGTTGTTGTTGGTCTTCCTTTCTTTCTTCTTCTCTCTGATGTCCATATAAGAACTGTGACGTTATAGCTGGAGTCATTCACATAACATGGTCAAGTCATTTCCATTTATTTTCTTCTGTGATAGTATTCATTGTTTTCTGCTTAATTGTTTGGATAAGCCTAGTCTAGTCATTGGATCATCACCATTGCACATCAAAGCAATTAGTCCATAGGTGCTCTGATCTCCTCCTCAGTATGTCTCTTAGCTGTGGCTACTAACAACACTGGTTCTTTGTTAGTTTACTATTCTTCTTTGGCTACCAGTATAAGTGCTTTTGTCTAGCTACACCACATTTGACATGAATTCTTGCAGTCTGGTTAGGGTTGTAGATTCAACACTATTACTTGAATCATTTACACATCCTCTCTCCCTTAGGGAATTAAAAATATCAGCCTGTTCCATTGCTCACCTGCTTTTTTACATCTGCCATACCTGCAAGCGTATTGGGTAAGCCATTTGTAAGATATTCTTTCTGGCCAGAATATTCTCATGATTCTGTGCAGGCATAAGTGGTGAAAGACAGACAGTCATTTTCCTACACTCTGATTCATAAGGGAAGGCTGATAAAATGACACTTTTATAGAGTTAAAGTTCAGTGTCCTTGCTACAGACCCTTGGTTTCCATACTGATTTCATCCTAGCAAAGATGGTTCTAGTATTATTCAAATGAGATTTACTATATGGCTTTATTCCACCTTGTTGAGTTACTACACTGCAAAGGTATGTCCAGTTGGTTATGACTTGTCTTTTCTGTGTTTATTTTAAGGTTAACAATTCTTGCTATGTTGAAGACATCATTTATCTAATGAGGAACTTGCATAGAGGTTGTAGTAAATTAGGAAAGTGGAAGACCTAGAACAGCAAAGAGAAGAGATGATCTTCTTCTTCTTTGCGTTCGTTCCTTAAGACCAATTTTAATCACTTTTTGTGATATGTTTGATCTTTGTCAAGAACATGTATACGTTGCACATTGGTTTGGTAGGCCTCTAAACGCATAGACATCTACATGTTTAGGACATGTGCATCCGTTTTCAGCCAAACCTCCTTAGTTGCCTCTTATGACATGAGTGGCAGGTAACAGTGGTTCTATTCTTTCCACCACAAATTTGGGTCCTGGTAACCACTCGGACGAGAAGAGATGATAAAAATAGATGTATCAACATAAAATTAATGGAATTGTATGGTGGCTCTTGTACACCACAAAGGGAACAAATGGTATAGATTGACTGGCAGCTAATTATTAGTCTAGATATGACAGTAGAACTAAAGCACATTTTGTAATTCATCATCATCAAATAGCCTGTCCTGAGCACAACATTGCTACTCTAACAACCTTTTAGAATTTCTCTCCCTCAAAGGTTTATGCAGCTGTTATGCTCAAATCCTCATGACTACACTTATCTATATAAAAGTGTTAGACAACAACTAACCTGATTGGGTTTTCCATATCTTTCAAAGAAATCACAATAGATGTATCCCAATACTCCCTCAGTCTGGTGGACAACAGCCTGAAGAGATGATGCAATAATATACAGCAAATATGTTCTTTGCTAAATGCGCTTATTTCCTGTGTAATATCTCATTTTTAAATCAACTTAATTTCTGTTTCTCTTTTTCTCTTTGCCTAGTTACATTTCTCATTTTTCTTCACATTTCAACTCCCACATTTCTCATTACTTGGAAGAGATCAAGCATCTCCAGGATCTATCAAGAAAGTCATCATCCTTGATACACAAGCAACAAAGGCACAAAAGTTGAGAGATAGTAGAGTCCAGGGGCAGCTCGTCATTAAGGGCCAGTGGGGCCGGCCCCACCAAAAATATTGAGTAACCTGTACTTATTATTTTAGACATTATTTGTTCATAATTATTACTTTCAGCGAGATACTGATTAGCTTTGAAAGTTGATATATAACGCTAAAATATCATACAGTCTGAAATTTGAAATTCATAATCTTTTACCCTTAATTAGTATTCGCCTCTGGTCATTAGGGGCCAGTAAGAACCGTCCTAACAAACCAAAAAGAATTAACGTGTACTTATTATTTTAGAAATTATTTTTTCGTAATTATTGCTTTTAATTTGACACTGATTAGCTTTGACAGTTGAATATATAACACTAAAATATAAATATTATATCAGAATAATATAACAATCCTGTTATTTATATAAATATCATCTTATTAAAATATATTATATATACTAAAGCCTTTAATACTTCAAGCATTGTTCCGTGCACTATTTCTGGGGCTAGTTTACAAGTTCCTACATTGCTACCTCTGACCTTTGATCGCTATTGCAATAATAATTGCCAAAACAATGTCATTTTCACTCAGCCTGAAGATATATTCATTCTTACGCAGCCAAACTACTTCTCAGATAAACGAGTACTCTAGCTCAAATAGTTCGTTTAATTATCGATTGAATCCCCAATTTTATATAAAATAGTATAAAATTATAGAAAGTAATGGTATTAAATAACAAACCTTCTTATAATAATATTAGTTTTATGGAATTGGCCCTTGCATTAATACATCTTCTCTACAGCAATAAATGAAACGACATTCCTGACCTTTGAGCTTGGTTGCCCTGTACGTCTGCTTCCGTGAACTATTACCGGTCGACTGACGTTACTTGATCTAGTTTAGCTAGTTTATCCTTATTAATGGCGAAACACATAATAACAAAGTACTGTAGTTTTACAAATTACAAAAACAATGACAATATACAGCAACGTTTCGACCAACAAGGCCTTTATCAAACAAATGAACAACAGGAGTGACGAATTAAAAAACCACTAACATATGGACGACTACATACGGAGACATAATAGCAATATGTTTATGATACCCTGATCTTTCACAAGTTCGTGGTTTGTTGCCATGTGGGTGCCGTATTTTCAATTTGCGTTCCAGACAAGTTTTAAAAAAAATATCTAGGCGCTCCTGTCATTTGATGTGTCCGAAATATTTAATTGTCCTTTTGCTCTTTTCCTAAACAGGGTAATGGGGTCTAACGCACATAGGGACGTCGCGCCAGGATTAGTGAGCTGGCACTAACCGAGATCCTACCCCACCTCCACGTGGTGACCCTCAAAACAGACAATGGTTCTTATCTTACTAAGCGCGTAGGGATCAAGGGAGAGCTACTCTGGTATAAGTAGTGATGCAGACGCAGTTACATTGGATGAGATCCGCTCGCAACACAGACGAGCAGAATCCCAAAGTGACTATTAATGCACATTTCTCCTGGCCGATGGGAAAAGCTGAACAAATAAACATAAAGGGATGAAGGGTGCATCCAGAGAAGAGACTGGGCCCATATCAGGCGAAACTTGGAGCCACGAGGTGAGAGCTCGAATTGAATTGCGTGTCATGACAGTATTGAGGCATAGTAAATGTAGGCACAGTGAGAAAACAGATAAACACGGTGAGCAGGCACCAAAGTAGAGCGAACACACGCGCGGACGATACACAGATGAGCCCACCGGTGGGGACAGACATGCATGGTGCTGATGATAGAGCAATGAAAAGGCGTGGCAAACGTAGGGGTGAGCGGACGACCCAATAGTGTAGAAAAACTGGAAAGTCCAGCAGAGGCTTGAATCCAGTGCAAAAGTTCCTACTGAATGGTGATAAACTGTGCACTGTGCACAGTGAGATAGAAATGGGTAACGTATCGCCCAGTAGAACAATATGAACACAAGTGACAGGAAAAAGGGACAGGCCCAGTCGGTGGACGAGGCACAAGCAGAAATGGGCGAATGGGCACCAAAAAGAAATGTGAGGTGGCGAGCTTCGAAGATGGGATCTCCATCCAGAGAGCAATAACTGTGTTTCCCCTTGCAGATAACTACTACTGTCTTGTAGTTGATTGGGGACAATAAAAGGCTAGTGGAGCAAACCGTACACAAAACTGGACGACAGGCAAACCAAGCAGTCCAAAAAAAAAAGACTGGTGAACTAGGCAGATGACGCTCAACAACCCGAGAGGGAAGGTTGTCTAAGGGTCTTCTTCTTTGTCATCACACTGCTACCGGGTTGTTGCCCAGTGTCGTGGTTTTCTGTTTTTGTCTTGCGCTGTTCTGGTGGCTTGTGTGATTGTTATCTTTGCTCTTTCACAGGATTCTGCTACGCCATCTAACCATCTTTTCCGTGGTCTTCCTCTTGCCTTCTTTCCCGATATTCTGTTGTAGAAGACTCTGTATACTTTGGAGTTTGGATGCATTCTTATTAAGTGGCCAAACCACTTCATTCTTTGTTTATCTATGTAATTCAAGCACGGTTTTGTGCCAACTTTCTTCTTATGCTGATGTTGGTGATTCTGTCTTTTCTTGTGTTGTTGGTAACTTTTCGCAGGCAAGCATTTCACATGTAGTTATTTTTTGTGACTGCGCTTTGCTCAATGTCCATGTTTGGCTCTGGTAACACAAAGTAGGTATAAAATGCTGTTGATCATCTGTTGCTTAGCTGCCTGTGAAATTTTTGGGTGCCTTAACAATGGGGCTAGCTGGTAGGTTACAGCATTTGCTTTTGTACTCTAGCCTCTATCTCTCATCCAGTTTTCCGTCTTCTGTGAATATGCTTCCTAAGTATTTGAATTCTTTCACTTACTCTAAGTGAAAAGAGGTTGTCTAAGGGTAACTACCCTAAAGAAAATAGCAACCTGCTACCTTGCAGGTCGGCTGGGGACAGCCGAGGCGATCGAGAGCGAACCCAGTGAACGCTGGCTAAAACCGGACACATCGCCAAAGGATAAGCACCAGGGCTCCAAATGGCGCTAAAGGTGTGACGAAATACACCCATGCTAATGCTGCATGAATCAGATTTCCATATGAAAGCAAAATTTATGGGAAATCTGGACATCAGTCTAAGCTGATCGACGCTCAAGAGAGATAGAAATAAAGAGAGAGAGAGAAAGGGGTAATAACTTCTCGGAATAGACAAGAAATAGTAAATACTCCAAAAACCCCAATTTTTCCGAAATTTTCCCAGGCCCCACCAAAAAAAATGACCACGAGCCGCCACTGGTAGAGTCACAACAGGCTTTGGGATGAGAAGAAGTGTAGAGGAGAAAACTGTGAGCATCAATAAGCTTAAAATAAACTGATGTTTTTAAAAAAGACTGGTGAGTGGTGGCAGTGATATCCAGAAAGTTGACACAAGAAGTGGAGATGTGAAAGGCAAACCAAATAGTATGATTGAAATCATTAATGAATTTGGGAGAAAATCAACAAGCAAACTAATAGGAAGCTAACAGATACTATATTCATTCCAACTCTAAGCAATCAATGCCAGTCCTGAACAGTTTTAGAAAAGGAAATGCGTAAGATCCCAGCATGTGATATTAAATGTATATAAAATGCAGTAGGTATAAAAAAAATAGAATATAAAATGTAACTCTAAGAACAAGTGTAGGGTCAACACCAGTCAATAAATTTATAGAACATCAAATACTTGAATGGTTAGGCCATTTTGTTAAAATGGAGCCAACCCAAGTATACCACATGAGAGCACCAGGCTGCAACACAAGAAAAGACCCATAAAAGATGGACAGATGGAGTCAGAGATAATAAATCAACTCAATATAACAACAGCCAGGCTGTTACACACAAGCTAAGCTACACACCAGGCAACCAACGCTATACTACCTCCTCTCTACAACACTTCATGGTACAAGCAGTAAGATAACAGAAGAAAGAATAAAGTGGGACAAATCAGTGATGCCAATACCAATCTGACCAAGGGTGCAGCTATGAGCACTAAAATGAAACCTAGTTATGCTTGCCTGTTCATAGATCATCTTGAGCACAAGGTATTCAGTACCTATCATAGCCCTTGTTTGTCTATTTATTACAGATACATTGATGATGGTATTGTCTTCCACAGTTTTCCAACCGCAATTGATAGAGACAATAATCTCAAGAAACTTTGCTGCAAAACTAATAGCACAACATACTTATACTGATTGATTAAAACCACTCTTTGTGGTTTATAAGTGGTTATTCTAGAGTGAACATAGAAGAAAAAAACATAAGAATAAGTGGAGAGAAATTCAAACAAGTAAAAAATGGAAGATGTGAAACCAAGATCATGTTAAAATAATAGGTTGGCTAAAATTACATTCAATAATATGAAATGTGTTAGTATTAAAAAACACCTTCGTAAATGGGTGTTTACGTAGAATAGAGGGACTGAGATGGTATGATAAGATTACAAATGAGGAACTCAGAGAAAGAACAAAGCAGATACCAGTGGAGAAGGAGCCCAGGAAGAGATGCTGGCGATGGATAGGATACACATTGAGAAGACCAACCAGAAGCATTGCAAGACAGGCATTGTTTTGGAACCGCAGGAAAGAGGAGATGGGGAAGGCATAGACAGACCTGGAAAAGAGAGCTGAGGCTGATATTAAAAGGATAGGTAAAACATGGAAAGAATTGGAAAGGATGGTAAGAGAGAGGAAGAGCTGGAAGAAGTTTGTTGACGACCTGTGCTCCGTGGGAGTTGAAAGGTGAAGAAGTATAAAAACCCAGAAATGATCAGAAATAAAAATTAATCACCAAGTGTTATACAGTAAACCTCTAACACGAACTCGAAGGGACCGAAAATCACTAGTTCGTGTTAAAAAATTGGTAATCGGGACTCAAATTTTGGCATTGCAATGCAGCACAGTTTTAACCATATACAATACAGATGCCATCATATAAACACTACTACAGTAATTAACTTTTAAAGAAGTACTCACGTATTATTTTCTGCAGAAAAATTCCTGTATATTGCGCTGTCGCAGACGGGGCGAAAGTGCATAGTAACTTCACGGCCAACTGTGTGTATAGCTTCCGTGAAACCTAGCGGTCATTTCAGTTGTTGTAGCAAACCGTCTAAAGTGTCCAAGGTTAACACTTCCTGGCGGGTGGCGGTATACTATTGTCTTCATCACTTTCTTCTGATGATATTTCTTGCACCTCACACACAACTGATTGTACATGTACATCAGATTCTCTGGAGAACACACGGGAACATCACATCTGCACTAATGAATTCCTCAAAACTAACTCCAGGGTTTGCAACGTCTTGAAGAATATCCCATTCGTCATGAGAGGTGGTGTCGATGTCACCATCTAACTCTTCGATAGGATTAGTGTTGCTATGTCTCCAGGCTCTGCTAAAGCAGTTCTGCAAGTGTTTTGATGGCACAGATTCCCAGGAGACAGCGATAGCTTTATTGCATCGAGCACACTCCAACTTGGGGTTATCGTGTTGTTTTCAACAGCGCGAATTGCAGCTCTCACAAGTCGCTTGCGATAAGCTCTTCATAAGAGCAATAATGCCTTGATCTAAAGGCTGAAGACGACTTGTTGCATTTGGGGGAAAAATTGAACCTTACGTTTGTTAAGTTCAGATCATGTATTTATGAGGCCGTACACCTGTCCATTGTCAGAAGAACATGCCTATTCTGAGCCACCATTCGACTGTTGAAATGAAGAAGCCACTTACGAAATGATGTGCTGTCGATCCAAGCTTTCTTATGGTGAGAGTAGATGCAGGTAGAGTATCCATGTTCATGTTTTTAAACAACGTGGTTTCTTGGACTTGCCTATCACCCATGGGAGGTGTTTATCACTGCCGTCTGCATTACATACAAGGACAACAGTTAGACGTTGTTTACTGCGCGCTCCACCATGGCACTTGTCACCCTTTATTCCGAGGGTATGACTTGGAAAAAGATTGTAAAAAAAGTCCAGTTTCGTCCATATTGTACACGTCACACGAGGCATACTTTTCTCTCACTCCGTAAAATCCATGCAACCAGTTGTTTGTCCCTTCTTCATCAACTTTATTTGCTTCACCACAAATCACTACTGATGAAATTGAGTGTCTCTTTTGGAACCGGTACAGCCAACCAGCGGAACATCTGAAATCTTGAATATCCAAATTTTTGGCAATCTCATTTGCTTTTTGACTGAATTATAGGTCCACTTAAAGGTACATTGGAAGTGCGCAATGGTTGAACCATTCTAGAAGTAGCTGTCGATATCTTCGACTTAGCACTACGAAGTCGCTTAGATTTGTTATGAACCTAATGCAACAGCATTAAGAATTTTTCCCGGTCTTTAAGTACTGTGGATAAGGTAGACTTGGCAATTCCATACTGTTCAGCAATTGTTTTTTTCTTCAATACACCACTATCTACTTCGTTAGAATTCTTAGTTTTGTTTCCAGATCTATACCTGTCTGCTTCCTCTTAGACATGACTCTTCAACTGACTCTATCTAACTTTTCGTCCTATCTGAACATTTTCTCACCAGATTTTATCAACTGAATTTCACTTTCATTTTCACTTTCTGCTCCTCCCTTCTCTCCTTCCACCCCCCCTTCCTGCCCAAAACCATACTTTACTTCTAATTGGGTGTTCTGGCTATAAAATTCTGTACCTGTAATAAAATACAGTACCCAGAGCTTCTACGATGTAACCGAATCCGGGAAACGACGAATTTACTCCGACAGATCTGCTATCGCACCTCCGGGACGCATTAATCTTTTTTCCCGCTGTCCGAAAATGCTTTGTGTACATATTAATGTCTCCACCTATCTCGCCTCTATCTCAAACTCAAGGGCATCCATCGGGTAAATGAAACTGTTAGTGTTACCTTTCCGATCACTAACAATGAAAGGCTTTTAAGTGACAACAAACATTGTGAAGCTTTGGAAGTTCCGGTTAAATGAGATAAAATTGGCGGAGGGACTAAAATACAGTTCGTGATTCGTGGTACACAGAAATTCGTGTTATTTACTGATAAGAAATAGACATTTATGACGGGACCACATTTTGTTCTTGTTAACCGGGTGTTGTGTTAAGCAGTTGGTTAACGAGGTTTACTGTATATCCTATGTCTCTATAGTGAAGAAACAAGAACAATGAACAAGTAGCTAGAAGAAAAACTTGCAGCCATTGTGAATTTATACATGAATCTGACAAATTTTATATACACAGAAAATCTCAGAAATGAAGTTTTAGAAAAGATATGAATAGAGAAGAAATTGTTGAAGGTGTTAAAAAAGATACAAATAAAATATTTTGGACACATATTATTGAATGAGGAAAGGCACTTTACTGAAAACCATAGATGAGAGATTCAGGTGAAGAAAATCATTAGTAAGCCCTTGCATCTAAAAGAAAGGCTAAACAACCTGGTCCTGGATGGCTAAAATGTAGCAGCTTTGTCCACTGGAAAAGAATTCCATACCTGAGAAGCAAACTCAACATGGTATATACCAACAAGTGAGTTATACTTCACTGGGTGCCATCACACAGATTTTGTCAAGTAATGAGAGGGCATACAGGCGTGCAAAGAAGGGAGGAAAATTAAAACAGGAAGAAAATAAAATTACATTCTTTATAAAAAAAGATATATCTGGGCCATGAGAAGAGAACCAAATCTGCTCAAGAAGAATTATCTCTCACTCAATTGACAAGAACAGATCATTATCCTCTGTCTCTGGAAAGGGCATAACAAATACATGTATAGGCTGTGACTACCTGAATCTCCACTGAGTCCCTGTGCCAATTTTGAACAAAAACCAGACCATGTCCTGCAAGACAGTCTCTGGAATAGCCACCTTAGAAAGGAATGTTGGCCAAACAACACAACACTACAGTCAAAACTATACGGAACCAGGGAATAGCTGCAGACAATGGCTGACTTCATCATTAGAACACATCTTAAGAATGATGGTATAATAATCTACGTAGTGATCGTAAGTAGAAGAAAGAAGTATTGGAGATTCAATCTTGAATGTGGAGATGGCAACTAATCAATCAATCAATCAATCAGTAATTGAATGTTCACTCACCAGTTTATAAATGTCATCATTCCAAGCCTCACCAAGTTCCATCTCCACATGCTGCAGTGACACAGCAAAAAGACACTGAAGCAGATTGTTGAGACCCTCCATCACACATCCCAGAGAGAAGTAAGGTAGACTATTCATGTTCGACATGGTACTCCTGTAAAATAGGATACATTATCCATGAACAATGGGTCACAAGAAATGTGCTATTTCAATACTCTTACATGGGAGTATACTCTTGTCAATCACAGTATCTTCAGAAACATAAACATTGTGATTTGTTAAAGATTACTGTATTTAATGTACACTATATTACCTTTTCTGCCTGCCAATAGCTGTCAGGTAGGGTGGATCCCATGGCATGATTTCCTTGGAAGAGAAAAAAATTGTTAAACACATTTGTATATACTAGGATTCTTATAATTAATTTGTCATATCCAGAATCTGGATCAGTTAAAATCTGGATCAGTTCAAATCTGCACTACGTATTTGCCAAGCTGACTTATTTCATTTGGTGTGACTATCACATAATTTTTGTCTTCTGAAACACTAGAAACTCTAAAAAATAGGGTAGGTTGTGACCATGAAGTACATATTGTTCAATCAGTTCTGTTCAAGATTATGTCACATGTTTACTCACGAAATATAGTCTGTGAGTGAACCATGTGGAGAAAAAATGAACATTATTTGTCTAACACATGTTTCAAACCAGTTAAGCAATGATATGTGATGTAGTTGTACCACTTCTACTGCAACCTGCTATTTTGAATTTTCCGAAGCATGGACCGAGAGTCAGATAAAATAAAGACTCCAGTAAATGTAGTAATTGAAGGACAGCAGTAACTACCTCATGCTGGAAGTGAGAGTAAGGGGTGCTTTAGGTTTCATCTAAATGTAACTATATTAGTATATTTGTAATTCATATCAGTACTTGTAAGAGACATGTCACCATGAACACTAAAAGAGCATTGTTCATCACAATGCTTCTCCCCACATTATGCTATCAGTGCCAAACCTGGACATTGACATCAAATGATAGATGAAAACTAGTCACAAGAGGGGATGAAGTGTCTACGCAGAATGCTGGGAGTATCAGGAAGAGACCGGTTTCTAAATGAAAACATCAGGAGAAAAATGGGTACAACATCAGTACTGAACTTCATCAAGAAACAACTTAAATGTTTCGCCACATAAGCAGATTACCAACAGACAGTGCGCCACAAAGAGCAATGTTACTCCAATACAGTGGATAAAAATCAAAAGGCTGGTCACACAAAAGGTGGACCTCAGAGATAACAGAGGCAACAAAGACACTATTTATGAAGTGTACAAAACCTGTTCTAGAAACCTCTTCTTATCCTGACGCTGTGAGACAAACAGATTGAGATAAAGAAATAAGAACATATAAGAGAGAATATCATCTTACCTTTGCTGTACTCTCTTCTTGTTGTTTCAGTCTTAGCATATCCTCAAAGTCAATCTTTGCTCTAACAAAAACAATGTTTGTGTATTAGATCACTTGTCAGTTTCAATGCTAGCAAATGTCACAAAATACAATGGTAAAACAGTATTTGCTAACTTTTCAAAAGTTTACACATCAGACATATCATAATTTTATTTAATTACCTAATGAAACAAAAGGCTGCTATTGTAGCTTACTAGTGACAACATTGTCTCCCTCAGTTCTGTTGGATACCAAGTGTGAACCACAGACAGCAATGTGGTGAATGGAATTGACCCACAAGAGGCAATGATTGGTCTCTCAGAAAATGGATGTTTATATGATTTGGCTTGTAGTATGATCACTGAATTTTACTGCATTTTAGTAATATTTGTCTATTCTAAATGTGTCACACTGTCATCTCTTTTTCTACAGTAAGAAAATCTAAAAAATATATATCTACATAAAATAGTTCATCAATTTGATATTGAAAATAAGTGCTTAGGAATTTTTATTTTGAGTTTTAACTGTCAAGGAATCTGTAAAGTGGGCAATTTGCACATGGGACCTCTGGTTTTTTCATGGTTAATAGGACTAGATGCTTGACCATATCTGTCTATTAGGAATTGGTGTGAATAGTTCTGAACTGCTTTCTGTTTATAAGTGGAAACAAACTCTGAAAATTTGATGTGGAAGGACTTCATCTAACCTCCTTACTAGCTCAGTCTTCTATATTATATAATCTTCTGAGAATCCCACTTAATTAAGATGTCTCTCTGCTATTTCCTGTCATCTGTCATAGGAAAGTTTATGTGACTGATTTATTGTATTATATTAGTCATCTCAAAGCAGAAAAGAAAAATAACTACCTGGGTTTTAGTTCTTGTGACAGAAGATTCAAAAACTCAACAATGTTTTCTGTAGAAGAAAAAATTAATAACTTGTGATTTATAAAAAGTACTAATGAGTCAACATCATAATAAATGGCCAAACACTGGAGAAAAAACATTTTACATATTTGGGTAGTAAAGTGTCAAACAACTGAGACACGATGAAAGAAATAAACTCTCGTATTGCTATAGCAGCTAGTGCCTTCATTAAATTAACGAATATCTGGCAATCTCAAGATCTTAGTATATGCACAAAAGTTAAATTATTTAGGTCATGTGTGATTCCTGTACTGACCTACGGTTGTGAAAGTTGAAATCAACAAAGAAAATTGATAAGAAACTGGACAGCTTTGAGAATAAATGTCTCCAAAAATTATTAAAAGTCAAATGGAGTGATTTGTTTTAACAACACAGTGAGAGATAGAACACACTAACAACCCGTATCAAATATTATAAGAAAACGAAGGTGGAAATATTTAGGTCATGTTCTTAGATCAGATGAAAAGAGACTAAATCGACAAGTCCTTATGTGGTCACCAGTTGGGAAAAGAAAACGTGGAAGACCAAAGACCACTCTTCAAGAACCATCCAACAAGAAAGTAAACTATTGGGATGTAAAACCATACAAGATCTCCAACTGCTAGCAACGAACCGCATCACATGGAGATCTAAAACCTCTGCCCTATGTGTCGCCTTTGGCACGAAAGGAACAAACTAACTAACTAATGAGTAAAAACAACAAAATATAAAACCAACTCATGATTGGTGATATATTCTTGATCTCATCAACTGACATCTCCGCAGTGAAGGTTTCTGTGATAAATTTCAATTTTGTTAACTGTGACAATAGTACACTCATGCATATTGTTATTCTGTCCTATTTGGGTGTTGTCAAGGTGACGCTTTTAAAAAGCTCTTAATTGTTATAAATCAACAAGCAGATACAGAAAAATGTAGCCAATCCCATATAATAAAACTATATTCAGAGACAGTGATGTAACCATAAAAATATATGAAATATTTCTTAATTGGAGTTCAAGAATTCTTATTGTGAAGAAGAAAATAAAACTTCATAACTCTATCAAGCATCTTGTAAAATACAACTAAGAAGCAACATAACCATGTCAAACATATTGCTACAGAAACCAACAATGACAAAGAAGGCCAACTTCAGTAGAAGTCCAATGCTCCTATTGAAGCAAAAAAGAGAAAAATGACACGTGGAAAACATTTTTTAGAAAGCAGCTAGAAATGCACAATAGAAATCAAGGTTCCTAGGCAGTTATAGTATATCTGGTTCTGTACATACTTCAAAAGTATCAAAAAGTGGTGTTGAGTATGTGTGTGAATAGTATTATAAATGACTATAAGTTAATCAACATACAGGCATTCAGGGTAATGAGAGAACTGACCAGAAAGTTTAGAAAGCACTTATTGTGGGGGTATTGAAGATGGATAAGAGGGATATCTTCTTCTTCTTCAAACGCTCCATATCAATCACTTGTTAACCACTCTGTGGATTTGTATGTGATCTGAGCGAAAGTGATTGACGTTGTGCTAGTTTGCACCTACATGTAGGCCAGCACATCCGATTCTGCATCAGCTTTTATTTACTAGGGTAGCTTCCCCAGGTCCTACATCAGTCACCTCTTACAACATTCCTTGTAGGTCGCAGTGGTACTATTTTCTTTACTTCCCTTGAGGGCGCAGGCACCACACGGGCAAGAGGGATATAATGCAGTTGTAAATGCAAACAGCCAATGTTCATCAAATGTGATGGTGCTCCACTTGTCCATCGCACTTTCCCATAGAACATGGCTTGCAGAAATATTACTTAAAATGATTGCCATATTTAGACCAGCAAATAGTAGATCTGCTCATTGATGCACACAAATTTTTTCCTTAAACGACTGTGGCAGTTTAGTTTAAAAATTAATGTTTATTATATTATTTATCCAATTTTATGCAGTAAAATTAAGTTTTTATGTAAAACCAAAGACTGTAAGAACATGACTAAAATATCATATTATTACCAGGATGATTAATATTCATCCCTACCTATCACTACATTTACAAAATGCCACCACAACAATGTTTAGCATATCTACCTGGTGAGTTAATAATGGTTCCCTTATTGGCACGATGAGAGTAGGTATCAAACCCAACTAGTTTAGCTAGCCTATACCTGGCAGTTAGAAGGGTCTTGAGTATGTCAGCTTGGTGTGCGTCATGAGAGAGGAAAATTCTGTAAGCTGCTTCACGTACCTGAGAAAATGAACGTAGAGAACTTGTGTCAGTACCAACAGTTTTAATTATTCCATGGCATCTAAAAATACAACAATTCCCTAGACATGAAAAACTGATATAATCAGGAAGATTACTTTGTTAATTATAGCTGCGGAGCCAGATATGTCAGTCAATGCTAAGTTCTGTATCTGACATTATGTAAATATAGGGTTTTTTGTTACTCTCCTAAGATTTCACAGCATGATGATATGAAGCTAGGTATTATATCCTGGCTCTGTGCATAGCCAGAGAATCTTCACCTATAGTTTTCAATCAGGTAGGCGGAAACAGGATGACATACTCAGCATTTTCTGCTATCTTCAGGAACGCTTCAATATTATCATCATTTTCATCTACCTTGTCCCTATCGAAACTTGGTTACCATTGACAGCAGCTCTAAATACCACCCTGTCCTGTGTGAGGTGTCTGGCGTCTTATACTCAACCCATCTATGACATCAAGCATCTAACTTCTCCTTGGTCTTTCCCTCCATCGCCTGCCCAGTATCAGCCCTCCCAGAATGATCTTCTCCTGAGAATAGTGTAGTTTTATATGTCGAAAATGTGTAATTGTTTTCATTTTTATTTTCTTTATCAACCACTTCTCTTCAATTTTAAGCTGGACATATGTGTTATCAACTTTGCCATTGGCAACCCCCTTGAATATCTACACTTATGAAGTATGTTCCAGCTATAAAATAGATGTGGCTTCCAAAAACAACTAGAAACAGATGTCAGTAAATGGAAAACTAGCACATGAAATAACAAATTTAGAATCAGCTTTTAAAATGTTATAATCAAATTTTCATTATGAAGCAACAAGTACTAACCATGCTGCTGTAATGGTCTGAGAATAGACCAGACACCATTATATTATCCCCATCAACACCAAACCTGATGAGAAAGTATATGTTTATAATTTGTATATGTGTGTCACTTCATTTTTAATTTTAACCTGTTGCCTTGCAGGTCTTGGGGACAGCCAAAGGCTGACAGAGAACAAACACAGTAAACGCAGGCTAAAATGGGACACATCATCGAAGGACAAGCACCAGAGCTCCAAATGGCGCTAAAGATGTGATGAAACACACACCATGCTAAGGCTGCATGAATCAGATTTCCACATGAATAAAACAAAATATTTGCAGAATTTATGGGGACATCTGGTACATCAGTCGGGTGATCGTGAGAGAGAGATTTGTAATTTTGCCAATACACTATACAAAGTGTCTATGTAGTACAAGTCAGAAGTTTGCTGCTCTGTAATAATATTTTCTCCCATGCCCCAAGTGTCTAATTTGGCAATCTTAAACAGGTTTTTGCCATTTTATCACTTTTTTATATAAAGAGTTTAACAAGTCATGTAAGGAGACTCCCAAAGATAATTTATAGTCAATATTAACTCTATCAGCATAGTCAAAGCTGATTTATATTTTCAACAAAATCTATGTTAACAAACTCTATACTGGATGGACTGTAGTAAAACTGAATACCAAATTACAGTTGAAATGTCCCTACAATAACAAAAACACCAGCTGTATACAAAACTAGTAATGATGATGAATGCTTTTATAACTGCACTGAAATATCAGAAGAGAACAGAATCTTCTTCTTCGAACACTCCATATCGACCACTTGCTAAACCATTTTGTGGTTTGTATGTGATATGAGTCTAAGAAGAGCAATTGTGTGTTGTGCCAATTATGTGCCTACAAGTAGGCCAGCATATCCGATTTCTGCTACGCCTTTTATTTACTAGGGTAGCTTTCCTAAGCCCCTACCACAGTCGCCTCTTACGACATGTCTTATAGTTCGCAGTGTTACTATTCTTTGCTCCCCTTGCGAGCCCAGGCAACACACGGGCGATAGTACAGAATCTGAAGGAAACTCTAGATAGGAGAACTTATAATAGTTATTGGTTACTAAACTGATGTCATTGCACTCCGGGCAGACCCATAGGTGCTCAGTCTCCCCCAACAGATATCGAAGAGTATGCATACTGATGGTTCCTGTGGCTCGCTGATTAAACACACCTCTCACTCTGCCTCTCAGGCATCCAGTTCGACTTGAACAACGGGTAACTCCAAACTGCTTAAATCGCTTGATCGATTCAACATCGATATTAGTGTCCTCATCCAACAGAGAGTCTCGAAGAGACCGAAGAATATTCCCCTTATACATCTTCAACTCCCCAACAATCGATGCTGTTGATGCAAGCCTGTCCGCTCTCTCATTACCGTAAACACCCGCATGACCAGGACAGTATATCCACGTAAGCCGCTGGAGGTTAGAAACTTCTATAGACGACATCCACTCATACCGAAACCTGCCCTTCTGGATCTTGTGAAGCATCGACTGAGAGTCAGATACAACAACTGCCCCAGTAAATGAAGTCCCAGAAATCCAATGGAGGGCAGCAGTAACGGCCTCAACCTCCATCCTTATACTAGAAGTAGTTGTCCTGTATGCCCCACTTCGCTCTGCAACAACCCTACCATGCGCATTAGCCAAGAAACCCCAGCCGGATTTCTCACCACGTTGAACCGACCCATCGGTATATACAACAACATCATCATCCCTTGCATTATCTTCTATCAGCTGCTTAACTGTGAGATCAGCCTTCATGTTGCCCCAATCTCTACATTCTCTTCCAAGAGTAATGATAACGTTGAGATAGTTCATCATGCTACCATCTGTTGGGATCCATTCTTCCCCTTTTGGTAGAGTCGCAACCGTAGTCACCTGGCCAATTGTTCTCTCAGCCTGGGCCATCCACGACATGCCATGCTTGATTCTCGTGCCCTTAACATCATTAGTGTTCTTGTGAAGTGGATGTCTCTTATCCGAAGTAACCGGCATATATGCCTTGGTTTGGGCGATTGCATGACGGGAGCGTAGTGACAGAAGGCCAAGCATATATCTCATCTTCACAATGGGGGTATCTCTAGTGCAGCCCAGAACTATACGCATACCTTCATTCTGAACCCGTTCGAGTCGTTCACATTGTGATCTTGATATCGTAAGAATTCCGTAATCTACCACTGACAGTACCAGTCGATCGAACAAAAGGGCAAGTAGTCTCTGCTCAAGGTGTTCGGCCACCATAACTTTGAGAGCCGCAAGACCACGCTTGCACCGTTGTATCGTCTGTTCAATATGGTGTTATAATAACCAGATAATAATAATGCTGTGGATGCTATTACATTGCAAAAATAGGGTAAATTAAAAAGCTGATAGATGTCATAGAAGGAGGTCAATTGCCAAAAGTAGACTTTCTGGTATGCTCTGAAAGGAAACACAGCTCTGAAAGGAAACACAGAGCAACAGCTGGATGTTACCAACTATACAGCTTCACCCCAGAACAGGACACAACAAAATGAGACATTAGTTATTTACAAAATTCATGAAAGGTATATCTAGCCTCTGTCACTGTGAATTAACAAACACATACTTATAAACTGTCCACTATTTGCAGATCTGAGGAAAAGTATGTAACCCAAATGCAACCATCACCTTCAAAATAAATCGTATAGTGGAAATGAAATCCTGAAACAGACAACAAACTATATCAGAGAATCCATAATCCCAGTATAAAATGTGTGATGACCTCAGAAGAACAGTTCTATAAGCAGGTAAAAGTTGCTAAAGTATGTCATTTCTGAAATAATAATGGCCTTATCAATGCTCAATGGTTACTGAATTGACATCATAACAATTTGGTAAACCTGTAGTTGCTTAGTCTTCCCCCAGCAGACGCTAAAGGGTAAGCATGTTGATGGCACCCATCGCTCATTGGCTAAACACACACATCCCATATTCAATGGATGTTTTCAGAATATGAAAAATTTGTCAAACAATACTTTTTTGTGCCTGATATGATTTCAGGCATAGTCATGGCATCTAGTATGGTACCCTTGGTTGATTTTTGCATGAAGGCTAGCTTTCCTTATCACCAGTGTCCCTTGCCACCCATCAGTAATTGTAGTTTAGATCCTCAAGTAAAGGATGCCACTCACTGATCGCAATGAAAGATGTTATGAAACAAAGTTATATTATTCTTTGAATCGAATTGATCACACAAGCTTTTGATAATATATAAGCACCAAGAAACTAATAAATTTAACTTTAGAAACACAACTCCAACAGTTATTCTTACACATGTCGCAAATTTTCCGGAAGTTTATTTTTAGGAATGCTCACTGGTTTCTGAGAACCTCGTTGAAAGAATGTACCCAACAGATGAATATTTCCATTTAATTTCACAAATTCTTTTCGCTGAGGAATGAAAAATGAAAGCAAGATTAGTCAAATTAATTTCAATGGCAAAAAAAAATTAGTTCCACTTTAGCTCAGCTATGTAACTGTAAACAGAAAGCAATGGCAAACTACTGAACGTATAAGTGGTGTCTAGAAAATCAACAACTCGTTTACTGTGGTTGATGGCTAGGTCCTGTAAAGGATATACCATGATTTTCATTTTTTCATGTAACTGTAAGTGTCAATGACTGTCATTTACTGAAAGTTCTGATAACTGTCATTTACCAAAAGTGCTGATGACTGTCATTTACCAAAAGTGCTGATAACTGTCATTTACCGAAAGTGTCAATGACTGTCATTTACCAAAAGTGCTGATGACTGTCATTTACGGAAAGTGTCAATGACTGTCATTTACTGAAAGTGCTGATGACTGTCATTTACCGAAAGTGTCAATGACTGTCATTTACCGAAAGTGTCAATGACTGTCATTTACTGAAAGTGCTGATAACTGTCATTTACCAAAAGTGCTGATGATTGTCATTTACCAAAAGTGTCAATGACTGTCATTTACCGAAAGTGCTGATGACTGTCATTTACCTTAAGTGCCAATGACTGTCATTTACCTTAAGTGTAAATGACTGTCATTTACACGAAAGTGTCGATGACTGTCATTTACGAAGTGTCAATGACTGTCATTTACCGAAAGTGCCAATGACTGTCATTTATCAAAAGTGCTGATGACTGTCATTTACCGAAAGTGTCAATGACTGTCATTTACTGAAAGTGTCAATGAATGTCATTTACCGAAAGTGCTGATGACTATCATTTACTGAAAGTGCTGATGACTGCCATTTACTGAAAGTGTCAATGACTGCCATTTACTGAAAGTACTGATGACTGTCGTTTACCGAAAGTGCTGATGGCTGTCATTTACTGAAAGTGCTGATGACTGTCATTTACCTTAAGTGCCAATGACTGTCATTTACCTTAAGTGTAAATGACTGTCATTTACGAAATGTCGATGACTGTCATTTACCGAAAGTGTCGATGACTGTCATTTACCGAAAGTGCCAATGACTGTCATTTACCAAAAGTGCTGATGACTGTCATTTACCGAAAGTGTCAATGACTGTCATTTACTGAAAGTGCTGATGACTGTCATTTACTGAAAGTGTCAATGAATGTCATTTACCGAAAGTGCTGATGACTATCATTTACTGAAAGTGCTGATGACTGCCATTTACTGAAAGTGTCAATGACTGCCATTTACTGAAAGTGCTGATGGCTGTCATTTACTGAAAGTGCTGATGACTGTCATTTACTGAAAGTGTCAATGACTGTCATTTACTGTAATCTCTGATGACTGTCATTTACTGAAAGCTTTGATGATAAATGTCCACAGAAAGTAATGATAATACAATTTTACAGAAAGTGTTGACCAGTGTACATTGTTAGTAGTTATCCATTAATCATTACATTGCCTTAGAAAGTAGGTACCTTTTCATCTTCAAGATGAATTCCACTTTGTTGAAAGTCAAACATAAACAGTTCTGCCACTCTTTGGTCCACTGAATCTGTTGGAAATTTATCTCCTTCAGTAAGCACAGTTTGTAGAGCCTGGTGAAGGGCAACATTGGTGTTCAACCTGACAGAAAAATAACACATGAAAAAAAGGCAACATTAGTGTTCACCCTGTCACAGAAAATAACTAATGAGAAGATCAACATTAGTCTACAACCTGTCAGAAAGGCAACATTAGTGTTCAACATAAAAGAACAACAACATTAGTGCCAATATTGAAATAAGGGAGCCTTAATATTCACGAAGAGCCGCAGTAGCGCAGCTGTTAGTGAGCTCGCTTCATAGGCTAATGGTCCAGGTTCAATCCCACAATAAAGGTAGAATATTTTTCGTACCGTAGCGGCTTTCAAGTAGACCCAGCCTCAATTGGGTACCAGGAAAATCACTGGGAAGTAAAGGTGTCCGGCGTAGGATGTTGACCACATCACCCATCGTGTGCCGACGGTCAATGAAAAATACAAGCTTAGTATCGTATTACAAAATATACCTTGAAGTATGAAAAAGGGTTCATTATTTTTTTTTACATAAAATTAGAGCCAAGCAGTATGTGTATACTTTTCAACATCTGTTGGAGGAGACTTGGTATAGAGGGTCTGCCAGAAGTGCTGCAAGGTCGGGTAAAATAACAAAACTATATAAGTATAAAATATTACCTTGATTGACATCAGAAATCCCCTAAATTTTGTCAGTAAAAGCTGTCTGATCATGGAAGATTCAATCGCCCACCAGGTCATGGAGGAGAGATCAAAAAAAAGCAAGCACATTATTGCTCTATGTTTGGAGTTGGATAATGACTAACAACTCAAACCATAGAAATACTTATGTTACAGAAGCTGCAAGAAGATAGTTAAATAACATATGCTTACTGCTCTACTAGACTTGCAAGTTCCACACAAGTTTCTTCAGCTGCTTGGGCAACATCTTTGTTTTGATGAGCCACTCGGACAAAGTCAGCCTAAAATACAAGGAAATAATAATTAATCTACTCAGTAAAGAGGCAGTGTCCTGGGACTGTTATTACACAGTAGTGAGTGTTGAAAAGTGACCCACAACATTATAACATGTTAGAGATAAAAAAAAATTAATGTTTAAGAAGAACCCTGCTAATTTTGTGGCTGCTGATTCCAGTTGACTAGTACCATCAACTTGGGGAAGAGGTTATAGTGTTCCTGGCTCAATTGATGGTGACTTCTTTGGCCATCTGAAGCATTTACAAGGTGTTGCATTTTTCTACTTACAGTCTCACTTTGCTCTTCGTGACCCGCGCTACTTAGCCCAAGTTTATTTAATGGTTATTCACAGTTAATCCCCAATATCTAAGGTCCCCTCTACAACCCGTGAATGCTCTGGGTTGGGGTTAGTCGCCACAGCTTTTTCCAAGTGAATTGCTGTAGAGTTGTGCATTTTACTGACCTCACTCGCATGAGTCCATCTATTTCCAAAGACAACAAATGTCACGACAACTGGCAACAAATCCAGGTGCAGTGAATGACCAGGGTGTTCTATGTGCTTTTTAGATATACATAGTGATCTTACCTATTGGACCATGTTGTTTCATCAGTGTCATTTGTTAATACAAATGTTAAGCAAAAACAACAAGTCTGTGCTGATAATTTGCAGACTGAAGGAAATAACATTATAAATACTTCAAGACAACCCATCAAATAATCCTACCATATCTGCCACTTTACATAATGTATCAGAGAGCTCATCAAACACCATGACCATTTTGCGGTTCCTTGTTGAAGATGAAGCTTCCTCAAGCAGTCGGAAGACACGTTCCTCCACACCCTGCTTCAACAAGAAGAAGCCAGTGGGATCTCTCAGTTCATGTATACCAAATAAACCCTGAGAAAAATATAAATATAAGAACTGGTTGTCAGGTGTGAAAAGATGAATGAACAAAAATAGTTTCAACAGTATACTTTCAATGGAGAAGATGACATATGACATCCTTGCACTGGCGATTACAGACTTGCAATCTCTACATGTGAATGAAGCTACTATTCTTCTTCTCTTCCACAATTTACTTTTTTAGAAGTGTTGGGAGGAAATGTAGTGATCTTGTGTGTGCTTGTTCTAAGGCACTTTGCAAGCTGTTATTCATTTTATTAAGGCTGTTCTTGATGCTGTCACTCCATCTTTTGTGTGGTCTTCCTCTTTACCGGTTATACTTTTTCAATGTGTTTCAATGTTAAACTTTATTACGGCTTTAAAAAAATGATTATTAAAAATTGTTGCCGATGAGCCCAATTGAACTAGTAATTTCTATTTAATATCTAATTGCAAGTAGGAGGATACAATGCTAATTCTTTGTTAATTTACTCCAATTGTTTGTTTCTTCTTCTTCTTCTGCAATCAATTTACCATGTTTACAAATCCAAACACAGAGATGAGCTGCTTATGTGAATCCAGTGCAAAATATAGACATTAACTGAATGACGCATACATGTTCCATTTCCAATCCTGGGTATCTAAAACTGTTAGGGCTGATATGTTCCATCTTTGATGTGGAAAGTTATAGAGTATTTCTGCTCCTTCATGTCCCAACACTGTCAGCAAGACATTGAAGGTTTGAAGAGTTAATTTTTTTATTTTTAAGAAGGGATGTGATCTCTATGGGAAAGTCTTTATGGGAACCGGGACATATTTATGCGCCTATAAACAAGCATCGGATACATCTACTGGAGGACTTGCTCCACCAGAGATTTCTGTTGGGTCTTCTCCCATTTAGCCTAGAATTTAACCCTGCAGACTCTGAGGTCTGATTTATTTGGTGCTAGATGATTGCCATTCGCTAGTGACATGTTACTAGAAACAGATAGCACAGGAGACAATAATTGGACTACTTGAGAAAGTACTGTCAACTTTGTTACAGAAATTTAGCAATTTTTGGTTGAGACCTAAAGCAATCCTGCCTCCCCTTTGAATTGTTTAAAATTGATGTGTTCTAATGCAGTAAATATAATTTAGTTTCCAGTTACAGACAATTTTTAATACATGTGTTGACACAAGCATTAACAAAAAAACATGTATTTGGCAAAATATACAAGCATGATGCAACTACATAGTAATGTTGCAACTTTTGAGTTTAGAAAGTTATGAAGATTTCTACACATTAACTTTTAGTATGCAATTCATAAAAGAACAACAGATTAAATGGTTTGGACACCTGACCAGAATGCCCTAGTATCCCCTACACAGAGAGCCACATAGAAAAAGTATAATGAGTACAAGGCAAGAGGAAGACCGCGCAAAAGATGGAGCGACGGCATCAAGAACAGACTTAAGAACATTAATATCAGCTTACAAAGTGCCTTAAAAAAGCACACACAAGATCACTACGTTTCACCCCAACACTTCTATAAAGAAGTAAATGGTGGAAGAGAAGAAGAACTTTTAGTATACAGACATTAAGTGATGACACCTGGAAATGTATTCAAGAAAGATGAAACTAGCGATATTTAATACTAATGATGCAACAGATGAAATCCAAGCTAAAGAGGAATATAGACTAAAAGACAAGGAAGTGAAAAGAGCGGCTAGAAGAGATAAAAGAGCATATGTCAATCGACTGGCTGAAGAAGGGAAAAGGCAGCTAAGACTGGAAACAGTAAAATGCTATACAATACACTAAAACAACTTACTGGAACTTTTGTTTCAAAGGGTGGCCCAATCAAGAGTAAAGATGGTAAAGTTCTAACATCAGATACCGAGCAGAAGAAAAGATGGGCAGAACATTTTGAAGAAATATTAAATAGACCTGATCCACCAGTACTACTCAAGTTTGTGAAGAGGCAGAAACAGCTCCTACCAATTAACGAAGAAATGATAAGTGTAGCTGAGGTCAAGGAGGCAATCCATTCCTTGATAAACAATAAGGCAGCAGGTGATGATAACATTACTGCAGAAATGCTCAAAGCGGCTGATGATACAACTATTAGCCAGGTGCAAGAACTCTTTAATAAAGTATGGGAAGAAGAAATTGTCCCAGATCAATGGAAAAAGGGAATAATTGTTAAGATCCCCAAAAAGGTGATCTCAAAGATTGCAACAACTGGAGAGGGATCACCCTATTATCAGTAATGACCAAGACTTTCTACAAAATCATTCTTAATAGAATCAAAGGAGCAGTGGGCACAACCCTGAGAGAAGAACAAGCTGGTTTTAGACCTGGGAGAAGCTGCTTAGACCAAATAATTACCCTTCGACTAATTTTGGAGAAACATATTGAGAAGCAACAACCACTCATACTAAATTTCATCGATTTTAAAAAAGCCTTTGATAGTCTACACAGAATCTCTCTGTGGAATATTCTGAGATGCTATGGAATACCAGACAAAATAATAAACATTATTAAGAGCCTCTATGATGGTTCACAGTATGCAGTTCGCACTGATGGTGGACACAGCGACTGGTTTATGGTTGAAACCGGAGTAAAGCAAGGCTGTATTCAATCTCGGCTATTGTTTGGAGTGGCCATTGACAAACTGGCATCAACTGGGTAGAAAATAGTCAACTAGAAGATTTGGATTTTGCAGATGATATCAAAAGTTGGACTGCAGATAAGCTATAAAAAAACAAATATAATGAAGACACCTATGGCAAGTATTGCATATATCATACTGGAATCTAAAATGATAAAAATAACAGAGCAGTTCACCTATTTAGGTAGCAATTTTGATTGCACAGGAAATGTTAAAAAGAAATTATGATACGAATTGGCAAAGCAACATCAGCTTTTAAAAGTCTAAATAAAATATGGAACTGTAAGTTATATAGTATTAAAACTAAATTACGAATTTTCAATTCAAATGTTGTATCAATCCTAACATATGCCAGCGAGAGTTGGAAAATGACTAAAGATATAGAAAGCAAGTTGAATGCATTTGAAAATAGATGTCTGCGAAAAATAATGAATATAAAATGGAACGAATTCAGAAGAAGTGATGAAATCAGAGACATGTCTGGTCAACCATTAGTGACAACTGTTATAAGAAAGAGAAGATGGAGATATGTTGGGTACACCTTGAGGAGAAATGATCAATGAATATCAAAGCAAGCATTGAAGTGGGATGCAAAGGTTCAAGAAAGAGAGGTCGACCCAAAGAGACCCTGAAACGAACTTTGCTAAGAGAGGCAGGAAATATCGGTCTCAGTTCCATGGAGGAGATTGAGCGAGTTGCCCAGGATAGAGCGGTATGGAGAAATTACTTGCAGGCCCTATGTAACGTATAACGGTACGAGAGGAATTTTTATTATTATACAGACATTAAAACCACTTTTCTACGCAGTGCTTTTAAGAACAAAGCTTGGTGCACTAAGAAAATCTATTATAACTTCCTTATGTTAACCACAAATTCATATATCAGAAGGGCAGGTTTCGGTATGAGTGGATGTCGTCTATAGAAGTTTCTAACCTCCAGCGGCTTATGTGGATATACTGTCCTGGGCATGCAGGTGTTTACGGTAATGAGAGAGCGGACAGGATTGCATCAACAGCATCGATTGTTGGGGAGTTGAAGATGGATAAGGGGATATTCTTCGGTCTCTTCGCGACTGTCAGTTGGATGAGAACACTAAAATCAATGTTGAATCAATCAAGCGATTTAGGCAGTTTGGAGATACCCGTTGTTCAAGTCGAACTGGATGCCTGAGAGGCAGAGTGAGAGGTGTGTTTAATCTGCGAGCCACAGGAACCATCAGTATGCATACTCTTCTATATCTGTTGGGGGAGACTGAGCACCAATGGGTCTGCCCGAGTGCAATGACGTCAGTTTAGTAACCAATAACCAATCATATATCAGAATGTGCAGAACTGAATATTGCATTATTATAAATGTAAGTGCTTTATTCATCAAAGAACCATACTCAGATCTCATCAAACTGATTATGTGAATAATTATTTTATTAAAACATTATGGCACATGAGATGGCTTGTTGGAGAATTGGTACTACCTAAACAGTTTGTCATGTGGCTTATCATATTGTATAAGTTAAACTTTAACAACAGAAAGGGTGATTAATTCATAACCATTTGTAAGATGTGTAAAAAAAATTGGGAAGCACTACCAATTATTTTAACTGATAATCAATTTGTTCTTATTGTAATCTATCAAGTTGGCTAATCTATCTAAATGGTTTGATTAGTTGATTGCAGATTTTTGTTAATCAGCATCAGTACTAATTAAAGATATATAGAAGACATGGAAAGAACTTCAAAAAATAGCTAAGGATGGGAAGACTGCACAAGTTGGTTGAGGGTCTATGACCAAACTGTGGTTAAAAAAGCCCAGGAGAGTTCAGTACAAATAGACATTATTTTATTGCTGCTGCAGTCAAGATGTTAGATCATTTGCTTTTCAGATGAAAGAGATAAGATTATATTCCCAGTGTAGCAATGTTTCAAATGAAAATATTGGTACATAGCTTGCTAACATATGGAAGGGTAATATTAGCAAGACACTAGGTTAACAACCCGGTAACAGTGTGCTGACTTCTCTTCAAATGCTACGGTCTAGTACTATATGGTCTCTATCACTTCACTTTCCTACAACAGTGTACGCTATAGGATTAACATCACCATATACATATATCTATATATTGTTCTACTGCAGACATATTACCGTTTTCTCCAATTTTAAATTCAGGCTCAGTTTCCGCTGTGGTCTAGTATTGAAAGCTGCAGCAAATGGTGACCATGTTGAAACCGAACTGATATGTTCTAATGTCCACTGTTTTCTATGAGATTTTGAACTTCTTAAATAATTCTGAAACTGTCTAGTATATGTAGAACATTTGCCTTGACTAAACTGTAGAAAAGCTTTTGAACTCATCATGGTATTTGTTCCAAATAAAAAATATTGTTGAAAGTATTATCTATAAATAGAATAGATACTCTGAAATGTGACAGTCTAAATATTGGCTGCAGGCTGATCTGGAAAAAAGTAAACTGTTTTAGAAAGCTATTTACTCAATAAAATCATCATAACTAATGAAATAATGTGACAAATGAAATAAAATACCAATGTCCATGATTTTAATTGAAAATGAATGTTAGTTTTGATCTTCTTTCTTTTCTCTAATCCTGTTTTGTCTCAAAGTTATGGCAGCCACACACCTTGACCACAGACTACTTATCCTTGTGTTCGATTGACTGGTTATGTCGGTGGTAGATTATGGACTTGGCATTCTCATGATATCTAGACCACAATGTGAATGACTTGAATATATTCAGAATGAAGGTATGCGTATAGTCCTTGGCTGCACTAGGGATTACCCCCATTGTAAAGATGAGATATATGCTTGGTCTTCTGTCACTACGCTCCCATCATGCAATCACCCAAACCAAAGGGTTGGGGTTTCTGTGGCTAAGTGGTTACGCCCTTTGCCTTGTGAGTCAAAGGTTCAAATTCGGCGGTGCCGTTCTGTTCACGAGTGCAATTTTTTCCAGAGACCCCTAGAATTGTTGCTAGAGCTACGGAGTTCGTGCTTTGTGCAATACTCTCAGCAGGTGGCATGCCATTTCTGCGGAGAGGGCCGAGCCATATGGGGTAAAACACGGGGCAATGAAGTCAATCCTTTGGCTATAAAACCCTTTTTATATATGAGGGTTACTGCGGATAATAGACATCTACTACACAAGAACACTAATGATGTTATGGGCACGAAAATTAAGCGTGGTATTGCCCGAGTGGTTACCGGGCCCAAATTTGGGGTGTAAAGAATAGAACCACTGTTACCTGCCACGCATGTTGTAAGAGGCGACTAAGGAGGTTTGGCTGAAATCGGATGCATGTGTCCTAAACGTGTAGAAGTCTATGTGTTTAGGGGCCTACCAAACCAATGTGCAACGTATACACGTTCATGGCAAAGATCAAACATATCACAAAGAGTGATTACAATTGGTTGTAAAGAACGAACGCAAAGAAGAAGAAGCGTGGTATGTCATGGATAACAATTGGCCAGGTGACCATGGTTGTGACCCTACCAAAAGAGGAAGAATGAATCCCAACAGATTGTATCTTGACCAACTATCGCAACGTTATCATTACTCCTGGAAGAGAATGCAGATATTGCAGCAACATGAAAGCTGATCTTGCAGTTAAGCAGCTGATAGAAGATAATGCAAGGGATGATGATATTGTATATACCGATGGGTCGGTTCATAGTTGTGAGAAGTCAGGCTGGAGTTTCTTGGCTAACGAGCATGGTAGTATTGTTGCAGAGTGAAGTGGAGCATACAGGACAACTACTTCCAGTATATGGATGGAGGTTGAGGCAGTTACTGCTACCTTCCACTGGCTCTCTAGGACTCTGTTTACTGGGGCCATTGTTGTATCACTCTCAGTCGATGCTTCAGAAGATCCAAAATGGCAGGTTTTGGTATGAGTAGATGTCATCTATTGAAGTTTCTAACCTACAGAAGTGTGTGTGTATCTACTGCCCTGGGCCTGCATGTGTTTGCTGCAATGAGAGAGCAGACAGGTTTGCTTCACCAGCAGTCGTTGTCAGGTAGTTGAAGATGGATTAGAGGGATCTTCTTCGGTCTCTTCACAACTACCTGTTGGATGAAAACACTAAAATAGATGCTGAATTGATCTAATGATTTAAGGAGTTTTGAGTTATCTGTTGTACAAGTAGAACTTGATGTCTGAGGGCCCAGTGAGGAGTGTGTGTAACCAGTGAGTCGCGGGAACCATCAGTATACATTCCATACCCTCTGATATCTGTTTGGGGAGACTGATCACCTATGTCCTATGGGTCTGCCTATAGTGAAATGACGTCGTTTCAGTAACCAATTTGATCTAATATCTATCAGCTGCTTGATTGTACACAGTTTGAGTTAGTGTTACACACTCACTCATCATTCATCACACCACTGACTGACAGCCAGTGTGTGCTTTGTATTATTGCTCCTACTGAGACATATATTATATTCGATAAAATTAAAATAAACTAGTCCTGAGCACCTATAGAGTTAGATACTATACAACCCAATATATATATATAACTTATTAAATATTCCAACCAAGGTCTGTCCGGAGCCAGAGGGAGTTAAGTTATCAGAGAGTGAATGCGCAGCAATCAATTCAATGATTGAATCAATGATTCTCAATGAATGTGAAAGTGAATGACAACAATCATACAATGTCACAATGATATCAATGTAAATTCTTAAACCCTAGATATAAATTATACCCGAAATGAAGTAATTAAACTTACTGTGATGTTTCAATATAACATCCCTTTTAATATATTACAACAGACATTGTAGCAAAAACAATAGCCAATTGTCACCAAACTACAATTCCCATGTTCCTTCATCTGGTTTGTATGCTCCGCTAAGTACTGATGTGCGAATAGTAGCTATTCAGTGCTCGAATACCGAATACCATCTGGTACCAAAAGTTTATAGTTTTCGGATCATTATCACTGCACATGGAACCAATTAGTCCATAAGTGCTCTGATCCCCTTCTCGGTACGTCTCTAGCTCAAGGTGTGGAGACTAACGACACTGGAAACACAAGAAAGCTGGCTGATGCTACAGATGAGAAAGAGAGAATTGAGATATTTTGAACATATGGAGAGACATGGGGGGCTTTAGAGGACCGTCGCGGAGGAAGGCATGCCGGCAAGGAGAGGAGGAAGACCACGGAGAAGATGGATTCCGGACATAACTGATGGTTTGAACATAATGGCTGCAGAGGCAGAACATCTGGCCTATGAGAGAGAGGTTCCGGATTACTGTTGGGGTGGCAGATTCTGCTTGGGACAAGCTATTTGATGATAATGATGAATAACCAGCTCTCGTTACAGCTGTTGCAGAACAGAAGCATTTATTATTTTCTCGAAAGGGGGAATAACTTCCCGGAATAGACAAATAATAGTAAATAGTCCAAAAACAATGATATTTCCGAAAATTATGTCTAGCCCCACAAAGAAAAATGACCACGGCCCGCCACTGAGCTAACATATAAACCTCGTTGCCGCTAAGTTTAAATGATATGGTTCTTACTCAAATACTTTACAATTAATGATTTGTTTTCGTTAAATACTATCTTTACTGTCACTGTTTTAAGTCTACTTATCAACCTGAAGAAGACCTGTTAGTAAATACGTTAATTTGTTAAATTTTTATGAAAGTACGTTAAGCTGGCGTTACGTTGTGTGCAGATCATTAGTTTTATTTTATCGCTAACAGAAAGAAGTATGACCTTGCCGAGAAGTTGAACACACGATGTTTCGTCAGGAAATACTACCGAGCTCCACATTCGGCACCCACTCTCCAGATCTAATAGTAAATGTAATCATTTATACGGATGGTTCGGTGATTTGACATGTGCGAAGCTCGTGGGCTTTCACCGCTCAGGTCGGAGGGGAAGTTTTGGAGGAAGACAGTGGTGGTTGTGCCGTAACTACGAGCAGTCTCACTATGGAAATCGTGGTGGCTACTAAAGTGATGGTTTGATTGGAATCACAGACCTTTGTCAATGCATATTTTCTTAGTGACTCAATGAATATGCTCAGGAAGAATGAAACATGATGGGCTAGGATACATTGGATGGAGTCGCTGGGGAGGTCTAAGCTGACAAAGATCAATTTTACTTTTGTGCCAGGGCATGCAGGTGTAAGGAGGAATGAACGCGTGGATAGACTTGCAGGTATGGCTGCTGTACAAAGTGGGCAAGCAATGGACCAGGCTGATATTATAAATTCCCTAATGGACAGAGGACGTGTACATGATTTAAGTAATATTGGTGAATCTACAACTCTAATCAGACTACAATATCTCCAAGTCATGTGTGGTGTAGCTAGACAAGAACACTATGCTGGTAGACAAAGAAGAATAGTAAACCAACAAAGAACCGGGGTCGTTAGTCGCCACACGCTGAGGTTGAGGGTGGAATGGCACCATTTTTACCACATTTCTAATCTATGAGAGCGTTATGCATTCGTGGTTCTAATTCTATATTTATGTTCTTTTCTCTATGGTGTAAGTTGTTTCTCGCATTGTAGATTCAAGAAACTGTTTAAAGTATTGCACTCCTTTGGTTGCTCATAATTATTATTGACTTATTTAGAGCATTCCAATTTTGGTTAGTAATGATTTCCGTCTGATCGGGTGATCTTATTGTTCGTGTCTACCTCTCGTGACTTTGGTCTCTTTATAGAACTTTCTCGTTCCATTTTTGTGGTCTGATTGAAGTTTTTCGGTATACTCTTGCTTTTAGTCCCATGTCTACTAATCAAGCTGTAAACTCACTATAACTATTTAGTTAATAATCGTTATCCACAAGTTAGTTATAAGCTATTAGCGAACAGCATAAGTAACGAGTACTAAAAAGCGAGTATTTTATGCATACGGTACGAGAAAGTAACTGGAACGTATAGTATTATTACATACTCATTAAATCTCCAGAGATAGGAGAACAACTTTGTGAAGATGGCGGCTGCCAGGTTACCACATCGAATACTTGATGTTCTATTCTCATATTTAGATATTTCTGACCTTAGGAGTTGTTCGTTAGTGTGCAAAAATTGGTATCGCTTCCTCAATGATGAAAACAATGACGTATGGAGATTACACTGTGTACGGAAGTTAGCTGAAGAAGCTCTTAAGTCTGATCTACTTAGCAACGTCCCAACATACAAAGCAAAACTTCGAGCATTTTATCATTCTTGGAATCCAAACGACTGCTCCAGAAACGTTTATATAAAATCGAACGGTTTTACACTTCATCGAAATCCTGTAGCTCAAACTACAGACGGTGCTAAGGGAAAAATTGGCTTTAAAACCGGACGTCATTGTTGGGAACTTTGGTGGGAAGGGCCTCTTGGCACTGTAGCAATGATAGGTTTGATGTCAAAAGACTCTCCTGTTCAATGTCAGGGCTATTTTCCTTTGGTTGGAGGAGACAGCAATAGCTGGGGATGGAATCTAGTGGATAATCATTTGATTCACAATGGGGATAGTCAGGGAAATTATCCTCCTTCAAATAATGCACCAAAATACCAAGTAAGCACTTTCACTTACAATATATATTATTAAATAATTAAAATATTTAAATTTATTAATAATATATGAGTTTCTAACCCTTTCAGTCCCGGCCCTTCAGAAAAAGTTCCTACTAAATTCCTAGGGCAAGGGAAATAACTCTGCAACAATGAAAAGTGTTTGTGAAATAAAATTCATAAAAAATACAATTTCTAATCAATATTTGTGATGTAAAAGTTCAATTTATAGTTAAATGGACTAGTTTGTAAACATGTATGTTGTCAATGCCATGCAAGTTGGATGTAAAAATTATACAAGTGAAGAAATAAAAAATGAATGACAATACTGAAAGTATGTTGCACTAAAAAATGTCAGTTTTATTGATGATAAATGTAAATTGAAAGGTTACAAAGCATCCTCCCTTACAGAGGTTCACTTTACATGTGGGGCAGCTATTACTTGTTTCCACACACTTTCGTGATGCAGTCGTCATCTTCATTTAGAAACATTAACTGCAGGTCCGCAACATGCCAAACAGTTGAGTTGAGTCGGTTGATAGTGGGCATGAATAGGGTTCATCAGTCCTGTTGTTTCTGGTTGTTGTCTTGCCCTTTAAAGCCTGCACGTTTGTCTGGACATGAGGGCCTTCATACAATCAAGACAGAAGTTAAGCGATTCAACCTTGCACATGTCCATATTGTCCTCATGGAACGAATTTGGAATTAACATTGAGGTACAAATATTTGCTGATATTTTCAAATCTATTTCTTGACACTATATTTGACACACTATATTTGACAAAGCAGGCACATTCAACAGTTTATCGGTAAACCAAAACATTCTGTAGTAAGGTAACTGGTGAGTTCAACCCATATAGTTTACATAAAGAAAGATCTTGATGTAATCAAAGAAACAGGTGTCCATGAAAGATCTGATTTTTTTTGAATTTTCATATGAACAAATGCATTTGTTAGCTCTGCCCAGTTCTAAAAAAAAGTATCACGTAAAAATTGTGATTGCCGTAATGACCGTAATCACAAATAGAGAATATTCTGAATCAATGTCATTTGCAGAACCTGTTTCTTCACTAAATTGTTCGATATTGATAGTGCTCAGATGTTGCGACTTTTCTCTCTCAACTTTACGACCTGGGTGGATGGAGAGAGCGACGATGTTCGTATCCATCGATAATCGTAATTCATCGTAACTAATAGTTATGCAAACCTCTGTAAACACTAGAAATAGCGTCATATATTTTCGCATGCAAATCTTTAATTAATTATACATCAATCCAATTTATCCACGATCTCGCCTGCAAATTTTCCATCAACTGAATCATAAATCACAAGTTTTCCAGAAAATGTAAGAACTTTTTTAAAAATTCACAAATACAGAACCAATCACGCTAGAAACTTCGGAACTTCTAAAATTGCGGCAGCCATTATCGGCAATGACATCAGGGCTAAATTTAGCTCGTCTATTCACACAGAATGGTATTGAAAAATTCATTTAAAAGGTATACACACGCCAGGCGTTACGGCCGCTATGGGATTCAACCGGTAGCGGCGCTTTGGCAGCCATGGGACTGAGAGTGTTAACATATTTTGATTGTGTCTTACTCATTTTTACATAAGATTAAGAGCATTGTCTGAGCAGCTGTATAAGCTGTATTGTATTCTTAATTGTGATACTTTTGTATAATATTACAGTAAACTGTAAAGTCAACTTCTGTGAAAGCAACTGCTTTGCAGCCTTTCACTTGGACATTTATCAGCAATAAAATTGACATTTTTGAGTGAAACATACTTTTGATATTGTCATTCATTTTTATTACTTTTATAATTTTAAACACCCAATTTACATTGCATAAGGAACATACATGTTCACAAATTAGTACCTCATCCATTTAACTGTAAATTGTAATTTAAATCACAAATAATTATTAAAAATTGTATTTGTTATGAATTTTATGTAACAAATACTTTTCATTGTTGTGAAGTTATTTCCCTTGCCCTGGGAATTCAGTAGGGACTTTAAAGTACATTTTTTTTTAAAAGTAAAGAAATCCTTTTTATACCACAGGGTTTATAGGGTAATACAGTGTTAAGCCCATATTTTTCATTGACCTTCGGTACATGATGGGTGATGTGGTCAACATCTCACCAGCCGCTTTGTCTGAAAGTACTTGGACTGAAAGGTTTAATACCACATATTTTAACTTTTAGCAAATAACTTGGTCTGGACATCAGCCCAATACAAAATAAGAACTAAAATTAATATTTATTGCATCTGTGTGCTATCAACTTTGCTCTAGGTATCAGGATGATGGGAAATGGCAGAGCAAGATACTGTATGTCCAAACCTTTTGCCTTCCATACAACTTGTCTGCAAAAGATTTTGCACATGATCTGGCCAAGAACTATTTCAGAACAGTAGAACAGGAACTGAAAGAAATTTATCACAACTGGAATACAATACTGGCATACTTTTGTTGCTACTCCAAGCACCAAGGATGTCACAGGCTAAAGGAAGAGAGATAACCTGGAAGCCACATTTTTGCGAGCTATTTTTTCCATCCTATCTTCTTCTTCGAACGCTCCATATCGACCACTTGTCCACCACCCTGTGTGATTTGTAGGTGACCTGAGTCTAAGAGCGATTGTATGTTGTGCCAGTTATGCGCCTACAAGTAGGCCAGCACATACGATTTCTGCGCTGCTTTTTATTTACTATGGTAGCATCCCTAGGGCCTACATTAGTCGCCTTGTAGGTTACAGTGGTACTATTTGTTTCTTCCCTTTTGGCACCACACGGCGATTCATCCTATCTATGTATCTATATCATGTTATACTTGAAGTCGGTGATAGCAAAGCTGATAACACTCGGCACTAGTGACCATGTGCCGTGGAAATTCCAGATTTGACTACAGCATGGCCAAAAATTCTCTGTGTGCAACACTGTACATGACTGGACTACAGGAGACCCTGATCATTTGCTTGGGGATCAACATTACAAGTACCTCTGAAGTTTGAGTAAGGCTTGTCTTAATGGCAAGGGGCACTGGTTTGTCAAAGAACAAGACAGACCCAATACTGTAGTCCCCCTCATGGTATGAAAACAAGTTCTTTAATTTTGTATCTAGGCATCTAGTCCCTTTTTTAGTTGAAAAATGTCTTTTCCTTCTTTATCTCGATATTGTAAAAACGTCCTTGTTAACTCATCATTACTGTTCTGTGGACATCTGTATTCACAATCACAGTGAATTTCCTTGTATACCATTAGTATATGGTATTTTACTGTCATATATCTTCAAGATTAAAAAGTTAAAGGGCTTCTTCGCGACCTCCGTATCAACCACTTGTTAACCCTTTCGCTGCTACATACTTTCTGAAGGCTGAGCTAAAAATAGCTACTCTTTGTTTCTAGGTCACAAACGTGAATGTACGCCTATAGCAGTGACAGTAGCAATGTATAACGTGTTAACACGTCTTTAGCCCACAGAGGAGAGATAATAACAGACATGTTAATGCGTCTTTAGAAGTGAATGGAAAACGTATATATACGTCCTTAGCAGCTAAAGGGTTAAACCACTCTTTGTGATTTTTATGTGATCTGATTCTAAGAGGGTTATACGTTGTACCAGTTATGCGCCTATGCACACATCTGATTTCAGAGATGTTTTTTATTTACTAGGTAGCTTCCTAGACCCCTACCCCAGTCACCTCTTATGGCATGCCTTGTAGGTCACAATGTTACTATTCTTTGCTCCCCTTGCAAGCCCTGACAACACACAGGCGAGTTAAAGGTCCAAAGTTGAAGGATTGACTTCCTTGCACTGGTTACCCCATCTAGATTGGTCCTCCCCTGAAATGACAGCCACTTGCCGAAAGTATTGCATAAACTCTGTTGCTCCACCAACAATCCTAGGAATATCTTGAAAAAGTGTACTCAGTCTCTGTGATGAAGCCATTTGCTTTGTGTATATTCAAGAAATGTTGCAATTTGGAGTTTCATTAATGGGAAATATAAAGTTTATGCATGGGTACCATAATATTGCATGGCATTTACTGCGAGCTTGAGATACAAAACTGTCAAGGAGGGTGGTGGTGCCTTTGTTGTATCTACGAGCAACCTCACAATGTAGATCAAAGCGGTATGTATGACTCTGAAGTGATTGAGTACACACGAATTCACACATGTGTTTATATTAAGTGACACAATGAATATGCGTTAGAAAATTCAGGCTGGCTGTGTAAGGCAAGGATGGTTTGTCGCATTGATCTCATCTTGAGTGACCCATTTAACCTGTACTTTTGTACCAGAGCATGCAAGAGTACAAAGCAATAAGCATACAGATCACCTGGCTGATACAACAGTGGTTGAGGAAGGACAGTCAATGAATAGTGCAGACATCATCAAGGCCATAAGAGAAGCAGGTTGTATAGATGACTTTGAAAACATTTCTAAATCTGCATCCGGAGTGAAAGAGAAAGGGGTGAAAATGGCAACTGCCAAACATGAGCACTCTGTTAGAGGCACAAGACATTTTATTATCAACACAGAAGGAGTATGATGAGTAGTTATATGCTGGTAAAGATTTTAGGAGGAGATTGGAGTACCTATGGGCCTGTCTATAGTGCTGGGATGATGATGATCCTAACTAAACACCATATTTGTATGAAATTCATCTGCTTAGTTCTTGTTCCACTTGAAATATGCATATGTCACTCTCCCTCAGTTTCTATTTTATGTTGTCTTTTTGAGCTGTACCTATGAGACTGTTGCTGTACTAACTTCCTCCTTTTGTTGTTCATCAGCCTCCCCACTGTTGTCTTCTCTTGTGGGTTTCAGTCAAGCTCACTTCATTATATTGTTTGTTTGTTTTCTGGGACTTCATTTACTGGGGCAGTTGTTGTATCTGACTCTCAGTCGATGCTTCACAAGATCCAGAAGGGCAGGTTTCGGTATGAGTGGATGTCGTCTATAGAAGTTTCTAACCTCCAGCGACTTACGTGGATATACTGTCCTGGGCATGCGGGTGTTTGTGGCAATGAGCAATCAGGCATACTTACATCAATTGCATTAATTGTCTGGAAATTGAAGATTGATAAAACGGATGTTCTTCGGCCTCTTTGCGACTGCCTGTTGGGTGATAGCACTAAAATAGATGTTGAGTCGATCCAGCGATTTGAGGAGTTTGGAGTTACCCGTTGTTCAAGTCGAACTGGATGCCTGAGAGGCAGAGTGAGAGGTGTGTTTAATCAGCGAGCCACAGGAACCATCAGTATGCATACTCTTTGATATCTGTTGGGGAGACTGAGCACCTATGGGTCTGCCCGAGTGCAATGACATCAGTTTAGTAACCAATAGCCAATAACCAATTTCTGAGGGTGTATACATGCATATGGATACATACAGTATCTGTATTATCAAAGTACTGTTTAGAAGCCCTTATAAGTCACGCCAGCAAAATCCTACTAAAAATCATAATGAAGAGGATGGAACAAAAATTAGAAGGTGAAATTACACGAAACACAAGCAGGTTTCAGAAGAGGTAGAGGCACTAGAGACCATATTTGTAGCATGAGACTCATTATCGAGAAATGCAGAGAATACAACATAGACCTGCATGCATGTTTCATAGACTATAGCAAGGCTTTCGACCATATACAACACCAGAAAATGTGGAACATCATGAAAGACATGCACTTTCCAACACACATAATACAACTCATAGAATCTCTATACCACGAACAACAGGCAACCATTAAAATAGGAGGTGAAATAGCTGAATGGTTCGAGATTCAAAAGGGGTACGACAGGGATGTATTTTGTCACCATACTTATTCAACATATATGCGGAGAACATCATGAGGAATGTGAGAGACGATGCCAACTATCTGAATTACGACCCTCTCACTATAGGCGGCAAATACATACCAGAGCTTAGATACGCAGACGATACAGTATTATTATCCACCAGCAAAGAAGGTTTGGAAAACCTAATCATGACGACCAAGAAACATAGTGAAGACCAACATCTATATTTGAATACACAAAAACAAAAATCATGTCAACTGACGAAGCAAAAGGCTCACTTAACACCCAAGTAAACAATGAAGAACTCCAATGTGTAGAGAGCTACGAATATCTGGGCTCAATAATTAACAATAATGGTGACTGCTTCAAAGAGATCTCAAGAAGATTGGCAATAGCAATCAAGAAGTTAAACACAATGAAGAACTCGTGGCAAAGCACCAGCAAAGTACTAAAATTAACAATATTGAGAGCATGCATTTTCCCAGTGGCTACTTATAGTGGTGAATCATGGACTCGCCCGAGTGGTTACCGGGCCCAAATTTGGGATGTAAAGAATAGAACCACTATTACCTGCCATGCATGTCGTAAGAGGCGACAAAGGAGGTTTGGCTGAAATCGGATGCATGTGTCCACTAGGGAGGGCTAACCCGAAACAAATGCTTGCAGAAAACGGATGCACCAGACCATAAGGCGCAAACATGGTGCAATGACCCCTCACAATGAGGAATGGGATAGCGGATTCTACGGTCGCCAATCTGCCTCTGAGATTTAGCCACGCGGTAAGAATGTCAGACCTACCATCAGAGGGTGGCCAAAACTTACTGCAGGAAGAGGTCGGCACAAACGGGAAGCAGAAATCATAGGAATTATATCCTACAGAACTTCCCCAGTATGCAGACTTGAGAAGAAAGAGGTCCACTTACACTAGTGTCCAAGACAAACTGTATGGCGTGGCTAATAATCTGAGACAGACGGCTGCCTTTATTAGAGAATCCGAAATCCCAATCTAGTGAGAACGCAGAAGAAGAAGAATCATGGACTATTACACAAAAATTAAGAACGAAAATCCAGTCCTTCCAAACTAAATGCTACAGAAAGATCCTACAAATACCATGGACAGAAAAAGAAAGAACACTGATGTCCTGAAAGAACTAAATGTTAAAGAGAATTGACTGATAAACAACATACTATACAGAAAAATTACATACTTTGGTCACATCAAGCGTTACGATGACCTGGAAAGAACAATACTAGAGGGCAGGGTCCCAGGACGCAGAGGCAGACCAAGAAGAAGATGGCTACAAGATATTAAAGAAACCATGAACATGACCATCGACGAAGTGGGTGAACTGGCAAGAGACAGAGTGAGTTTCAGATGCGCTGCAAAAGAGCAACGTCCTATAAAGGATACGCACCTTGATGATGATGACTTTAGAAATATTTAATGACTAAATATTTATATAAAAACTATATAAAGACCATCAAGCAGCTGTGAGAGGAGACAAATGAAACATCAGACGTGTTTGACATTGACCAAGAAGTTTGACAGAGTTGCATCTTGTCACCTTATTTATTCATCATGTATGCAGAAAATATAGTGTGAATTGTTTGAGAAACTGGGTAGATTAAGATCAGTATGATGCTCTGGTGATTGGGGCATGTATTACCAGAAATACGATAAGCTGGTGACACAGTGCTTTTGTTTACATCATCATCAAATAGCCTGTCCTGAGCAGAACTTTGCCACCCCAACAGTCCTCCGGAATTTCTCTCTCTCATAGGCCAGATGTCCTGCCTCTGCAGCTGTCATGTTCAAACCATCAGTTACATCCTGAATCCATCTTCTCCGTGGTCTTCCTCTTCTTTTCTTTGCCGGTATGCCTCCTTCCAAAAATGGTATTGAGAAATTGATAATGTCAATTAATACAAACAGCGAAGAACAAAATTTGATCTAAATGGAGTGAAATTTACAAAATTTACAACAGATAAAACAGATATAACATCTGATATGCGTAAAGTTTACAGAGTTTATAGTATTTAGTATTTAGGTTCATTGCTAACAAGCGACAGAAATGTTATAAAGGAGATAACAAGAAGAATGATTATAGCTTTGCAGAAATTAAAAGAACTACAAAGCCTATGGAAGGGAAATGATATAAAGACAAAATTTTAATTTCTAGGAGCATGTATTTTTCCATAGTACCTTATTGTTGTGATGCATGGATTATTGATAAAACACTCAAAAAATCACTTAATGCCTATGAATGCAAGTGCTACAGAAGAGTACTCAGAATGCCATGGACTGAGAAAATAACATATTCATTTTGCAACAGCTAAAAATGGAAGAGAAGTGGTTGATAAAGAAGATATAAATGGTGAAGATTATTCTGGAGGGCTTGATACTGCAGATTAAGGAGAGGAAGACCAAGAAGAAGATAGATGCTTGATGTCATAGTCGTGTTGAGTATGACTGAGACAAACACTAGACCCCTCACACAGGACAGGGAAGCATTTAGAACTGCTATAATGGGAGCCAAGTTTCGACACAGACAAACTGCATGATGATATATATATATACTGCTTAATATTTTTGTTAAAGTTTTTTTGCCAGGAGTGAACGAACTTGACAAAACATTTAGGAACCAGGCAAACAAAAGTCCAAATATAGAATAGTTTCAATAATATCTTAATACTGACATATTGTGAATTCTTTAGGTACCAGCAACAATTCTATTTTAGTCTTCTAAACAACCAATCTGGAATTATGTACCCACCTACATGATCACACAACTACCTGATCAGACACCTACCTGATCAGACACCTACCTGATCAGACACCTACCTGATGATAATGATATCTCTTGCTTTCATTCAGGTCTACATATTTACAAGTTTGAACTAATAAATGTTGAATTTAATTGTTAACCATAACTGGCATGAAGTGTTCATAGTTTATAAGTTCACTTACATCTCTTCCAATATTACAAATTATTAGTTTTTATGCTAATAACATGACTGTTTATTTGCCTGATATATAATGATCAATACAATTATTGGTGTTTACAGGTTGGAGAAAGAATAAGAGTCATTTTAGACTGTGAAGATAACACATTAGCATTTGAAAAAAATTATGAATTTCTTGGTAAGTTGTTAGTACACGTTAATATAGTTAATACAGTATTAACGATTTTTGTAATGTGATTGTCTTGTGATCGCTTTTCTTCACCTTTCAACGGAGTACAAGTCTTCAACAAACTTCTCTTACTCTTTTCTGCCATCTCTTACAATTATTTCCATGTTTGACCTATCATTTTAATATCAGTCTCCAGCTCTCTTTTCTATGTATGTCTAGGCCTTCCTCTACTCCTCTTTCCCTGTGGGTTTCAAAACAGTGCCGTCTTGCAATGTTTCCGGTCGGTCTTCTCAATGTGTCTCCTATCCATCACCAGCGCCTCTTCCGTAGCTATTTCTCCGCTGGTATCCATTTAGTACTTTTTCTGAGTTCCTCGTTCGTAATTTTATCATACCATCTCAGTCCTTCTATGCAATGTAAACATCCATTTATGTAGGTCTGTAGTTTTCTGGTTGTTTCTTTTATTGTCTTCCATGTTTCCGAGCCATAGAGCAGCACTGACTTTACTTTTGTGAATGTTGGTTTTATATGAAATATTTATTTCTGTATAAAATTGTAATTGTGACTATCACCGTATTTACTTTTGTAGAGATTGTATTTGTTTCCTTAAAATTTTCTTGTCTAAACTGCGGTATAGTCTAACAATGAGATCATCCACTGTCAAGTAGCTTGTCCTCCTGTGCAGAACTTTGCCAATATAAAATAAGTACTTCTAAATTTCTCTTTACCAGGATTTGTCCATGTTATCGGATTTGACTTGGGCTGACTACCCCGTCGTCCAGTAGAAAACTTTAGCTACAAAATCCAGCTAACCATGAACTAGCATGAGTTGGTTGAGTGCCTATGCTCCAACTGGGGTTTAAAAGGCAAGAGAGAGAGAGAGAGAGAGAGAGATGTATCCTGCCTCTATCATGTTTAAGTCATCTATCACATCTTGGATTCATCTTTGCCTTGGTCTTACTTTCCTTTTCTTTCCTGAAGTCTCTCCATAATTATCTTTTCTAAGCCTTCATGTCTCTTTATGTGACCAAAATACTTTGCTTCCTCAATCTTATTTTTCTCATCAACCACTTTTCTGAAATTCTTAATTCTTGTTGGGTAGATCTGTTTGTTCTTTATTCTGTACACAAAATTTTAAGCTTGTCTATACTGGATGAATACAAAAATTATTTAAAATCTGGAAATAAGAAAATCTGAGACCATTGTTATTGCAATTTGGTGAATAACTATGTGTGCTCTGATCTCTTTCTTACACAGGATAATCTCAGCAGCAGTGCATAAACTCCTAACATTGAGAGTGTTTCCAATGTAATTTTGAAGATGGTAAACATTTTTCCGGATTTTTTATTTTACTTTATTTAATGAATTTTGCTAGGACAGTGACATTGCAGCCTAATGCAAGCACCTTACCTAAGTGCCAGAGAGACCCACCCCCAAACTCTCTCCAAGATTATTCTTTTGAGTATTTTCCCTGGTACTGATAACATCCTTCTTTCTTTTCTCCAATCTTGTTTTGCCTCACAGCGTCATTATAAAAAGAGATTAATAGAACAGGGTTTTATTCGCGCTTCATAAACAGTGACTTTCATTGCCTCTGTTATCTCTTAGGTCCACCTTTTACGTCTCCAGGCTTTTGCTTTGTATAAACTGTATCGGGGTAACATTGCTCTTTGAGGCGCTCTGCCTGTTGGAAATTTATGAGATACTATGGGATCTCACAGAAATTATTAACCTAATAAGAGCAACATATATAGATATGAAATGTAGAATTCTTCATGATGGTAATCTAATAAACACTTTCAGAATAGAAACAGGAGTGCGACAGAGATGCCTGCTATCACCTTTGTTGTTCTTACAGATATAGACTGGATTATGATGACAGCAGTAACTACCACAGAAATGGAATTCAATGAACTCTGACAGAGCAACTAGAAGATCTGGACTTTGCTAATGATATAGTTAGGGCTAAACATTCATAAGGGCAAGACAAAGATAATAAGAATTAACTAAGCAAACGACAATCCGATCTCCCTGGGTGAAATACCACTTCAAGAGGTAGAATCATACATGCACTTGGGCAGCAATGTAGACAAAAAAGAGTGGAACAGATCGAAATGTCAAAATAAGAATACAGAAGGCAAGAGGAGTGTTCATCGCACTGGGAACTCTGTGGAAATCTAAAGAAATCAAATCTAGAACAAAAATTTGGATATTTAACTCCAGTGTTAAAGCAGTTCTACTATATGGGTCAGAAACCTTGCAGAAATACTAAAATAATAACGCATAAGTTGCAAACATTCATCAACTGGTGTCTGTGCAGAATATAGGGACTGTGATGGTATGATAGGGTCTCAAATGAGGAACTTATGGAGAGAACAACACAGATTCCAGTGAACCAAGAGGTTAAAAGAAGAAGTTGGCGCTGGATAGGACACACTTTGAGAAAACCGGAAGGGAATATAACAAGAAGGGGCCTTTCCTGGAACCCACAGGGACAGCAAAAGAGAGGGTGGGCTAGATATACAAGGAGACAAGATTTGGAGGCAGAAATCAACAATATAAAGAAAAACTGGAGGGAGCTGCAGGAGATAGCTAGAGATACTAGAGATAGGAAGACGGCATGAGTTGGTTGAGGGCCTATGCCCCAATCAGGGCTAAAAAGGCATGAGAGAGGACAGTGAAAGAGATTGCTGAGAAACGGAAAAGTTAGCAAAGAATGGAGGCTTTCTCGCCTCCAAATATTAAGGTCTAGTCTTATGAGATCGTGAATACTTCATATTTCTACACATTTTATCATATTCCGAATTACGTACGAATAACTATTTTTTAAAAAATTCTTTTATAATTGGTATGATATATTTTGATTTCAGTTTTTAAGAATTTAATGGAATAATATATTACATCTATAACTTTTACAGGAGTAGCTTTCCGGGGCCTGCCAAACACACAGCTCTATCCAGCAGTTTCAGCAGTTTATGGCAACACAGAAGTATCTATGGTATACTTAGGGCCTCCTTTAGATGGCTGACACTGTGCTCTGGTCTATATGACCTGTTTCTGTGAACTTGTATATTTCATGACTTAAATTTGGGATTGTATAAGTGTAAGACAACCAGAAGAAGGATAATTTTGTATTGTAAAGTGTTTCCAGTGCTTCTCATTTTGCAAGCTTTGTTTTGACTGAGATTACATGGGGATATTCCATATGATGCACATGTGTCCACACCAGACAGCAGCAAGTTTGCAAGTTGTATTGCCCCAAAGAGTACAAAAAAGGACATGTCATGATATTTTAGAAATGTGTGAAAGAAATAAAGGATATAAGGAATAATTTTATACAAATGATATATGAGTACAGTAAACACATACTGAGCCACATATATAAAATGTGATTATATGTATATATAATATATATATATATATATAAACACTTGATTGTGGGTTCTTGGTCATTGTCAACTTGTTCCCTGATTTAGTTGTCCTGCGTTGCTTCTTTCATGTATTGTTGCAATTGTAATGGTGATGAATATTTTTTCATGCTAATTTATGCCTTGCGTTATTTATAAGTGTATATAAACAGTTATTTGTATTTACATAAAAGAGTCCAAAAAATAAGTACAGTAATGACAACAGTCATCATCAGGTAGCTTGTCCTGAGCAGAACTTTGCCACCCCAACAATCCTCAGGAATTTCTCTCATAGGCCAGATGTCCTGCCTCTGCAGCTGTCATGTTCAAACCATCAGTTACATCCTGAATCCATCTTCTCCGTGGTCTTAATCTTCTTCTTATTGCTGGTATGCCTCCTTCCATGATGGTCTTCTCCAGCCCTTCATGTCTTTGTATATCTCCAAAATATCTCAATTTTCTTTTTCTTATTTGTAGCATCAGCCAGTTTTCTTTGATTTTGAGTTCTTTCTGGATAGATCTATTTGTTATCTTCTCTGTCCATGATATATGGACTCTTCTGTAACACATATAAAAAAATGCATATATGTTTTTCCACAGCGATTGTCCATGCTTCACACCCATACGTTGCCACTGGGAATATGCATGCCCTTAGTATTCTGATCTTGTTTTTCCTATCAGTTCCATTCTGTACTGTATTTAGTTGTTTAAATGACAACATTTCAGGAATCAAAACAAAACATGTTCTTAGTTCATTTATAGTGATCTAGACAGCTTAAATATGATTGTCTTGTTTCTATTATCAGTGCAGGATTTTATATACTTAGTTGTTCTCTTTTTTTTTGGTGAGTGTAAGATCTTAACTGTGGACAGAGCACTGATAGACTCTTCCTGTTAAGTTATTCATGTTGCGCCTGTACCACAAGCGGTAGTGAGCTCGATCACAAACCCAAGCGTACCTGGTTCAAACCCCATGGTGGGCAAGTTTGGAAGCAAATTGATTCCGTAGGATTTTACAAAAGGTAAAAATAAACCTCACCATTTAGAAAGCAATGGCAAACTACTGAACATATAAGTGGTTCCTAGAAAATCAATGACTAATTTACTGTGGTTGATGGCCATGTCCTGTAAAGGATATGCCACGATTTGCATTTCATACACATGATTTTCTATGTTTTTCACAAGTGAATCATCTCAAGCTAGTGTTCTAAAACTAATCTATATTGCATGCTAACAAATGATACTGCCAGTTACTCTGGCTTTCTCTTGCACTTTTCTTGATGATTTTTTACAATCTCCTTATTCTTGAAGTCCTTTGTTTGTTGTTTATAGGCAAAATATGTCTGAAATATATAGTTGATATAAATAGGTTATATTGGTTTTTTTTAGAATGTACTACTACTACTACTAGTCGATGTCGTCAGAAACGAATTGCGCTGCACATTGTGCACCCGCCTTTCTACTGGCGTTTCTGTCAGGCTGCCCACCTTTAGCCTTAATTTATTAACCTACAAGGCAGCAGGTTGGACTCGCACTTAGCCCATCGCCACGCGGTGCGCTACCTATCGATAATAGGTTACGCTATTCTCCGATACGGCGCCGGCACGCTCAGGGCCACAAACGTACGGTCAGGCGTTTGCTCTGACCATACATACACAAACACGGACACTAATCAACACGTTTTATCCGCTTTTAGTAGCCAGAAACCGCGTAAATCACACCGCAATCACAAGAAATCGCGCACAGTTTATCCGTTAGGAATTTTCATCTTTTAGAATGTGATTATCCATCTGTACATTCTTTCTTTATTCTCCATCTGTACTGCTTGTTTTTCCTACCTCCTCCACAAATCTGTGTTTGTTATTGTTTCTGACCATTATATGTGCATTGTGTGATGGACATCTGTTGTTAAAGTTATGATGTAGAATGAACTTTTCATAGTTGAAACTGGAAAAAAAAAGTTTTGTGACCTTTTTCACAGACATTCACATGATGTCTCCCTGATGATGTTGGCCCCATTAGTCATCAGTTGCAGTTGCTCATCTAGATTCTAGAAATCTGATAATATTCTACTGATTATGAGCATCATTCTTGAAAAATATTGCCATTTGTGCTAATATCTGCATCCCCATTGTCTTAACACTTTTCATGTATTTACACCATGCCTGGTAGAGCAGATACTCTGTAGCTTAGAGGTTATGTGCTTACCTCTTTGCTCCAAAGGTACTCGGTTTGCTCCCTCGTTGAGCCATCAGAATATTTTTCCAGACATCCCTGGTCTCTGTGAAGGTGAGATCGAGTTCCTAGTCTTATTGGAGACGGACAATAATACATTGATACCTGTTCAAGTTGAGCATGTAAAAGAACCCATTGCAGTTCAAAATCAAGAAGAGCAGGATGGAATGTCGCTGCCTGGGCAAAATTTAGTAGAAAGATTACAATCATAAAATTCCTACAAAATAATTTAATCGTATTCTAAATTATATCGCGGACCCTCGCCGGTGTTATGGAGTCTGTGCACTACCGCTGAGATCGTCCTGTGTAAGAAAGAGATCGGAGCACACGTGGTTACTCACCGAAGTACAATTGATGATGGTCCTATCAATCAATCAAAATGATGCACTTTGTCTATTCTTTCCATTTTATTTCATCATTTAAGCTACCCAGTTACACGTTACTTTTAATCCCTGTTTCTGATTTCACTTTTATACATCATTCGCTAACAACTCTACCATTTGTGTTCTCCATTTCAGTGGATCTTTGTGTTCACTTTGTGTGTCACATTTTTTATCTTTTCCTCAAAATGTTCACTCACTTTGTTTCTGCACTTTTGTAAAACCTGCTACATTGTTTTTTTTCCATTTGTCTGGGTTAGTCTGAAGATAGAATTTGAGTGTACGTCAAAAGCAGAACAGATTTTACATTTGTTTTGAGCAGTCTTGTCTTATTTCTTGTGGAAAAACTACAGAGTCCTATAGTGAAATTCGAAAACAAACCTGTTAATCATTGCTTAGATATTCTGGATATTTCCTCTACTTTTGTTGATGTTACTTTGAAAAATAAGATAAACTGCGTATAACTTGTCTGGCTGTTTGTTTTTGTGTATGGACATTTTTGCTTATATTTTTGTGCTTATCTAATTTTCTCTGTTTTTATCACATTTATCTGTTCTCATTTGTGTTTGTCCATTTGATTTTTGCTCTGCTTGTTCTGTTGTTGATGTGACAGAAGACATAGATCATATACAAAATCACGATCTTCCAGTTATTTTATCAAATGTCCATTGTATATTTCTCTGGAGTTTTATATTTGAAGTTGCCTTTATATGGTTGAGTATTATTCTTATATCAATCACAAACAAGGTTTGTTATTGTATTGTATTTCCTTCATACCGTAATATATTACATAGTGACTACTAGAAGTTTATCCATGCTGCTTTATCTTGGGCAACTCGTTCAGTCTCTTCTGTAGAGTTGAGTCTGATATTTCTCACCTCTCTCAGTTAAGTTTGTTTCAGGGTTTTCCTAGGGCATCCTTTCTTTCTTAAATGGTTTGCCTCTAACTCCAATGCCTACTTTTGGAATTCTTTGATCCTTTCCTCTCAGATTATGCCTAACATATCTCAATCTTCTCTTCCTTTTGTTTTAAAACTATATAACTTGAAGTTCCATATTTTATTTAGGCTTTTTGTCTTCTCTTGTCTTTCTGTTACGTATCATGATCCTATAGTTTTTGTAATAATATTTTAGTGACACTGAACATTGATTGGTTGATTTTTACTTGATTTGTCACCATATCTTCCTGTCATTTTATTGATGTGATTTTTCTCATTTATTTTGTTGTTTCGTCTCACATTGGAAAAAATATAGCTTGTTCAGGGTACAGAGATGGTGTCAGGGTCAAGAAACACTGTAATTGATGTTGGCTCTATACATCATTTGAAATATTTGAAATCACTGTGTACCATTGGACTTAATGTTTGAGGGGTAAGATGGGGAACAGGCTTAATTAGTGTTCCACAGGAACCATCATGAGGTATACCCTTCAACAGCTGGAAGACTTGGTTCTGGTGAACGAAATTGTAACCAGCATATTCTTTTTCCGATCTTGGTTTCACAACTTCCATCCTCTGTTATTGTATGTTCAAGATATCAGAAACCAAGTTTCTTTCAATTTCTTCTAATATTTAATTTAGATTTCTCACTTGTCTTGCTCCTTATAATGCTTACTTAATACAAGTACTGTGTTTGGTGAACTAATTAAGATGTTCTCCCTGTTTATGTGTGATCTTCATTTTACAAGACTTTATCCGTGTATTTAATATGATGTATCATCTTCTATGTTCTCTTATCTCCACAATCCTTGAGAGGCTTATATTTTACTGTCTTATGTCCATGACTGTTTGCTCTGTCTTTCCAGTTGTGTGTGTTATTTTCAAATCCCATATCCATTGATGTTGCAACATTTGTTTGGTGAGGTTCCTTGTACATCACTTTGATTTCTATTGGAAAAATGCTGTAAAATGTGTATGATAAATAAGATATCCAAATGAAACAAGTGGCTAAACTTGAACACTGAACCTAATTTTTATTATCTCTGTTTAAAGAAATCCATCTCTGTTAAGACTAGACAATCAATCTTGCCTTCCTAAGGCTAGGCATCACTGGTAAAAACCTGATCAGTCCACATGGGACATCAAGCAAGTAGTTTTGAAGTGTGAAGCAAGCACCATACCTCAACACAACACAGACCCCTCCTTTTGGATATTGCCTGAAACATTGTCTGAAGAAAAGCACACACAGGCACACACATACACAATGTAACAATTTTGACACATCCTGACTTTCAACAGTGGACACTAATCAATATTGAAAACTATTTGATTTTGTTTGTATATAGAATATTGTATAGTTTTAATGCTGAATATT